>OX578135.1:132912437-133582437 GCA_951213105.1 Amaurobius ferox | reverse complement strand
AATTTGAGCGAAAACTTCGAAATTTTATATGTTTTTAACATGGCAGCATAGAACAACATTTAACATAATCATGCATAAAAGGGTTTATTTGTGGATCAATTATTACGAGACTTAATAGTTTCTATCATTGTTGTGAAAAATAGCCGCGATATAATTTTTACTTTCCTTATATACATAATGTATTGTGACGGGGTCGAAAATTCGAATTCGAGTTTTCGACGGGAAAGCACGTTTCAAGCATCCCTGATCACGAATCGAACATTTTTGAGGTGATGTCTGTGTGTGTGTGTGTCGGTGAGCCTGTGGAGAAGATATCTCACGAACGAATGGAACGATTCGAATGAATTTGGTACAAAAATCACAATCCGTGAATACTGGAAGTCTATTGTTTTTAAACGCAATCGAATGTTCAGAACCCCCCTAAATGTTCGAGTGAAGTTTTGAAAAAATCATAAAAAGATCAAAACCTTTAACAAAATTTCGCAAATAGACATTTCTTATGTAATTTTTCCTTAGAAAACAATTGACATAAACTTTAAAACGCTAGTATGAACCGTTCTCTCGATATATTGCACCTTTTTCAAATAAATTTATCAAAAAATCCTATAAATTAAAAAACCTATATTAACTGTTGAGAAACATATTCGCTTTTGCCATGTAATATCATGCAATAAATTGGGTGGCATCATTCTCGTGAATCTAGCTCGTTTCATTCATGAGAAAAGATACTTTGAGTAATACTTTTGTATTTGACGCCAATAGTCATTTATTTATCTGCTATAAGAATAACTTATTTTTCCGTCCATAACACTTGGCATATATTTTGGCGAAAAATTTGGCGAAATGTCGCCAACTTGGCGACTTTTTTAAATGTTGCCAAATTAACGAAAATCTCTCCAAATGGATAAAAATGACCCTAAATCAATGAAAATGGCGACTAATTGACGAAAATTCGATATCTTGGAAAGAATATAAGTATCTACTATAAGAATAACCTCTTGTTTTTGCTGTAAAGAAGTAAATTCATTGCATTATATAAGGAATGTCATGTGCTGACCACATCAGATTTTTTATAAAATATTGATGAGACGATATATTTTACAAAACAGTAAGAAATGTGAAAATAGTTATCTTTATGAACCGTGTTAGCACTGTTTTAAATACTTCAAAAGTAGCGTGCAAGTAGTATGCAGATTATTATTGTTTTATTAATATTTTAGCCTGTCAAAAACACCGAAAATAACATTTAAAAAAAATTTAAGTTCTACCTTTTTAACACTTTTCAACATAGTTGAAAAGTGCTTATGACTTTGTTCATTCTGTCTGTCCGTCCCCCGATAACTGCCGTAAAAATGACTTTATCAAAATGAAATTTTAGTATGTTGTTGAGACAGTCTGTTGGACATATGAGAATGTAAATGAATAATATCACCCAATTAGTTTTGGATTGAACCTGGGTTGAAGAAATGAAATACATTGAACTCTATGGGACCTAATTCTCCAAACATTTTTTAAGCGAAGTTAAAATTCACAAATTGCTTTGAAAATTTTAGGAAATATTCAAATTATTCCATAAAATATATAAAAAAAATTTCAGCAAAATATGTTAGGTAGTTTTTTTAAATAAAAGCAAAATAATAATTACACCCATATAATATGAAGAGATCACGTGACCCACTTCAAAATAAAATATAGCATCCATCTTTTTTCCCCAGAGTAAAAATCGTAATTTTCAAAATTCTTTTAAATTTACATTTAGTGTTGCATCCGTCCTAAAGCCCCTTTAGTTTTGCATATTTTCTGTGCATCTATATTCTGCACCAACGCAATTACAATATTTTTGAGTTTAAATGATCATCAGACTTTGATTATTTCTACAACGAAGCCTAATTTTAATGGATGCAAAATGTAAACAAATGATTGTAAGATGAGTTGTATAAGAATTGCTGAATTATTTTCACGCAAAATTATTTAACTCTGGTGTCTGCAATAAAAGAGTATGATTTAAATATTCACTGCTTTTACATAAAGAGCCATACGATTTATATTTTGATGACGTCATTTGAATAAAGTTCATTTTTTTCGATAAAGTTTTAAATTTCTAAGTAAAATAAATTATTGTAGTTATGCGATAATTAAAAAAATATCGCCGCTGAATGTATCACATTTTAGAGATGTTTAAATAAAATTGTAGTTAGATAATATTTCATAATCAATGCTTTATGCATGATTGATCTTTCTTGTTTAATAAGTTTTATTTTATTTAGTAATGTACTGCGCTTAGATTCGGAAACAGTAGTTTTACACTGAAATTATCTTAGTTAGGTCCTACTCTGTGGCCTTCAATAAGTGTGCAAAGATTCAGCTTTCTAGGTCAACGAGGGAGTTTCGAAGGATGTGGAAAGACGTTTGGAAAACCTCAATTTCTCCGACCGCCGGAGGGGGGG
The DNA here is from genome assembly GCA_951213105.1 of Amaurobius ferox. Lineage (NCBI taxonomy): Eukaryota > Metazoa > Arthropoda > Arachnida > Araneae > Amaurobiidae > Amaurobius > Amaurobius ferox. The sequence continues at coordinate 133,579,990 of OX578135.1, read as the reverse complement.
GGGAGATAAGATCCGACTCTGTTATAGGTCCAATCCGTGGTCGACACTACAAGTGTGCAAAGATTCAGCATTATATCGCTGGGGGCAGGACTTTTTTAAAGAGTTTGGATAGATTTTTCGAAGGGACAAAAAATCCACCCAAAGGTGGGAAGAAAAAATTCCAAGGCTCTGCCCCCCGGTTGATACTATAAGCATGCTCAGATTTAGTTTTGTAGACCATATAGGACCTTCTGGAAAAGTCTGAAAAGATAAAAATACAGTAGACAATTATTATTTTAGTAGTATATGCTATAGAACTTAGATTCCTTTTCTTATTACAAATAGAAGCTAAAATTTTTAGCAAAATATATTAACTTAATGAATAACTACTTACTCGTTAACAATTTTTTTTATATAAAAGTAGCAACATGTTCTCTTCCTCCCCCCCCCCCCCCCCAAACAAAACTACTTTTTAATGTTATGTGTTTTTTCTTTCTTTGCTAAATTTATTGGGGGAAAACGTGCAATATCTCGAGAACGGTTCATGTTAGCGTTCTAAAGTTTATTTCATTTGTTTTATAATAAAGTATTTATTTAAAAGTATTGAAGGTCTTAATTTTTGAATGGGTGTTTTCTTCGTTCATAAATCGTGTAATATCTCGAAAACGCTTCATGCTAACATTATAAAGTTTATATCATTCGTTTTCTAACTAAAAATTTCGTCTAAAGTGATTACTTATTTATCATTAGTGAATGTGACTCTTACTATGTCCTTTCAAACAATTGAGAGGGGGGAGGGGTCCTCCGAACCTTGGATTGCGTTTAAAATCAATATGGTTCCAATATTCACTGATTATAATAATCGTACCAAATAATTTTCGAAACACTTCATTCGTTTATGAGATATCGAGTCCACAGACTCACAGACACACGCACTAACATGCACATACACTAACATACATGGGCGCATACTAAACTCACCTCAAAAACATTTACATGCACGTTTAACACACACACAGACACACAGACATCAACTCAAAAACTTTCGATTCGAGTTCAGAATGCTTGAAACGTGTTCTTCCGTCGAAAAAAAAAATGATAAAGAAATAAGTAATATTTAGAATAAAGTAAGATTTTGATCAATTAGTAGAAAAATATTTCCTTGAGGCTTCATTTGTCGCAACTTTAAAAATTTACTAAAAAACTAGATTTATAATCATAAAAATACTCCAAAAGTTAGATTATAGATTTATCTATAGTTATAATCTGTCATTATAATAATAGTTATTACTTTCCCTACATGTATAATATATAGATAAATTCGAATTCGAGTTTTCGACGGAAAAGTATGTTTCAAGCATTCTTGAACTCGAATCAAATGTTTTTGAAATAAAGGCTATGTGTGTGTATGTTAGTGTGTGTGTATGTTAGTGTGTGTGTGTGTGTGTGTGTGTGTGTGTGTGTGTGTGTGTGTAAGGCTGTAGATGCAATATCTCACGATCGAATGGGGCGTTTCAATTGAAATTTATTACGATTGTTGCAATCACTGAATATTAACACCTTATTAATTTTAAACGTAATTAAATATTCGCAAGACCGCCCCCCGTCCCCCGAATTTTGGAAAAAATATTTGAAAAAATCATTAAAAAAGTAAGGACTTCAATAATAATAAATAAATAATCATTTCAGACGTAAATTTTCATTAGAAAACGAATGTCATGAATTTTAAAAAGCTAGTATGAACTGTATTCGAGATATTGCGAAATTATTTAATGAATTTAAAAAAAAAATATTAAAAAATTAAAATTTTCAACATAGTTAGAAAATAAATATTCATTTCATATGTAATTTTTCATTAGAAAACGAATGACACAAACTTGTATGAACAGTTTTCGAGATATTGCAAGTTTTCAAATAAAGGTTTCACAGCAATTACATTAAATTAAAAAAAGTAATTAAGTATCATCCAATAGGTTCACTTTCCAAATACAATATTAAGCGACCAATCTGTTAACATCATTCTCGCAGATCTAGTTAGTTCCATTCAGGAGAAAAGTTACTTTTTGTAATCGTTTTGTATTTTAACAAACAAGAATTCGCCAGTAATCATTTATTTCTGGGAATAATAATTAAACGCTTATTGCATTTCTATAAATATTTTGCATGTGAGTATGAATAAGTTTGGACTAATAAGTTGCCCAAAACCGCCAGATTTCAATTTACGTGATATTAATTCAATACCCAAAATATTATGACTTGTATCTTGTGCACCAGTATTTCACTGTGAAAGAAGCAAAATCATTGCATTGTGTAGTTAAAGTCTAACCTTTACAATACACAGAAATCTGATATGGGAAGCACATGACTTTCCTTATATAATGCAATGAATTTACTACTTTTACAGTAAAACAAAATAGGTTATTCTTATAGTGGATACTTATATTCTTTCCAAGATATTGACATTTCGTCAATCAGTCGTCATTTTCATTGATTTAGCGTCATTTTTATCCAATTGGCGAGATTTTCGTTAATTTGACAGCATTTAAAAAGAAAATCGTCAAGTTGACGACATTCCGCCAAACTCGTTGCCAAAATTCCGCCAAGCGTTATGGATGGATAAATAAGTTATTATAACAGATAAATGATTATTGGCGTTCAAATACAAAAGTATTACTCAAAATAGCTTTTCTCGTGAATGGAACGAGTTAGATCCACGAGAATGATGTCTCCAAATTTATCGCATGATATTACATATGAAAAGTGAACATGTTTCTCAATAGTTAATATATTTTTTTTTAATTTATGGGATTTTTTTATAAATTTATTTGAAAATTGTTTAATATCTTGAGAATGGTTCATGCTAACGTTCTAAAGTTTATGTCAATCGTTTTCTAAGGGAAAATTACATAAGAAATGTCTATTTGTGTAACTCTATTAAAGGTTTTGATTTTTTGATGATTTTTTCAAAATTTCACTCGAAAATTTAGGAGAATTCTGAACATTCGATTCCATTTAAAAACAATAGGCTTCCAGTATTCACGGATTGTATTTTTTGTACCAAATTTTATTCGAATCGCTCCATTTGTTCGTGAGATATCGTCTCCACAGATTCACTGACACACACAGACATCACCTCAAAAATCTTCGATTCGTGATCAGTGATGTTTGAAACGTGCTCTCCCGTCGAAAACTCGAATTCGAATTTTCGACCCTGCCACAATATTTTCCTTATACATTATATGTATATATAAGTAAAGTAAAATTCTTTTTAGCGTGACGTCTGTGTGTGTATGTATGTATGTGTGTGTGGGGGGGTCTGTTTGTGCAATGAATGTATACACTCCAACTCAAAAACTAATTGATAAAATTGTATTTATAAAATTGACTTACTTATAGATAAGTCACTTGTGGGTTATCCTGGTGCTGATTAGATATTGGTATGATTCGGGAAAACAGAGCCTACCTTTGTTTGCAAAATGGCCCGCAAAAATCGTCAAAATCTTAAATAAAAGACTACGTATGCTCAACAATATCCATTAAATACTTGTTTAACACGTAATTTTTGACGATGAAACGAATAAGACCCATTCTATCATTCTAGGACTGGCTGTTCTCGAGATACTTTAGCTTTTTCGCAATTTTGCTACGCCACCTTTGAAAATAAGTCCAGTTACCAAATGAAAATTGAATTGAAAGTGCAAATTCAGTGTTATCTGAAATAATTATGCGTGTTAATTTGTTCCATTAAACTCAATTGAATGAATTATTCAAGAAGTAAGAAGAAAATGAATTTAAGTCTGCAAGGAAAGTCACGCGCTGCTCGCATCAGATTTTTTGATCCCAGTTTAATTTCGTTCCAAACCTTTCCCATCTCCGAGTTCTCTGGACGTCCAGTTCGGAGGATTGCCACGACGTATTGTTCCGCTAATTAGGGTCATGTCTTTACTCGGAGGGTCTTCGACCTTTCCGTTTGTTTCTTGCTTTTGCCTGTCCTCTTCATTCTGTTTCCTGGAGCAGATTATGACATGCAGACATAGATGTAACAAGCCACCTTAATGGCTTTTTTAAAGCATAGAAGATGGGGTTGCGGAAGAGAATCGGATGTATAGTTTTAGTAATGGGTAGACAGTGGCGGATTCACCATGAAGCTAAAGAAGCTGAAGCTTCGAGTCCAGGGTTGCCAACTCTGTTATTATTTTATGGCTAATTTATTGAAACATTTAGCATTCTCTTTATAGAAAATATTCGATTAGAACGCTCTATAGAATTTTACAAAAAAATATATAGAATCACTATTATGTAATTGTCTAACGTGTCTTTGTCTTTACAGGTCCTCCAAAAGCCCCACGCTAAGACCTAAAAGGCTGAATCTCCAACACTTATATTATCAACTATGGTACAGAATCGAACGGAGCTTGGATTTTCGAATTATTCTTCAGGGGGTCAAAGAAAATGGAGCGTTCTAAAAGTATTTTCAGGCCCTCCAGAAGCCCCCCCCCCTTGTGACTTAGCAGGTTGAATCTTTGCACACTTATAATATTGTCCATCGGACAGAACCTAACGAAGCCGGATTTTGAAATTTCCCTTTGGGCGGAGAAAATGGAATTTCTCGAAAAAACTTTTTCGACACTTCAGAAGCCCCTGGTAACCTAGAAGGCTAAATCTTGGCAAATTTATAGTATCGACTATCGGATAAAACCTAACGTAGCCAGACTTTTGATCTCCCCCTCCCACGGGTGAAAATGAGTTTTTTAACGTTTTTCCAGATCTTATGGATCTCTACAGTGACTTTGAAGGCTGAATCTTTGCACACTAATAGTATTGACTACTAGAACGAACCTACCGATTAGATTCTTGATTTTTTTTCTAAAGGTGGACATAATTTGAAGGAGGGGTAAAATCTCTAAACACTCTCTCGAAGCAGGACATAAGATGCGCAGAACCTAACTTGGCCAATTTTCCATTGAAGCAACTATTTTCAGTGCTAAACACCACACATTCTTAAACAAAGTAAAAATTTATTTAGAATTAATCTTTTAAGAGTATTGGTTTCTCCTGTCTTTGACAGGCTTAAATACTATTTGACTTAATAAAAATTTAAAGAGGATTTCTATAGAATTCTCTGTAGAAAACATCTACTTTAAGATCATCAAAGCCCACCAAAGAAGAGACGACTGCTGATATTACAATATGATCACTAAAATATTATTATTGCACTGAAGATTATTTCTTCTGACAATCTGTAGCAGTTTTATCGAATATATCTAGAAAAAAAAAATGCTTGATATTTTTATGGAAATGGCTTTTCAGCGTTTTGTTACCCATTTTCCACCCATGCTTCGCACGTTCTTAATGGCTAGTGGTCACTCAATGTTATATCTACACACTCAATAAAAGTTCTGAATATAAAAAATCGATTTAAATGTAAGCATGAAAATGGCGCACATTTTAAAATTCTGTTAATGTGGAAATTGCGGTATATGAAACACTATTTCACTGTATGTTGCCGGTTTTTAGAACTTTCTGATAAATCAATTAATTATAGCAGTATATTTTAATAATTTGATTTGAAGAACAGCAAACAAACGATTTCGGTATTTGAAACGTAACTCGGTTACCCTAGTTAAAACGGTCTGAATCAAAAACTATAAATAAATCCATTGATATAAAGTCGATGAATTTATGTGTAGTTTTTATTTGTTGTTTACATTTTTTTCTGCGTAAATCAGTCTCACTCAGCTGTTTTATAGAGAAAGAAAAAATTAAAACTCCGCGATTTATAAATTTTTCGAGCAAAATTTAAAGATTTTACACTTCATTTAGAAGTCGAATCCCATGTGCATGCGAACTTTCAAGTTTCTTTCAATTATTTGGACTTTGTGAATGTGTTCCATGGTTAGCCAGTCTCGCTCAGATGTATTCACAATGATTATAGAGGACCTTTCTATCTATATAAAATAGCAAGTGCGATTTCTATAGAACGTCGATATGCAATCACTTCAGTGTCTCTGTTCTTACAGATATATTAAAGAGATTTATTTCATTTAGAAGTTCTATATGCACACACCCTAAAAAATTTTATATAGAATAAATAAATTTTATTTTATACAACACAAGTATGTTAAATTATAGTAAATCTCTCTATATACGAAATCACCGAGTACGATTTGAAAAAAAGGCCTCGATATATAATCACTTTAATGTCTTCCTTTTTCTACATATGCGTTAATGATTAAATGAAGTTCTATACACATCAAACTCTATACAATCTCTACAAAAATTTCTAAAGAATGTTATATAATTTCTTCAGAAGTTGCGATAAAAAAGAGCCATAATAATATGGAATTCTATAATGCCAGTTCTATAGAATTTTATTATATTTTGTATCACTATAGCCCTGCGGAATCATAGTAGGATACTAACCAGGAAAGTTCACGTGATTAAAAAAATAAATAAATAAATGAAATAAAAATAAATAATAATCAATGGAAATTATACTCAAATACTGATAATAATATAGATAATAATTAGATCCTAAAAAATGATACAGATGATTTTGCCATTACATTTGAATCATAATCTTAAAATCGTTGGTTAATCTGTATGGACGTTGGTTAATCTGTAAGGAAGGTGATACTGATAATAATATAGATAATAATTAGATCTTAAAAAATGATACTGATGATTTTTCCATTACATTTGAATCATAATCTTAAAATCTTTGGTTAATCTGTATGGACGTTGGTTAATTTGTATGGAAGGTGATACTGATAATAATATAGATAATAATTAGATCTTAAAAATGATACAGATGCTTTTTCCATTACATTTGAATCATAATCTTAAAATCGTTGGTTAATCTGTATGGACGTTGGTTAATCTGTATGGAAGGTGATACTGATAATAATATAGATAATAATTAGATCTTAAAAAATGATACTGATGATTTTTCCATTACATTTGAATCATAATCTTAAAATCTTTGGTTAATCTGTATGGACGTTGGTTAATTTGTATGGAAGGTGATACTGATAATAATATAGATAATAATTAGATCTTAAAAATGATACAGATGCTTTTTCCATTACATTTGAATCATAATCTTAAAATCGTTGGTTAATCTGTATGGACGTTGGTTAATCTGTATGGAAGGTGATACTGATAATAATATAGATAATAATTAGATCTTAAAAAATGATACAGATGCTTTTTCCATTACATTTGAATCATAATCTTAAAATCGTTGGTTAATCTGTATGGACGTTGGTTAATCTGAATGTAAGGTGATACTGATAATAATATAGATAATAATTAGATCTTAAAAAATGATACAGATGCTTTTTCCATTACATTTTAATCATAATCTTAAAATCGTTGGTTAATCTGTATGGACGTTGGTTAATCTGAATGTAAGGTGATACTGATAATAATATAGATAATAATTAGATCTTAAAAAATGATACAGATGCTTTTTCCATTACATTTTAATCATAATCTTAAAATCGTTGGTTAATCTGTATGGACGTTGGTTAATCTGAATGTAAGGTGATACTGATAATAATATAGATAATAATTAGATCTTAAAAAATGATACAGATGCTTTTTCCATTACATTTGAATCATAATCTTAAAATCTTTGGTTAATCTGTATGGACGTTGGTTAATCTGAATGTAAGGTGATACTGATAATAATATAGATAATAATTAGATCTTAAAAAATGATACAGATGCTTTTTCCATTACATTTGAATCATAATCTTAAAATCGTTGGTTAATCTGTATGGACGTTGGTTAATCTGAATGTAAGGTGATACTGATAATAATATAGATAATAATTAGATCTTAAAAAATGATACAGATGCTTTTTCCATTACATTTGAATCATAATCTTAAAATCGTTGGTTAATCTGTATGGACGTTGGTTAATCTGAATGTAAGGTGATACTGATAATAATATAGATAATAATTAGATCTTAAAAAATGATACAGATGCTTTTTCCATTACATTTGAATCATAATCTTAAAATCGTTGGTTAATCTGTATGGACGTTGGTTAATCTGAATGTAAGGTGATACTGATAATAATATAGATAATAATTAGATCTTAAAAAATGATACAGATGCTTTTTCCATTACATTTGAATCATAATCTTAAAATCTTTGGTTAATCTGTATGGACGTTGGTTAATCTGAATGTAAGGTGATACTGATAATAATATAGATAATAATTAGATCTTAAAAAATGATACAGATGCTTTTTCCATTACATTTGAATCATAATCTTAAAATCGTTGGTTAATCTGTATGGACGTTGGTTAATCTGAATGTAAGGTGATACTGATAATAATATAGATAATAATTAGATCTTAAAAAATGATACAGATGCTTTTTCCATTACATTTGAATCATAATCTTAAAATCTTTGGTTAATCTGTATGGACGTTGGTTAATCTGAATGTAAGGTGATACTGATAATAATATAGATAATAATTAGATCTTAAAAAATGATACAGATGCTTTTTCCATTACATTTGAATCATAATCTTAAAATCGTTGGTTAATCTGTATGGACGTTGGTTAATCTGAATGTAAGGTGATACTGATAATAATATAGATAATAATTAGATCTTAAAAAATGATACAGATGCTTTTTCCATTACATTTGAATCATAATCTTAAAATCTTTGGTTAATCTGTATGGACGTTGGTTAATCTGAATGTAAGGTGATACTGATAATAATATAGATAATAATTAGATCTTAAAAAATGATACAGATGCTTTTTCCATTACATTTGAATCATAATCTTAAAATCGTTGGTTAATCTGTATGGACGTTGGTTAATCTGAATGTAAGGTGATACTGATAATAATATAGATAATAATTAGATCTTAAAAAATGATACAGATGCTTTTTCCATTACATTTGAATCATAATCTTAAAATCGTTGGTTAATCTGTATGGACGTTGGTTAATCTGAATGTAAGGTGATACTGATAATAATATAGATAATAATTAGATCTTAAAAAATGATACAGATGCTTTTTCCATTACATTTGAATCATAATCTTAAAATCGTTGGTTAATCTGTATGGACGTTGGTTAATCTGAATGTAAGGTGATACTGATAATAATATAGATAATAATTAGATCTTAAAAAATGATACAGATGCTTTTTCCATTACATTTGAATCATAATCTTAAAATCTTTGGTTAATCTGTATGGACGTTGGTTAATCTGAATGTAAGGTGATACTGATAATAATATAGATAATAATTAGATCTTAAAAAATGATACAGATGCTTTTTCCATTACATTTGAATCATAATCTTAAAATCGTTGGTTAATCTGTATGGACGTTGGTTAATCTGAATGTAAGGTGATACTGATAATAATATAGATAATAATTAGATCTTAAAAAATGATACAGATGCTTTTTCCATTACATTTGAATCATAATCTTAAAATCGTTGGTTAATCTGTATGGACGTTGGTTAATCTGAATGTAAGGTGATACTGATAATAATATAGATAATAATTAGATCTTAAAAAATGATACAGATGCTTTTTCCATTACATTTGAATCATAATCTTAAAATCGTTGGTTAATCTGTATGGACGTTGGTTAATCTGAATGTAAGGTGATACTGATAATAATATAGATAATAATTAGATCTTAAAAAATGATACAGATGCTTTTTCCATTACATTTGAATCATAATCTTAAAATCTTTGGTTAATCTGTATGGACGTTGGTTAATCTGAATGTAAGGTGATACTGATAATAATATAGATAATAATTAGATCTTAAAAAATGATACAGATGCTTTTTCCATTACATTTGAATCATAATCTTAAAATCGTTGGTTAATCTGTATGGACGTTGGTTAATCTGAATGTAAGGTGATACTGATAATAATATAGATAATAATTAGATCTTAAAAAATGATACAGATGCTTTTTCCATTACATTTGAATCATAATCTTAAAATCTTTGGTTAATCTGTATGGACGTTGGTTAATCTGAATGTAAGGTGATACTGATAATAATATAGATAATAATTAGATCTTAAAAAATGATACAGATGCTTTTTCCATTACATTTGAATCATAATCTTAAAATCGTTGGTTAATCTGTATGGACGTTGGTTAATCTGAATGTAAGGTGATACTGATAATAATATAGATAATAATTAGATCTTAAAAAATGATACAGATGCTTTTTCCATTACATTTGAATCATAATCTTAAAATCTTTGGTTAATCTGTATGGACGTTGGTTAATCTGAATGTAAGGTGATACTGATAATAATATAGATAATAATTAGATCTTAAAAAATGATACAGATGCTTTTTCCATTACATTTGAATCATAATCTTAAAATCGTTGGTTAATCTGTATGGACGTTGGTTAATCTGAATGTAAGGTGATACTGATAATAATATAGATAATAATTAGATCTTAAAAAATGATACAGATGCTTTTTCCATTACATTTGAATCATAATCTTAAAATCGTTGGTTAATCTGTATGGACGTTGGTTAATCTGAATGTAAGGTGATACTGATAATAATATAGATAATAATTAGATCTTAAAAAATGATACAGATGCTTTTTCCATTACATTTGAATCATAATCTTAAAATCGTTGGTTAATCTGTATGGACGTTGGTTAATCTGAATGTAAGGTGATACTGATAATAATATAGATAATAATTAGATCTTAAAAAATGATACAGATGCTTTTTCCATTACATTTGAATCATAATCTTAAAATCTTTGGTTAATCTGTATGGACGTTGGTTAATCTGAATGTAAGGTGATACTGATAATAATATAGATAATAATTAGATCTTAAAAAATGATACAGATGCTTTTTCCATTACATTTGAATCATAATCTTAAAATCGTTGGTTAATCTGTATGGACGTTGGTTAATCTGAATGTAAGGTGATACTGATAATAATATAGATAATAATTAGATCTTAAAAAATGATACAGATGCTTTTTCCATTACATTTGAATCATAATCTTAAAATCTTTGGTTAATCTGTATGGACGTTGGTTAATTTGTATGGAAGGTGATACTGATAATAATATAGATAATAATTAGATCTTAAAAATGATACAGATGCTTTTTCCATTACATTTGAATCATAATCTTAAAATCGTTGGTTAATCTGTATGGACGTTGGTTAATCTGTATGGACGTTGGTTAATCTGTATGGAAGGTGATACTGATAATAATATAGATAATAATTAGATCTTAAAAAATGATACAGATGCTTTTTCCATTACATTTGAATCATAATCTTAAAATCGTTGGTTAATCTGTATGGACGTTGGTTAATCTGTATGGAAGGTGATACTGATAATAATATAGATAATAATTAGATCTTAAAAAATGATACAGATGCTTTTTCCATTACATTTTAATCATAATCTTAAAATCGTTGGTTAATCTGTATGGACGTTGGTTAATCTGTATGGAAGGTGATACTGATAATAATATAGATAATAATTAGATCTTAAAAATGATACAGATGCTTTTTCCATTACATTTGAATCATAATCTTAAAATCGTTGGTTAATCTGTATGGACGTTGGTTAATCTGTATGGACGTTGGTTAATCTGTATGGAAGGTGATACTGATAATAATATAGATAATAATTAGATCTTAAAAAATGATACAGATGCTTTTTCCATTACATTTGAATCATAATCTTAAAATCGTTGGTTAATCTGTATGGACGTTGGTTAATCTGTATGGAAGGTGATACTGATAATAATATAGATAATAATTAGATCTTAAAAAATGATACAGATGCTTTTTCCATTACATTTTAATCATAATCTTAAAATCGTTGGTTAATCTGTATGGACGTTGGTTAATCTGAATGTAAGGTGATACTGATAATAATATAGATAATAATTAGATCTTAAAAAATGATACAGATGCTTTTTCCATTACATTTTAATCATAATCTTAAAATCGTTGCTTAATCTTTATGGACGTTGGTTAATCTGTATAGAAGGTGGTAGAGAATCCAGAATTAAAAAAGCATGATATTATATGAGTCTATGAACGAATTAAGCTATTAAAATGAAATTTGGTATGATTAATACATCTGTAAATACTGGAACCCTATTGATTTTAAATGTTATCGAACATTCTAAAAGACCTCAAATTTTCGAACTTTTTATTTTAATCATCAAGAATGAATGACAAAATTGGTATAGTTTTCCATCGTATTATTTTATATAATATTTTCCTGTATCAAACAAATATCACTCATTTTAAAATGCTGGCGTGAATCACGCTTGAGATTTTGCATGTATTTCGAATGCATTTATCGAAAAAGTTACACAATTGTAAAATGTCTTATCTTACATAATAAAATTAGATTTTGTTTTTCTGTCTTTCTGCGCCCTGTGTAGTGGAAAATCAAAGCGTCGGACACCAGTGGAATTGTTACAGAGGGGCTTCCTGTCCCAATAATGTACACCTCGGTGAGATTTTTAAAAAATGTGAATTACTTTAGAAGTGACGAACATTTAGAGCAGAAAATCCATCGATATTTCAAATCAATTTTATTCCGCGCAGACGATAAGATAAAATGACACAGGTAATCTGCCAACAATAACTCAGACGACGACTTTGAGTGGCATTTTATAAGCTATTCGTCATTACAAAAGATAAAATTTCATGATCTGCAATATATAATTATTCCAATATGATAAGTATTCTCTAAAAGTTTAACTCAAATCAGATGAGATAGCAATTATTTTTGTTTTAATTTTACTTCTGGGATAAAAGAACTTTCTTTTTTCCTTTTTGCGACTTCAACATTTATCTGTGGTGTGCTTATTTAGGGCGTATCAAAGGAGCTTATTTAAGGTTTAATATAGGAGCGTATTACGCCTACGTTGTATAATTGGCATGGTTGTGCATTTAAAAAATGGAGCACTGGAATGATTTTGGTTCAAAACAGGCGATTTAGAAATTGAGTGGCGTTATTTTCATCAGCATTATTTAAGTAGTGAACTCAAATTTAGGACCTGGGCAACGGCGGGTAATTATGTAATTCTAGTATATCAATAAATTTCCATATGCAATATTGTAAATGAAAGAGAAGAGGCACGTTCAGACATTGGGTGTTGGGCGGAGGCATTCTTACTCATCCTATTGTTGAAAAATATTTGATAAAAATCTTCATGGATGGCAATAATGTGCTCATGATTCGCAGGTGTTTAATCAGACGGTAGTTGCTTGCAGTAAATTTTTTTTCTACATATAAAGTACGTATTTTCTTTTATCAATGTAAGCATGTATTACTTAAAAGTATATCTAATTGTTATTAAACGTTGTTGAGTACATGAATCTTCTTTAACTGAGCTACAATGTATATCAAATTTTTGACTTTATAAATTTGCGCTACCTATTGACTAAGCTGTTTCTTATAGCGTCGCCAATAAGTGGGGACGGACACACTGGAGTGGTGGGGGGGGGGGGGGGATTCCAGGCAAAGAGCTACTATCATACTTAAATTGCTCCTCGAAGGTTCCAGGCTCCAGGGGGGGGGGGGGGGCACACCGCTAATATTTTCTTTTTAAAGCTGAAGATAACATGAAAAATTCTCAAAAAATGAAAAAATCAAATGCGGAGGGGTGTGTGATAAATGTTTCTAAGGGGGAGGGGGCACAATTTCTCTCTAAAGGCTTTTTTTTTTTTTTGTCAAAATAGCTCTTGGGGCATTTCTGTACAAGCAAAATATAGATACTTCGGGTAGGTCAAACGATCTGAGTTGAACAAAATAAAGTATAGATAGTTTAGTCGAACAAAATAAAGTATAGATAGTTTAGTCAAACAAAATAAAGTATAGATAGTTTAATCGAACAAAATAAAGTATAGATAGTTTAGTCAAACAAAATAAAGTATAGATAGTTTAGTCAAACAAAATAAAGTATAGATAGTTTAGGTGAACAAAATAAGTATAGAACAATATGTTCAAAATATTTGTAGATCTTTATCTCTCAGGCCAAAAGCTGCTCGACCTTATCCAAAAGTATTGTCTAGGGAAAATAAACTAACTAAAGAAGAAAGAAGGAAAATACTCGAATTTTGACTCCCCAAAGAAAAATGTATTACAAGTGAAAGCTATTGAAAAAAAAATGCGTAAAAGAAAAATAGTGTGTAATAAAAATGTCATTACGAAAAAGTAAAAATGGTAGATACTTTTGACGAAAGCACAGAAAGTGCAAATGCGATGCCCCTTCCAGAAAAGACACCGCGCGAGTATGACGTTGTAAACTATAACATGAGAACGTTCTTGAAATTTGGTTTTTCCCCTTGTAAAAGGATATCGAAGTGTTATGGGTGTAGAAAATACACTATCAAAACGCCCATTACCGGTTGTAAATAAAATAATCCAGTAAACACTGCTTCAAAATCAATTTTATGTGACAATTTGGTATCTTTTGATGTAAGATAACTTAGTTCATTAATAAAGCTTTTCGATACACAAATTTTCAAAATAAAAATTTGGACAATTTTCTCTCTCGGATAATAATAATTATCACAACGGAATGTTTATTAAGAGGAAATGCAAACTATTTATAATTATAGATCAAGAATCAAGCGTTTAGAATATATGGCAAAATTGCTCTCGCGTATATCATAAGGTCACAAAACCAATTTCATCGAAAATGTCCAAATGTGCCCCCCCCCCCCCCTGTTCCCTACAGCTATTCGCGCGAATCACTTTGTTTTGGCCAATAAAGTCGCTCAAAGAGCTAATTTTTAATTTATTTTATGTTAATTTACATTGTCGGGTTTAAATTACATTGTAGGGTTTTGAATGTGGATATCAATAAATGTAAATTTTAAAATGTATCATAAATAAACTCATCACGGTCTGCAGAAAATTCACTGATCATTTTTTTTACCGTTAATGTAACTTAAAAGCTGATGCAAGAATGCCAGATCAAGTTTATCATGTCTGATAAATATGTGCAGAAGGAATAAACATTCCCCGTTACACTATCTAAACGTCTATCCGTAGTTTCCAAGTGCTTCTATAAATTTGCAGCGGGAACAATCAAGATTACATTTAAGATAAGGCATGACGAAAATAAATGTTCTCTCGTATAACAACTTTTATTGCGGCGGTTACATCGTATCCTTAATTGGTAAGAACAATCGATACTTCTGATTATCGATTGTTCGCACTGCCAGTAAGGAAACTGAAGGAAGTGATGATCATTAATAATATATGCATGATATCGCTATATTGTTACTTGCGATTGCATTATTTTTTAGAACGTCATTTGACCTCGACCAATATTCAATGGCATTCAATACCGGGGCAACATTAAACACCGGAATTCGTAATTTTCAAAACTGGTGTACCCACATTACTGGATTTTTAAATATAAATAAGTTGCTCACGGGAAAAGAAAAATTGGAGAAAATTCAGAGGAAAAATCGGCAGGAGTTCCAATCCGATGGAGCCGAAATGGTTTTGCCTGAATAGCGTCTTTATAGAATAAAATTCTAATAAAATTCCAATTATTCCTTGTACGACTTTCAAAATAGCTACTTTGATATTCATAGCTAGCTAAAATATCGAAATTATAGAACCCCCATCAAATAATTTAAAATATTTAAGAATCGAAATTATAGCCACTCTATTTTTAAAATAAAGAACCCAATCAGAAATCAAATTATATATCGTTGTAAGTTATCAAAACTGCTACAAATGAATCTATTAATATTTATAAGCAGCACTCTTTTAGTTTTTAAGATATAAACATTGCAATCTTGAAAAACGAAAATTTTTTCAATTTTTCTTCCACTTGAAAAGGCGATTGCTCAAAATCTATACAAGTTTTTTTTTCTAATAAATATAGATTTAGAAACTAAATTTCCGCATACTTATTTTTGTCGCTTACTATTTATATCTATGTTTTATAGTTTCGAAGATATTTCGAGTGAAAGTATGAAAAATGAAAAAAAAAAAAAAAAAACGCATTCGGACAGATACTCTTTTAAAGTTTTTTCGCACGCTCCCAAATCCAGTTATGTACACTTATAAGGGGCAACAAATGAGCTACAAATTCTTGTTTATGGTTTCTCACTTTTGGTTTTTGAGATAGCAAGTAACAATAGATATATAGCAACTTTAAAAGCAACTTTATAGAAACTTTATAAAATACTATATAGCAACTTTATAAAAACAAATGATGGATCTAGAAACTGGATTTCATACTAAACATTTTTATCTTTTACTGTTTATATTTGTCTTTTATAGTTTAGGAAACATTTCGAATGAAAGTAAGCAATGCATTGCGAAACCTCACTCAAGTAAAATTTTCTAAATTTTTAATACTTTTACAACATAGTTGAAAAGTGTTTAGGACTTTGTTCATTCTGTCTGTCTGTCTGTCTGTCTGTTAGCGCGATAACTACTGTAAAAATGACTTTATCAAAATGAAATTTTAGTATGTTGTTCAGAAGGTCTGTGGGACCTATGGGAATATAAATTAACAATAACATCCAAGTAGTTTTGGACTAAACCCGGGTTAAAAAAATGAAATACATTGAACCCTATGGGACCTAATTTTTCAAACATTTTTTAAGCGAATTAAAAATTCACAAATTGCTTCGAATGTTTTAGGAAATATTCAAACTATCCCATAAAAAATATGAAAAAAATTTCAGCAAAATATATTCGATAGTTTTTAAATAAAAATTAAAATAATAGTTGCACCCATATGATATGAAGAGATCGCGTGACCTACTTCAAAATAAAATATGGCATCCATCTTGTGTCAAAATCGTGATTTTTAAAGTTCTTTTTAATTTATATTTGGTGTTGTATCCGTCCTAAAATCGCTTTATTTTTGCTTAAATTCTGTGCATCTACATTCTGAAACAGCGCAATTACAATATATTTGAAATTAAATGATCCTCAAACTTTGATTATTTCTACAAAGAAAGCCTAATTTTCACTTATGGAGAATGTAAACACCAAACAATGTAGGATGAGTTGTATAAGAATTGCTGCATTTCTTTAACGCAAAATTATTTAACTCTAGAGTCTGAAATATAGCTGATATGAATTAAATATTCATTGATTTTCTATAGAGAAGCAGGCTATTTTTCCGATGAAGTTTTAAGCATAGAGTTAAATTACTTGTACCTCCATGGTTTTAAGTTTTTAAATAAAATAAATTATTGTAGTATTGTGATGAATGAAAGGAATGGGAAAAAGTTAATGAATTAAATGCTGCTTTTATATAGAGAGCCAGGCGATTTATATTTCGAGGACGTCATTTTCGATGAGTTCATTTGTCTTCGATGAAGTATTCAAATATAATAAATTATTGTAGTATTGTGATAATTTTAAAAATGTTACCGCTGAATGTATCGCATTTTAGAAATGTTTAAACCAGGCAATTTATATTTCAATGTCGTCATTTGAATGAAGTTCATGTTTTTCAATGAAGTTTTAAGTTTTGAAATATAATACATTAATGTAGTATTGTGATAATTTTTAAAATATTACCAAGGAATGTATTGCATTTTAGCGATGTTTAAATAAAATTGCATTGCAGTTGGAAAGTGTTTCATAATCAATGCTTTATGCATGATTGATCTTTCTTGTTCTTTATTCGGTAAAAAAAGAAAAGTTTAAAATATTTAAATATTGATATTATTTTCCTACATTCATAAATGGTACCCTATTTCTGATAAAAACACGCATAAATTGATTATATTTTTATCTATCAAGTTCGGAGATATAAGCGTCCAACGTGCTTACTTTTTCGACAATTCAGCCGGATGCCCTCACCATAGACATTATTAAGATCAAAACAGCAAGACTTATGAAATACAGCGAAAACACTGTTTCTTAGTGTAAGCTTTCTAAGAGAAGACACCGTAGTTAGTCCTGAGGAACAAGGCTCAAAACTTCGTTTGAAACAAATGTAATCGCCTATTTTTTCTATGCCTGCTTTCTTTAAGGAAGTATTAGAAAGTCAACAAGGCTTAGACTGTAACTTAATTTAAAAAAGAAAAGGTTAGAAAATCGATGAAATGAAAATTTGATATCGGAAGTAGGGGGAAACTTTTGTAGCTAAGGCCACCCAGCTTTATTTTAATAATAATTATTTTACAGCATTATTACTCTTTGAGGTAAGTGGCAACATGGTTTGAAATTCTAACAACCTTTCTGAAAGAAAGAAGGAAAAAGTAGCAGTTAAGTGGAAGGAAAAGTTTTGATATTTGATGGTCAAAAGTAAAATTCTTCGCGTCATTTTGATATTGATCTTTTGAAGGTAAGTGCAAAGTATTTCTTTTATGTGTGACTGTTAGTTTTGGTCATAAACTAAGGGAAAAGATGAAATATTAACAAAGCTGAATATGTATAGGGTTTTGACTGTGGAAGCCATTTCATAAAAAGTGGCTATTCCTTGTACCTAGGGCCACATTCTTGCCTTATGCCTAGGGCCACATTCTTGCCTTATGCCTAGGGCCACATTCTTGCCTTATGCCTAGGGCCATGGCCCTAGGTATAATATTATCATTTGCGTAGCTAATTAAAAATATATTTTTTTCTATTGCTTACCTTATATATGGAACAGGGAAAGAGGAGTATCTCATGCCTATTTAGTACTTGTTTTATTTTTTCTCCAGCCTATAGATGAGTCTATTGTAATTTGGTGGTGAATAGACCTATTAATAGTCAGCAAATGACAGAAAACATGGATACCTCTGATGAAATTTGTCAGCTTTCTACATCAAACAATGAATCAATGCAATGTATAACACCAAAACAAGTGAGCTCTTTCCCTAAGGCTAAACCTCGTATTTCAAAAGGTGATGCGCAAAAATCTGGTTTATGTAGAATCCTTACTGATACACCAGAGAAAGTTAAAATTAAAGCGGCAAAATTAAAGAAAATGGTGGCCAAAAAAAATTGTTAAGAAACCTACATTTCAAGCAGAAAAAGCAAACTTGTGTGAACTGACTAAAAAGAAAGGAACAATTCTGAAGGAACATGCATTACACAATTATTATGGTGATGAGACATCTAAGGAATCACTAGATATGATGGAATCTTCAGATTCTGCAAGTGATATAAATTATATAGTAGGTGATGGGAAGGATCAGATTGAAAAAGAAAAGTACTGCTTGGCAAAATTAGATGAGAAGAAAACAAAATATTTTTATGTTGCAGAAGATCAGTATACAATAAAATGCCTAAAACGAATCAGTAAAACGTCAGAAAAGTTTCTACATCACAATGATGCCACTTATGTGATTAGAAGAGACGATATTGTATTTAAGTTATGTGAACCCTATTGGAGGATCAAAATGGCTATGTTTACTACTTATTTTTGGCATCAGTTTTGCAAATTACAATGTGGAATAATACAAATACTTTCTTTTATTATTATTATTATTAATGTGATTTGAGTAATTTTGTTTAATTTGTATTATTTATATTTTACACATTATTCTCTGTTTATATTTCATAAAAGTTCGATTGGAGTGGTTAAATTCTCTGCATAATTCATTTAATGTTGGTTTTTTTTTGTTTTTGTTTTTTTGTTCTTTTTTCAATAACACTCTTTTTTGTATTTTATTCATTCCATATT
The DNA here is from genome assembly GCA_951213105.1 of Amaurobius ferox. Taxonomy (NCBI): domain Eukaryota; kingdom Metazoa; phylum Arthropoda; class Arachnida; order Araneae; family Amaurobiidae; genus Amaurobius; species Amaurobius ferox. The sequence continues at coordinate 133,560,347 of OX578135.1, read as the reverse complement.
ATATGTAGATAGCAATATTAAACTTGTGGTCCTGGGTACAATCTTACTGGTCCACTGTTATTGGACCTAGGGCCATTTTCAATTTCTTTTTTTCTTAATTTAATATCTTTTGGAAGAAGAAAAAGTAATACTTAAGTTGATTTCAGTGCAACGAGAATAAAAGGCCTAACCAGTAAAAATTGTTTTCGGTACTGAATGTTTGCTTTAAGTGATATTATTACAGTTTGAAAATTACTGGCCCTATATAAAAGAATTTCCTCTAATATGATACCAGTTTAAAACAACAAAAACAAAACACAAAAAATTCACCATACAAAGAAAAATAATCGCAATAAATAAACCCATTAAATAAAAAGGAATTTAAAATATTGAGAAATACAGGCCAAACATTTTAATGGACTAATAACACAGGTCTGCGATGGAAAAGTTGTCTGAGAAGTAATAATTGGTTCTTATAGATTTTTAGGTGCTCAGTTCGAAAAAAGTAGTAGAAAAATTCCATCACCTACTAATTTTCCTCAATTTTCAATTTTTAGTAGTATTTGGATTAAAAATAAACGCATTGGTTAGCAATGATCTTAATTTTAATAATAAAAATAATTATATTTATTTTAATTCTCCATTAGTTACAGCTAATTAGTTGTATGGGTGCTTCATTGAAGTGCATTTTTATGGTAATGAATATAGAAATTTTCATGAAACTTCTCATTCTTAAGATAGGAGAGGAATCTGCTGAACTGCTGGGCTCGAGTATAAACGAAAAGAATTTGTTAGTCCCTGGCACTATTTTTACATAGTTCAGATATAGAAAATATATTTTCTTCCTTACTTTTCAGATGAAGGTGATTCAGTTTACTGTAGCAATATTCCCAGACTGATAAACATATTCGACGTAAAATATGAAGTGACCCATTGGACGTTGTTTATCCATTCTTCAAAAAGAAGCTTCAAAGTTGCGTTTCTCCATAATAACAATAAGTTCGCTTCAGTACCAGTAAGACATTCCGTGCATTTGAAAGAACGATACGAAAATTTAGCCTTTATTCTTATTAAACTTAAGTACAATGATCATAGGTGGACAGTTTGAAGTGATCTTAAAGCCATATCTATGATTTGGGGACAACAAAGTGGATACACCAAATTTCCGTGTTTTTTTTTTTTTTGTGTGTGTGTGTGTGCTAGTGAGACAGCCAAGATCGACAGCAACATTGGATCAAAAAGAAATGGCCATAGAAAGAGTCACATTAGAACCTGGAAGTAAAAATGTGCTACACGAAACTTTGGTTGCTCAGAATAAAATCATTTTATTCCCGCTCCACATAAAACTGGGATTGATAAAGCAGTTTATCAAAGCTTTGTCGAAAGATGGAAAGTGTTTCAAATACACCTACGCAACATTTTCGGGATTATCTACAGCAAAATTGAAAGAAGGTATTTTTGCCGGTCCAAACATCAGGGAACTCATGATGGATAAACTCGTTGAATAAAAAATGGAAACTGTTGAAATAGAAGCATGGAAATCTTACAAAGTGGTGGTGACCAAGTGTGTAAGATATCACTATAAAATGACTGTGGAAGATATGATACAGAAAATCAAGGATTTCAGATGTCCCATGAGCTTAAAAAAGTACTTTCTCAACTATCACTTAGAATACTTTAATAAGAAACTGGGAAAGTTATGAGCGAAGAGCAGGGAGAGCGATTCCGCCAAGACATCGAGGAGATGGTAAAAAGGTATGAAGGCAGGCGGAATACCAACATGATGCAAAACCACCTCAACTCTGTGAGGCGGTAGTGCATGATGGCGGACTATTGCCAGAGGTTGCATAGAGGTGACCCGGGAAAAAAATGTTTTAGAAAAAGTTCAAAAAGGAGTTTTGGGGGAAAAGGAAAAACACACCGTAAGAAAATATAACTATATATCAATATTGTATATTAATCTTTAATTCAAAAATATGTTTTTACAGTACATTCATTGCAAAAATGTTTACGGACAATTTTTAAATAATGTTAATTTACTTAATATAATGCATTTTGCAGCTATTTTCCTGAAATATTGAGATCCATTTTGTGAAAAATCCTTACGTGATAGAGAAAAATGGAGATGATACCTGTAATGGGTGGTCAATAATAATACACCAGAAACAGTTAATAATTTTCAGCCAACTTTTCATGACTATAATTTTGCAGGCCTGTGTAATTTTTGAATGAAGAATTTGAATTTCGAACCTTTTTCAGGAGTAAGTTGGTTAAAAGGAATGGCTGTAAACATAATTATACTGAATTAAAGGGGAATAGCGAAGAAACTTTCTGAAATATATTTTATTTTCGAACACTAAACGGAATGAATTGAGAGTATAATCTATATAATAATTGTCTAGCGTGTTTTTGCTTTTCCAGGCTCTATACAGAAGCACTACTTAGAAGACTATATCTTTGAACACTTAAGAGTCATATTTTTACGGCCTCCTTCGGGGATGAAGAAAATGAAGGGGGATGAAAAAGCTTTTCAGACGCTTCAGAACCCTCTGGTGACATGGAAGGCCGGATTTTTGCACACAGCCGGATTTTAGATACCTTCCCTGGAGGCAGACAAAACGAGGGAGAAGACCGGCTCCATAAGCCCCTGGTGATCTAGAAGGCTAAAACTATGCACACTTATAGTATCAATTACAGGACGGAACTCAATTAAGTTAATTTTCGACATTAAGAGCCATGCATTTTAATATAAAATAAAACATATTAAAAAGAAAGTTACAGTTTCATTTTTAAGAGTGTTAGTTTCACTGCCTTTGACAGGTTTAAAAACTAGTTTAACACAAGTTTACTGAATGATGAAGAAATGGATAGATTCTCCCAACAAAATGGCGCCAAGGGTGTGACATTATTCCATACGTTAAAAACCTTGAAAATTATGAAAATAAAGATCAGTAGAGAATATCAGTTACGTTTCCAATTTAATCGGCAAAGGTATTTTTCAATTTAATCGTTAAAAGACCAACAAATTATCGGTATTAAGCTAGCGACAAATTTGGCCGAGTTCCCAATACTGAATACTCTAATCCAGTGGTTCTAAATGTGGGGTTCGTGAAAAACTCTAAGGGAGGGGGGGGGGGGGGGGTCTCGAATAATTCAAGTATATGTTATAATTTTATAACTACTAAAATATCTGTTAAATTTAATTTTTCAAAGAAATTTTTGTCAAATCCTGGGCTTAAAGAGTCCACGATTTTTTTTTTTTTCAAATTGCTAAGAGATCCTTGAACTTAAAAGTTTGGGAACCACTGCTCTAATTTATATAATAACTCTCTAACTGAACTTGCTATTGCATTATCTAGAATGTCTTTTGACCTTGTCCAATCATCATTCCGTTGAATGAACAGAGCAGACAAGAACCGAACAGGAAAAGCGCCATTTTCAATAACGATATTTCTGCTTTAAGGATGTCATATAAGGAAATTCTTACAAAGAATCGTTTGATCTGACACGAGTTCATAAATAAGCGGCCTTGTACATACCAGGCACGAGACAAGCATGAGTCGCACAAAAGGAAAAGTACAGACGAGCATGTAAAAAAAAAAAAAAATGAGTGCAATGCGGAAAAGATGTCCTTTATTATTTTGTATTCATCAATAGAGGACAAAACAAGGTGCACTGGCTATCAAAATTTTCAGAAATATAGATTAATGCACTCAATTACGTAAAAGCGTATATGGAAGATTCTTGCAAAGGGTCCGCCAAATGTATTCGACGTAGATACTTCCCTTAAATATTATTTTATTGATATACGCGTAAAGCAAACTTTAGCAATTTGCGAGTTTAAAAATATTTGGAGTGACAGGCTCTCGGACTTTCTCATTCATTCATAATCCATTGTTTAGATCCACTAGTAATACCATAGCCTATTTTTAACGCATGCAGAATTTAAACAAATCAGCCGATTGTAAGGTGAATTGTATAAGAATTGCGGAATTTTTTTTCACGCAAAATTATTTAGCTCTGGAGTCTGGAATACAAGTGATATGAATGAAATATTCATTGATTTTGCATTGAGAGGTAGACGATTTATATTTCGATGATGTCATTTGAATAAAGTTCATTTTGTGTAACTAGAATTGCTTTTTTCGATGAAGTTTAAAGTTTTCAAGTATAATAAATTACTGTGGTACTGTGATAATTGAAAAAATATCAACGCTGAATGGATCACATTTTAGAGAAGTTTAAATAAAATCGTATTTCCGTTGGAAAGTGCTTCATAATCAATGCTTTGTGCATGATTAATCGTTCTTGTTTAATACTGTATCAACGCATAAAATTACATGGCCGTAAATGCTTACATTGAGTTAACGCGTCCACGACTCACAGGCATACACACACACAGACTTACATCTTTTTAAAAACATTCGAAATAAGTAAACATACTTTATAAAATTTCTATATAATAATTATCTAACGTGTTTCTGTCTTCTGATCCTCCAGAAACCTTCCGGTGACCTAAAAGGCTGAATTGGACTCAAGGACTCAAGGACGGGGTTAGTGGAGTGCCCAGGAGAGGAAGGATTCCTCCCTTTAAACTCCAGATGAAAAGGAAAAGAGAAAGAAAAAGGAAGTAGTAAAAGGTAATTTAATCAACTAAGAGGTAGTTAAGAACTAAGAGAAAAAGGCTGAATTGTTGTACACTTATAGTAGCGATAACGGGACATAAGCTAACGGAGATGGCTTTTCGTCCCCCCAGGTGTTGAAGACCCAGAACACACGACTGACCCTGAGGCTTACAGCAACTTAATGTGTGGCCGGATCTCCCCAGGAGTGGAAAAAGAGATATTTCTTTAAAAGAAACCTTTCAAGAACCTCCAGAAGCCCCTTGGAGAGCTGGAAGACTGAATGTGTTACATACTCATATCGAATACCAGATAGAAACTACCGGAGTCGGTTTTTTTATTCCCCCCCCCCGTGGGGGTGGGGGTAAAAATGGGATTTATTCGAAACGTCTTTCAAGACCCTGCAGAAGTACCCCGATAGCCTAGAAGACTGAAAACTTTGTACATAGTATGGTCGACTGAACTGAATCTAACGGAGCCAAATTTGGATTTCTGTCCTGGGGACAAACAAAAAAAGAGAGCTTTCGAAAAGTTTTTCCAGACCCTAAAGAAGCCCCTGCGTCCTAGAAGGCAAAAATTTTGCACACTTACAGTATTTAGCATGGGACAGAACCTAACTGCGCTAACTTTCGATTATTAAGACTACTATTTCCGTCGCTAGGCACTACACACGGTTAAACAAAATAAACTTATTTAAAAGAAAATTGTAACTAAATATTTTAAGAGTTTTATAGTTTCCCTGTCTTTAACAAGTTTAAATATTAATTACATAATTCATACAGGAAAATAAATATTTTAGATTTGTAGTATTCACAATTCACACAGCCCATGACCATAAACATATAGATTATAGCTATTCACAATTCCCATAACTCATGACCATAAGCATATAGATTTGTAGTTATTCATAATTCATACAACCCATGACCATGAACATATAGATTTGTAGCATACAATTTCCCCATACATGCATGCAATTCGAACACTCATACAATATCAACACTCCGTAATACTGAGTGTGATATTTTGATACGCCTCATAAAATAGCCCATTAAAGAAAAATGTTTGTATGACGCATCAAATCTAATGTTTCGCGAGATAAATTATTCAGGGCGGCATTAGACGTTGATGCAGGAAAAGATGGGGAAAAAAAAAAAAAAAAACATTCTCCAAACTCATCCCCATTATGAGATGCTGACTCGGAAAAGTATTCTCGGGTGGAATGGAATAAAGAAAGAGATAAAAACGATAGCCCCAATAAAAATCCTTATTGGTAATCCTGCATTTTATAGGTGATCCTGCTTTACATTCATTGCCATAGCCAGCCAGCAGGGATTAGAGAAGGCCGGGCCCCTCCTGAAGACAGTTCCATACACACCCCTCCTTACTGAAAAATATATGCAAATACGATTAGGATAGCTTAAATTCCGATTCCTTTTAAATATGTCACACAAACAAGTGATTGGGGGAATATTTATTATTTTGTTTTATTTGTTTGTTTGTTTTATATAGTATAATAATAACTTATAGAACAAATAAGGGGATTTTACAAAATAATAAAAGAGAGTTTTGATTACTGATTAGACAAAAATCTCTCTCTCTCTCTCTCTCTCTCTATATATATATATATATATATATATATATATATATATATATATTGTCTAACTTTTTATGTCTTTCCAGACCTTCTAAGAGCCCTCTCCTCTCCCTGTGTGACCTAGAAAAATCAATCTTTGCATACTATAATATCAACCATAGGACAGAACCTAACAAAGCTAGATTTTCGATTTTACACTTGACGGAAGTGGGGGGGGGGGAAGGCTACTCATTTCTCGACCTTCCAGAAGTCCTACAAGTGATATAGAAGACACAATATTTTCACTTATTATATTGCCTGCCGGTATTGTAATAGAACCAGGAAAAAATGGGGGTAGGTCTTTCTAGAACATCCTCCCCCCTGGTGATCTAAAAGGCTAAATCGTTGCACACTTATATCGACCACGGGAAAGAACCTAATAGAGTCAGATATTTTATTTCTTGCATGGAAACCAAACAAAATAGGCGATCGAAAAATCCGTTACCCCCCAGGCCCCCACCCCGGTGACATAAAAGGCTGAATTATTACATATCTATATTACCGATCACGGGCCCAGTGCTCATGGCACACAGGATTAAATGAGGAAGACCAGAGTTCGATCCTCACCACCGCCGAAAACTATGCTCTTGTCTACGCTGAATATGAGCACGATAAATCTGTAGGTCTGAAAGTTCTTCCGAGAGATGATGGGTTAGGGGAGAAGGGTACGGTTTCTGTGGTTGCCATTCCCATTGGGTTCCAGTCTAAATTGAGTGGCACTTTCTCGGCCATCCAAACAGATACTTTACACCTTCGAGTAACGGCCGCTCACTTTGCTGCTCATGTCCTCGTGTGAGTCGGGCGCCCTGGGCTTTCTACACCTTCGGGTAAGTCGGACAATCTGGGTTAGACAGATAGTATCGAAAGTAATTTTGTGCTGAATGTTTCTTAAAACGAAACTTACATTAGTAGTAATTCGAGCTATACAAAATGCAATGTCTAGGGTCGACATTTAAACTGGTGTCCAAAATTACCTTCACATGCACAAAAACACTAATGTCTCAACAACTGTTCAATATAATTGAATGAATTTTCTTGGCGTGATTACATGGCATCATAACACATAAATACAAACTAAAAATCAAGTATGAATGCATACGACACAGAATTAATTATGAATCAATTAAAATTGAAATAATATGTGACAGGGAGATTTTAGAAAAAAAAATAATAACTTGGAAACAAATGCTGACTTTTGACATTAATAAGGAATGTAATCTCCCCCTACCAACTCGTATACATATATCACAACGCGATTCCATGCTCTTTATAAAGCGGGCTAATTAGAATTTCGGGCAGTACGTTCCACTCTTCCAGGAATGTGATCTTCAAGGTACTACGATCTCTAAAAGAAGGATTTCGCCGCGCAACAGCTCCAAATGCGTCCCGAACTTCTCAATCCGGTTAAAATCGGGAGATTTGGCTGGACGGTGTATTCACTCAAAGCCTTCACTTTCAAGAAACTCATCAACCAAGTTTGCTCGATGTGGATGCGCTTTATCATCCGCATCAAGCATAAAAGAAAAGTCAAATTCACGTTCGCCTCTAAAAAGCCTTACTTAGGGTTCTAAGACTTCATCTCGATGCTTCTGACCAGACACAGATCCTCTGTCGAACACGTTCAGGGGAGTACTTTCATTGATCATTATACCGCCGTAGATCTGAACCGCCGTAACTGCCATATTCTCTAATGTTGGCGAGGAGTTCCTGGCTCCCTCCAGATGTAAACGTGTTTAGAATCAGAGGTTAAACTGAACCTCAACTCGCCCCTGAAGAGAACACAAACCCATTGTTTTTGACTCCAGCTCTGATGGTCTCTGCACACATTCAGGCTGTTGTGAGGTCTGTGAAACACATACCATTGGTTTTGTGGCATAAAGGCCTTTCGCGATAGTCCAGTGGCGGCTCGCGTATAGGTACTGTGGCACTGCGGGAGCGACAGTGCTCTCTCTCCCTTGCAACCTCGCGTGCTGCTTCCTATCCTCTGTTGCACGCATGCGCACAACAGTCAAACACCACACCGCTGGAATTGTGAAGCGTAGTGTTGAAACTGTGAAGCGTGGTGTTGTTGTTGTTGAAACCCAGACCGTCCGACCTACCAGAAAGGTGTAAGGTGACTGTTTGGACGGTCGGGAAGTGCCACCCAATTTAGACCGGAACCCAGTGGGGGAGGCATCCACAGGGACCGTACCCTCCTTCCCCTACCACCAACCTCTCGGAAGGACTTTCGGACCCACATGTTTAACGTGATCGTACTCCGCATGAACACGGGAAGCGTGGTGTTTGACTGTTGTGCGCATGCGCACATAGGAAGCTGCACACGAGGCTGCGAGGGAGAGAGAGCACTGTCGCTCCCGCAGTGCCATAGTGCCTATACGCGAGCCGCCACTGCGCGATACTGAAGTTCCAGTGGCGGCTGCAAGCAGTTTCACTCAGCTGCCTTTCAGTTGACTCTCTGTTGAGACGGACAGTTACGGACAGATAATGATCTTGAGAAGCAGTTGTTATTCTTCTACGGCCTTGCCCGGGCTTCTTAACAACAATTCTATTGCCTTGAAATTGTTTCCAGTGGGCACAAACTGACTATCGTGAAAAATTCAGCCATCTCACCACTTCCATCAATATCTGCCCAGCATCTAAACAGCTGACAGCTCGCCACCTCCAAGATTCTTACTTCGGAGCCATAAAAAACTGTTTTGAGTCGAAATCAAATCCTGAATTGCAGAGGTTCGCAGGGAAACTTACTTCGCGCACAGCGCTTTTGCCGCCCTTGGATGACGTAACACCATTATTTGCATAGCAGAAACAGTTTGATCGAATTAGATTGGATAATTATAATTAGGTTTGCTTCTTGCTCATTCCCTTTAAAAATAAATGAGATTAGTTGGATATTTCATGAAATATCGTTATTTTTATGTATGTAAAGATTATTATGGGCACAGTGTATTATTATAGTGCCCAGGAACTGTAAAATTAATCTGTCTCTGCTATCGCAATCCACTTGCTAAAGAAGACTATTTGACGTTACATTTATTTTTTCACATTACCCTATAGAAATGAATTAATGGCATCTCGCATTGCCGTCCCCTGCATGAAATGGAATTGAATTTCCTGCAGCAGTTCAGTGATTGAACAGATGCGAACGTGTGCTTGCTATTCATCGCAAATGCACCAGAAAACAATGGATTCGATGCTGCTTTTCGTGCAATATCTTGAAACATCTGGTGTTCATTGAATATGGATCTGCATTATTATAGGTAGGAAAACAGGGCTGTTAAATTTATCTCGCAATTTCCAGCTGATCCAAGTTTTACGACATTATTTAACATTTTCCGCATAAGTCCATTGATAACCGAAGAATACATTTTCCCATTTTCACAACCTTTTATTTAACTTGATCAGGCGTCGGTTCTTCTGTCAGTGTAATTCAAATCTTTCAAGTCATAACTAATCAGGTTCCATTAATCACATTAACAAGAAATTTGATATCATTGTCTTTTGAGGAATATTTAAAATCTTTTGATATTGAACCTTCTTTTGCTTCGACCCAGACCGTCCAACATACCCGAGGGTATAAGGTATCTATTCAGATGACCGGAAAGTGCCTTCCAATTTAGACCAGAACCCAGTAGGGCGGCATCCAGAAAGACCGTACCTTCCTTTCTCTACTACCCACCTCTACGAAAGACTTACGGACCCACATGTATAACGTACCCGTACTCCACATGAACACGGGAGCAATTTGGAATTTGGGCAGAGCAGGATATCGAATTCAAGTCGTCCGAGTGCAATTTCCGCGTGCTAATCACTGAGCTGATACAGGTACCTTACACCTTCGGTGGTCTGGGTTAAAGAAGACGCGATGACAAAGGGGTGTGATAGCCCAGTGGTTAGCGCGCGGGGATTGCACCCGAACGACCGAGTTCGATTCCCGGTTCTGCTCACGCTGGCGGAGTCCAGGCACGTGTTAATTATGTAGGTCCATAAGTCCTTCAGAGAGGTTGGTAATAGAAGGAGGATACGGTCCCTGTGGATGCCGATCTAAATTGGATAGCACTTCCAGGCCGTCCAAATAGGTACCTTACACCTTCGGGTAGTCGGCCGTCCAAATGGTTGCTCAAGTTCTCAGGATGAGTCGAACGATCTGGGTCTTCAACACCTTCAGGTAGGTCAGACGGTTTAGTTCGAAGAAGAAGCGATGACAAGATATTAAGCAGAGATGTATTGATCAAAAATTTTCCTTGCAACAGATTCCTCACAATCGGCTATAAGAGCCTAGATAACGACTCATTTGGATTCAGCATCAAAATCCAGAGGGAATTGGAGACTTCACTAAGGATTTCCGGTTCCGGTTCTATCTATGTTCCATTTTGAACTTTAAAAAAGGTCTGTGCAGGAGTATAAACATGCTCAACAGTTCCTTCGAAAATGAAGTGTACACACTAGAAATGTGTGAAGGATTTCTAGGAAGCATTGAGATAATTTTTTTTCTCTCCTTAAACATTGATTTATCTTTATATAACTGAAATAAACACAAAAATTTCATGTACTTAAATAAAATGCATCTAAAAATTCCTCAACATTAAATATGTTCGGCCCGGCCGTACTCGACTTTTAATAAACAAAACCGAGCTCGAGTACACTCCTAGTACACGTCGCTTGCCACCCTAGAAGTGCTCCTTCATAATAATCCTTGTTTCAGTTGCACTTTCTGAAAATGTCTCTTCACATTCAATTATTTATATCTATTTCTCAATGGGTGTAGAACTGGGATGTTTCTTCTTTCTTCGACAAAGACGGTCAGACCTACCCGAAGATGTAAGGGATCTATTTGGACGGCAGGGAAGTGCCATCCAATTTAGACCGGAACCCAGTGAAGGAGGCATCCGCAGACACCGTGCCCTCATTCCCTTACTACCAACCTCTCGGAAGGACTTACGGACCCACATGTTTAACGTGACCGTACTTCACGTGAAAAGGACGACAGTTTGGGAAAGGCGGGAATTGAACTCAGGTCGTCCAAGAGCAATCCCCTCGAGTTAACCACTGGGCTGTCGCGCCACCTAATGTGTATGTTTGGAATGCTCTCGAATCAACATTACAGATAACGCCAAGATTTTTGTGCCAGGTTCTACAATGCCCAATCTTTAAATAGATTTTAATATATTTTTTTTCTAATGGCAGATAATAAGACATACATTATACAAAGAGAGCAAATATCCCGTACATATAACATGAACACTCAATATCTCAAACAAAGGCCAGAGCCGAGAACCTGTTAGCCGTCATATGACGTTGCCCTTGCGCGCCAGTGGGGGTCGGAACACACCCATGCCCGCAGGTGGGACTCGAACCCACAACTCGGCAACCGAGCGATCACTAGGAAACGCCTGCCTTGACCGCTCGACCACCGCGTCGGGAAATTAATAATATAAACACCTTGATTTTTCTGTCTATCTATCTATCTCTGGGTAACGCTGCTACAAAATGCTGCCAAACGTGTTTCGATCACGGATAAACATTTCATGAACTCTGGAGTTTTACGAGCGTATGACATCACATACTGTAAGTGAGTCTATGATGTGGGCGACCCGTTCGTTCCCTACATAGTGTAATGATGATACTTCTTTCACAGCAAAAAACTGCGAAGAAACAATGGAGCTTTATGAGCGTATGACATCAGATACTGAAAGTGAGACCATGATGTTCTTTTATTAACATTTTACAACATAGTTGAAAAGTGTTTATGACTTTGTTCATTCTGTCTGTCTGTCTGTCCGGTGACACGATAACTGCCGTAAAAATGACTTTATTTAAATGAAATTTTAGTATGTTGTTCAGACAGTCTGTGGGACCTATGAGAATATAAATGAATAATATCACCCAATTAAATTTGGATTGAACCCGGGTTGAAAAAATGATATGCATTGAACCCTATGGGACCTAATTTTTCAAACATTTTTTAAGCGGATTTAAAATTCACAAATTGCTTGGAAAGTTTTAGGAAATATTCAAATTATCCCATAAAATACATAAAAAAATTTCAGCAAAATATATTCAGTAGTTTTTTAAATAAAAATTAAAATAATAATTACACCTTTTATATGAAGAAATCACGTGGACCAATATATGAAAAGATCTAGTGACCCACTTCAAAATAAAATATGGCATCCATCTGGTGTCAAAATTGTGATTTTTAAAGTTCTTTTTAATTCATATTTAGTGTTGTATCCGTCCTAAAACCACTTTATTTTTGCTTAAATTCTGTGTATCTACATACTGAAACAACACAATTACAATATATTTGAGTTTAAATGATCATCCCACTTTGATTATTTCTGCAACGAAGCCGAATTTGCACTTATGGAGAATGTAAATACCAAAAGATGTAAAATGAGTTGTATAAGAATTGCTGCATTTCTTTAACGCAAAGTTATTTAGCTCACGGAGTCTGCAATAGAGCTGATATGAATGAAATACTCATTGATTTTACACAACTTTTTGATGAAGTTTTAAGTATAGAGTTTAATTACTTGTACCTCCATGGTCTTAAGTTTTTAAATAAAATAAATTATTAAAGTACTATGTGGCAGTAGCCGATTCTACTCCTGCCAAGGACATCGGATCAAAGATGTGTACCCGAATTATAAGTTCGGAGAGGAAGCTAGCTTTTGCTCTAAACATATAATGTCGGTCTTGTAAGCACTAGGTCCCGAGTTCGTCCTGGTGACGCTCAATCGCCACAGTGGTGACCCGGACGTGATGAGCACGAAAACCTTCTGTCTTCAACTATCTCACTTCTCAACACAAGATGGCAGCACCACGCTAAGCAGAGACCCTACCACTCTCTTCCTGCTTGACCACGACTGACGTCACTGAGTCTCGGATGGGGACACTTCATAGAGTTTCGTCCAGAACAGAGCACCAGGCGCGAAGCGCCTTTAATCTCCAATCTCTAGGTGTGGTTCTTATCTTCATACTGTGACATTATTTCATTGGTCCATAGTTGGAGGTTCGAGGTTTTTGATTTACTGTTTTTATTACTTGTCCTAGCTCCTAGTGTGGCAGTTTGTTGCACATTAAGAGTTTAAGCAGTTTGGGGGAGTTGATGCAGATCTGAGGGTAACCTAGCAGTTTAGAATTTTAAACATTTTGTAGAAAACCAAAGATCGCGAGTTTTCTTTAATATCAACTGATTAAGGTGGGACGTTCCTAGTACCGAATATCAAAGTTAAGTACCGAGCGGGGTCTCTTACGAGATTTAGCCTTGCGATGATCATAGTCATGCAGATTAAATAATAGTTCATTTGGGACAGATGGCAGATTTTTGTAGAATTTAAGCGCTAGCTTTTTGATATGGGCTCTAACAGTTTTTATTTTGAAGTCTTTCCTAATTACCGAGTTTCTTAAGTATCTAGGGGCTTTCCTTATAATCCTTAGGGTTTTGTTTTGTCTTGTCTCTAATAAGTCTATGGTAGTTTTACAGGCATATCCCCATACGGGTGCTGCATACAGCATTCCCGGGCAGATGACCGATTTATAAATTAGGAGTTTATTTTGATAACTTAGATTTCCGTTTCCTATCATTGGGTATAAGGCTCCTATGGTTATATACGCTTTTTTGATTATGTTCGTTACGTGCAGTTTCCAAGTTAGGTGGGAGTCTATCGTTACACCTAGGTATTTAGTAGATTTTTCCGCTTTTAGGGCATGGTTGTTTATGTACAGAGGAGGCGGAGGTTTACGTTTTCTTGAGAAATAAATCCAATGACATTTATTGGGATTTAATTTTATTCGCCATTTTTCCAGCCATGTTTGGAGTATGTCTAAGTGTTGTTGTAGCTGTCTGTGCATTACTGAGACGTAAGGGTGTTTTGCAAGTATCGCGCTGTCGTCTGCATAGAGTGCCAGCTCCGTGTCTGGGGTCCTGGGAATGTCATTTAGATATATGTTAAAGAGTGTCGGGCCCAGGATGGATCCTTGCGGTACACTACTTTTAATGAGCTTGGGTGTAGATAAGTTATTTTTTACTCTGACTTGAAAGTGTCTGTTATTTAGGTATGAAATTAAAAGTTTGACAAGTGCGTCAGGGACTTTTAGAGTGATCAATTTGTAAGCTAATCCACAGTGCCACACTTTATCAAAGGCTTTTTGGATGTCAAGAAAAATTGCAGCTGTGGGTGTCTTATTATTAAAACCAGAAGAAATGTACTCTACCACTCTCAGCAATTGATGAGTGGTGGAGTGTTTTGGCCGAAATCCAAACTGCTCCGGAATGATAATGTCATTCTCACTAAGGTGCGTGTTCAGTCTCTTAAGAATTATTTTCTCAGTAATTTTACTAAGTGTCGGTAACAAACTGATTGGTCTGTAGTTGGCTGGAATTGAGGCATCCTCACCAGGTTTATGGATCGCTATAATTATCGCTTCCTTCCATTCTTTGGGGAAATAATTTAGTTCTAGTATTTTATTTATTAAGATGGTCAAGTAAAATATTATATTTAAGGGTAGGTTTTTTACCGCGATATTCCTGATTTTGTCGTGCCCTGGGCTTTTACGGTTTTTAAGGTTTTTGATAATCTCTATTATCTCTTGCGGGGTGGCTGGGTTAATCTCAGCCGTGACCGGGGAGTTCCTGAAATTGTTTAGAGTTTGCCTAACCATTCTTAGGGTGTCCTGACACATTAGATCGTGGTTTGGTTCAAATTGCTTTTCGTAATGCCTAGCAAGCGCCTCTGCCTTTTCTTCGTCTGAGTACGCGATATTAGCGCCATCTATTAGTGGCGGGAGTTTAATTTGAGGTTTTCTGAGTCTTTTAGCGAATTGCCAGAGCGATACGTCTTCCTGGCTAAGGGATTCGATTAATTCTTTATACTGTTGCTGCTTTTCTGCGACAATTTTTTCACTGACTTTACACGTGAGTCTATTAAGCTCCCTTTTAAGGGTAGGGTCTCTGTTAGCCTGCCATGCCTTACGCATTCTATTTCTCTGTTTAACTAACTGTTTGACATGGTGGGAAAGTGTTGGCATTTTTGATGACTCACGATGTGTTGTGGCAGATGCAATAGCTCTCCTGATTTCTGTTGTGAGTGTGTGCGTGGCAGAGTCAATATCCGCCGTGCTCATAATGTTGGGTACTGCTAAGTGCGGCTCGAAAAGTGCTCTTTTGAATACGTTCCAGTTCACCCTCTCTTGTCCCAGAGAGGCTGGAAGGGGAGTGTTCAAATCGAATGTCACCAATACCGGTAGATGATCCGAGTCGAATTCATCCAGGGTATCGATTGTGTGAGCGTATTCTATGTTTCTCGTTAGGACAAAGTCTATGAATGAGCCATTGGCACCTGAGAAGCAGGTTGGTCTCGACGGTGCAATGATATCAGTGTTTGTTGTGTTTAGCAATCTATGTATCTGTGTACCGCATGTGTTGGCTCTCCTGCTGCCCCACGCTCGGTGGTGTGCATTGAAGTCACCCGCGAGTATTGTGTCGGATGGGGACACTCGGGGGCACAGACTATTATAGTATTCTGTGCTCGGGGGTTTTCGCGGCACGAGCGGATAAATAGCACCGGACCCACTCCGATGTCATGATGTGACGTCACCCGACGTCAATACCGACGACCAATAGTAGCTTCAGAGAACTGCGCCTGTGCACGGAGATTGTAGTTTATAATACGAACTCATCATCACTCAGCTGTTAAATTTACTATCGTATACTAGTATTATTAGATAGTTTAGAATATTAAATTCTAAGTTAGAGTTGATGCTTAAAATGAACTACGCCTGTGCAAGGAGTATATTGTTTTAATGACGATCTCGGTATTATTCAAGGAGATTTAAATATATTTAAATCTCCTTCGTATTATTGAATAACATAGAATATTAAACACTATAATTGATGGCTAGATGTGATATATAGATATAATTTATTCATTTTGAGAGCCATGTGTCAATGGCACCTAACCAATTTTCCAGATTTCAAAAATTGTTCTGCATAGATGCAATTTAAAAATTATTTGCTTTGTTTATGCAACTCACAAAATCAATCTTCTTTTATTAGTCATGCATCAATTAAATTGTCAAAATGAAACATTGTTCTTTGCAACATTCAAGTTGTCAAGTTCAATTTAAAATTCACAATCATGTGCAAATTCCTATAATATACTAAATGACATTGTTAATCAAAATACTCTATTAAAATATTTAATTTAATGCTCCTAAAAAGAAGTTAAAGAATATCTGTTCTAGCTATACAAAATTATCTTCACGAGCAGATCTGAAGAATAAAATGTCCTGGTCTTGTTTGCAAACAAATTTACAAAATATATGAAGTTGAATAAATATATGCAAAATAAAAGAGCTAAAACTGTATTGGACCCATACTACAACTTATGAGTTTCTAGAATCTTTACCAAAATAAAACAGATGACGTAATAAATTGAAAATATCAATAATTCCGTAATCTTAAAACCTAAAAGGTCGTAATTGATTCCAATATATGCCAAAATATGTGCTAATATACTTGTACTGCTTATATTCTCATAGAGTAGAAGCAGCAGCGTATGCTTGGGGGGGGGGCAGGCCCTCTTACTTTTTCAAGGCTTTTTATTGTTTATTGTTATGCGTATTTTTCATTTAAAATAACCCTCGCATAAGCAAATGCTAAACAGTTGCCCCCCCCCCCCCCACACACACTTTTTAGAGTCAGGATAAGCCACTGAGTAGAAGATATACCCATGCATTTGTAGAAGATTACTTGGTACTACGTACAATATATGAGTTTCAAAAATTTTTGCAAAATAAAACAACGACATAATAAACTGAAAATATCAATAATAATAATATTTAAAC
The DNA here is from genome assembly GCA_951213105.1 of Amaurobius ferox. NCBI lineage: Eukaryota > Metazoa > Arthropoda > Arachnida > Araneae > Amaurobiidae > Amaurobius > Amaurobius ferox. The sequence goes on along the minus strand of OX578135.1, from coordinate 133,543,262 downwards.
CTGAAGACCATAATTGATATAATCCAGTCAAAAATGTAATATCGGTGAAATTTATTTTATATATATATCTTTATTATTTAAATTGGAAAGGATTTAATAAAAATCAGCTGTCGTATAAACAAATTGGATTTAAATTTGTTGCTAAACGACATGATAAAATTTTCTTCAAACAAATTGGCGGAAAAATATCATCTGCTTAATGCTATATGAAATGTTTAATTGTTCGTTTTTAATTAATATCTGGGCAACCCCTGGTCTTAGAAACTCAAAACATGGACTAAATTTTAAGTCAGGATATTTCAAGGCTATCTACAAATTTCATTTAAATTCGGTTCAGTTGTTCTCCCATGATGATGAGACACACATACAGACAGATTTTCAATTTTATATTTATATAGATTTAGAGAAATAGATTGAAAATAAGCAAAATGAGTAAACTTGCATTATATCTATTAAAAGTCTACATTTGGATAATTTAAATCCAGAATCAGTCATTCATAAATGATATGGTTCAGCTGACAAATGTAAATATGTCAATAGCTAGGAAGAAATTGTTATCCACTCAAAAATTTTACTCAATTTTGTATTTTTGTTATTTTCTTACATATCATTATCAGCTTATGTAGGAATGTACTAAAATTTGTATTTACACAAGACTTTACAGTTATGTGCATATTTATGTTATTTCATATTTTTGACATAGCAATTATATAATCTATATAAAGAAAATTGAAAATCTGTCTGTCTGTCTCATTATCACGGGAGAATGGCTGAACCAAATTTAATGAAATTTTATGGGTAACATTGGAATAACCCCACTTAAAATTTAGTATATGTTTCGAGTTTCTAAGACCAGGGGTTGTCTAAATATTAAGATATTAATTAAAAACGAACAATTAAACCTTCCATAGAGATAGCATTATGCAGACTATATTTCTTACCAATTTATTTGAAGAAAATTATGTCATATCACTTAGCAATGGATATAAATCCAATGTGTTTATGCAGCAGAAGAGTTTCATTAAATCTTTTCCGATTTAAATAATAAAGATATGTATACGTATGAAATAAATTTCATTGATATTGCATTTTTGACTGGATTATATCAATTACGGTCATTATTATTATTGATATTTTTGGGGCTTATTGATAGTTTCAATTTATTATGTCATTGTTTTATTTTGGCAAAAATTGTTGTAGCTTGTAGTACGTAGTACGGAAAATCTTCCACAAATGCATGGGTATATCTTCTAATCTATGAGAATATGTTATATCTTGTATCCATCTTATATAGGTAACATTTTAAAATCTCATGCATTTCATCCATTCTTTGTATTTTTATGTGAAACTATTTTTTTTATTCACCAATAAATAAAACTTATTGAAATAGAAGTTATGAAAATGCGAACATACCTGAATAATTTTGAAAATCATTATCATATTTTATTACTTTCCTTATATACATAATGTATAAGGAAAGTATTGCGACGGTGTCGAAAATTCGAATTCGAGTTTTCGACGGGAGAGCACGTTTCAAGCATCCCTGATTACGAATCAAACTTTTTTGAAATGATGTGTGTGTGTGTGTGGAGACGATAACTGACGAACGAATGGACCGATTCGAACCAAATTTGGTACAAAAATCACAATCCATAAACACTGGAAGCCTATTGTTTTTATATGCAATCGAATGTTCAGAACCCCCTAAATTTTCGAATGAAATTTTGAAAAACTTGTTAAAAAATCAAAACCACTAACAAAGTTACGCGAATAGACATGTCTTATGTAATTTTTCATTAGAAAACGATTGACATAAATTCTAGAACGCTAACATGAATCGTTCTCGAGATAGTGTGCATTTAAAAATAAATATCAAAAAGTCATATAAAATTTCCTATTGAGAAACATGTTCACTTTTCATATGTAATACCATGCGATAAATTGGGTGACATCATTATCGTGGATCTAGCTCGTTCCATTCATGAAAAAATATACTTTGAGTAATGCTTTTGTATTTGTACGCCAATAGCCATTTATCTGCTGTAAGAATAACTTAGTGCATGCATAACGCTTGGCGAGATTTTGGCGACGAATTTGGCGGAATGTCGCCAACTTGGTGACTTTTTGAAATGTTGCCAAATTAACGAAAATCCCGCCAAATAGATAAAAATGACGCTAAATCAATGAAAATGACGACTAATTGTCAAAACTTTAATGTCTTGGAAATAATATTAGTATCTACTATAAGAAAAACCTATTTTTTTACTGTAAAAGTAGTAAATTCATTACATTATATAAGGAAAGTCATGTGTTGCCCACATCAGATTTTTTCTTCCATGCCATGAACAGTGTGCAAATGATTGCGAAAATCCTCCGACTTCAGTGCTGTAAAATTACAATTTATTTCTTTACAAACATAATTTGTTTTTTCAGCAACTGGGGAATATTTTTTTTTATGTCTATAAAAGTTAGATTTACTGGAAAATATATTTTTGCAATTGCACATTTTAGAAAACTTTTCCGTTTTCTGTGAGTTTTTGGCTTGTGAAATATTTGGTCCATCCTTAAGCTTTGGATCAATATTCATATTTCTCAAAAAGAAAAAATTCACGAAACTTAAATTTGCCGCGAATGCTAAATAAAAACTCCGCTAACCACGAAACAACGTGTACCCTACGTCATCGGCTACGTCAGTCAGTAGTGGTTCCTTGTTGGTCGAATCGGAGTGGGTCCGGTGCTATTTATCCGCTAGTTTCGCGGCGGACCCCCTCCTCACCGAAATTCGACCCGGGCTCCTCATCAGGTGGAAGAGTGTGTGGCAGCAGCTGACTCTGCTCATGCCAAGGACATCGGATGTATACCCGAATTATAAGTTCGGAGAGGAAGCTATCTTTTGCTCTAAACGTATAATGTCGGTCTTGTAAGCACTAGGTCCCAAGTTCGGTCCTGGCGACATTCAATCGCCACAACTGTGATGAATGAAATGAATGGAAAAAATTTAATGAATAAAATGCTACTTTTATAGAGAGAGCCAGGCGTGTTATATTTTGATGACGTCATTTGAATAAGTTTCATTTGTTTTCGATGAAGTTTTCAAATATAATAAATTATTGTAGTATTATGATAATTTTTAAAATATTACCGAGGAATGTATCGCATTTTAGAGATGTTTAAACCAGGCAATTTATATTTCAATGCCGCCATTTGAAGGAAGTTCATTTTTTTCGATGAAGTTTTATGTTTTCAAATATAATAATTTAATGTAGTATTGTGATAATTTTAAAAATATTGCCGAGGAATGTACCGCATTTTAGAAATGTTTAAATAAAATTGCATTGAAGTTGGAAAGTGTTTCACAATCAATGCTCCATGCATGATTGATCTTTCTTGTTTATATTTAGTATTGTATCCGTCCTAAAACCGCTTTATTTTTGCTTAATTTCTGTGCATCTGTATTTTGAAACAACGCAATTACAATATATTTGATTTTAAATGATCAATGCCATCCATCTTATGTCAAAATTGTGATTTTTAACACTTTACAACATAGTTGAAAAGTGTTTATGACTTTGTTTAATCTGTCTGTCCGTTAGCACGATAACTGCCGTAAAAATGACTTTATCAAAATGCAATTTTAGTATGTTGTTCGGTCGGTCTGTGGGACCTATGGAAAATAAATGAATAATATCACCCAATTTGTTTTGGATTGAACCCGGGTTGAAGAAATGAAATATATTGAACCCTATGGGATCTAATTTTTCAAACATTATTTAAGGAAATTTAAAATTCACAAATTGCTTCGAAAGTTTTAGGAAATATTCAAATTATCCCATAAAATATATAAAAAAAAGATTTCGGAAAAATATATTCAGTAATATTTTAAATAAAAATTAAAATAATAATGACACTCATTATATGAAGAGATCACGTGACTCACTTCAAAATAAAATATGGCATCCATCTTGTGTCAAAATCGTGATTTTTAAAATTCTTTTTAATGTATATTTAGTGTTGTATCCGTCCTGAAACCTGTTTATTTTTGCTTAATTTCTGTGCATCAATGTTCTGAAACAACGCAATTATAATATATTTGAGTTTAAATGATCATCAAACTTTGATTATTTCTACAACGAAGAGTTGTATAAGAATTGCTGAATTTCTTTAACGCAAAATTATTTAGCGCTGGAGTCTGCAATATAGTTGATATGAATGAAGCAATCATCGATTTTACAGAGAACAGACGATTTTATAGCAGACTTTTTCGGTGAAGTTTTAAGCACAGAGTTAAATTACTTTTGCCTCCATGGTTTTAAGTTTTTAAGTAAAATAAATTATTGTAGTATTGTGATGAATGAAAGGAATAGAACAAAAGTTTATCAATGAAATTTTTACTACTTTTTCCCGGCGAGAGCCAGGCAATTTATATTTCAATGACATCATTTGAATAATGTTCATTTCTTTCGATGAAATTTTCAAATATAATAAATTATTGTAGTATTGTGATAATTTTAAAAATATCATTGCTGAATGTATCGCATTTAGAGATGTTTAAATAAAATTGCATTGCAGTTGGAAAGTGTTTCATAATCAATGCTTTATGCATGATTGACCTTTCTTGTTTCTTATCATTTTATAAATTTTTATTTGAGATATACGACTCAACTCGGTAAACAAACTCAACAAAAGTAGGAAACTTTCTTGCGTGTATTTTGTTTATTACTTATAAGGCAGAATGCCCGGGGGTCTAACTAGTACGCCAATAAAAAGAAATGTAAGTACACATCCGACTATCTCATAAAACCAAAATGAAGGATGTTTCAAACATTCGAGGATGAAATCAAACACACAATAGCAAGAAAAATTCAATCCCATCGGTTCATTCCATGCAACAATATATATATATATATATATATATATATATAATAATAATAAAGAGAAATATTTTATTTTTATGCTCCGCATAAAGCAAAATGTAGCCAAAGCCCCACTTCACAACAGAAGTATGTGGGGAGGGGAGAACTGCAAGATTCCGCTAAGTCATGATGTATTTGTTAAGCACTATTTATAATTGAAAACTGAAATTTTGCTGTATAAAACCTTTGTTCAAATCAACCCATTCCTGAAACAAATATATACTCAAGTTTCAATAAAACAAAGCATTCTTAATATTGATACTCAGATGTTTAGTTATTACGTCAATGTTTAGTTATTATGTAACCATTTTGTTAATATACGTATAATAAACGTATGAAGACAAAACTGAGTAAAAAGACACTCGCAGCTTACACAGTGCAACAGAATTTGCTTCAATTAGTTTAGAATCGTCTTAAGAACATTGATGTTCAGAACAATTGATTAATCCCTATTAATAAATATTAAATTATTTATAAATTACTAATAATATAAACACATTGATTTATTTGTCTGTGTATCTATCTATCTTTGGGTAACACTGCTATAAAATGTTGCCAAACGTATCACTGATAAACATTTCAATTTAGGTACTAACCCAGACCCAGAGAAATTATGTTGCAACCATGAAGCTTTATGTAGCGTATTACATCAGATACTGAAAGTGAAACCTTGATGTTATTTTATTTCTTATCATTTTATAAACTTTTATTTGAGATACCACGTAACTAGGAGTGTCACGCTCATATTGCCAACAAGTCAAATATTTCAAGCTTCTTTCAACAAAATCTAGACTATAAGAATAACCCATTTCTCCGTCCGTCCGTAACGCTTGGCGAGAAATGTAACCAGACGTCGCCAACTTGGCGCCTTTTTTTTAAATGTTACCAAAGTGACAAAAATGCCGTTAAATGAAAAGTTTTGCTTCTTCTGATTTTCATCGTATGACAAGCATACATTCTAGTTGATGTAAAAATTACTAATCTTTTATGAAATTATTAATCTTCATGAATAAGTACCAATTGTTAATAATTAACAATACTAAATAAAATATTTACCTCACCCTCCGTGAAAAAACTGCTTAGGTACACATCGAAAACGGAGGTCGGTGAGCGTATAATGAACGAGAGAAGGAGTTCTTAGCTTTTTTAAAAATGAATCCCCTCCATCTTTGATCTCATATTTATCTAAATGCTTATTTTTGGCATTTATATCGATGAAAAGTTTGCCAATGATTGCACGTCTCTATAATTTCGTTACAGTGAAGTGACTTTTACTCTAGAACGGTGCACATAAGTAGAAAGGGCTCAGTTGAAAACCCTTCATTATCCATAGACAATAATGATCGGTTATTGCGGCTCTTCAAAACAGCATGGAGTATATACGGCCGACCCTACAAATTGCGGGCACCCATTCATATTTGATTTTTTTTCTCTGTGAATTTTTCATGTCTTTTTTTAGCCTCAAGCAAAAAAATATTAGGGATCCGGACCTCTCATTCGAGTGGTGTCCTTCCTCTATTGGCAGCCGTGCTGTGTAAGCGTTATGAGATGACTTTAAAAAGCACATGTCTACCAGAAAAAATACTAAAATCAGTGCTTTAAGGAATTCTATGCTTGGTGATTATCTCATCTTCTCCCCCGTGCTGATGAGCGGCAATGAGCACACAACCAGTTTTACGGGTAGTGAAGAGATGACCCATTAAGTACTTTATTTTTATCTTGTATTATTCGGTAGATTTAGATTAGGAGAAAATGCTTGAACTCATCTTTTCCATTAAATAAAAATATTGTTATGAAAGTTACTGAAATACCTTCATCCAAATGACCGTCCTTCTATGTTTTTCTTTTCATGTGTGTGTGCATTCTTTCCAATGCAATACCATTAGCCAGATTTGCGTGTCTTCTCCATTCACAGCGAGATCCAAGGTGAACGGTTCGAACACCAAATAAAGGCTTCGTTTATCGCATCTCTCGTGACAGCAGTCGTCCGGTCATCTTGATGGGTCCCTGCAAATAAGCTCTTGAACTCTTCCTTGGAATCCACTGGGGAGAAATCTGATGTGCGCTTAAAACTCAGGATTTTCTCTCTAGTTTAAAATATCTCGAGTGGGAGCACGGAATTGAAATAACAATTGTTATTTCAATTCCGTGAGTGGGAGTCTCTGCTCGACTTTCTCGTGCATTCATATTCTACTAGCTGCGGTGCCATTCAGCCAGCTGTCACTATTTTATGGCGGTATTTCAACAGCAACCCATATTTTTAAAACAAATTAACAAACATCTTTAGTTTTTGTCTACGCAAGCGTCAAAATGAGAAGAAAGTAACGAGAACAACGCCGCGCGCTCGTAACATGGCCTATGCGTTAACTAAACAAACAAAAACACGGCCTGTGAGAATTAAAGTATACGCCCGCCTAACAAGTGCATAAGCCGCTACAAACGACAAAATAAAAGACTTCTACGCAGACGAAAAAATACACCGCTGCGGTGCTCGCCAACAAAAGCCACTTCTTCAGTAATTAGTTTTTAAAAGAAATTAACAAATAATACAAAATAAATCGTCTACTAAAATCTGTCCATTTGGTTTCTTTTAAGTAAAATTCGCGAAGGCGCATTTCGTACAGAAACTTAGTGTGTTCACAAAATATATTTCTTTAATTTGGTATTTGAACCCCGCGTTAAATTCGAAAGCGAAGCCATACAGCAAATTCAAAAAACAGTTTTGCAAATACTTTATACAATAAAACAACGCCACAACATGGACAGTGCCCCGCACACAGCGGTGTATCGATATGGAAGCGCCTCCATCCATACTGGCGCCAAATAGAGCTGAGGCACTGCACAGAACGGAAAATAAAAACCTAACAATTCTTAAACCGACAAACAATTCTAACACCGACAAGCTAGATGAGATCCTGTCCATTATTATTATTATTATTTTAAATAATAATGTCCTTTTACTTATTTTGCTACTAAATTGTTTTTAGTGCCGTCAAAATGCGATATTATATAAATATCCATGAATCTTGAGAACTAATCGGAAGTATCCTTGTAGAGAGCAGTAATAGGGACAGTCAGATTGCCTCGTGCCAAATGTTCTACGGGTGGCTTTCGTAATGTTAGTTATAAGGAGAGGAGATAATTTAACATATTGGGTTTTTTTTTTCCTTGCAGGTAGGCTTGCCTTACGTTCGGACTTGGCAACCCTGTCTGTACTCGTAGTTGCGTCCTGACATATAAAGAAAGTATTAAATTTTATTTTATTTTTTAAATCGCGGAGTGGATGTTTCGATATTAGGATCATTAATCAGCATACCGATCTGCTTTCTATGCCAGAATAAAGAAGAATGTGTAATCGTTAAAAATTGCTCTTTCATCTGAAAAATACCGAGTGGTATTCAGAATCCAAAGGACAAAGAGGAGGTATGCACATGAAGCTGGAGAAGGACTAAAGTAGTCAAAAATGATGCTATCTCCATATAATTTAATTTTTTATTTAGAATGAGAGCAATACGCTATGATTTGATTGATATATTAGTGGGGGTTTTATTTTCTCAATTCCAACATACACCGTTCTAGCCATCCAACTGCACGGATTTGACTCTCAAATATTTTGTTAGCCCTACCTATTTGACCCGGTCACAATGCTTTCCCTATACATTATATTATGAATACAGGGTGTCCCAAAAAGATTAAAACGCACTTTAATTATTTACCTGTTGGAGATAAGTGGACAATGTAAATTGCAAAAATGTTGAAAGTAAGGTAGGAAATAAGACTACGTTAATGAAATAGTCCTTCCATTAATTTTCAAGAAGCTAAACTTTTTAAATTTTTATACGACCCCTTTGATAAATTGGGTCAATCAGAAAATTTTTATTTATTGAACATTGTGAATGGGGACCCTATATCAAATTAGAAATGTAAATTTGTGACATATCACAAAAAAGATAAAACTGAATGATAATACATAGGAGACATTTTTACGAATTTGCCCCTCGATTTTTACTCATGGGGTTGTCTTCGAACACTAGTTTATAATACTCGCCCACTTAACGCAATTGACCTTAAACAAAATATAATTGATGCTTGCAACAATATTAGTCGTGAAGACTGAAGAACTCCAAAATATTTACAGAAGCACAGTTATGTATTGGAGTTGAAGGAAAACACTTTAATAACTGTAACATGGCCTATGCGTTAACTAAACAAACAAAAACACGGCCTGTGAGAATTAAAGTATACGCCCGCCTAACAAGTGCATAAGCCGCTACAAACGACAAAATAAAAGACTTCTACGCAGACGAAAAAATACACCGCTGCGGTGCTCGCCAACAAAAGCCACTTCTTCAGTAATTAGTTTTTAAAAGAAATTAACAAATAATACAAAATAAATCGTCTACTAAAATCTGTCCATTTGGTTTCTTTTAAGTAAAATTCGCGAAGGCGCATTTCGTACAGAAACTTAGTGTGTTCACAAAATATATTTCTTTAATTTGGTATTTGAACCCCGCGTTAAATTCGAAAGCGAAGCCATACAGCAAATTCAAAAAACAGTTTTGCAAATACTTTATACAATAAAACAACGCCACAACATGGACAGTGCCCCGCACACAGCGGTGTATCGATATGGAAGCGCCTCCATCCATACTGGCGCCAAATAGAGCTGAGGCACTGCACAGAACGGAAAATAAAAACCTAACAATTCTTAAACCGACAAACAATTCTAACACCGACAAGCTAGATGAGATCCTGTCCATTATTATTATTATTATTTTAAATAATAATGTCCTTTTACTTATTTTGCTACTAAATTGTTTTTAGTGCCGTCAAAATGCGATATTATATAAATATCCATGAATCTTGAGAACTAATCGGAAGTATCCTTGTAGAGAGCAGTAATAGGGACAGTCAGATTGCCTCGTGCCAAATGTTCTACAGGTGGCTTTCGTAATGTTAGTTATAAGGAGAGGAGATAATTTAACATAATGGGTTTTTTTTCCCCCTTGCAGGTAGGCTTGCCTTACGTTCGGACTTGGCAACCCTGTCTGTACTCGTAGTTGCGTCCTGACATATAAAGAAAGTATTAAATTTTATTTTATTTTTTAAATCGCGGAGTGGATGTTTCGATATTAGGATCATTAATCAGCATACCGATCTGCTTTCTATGCCAGAATAAAGAAGAATGTGTAATCGTTAAAAATTGCTCTTTCATCTGAAAAATACCGAGTGGTATTCAGAATCCAAAGGACAAAGAGGAGGTATGCACATGAAGCTGGAGAAGGACTAAAGTAGTCAAAAATGATGCTATCTCCATATAATTTAATTTTTTATTTAGAATGAGAGCAATACGCTATGATTTGATTGATATATTAGTGGGGTTTTTATTTTCTCAATTCCAACATACACCGTTCTAGCCATCCAACTGCACGGATTTGACTCTCAAATATTTTGTTAGCCCTACCTATTTGACCCGGTCACAATGCTTTCCCTATACATTATATTATGAATACAGGGTGTCCCAAAAAGATTAAAACGCACTTTAATTATTTACCTGTTGGAGATAAGTGGACAATGTAAATTGCAAAAATGTTGAAAGTAAGGTAGGAAATAAGACTACGTTAATGAAATAGTCCTTCCATTAATTTTCAAGAAGTTAAACTTTTTAAATTTTTATACGACCCCTTAGATAAATTGGGTCAATCAGAAAATTTTTATTTATTGAACATTGTGAATGGGGACCCTATATCAAATTAGAAATGTAAATTTGTGACATATCACAAAAAAGATAAAACTGAATGATAATACATAGGAGACATTTTTACGAATTTGCCCCTCGATTTTTACTCATGGGGTTGTCTTCGAACACTAGTTTATAATACTCGCCCACTTAACGCAATTGACCTTAAACAAAATATAATTGATGCTTGCAACAATATTAGTCGTGAAGACTGAAGAACTCCAAAATATTTACAGAAGCACAGTTATGTATTGGAGTTGAAGGAAAACACTTTAATAACTGTAACATGGCCTATGCGTTAACTAAACAAACAAAAACACGGCCTGTGAGAATTAAAGTATACGCCCGCCTAACAAGTGCATAAGCCGCTACAAACGACAAAATAAAAGACTTCTACGCAGACGAAAAAATACACCGCTGCGGTGCTCGCCAACAAAAGCCACTTCTTCAGTAATTAGTTTTTAAAAGAAATTAACAAATAATACAAAATAAATCGTCTACTAAAATCTGTCTATTTGGTTTCTTTTAAGTAAAATTCGCGAAGGCGCATTTCGTACAGAAACTTAGTGTGTTCACAAAATATATTTCTTTAATTTGGTATTTGAACCCCGCGTTAAATTCGAAAGCGAAGCCATACAGCAAATTCAAAAAACAGTTTTGCAAATACTTTATACAATAAAACAACGCCACAACATGGACAGTGCCCCGCACACAGCGGTGTATCGATATGGAAGCGCCTCCATCCATACTGGCGCCAAATAGAGCTGAGGCACTGCACAGAACGGAAAATAAAAACCTAACAATTCTTAAACCGACAAACAATTCTAACACCGACAAGCTAGATGAGATCCTGTCCATTATTATTATTATTATTTTAAATAATAATGTCCTTTTACTTATTTTGCTACTAAATTGTTTTTAGTGCCGTCAAAATGCGATATTATATAAATATCCATGAATCTTGAGAACTAATCGGAAGTATCCTTGTAGAGAGCAGTAATAGGGACAGTCAGATTGCCTCGTGCCAAATGTTCTACGGGTGGCTTTCGTAATGTTAGTTATAAGGAGAGGAGATAATTTAACATAATGGGTTTTTTTTTTCCCTTGCAGGTAGGCTTGCCTTACGTTCGGACTTGGCAACCCTGTCTGTACTCGTAGTTGCGTCCTGACATATAAAGAAAGTATTAAATTTTATTTTATTTTTTAAATCGCGGAGTGGATGTTTCGATATTAGGATCATTAATCAGCATACCGATCTGCTTTCTATGCCAGAATAAAGAAGAATGTGTAATCGTTAAAAATTGCTCTTTCATCTGAAAAATACCGAGTGGTATTCAGAATCCAAAGGACAAAGAGGAGGTATGCACATGAAGCTGGAGAAGGACTAAAGTAGTCAAAAATGATGCTATCTCCATATAATTTAATTTTTTATTTAGAATGAGAGCAATACGCTATGATTTGATTGATATATTAGTGGGGTTTTTATTTTCTCAATTCCAACATACACCGTTCTAGCCATCCAACTGCACGGATTTGACTCTCAAATATTTTGTTAGCCCTACCTATTTGACCCGGTCACAATGCTTTCCCTATACATTATATTATGAATACAGGGTGTCCCAAAAAGATTAAAACGCACTTTAATTATTTACCTGTTGGAGATAAGTGGACAATGTAAATTGCAAAAATGTTGAAAGTAAGGTAGGAAATAAGACTACGTTAATGAAATAGTCCTTCCATTAATTTTCAAGAAGTTAAACTTTTTAAATTTTTATACGACCCCTTAGATAAATTGGGTCAATCAGAAAATTTTTATTTATTGAACATTGTGAATGGGGACCCTATATCAAATTAGAAATGTAAATTTGTGACATATCACAAAAAAGATAAAACTGAATGATAATACATAGGAGACATTTTTACGAATTTGCCCCTCGATTTTTACTCATGGAGTTGTCTTCGAACACTAGTTTATAATACTCGCCCACTTAACGCAATTGACCTTAAACAAAATATAATTGATGCTTGCAACAATATTAGTCGTGAAGACTGAAGAACTCCAAAATATTTACAGAAGCACAGTTATGTATGGGAGTTGAAGGAAAACACTTTAAGAATGCTTTGTGAACTGCGTTTTGTTAATTGTATTTCTAGTATTTGTAACGAAATCTGTTCCTTTGTATCAGTGGTCTTCTATCAATGTATGCATATTTTAATTATGTGCCGAGCAGAAAATTTTGGAGGGGTGCCGTTTCAATTTTTGCCAAGTTGACAAAAGATTTTGGGCCTACTTCTGCGCTAGTACGCTGTATACTTTGTTTCCTGCGATGACGTCATCGTAGGTAATTTTTTCTTTCTTTTTTAACACTTTACAACAAAGTTGAAAAGTGTTTATGACTTTGTTCATTCTGTCTGTCTGTCCGTTAGCACGATAACTGCCGTAAAAATGACTTAATCAAAATGAAATTTTAGTATGTTGTTCAGACGGTCTGTAAGGACCTACGGGAATATAAATGAATAATATCACCCAATTAGTTTTGGATTGAACCCGGGTTGAAAAAATGAAATACACTGAGCCCTATGGGACCTAATATTTTAAACTTTTATTAAGCGGATTTAAAATTCACAAATTGCTCCGAAAATTTTAGGTAATATTCAAAAAGTTCCATAAAATATATAAAAAAAAAAATCAGCGAAATATATTCAGTAGTTTTTTAAATAAAAATTAAAATAATAACACCTCTTATATGAAGCGATCACGTGACCATATGAAAAGATCACGTGACTCACTTCAAAACGATATATGGCATCCATCTTGTCTCAAAATCGTGATTTTTAAAGTTCTTTTTAATTCATATTGAGTGTTGTATCCGTCCTAAAACCACTTTATTTTTGCTTAAATTCTGTGCATCTACATACTGAAACAACGCAATTGCAATATATTTGAGTTTAAATGCTCATCCAAATTTGATTATTTCTACAACGAAGCCTATATACAACTAAGCCTATTTTTCACCTATGTAAAATGTAAACAGCAAAATATGTAGAATGAGTTGTATTAGAATTGCTGTATTTCTTTAACACAAAATCATTTAGTTCACGGAGTCTGCATAGCTGATATGAATGCAATATTCATTGATTTTACAAAGAGAAGGATGCTTTTTTTCGATGAAGTTTTACGCATAGAGTTTAATTACCTGTAGCTCCATGGTCTTAATTTTTAAATAAAATAAATTATTATAGCATTGTGATGAATGACATGAATGGGAAATTACTTAGGAATGAAATGCTGCTTTTATAGAGAGAGCCAGGCGTGTTATTTTTTCTATGACGTCATTTGAATGAATTTCAGTTGTTTTCGATGAAGTTTTCAAATATAATAAATTTTCGTAGTATTATGATAATTCTAAAATTATTACCGAGGAATGTATAACATTTTAGAGATGTTTAAACCAGGCAATTTATATTTCAATGCCGTCATTTGAATGAAGTTTATTTTTTTCGATGAAGGTTTAAGTTTTCAAATATAATAAATTAATATAGTATTGTGATAAGTTTTAAAATATTACCTAGGTATGTATTACGCTTTAGACATGTTTAAATAAAATTGCATTGAAGTTGGAAAGTGTTTCATAATCAATGCTTTAAGCATGATTGATCTTTCTTGTTTTCCCCCGCCTGCTAAGGAAAGCTTACTGGTGCAAGCGCGGGAGAGGAAAATTGAGCACTTTGACAACTCAAATGTAAGCAGCCAGAATTCGACCAGTAAATAATTATGCTGTATAGTTTTTAAAGTAAGCGATAAAAAAAAAAGGAGAAGAATTGCTAATAAAAAGGATCAAATATTCTTCAAATTTAAAAAAATCATGGAATATTAATTTCAAAATCGTATATTTGAGTTTTCTAAAAAAAATTGCAGTTTCACAGCTTCAGGAAGTTTGAAAAATAGATAAACAGAACTTTCTTTAATTATAGACATACATAAATTAAGATGAAATCAATTATTACTTTTCTTATATACATAATGTATAAGGAAAGTATTGTGATGGGATCGAAAATTCGAATTCGAGTTTTCGATGGGAGAGCACGTTTCAAGCATCTCTGATCACGAATCAAACATTTTTTAGGTGATGTCTGTGTGTGTCAGTGAGTCTGTGGAGACTATATCTCACCAACGAATGCAGCGATTCGAATGAAATTTAGTACAAAAATCACAATCCGTGAATACTGGAAGCCTATTGTTTTTAAACGTAATCGAATGTTCAGAACCCCCCCCCCCCTACATTTTCGAGTGAAATTTTAAAAAAATCATAAAATCGAAACTTTTAATAAAGTTACGCAAATAGACATTTCTTATGTAATTTTTCCTTAGAAAACGATTGACATAAACTTTAGAACGCTAGCATGAACCGTTCTCGAGATATTGCACATTTTTTAAATAAATTTATCAAAAAATCCCATAAATTAAATAAATATATTAACTATTGAGAAACATGTTCACTTTTCATATGTAATATCATGCAATAAATTGGGTGACATCATTCTCGTGGATCTAGCTCGTTCCATTCATGAGAAAAGATATTTTGAGTAATACTTTTGTATTTGAATGCCAATAATCGCTTATATGCTATAAGAATAACTTATTTCTCCGTCCATAACGCATGGTGAGATTCTGGCGACGAATTTGGCGGAATGTCGTCAACTTGACGACCTTTTAAAATGTTGCCGAATTAAGGAAAATCTCGCCAAATGGATAAAAATGACGCTAAATCAATGAAAATGACGACTAATTGATGAAAATTCAGTATCTTGGAAAGAATATAAGTATCTACTAGAAGAAAAACCTATTTTTTTTACTGTAAAAGTAGTAAATTCATTGCAATATATAAGGAAAGTCATGTGTTGCCCACATCAGATTTTTTTAGTTTTGTATTGCATTAGGTTTAATATTTTAATTAAAAATATAGATATTTTATGGTTTTCTTAAAGATCAAGATCATTTATCGCATAATTACATATCATGACATAAATATGAAGTCAATCTGATTTTATTATATAGCATGTTTTTGCTTTCCTTATATACAATAATGTATAAGCAAAGTATTGTGACGTGGTCGAAAATTCAAATTCGAGTTTTCGACGGGAGAGCACGTTTCAAGCCATCCCTGATAACGAATCGAACATTTTTTAGGTGATGCCTGTGTGTGTGTCAGTGAGTCTGTAGAGACAATAACTGACGAACGAATGGGCCGGTTCGAACGAAATTTGGTATAAAAATTACAATCCGTGAATACTGGAAGCTTATTGTTTTTGTACGCAATCGAATGTTCTGAACCCCCCAAAATTTTCGAGTGAAATTTTGAAAAAATCATCAAAAAATCAAAACCTCTAATAACGTTACTCAAACAGACATTTCTTATGAAATTTTTCATTAGAAAACGATTGACAAATTTTAGAATGCTAGCTTGAACCGTTCTCGAGATATTGCACATTTTTAAAAAATTATCAAAAATCATTTCAAATAAAAAAATATTTCCTATTGAGAAACATGTTCACTTTTCATATGTAATGTCATGTGATAAATTTGGTGACATCATTCTCGTGGATCTAGCTTGTTTCATTCATGAAAAAAGATACTTTGAGTAATACTTTTGTATTTGAACGTGGTGAAATGGATAAAAATGATGCTAAATCAATAAAAATGACGACTAATTGACGAAAATTTAATACAGTCAAACCTCGATATGTCGAATTTGAAGAGAGTAGAAAAAAAAATCGAGATATCGAAAATTTGAAAAATTTTAAGGAATTCATAAAAGAATATATACATACTAGTTCTATACTTTACATATTTAAAAAAAAATCACTTACTTTATCTTGCCGACAAAGAATTGGGTATTACCCAAGAAAACACTGACAACAAATAAAGCGAAGCTTGAAATGGTTGGATACACATTTAATGTAATACTATGTACGTACATGCATTATTAAAATTTAATCTTGCATTTCTTTACTTTACAAAATAGTCGTCTATGACAGTTTGGTTACAGCCTACTGAATCCTTCAAAATCTATAACATTTTCCAAATGAGCTAGGCAAATCCAAATGAGCTTAATTTTGTGGTGATAATTTACTTTAAAACTCTGAATAATACCTTGGTCCAAAAGCTGTAACTTAGAAGTTGTGTTTGGTGGCATGAAGTGAACTTTCACGGATTTTAATTTCGGCACGCTATGCGCTGTACAGTTGTCCAAGAAGAGAACAATATCGCGATTTTCACGGGACATTTTTCTGTCTAATTCCTTCAGCCAATTAGTAAAAATTTTGACAGTCATCCAAGCTTTATTGTTCGCAAAATAAGTCATTGGAAAAGATTTCATTCCATATTAGTGCAAAATAGCACAGTTAATCTTTCCTTGCTCCTTTTCCCGTCATGACATGATTCACCTTTAATGGACCTAGTTTTATCAGGCATACACTTAAAAATAGTCCTGTTTCATCTGCATTAAACACATTTTTTGGATCGTATTTTTCCCAATGAAAAGATGAAAATGGTAAGATGATCCAAATGGTAAGATGAAAAAATTCGAGATATCGAGAGTTTGATTAGAAAAATTTCGAGTTAAAGAGTTTGTTTTACATTAGTTTTATACGGTGCGTGAAGGGAGATGAAAATATTTCGAGATACCGAAGTTCGACATATCGAGGTGCACCTGTATCTTGGAAAGAATATAAATATCTACTATAATAATAATATATATTTTTTACTGTAAAAGTAGTAAATTCATTGCATTATATAAGGAAAGTCATGTGCTGCCCACATCAGATTTTTTTAAATTATAAACAAGGCAAATTGAAAAATTTAGGGTCAAAGGTGGAAGATTTCTTATTTATATTTTTAATCTATTCTATTTTTCACTTACATCTAGGGACTATTAAGAGAATTAGTATGATTTCATATTTGACAACACTCTTTTATTGACATTGTCGATTTTCTCACTTTCAAGCTTAACTTTGTCTTTCATCGTTAAGATTTTAGGTACAGTAGAACCCTGCTTAACCAGGACAGAGTGTAAGCCGGTTAAGAGAAAATCCAGTTAAACGGGAGCGATTAAAAAAATTGTCAAATCCACTGCATTTCTCTTATACATCTGTTAGATACTTTATAATAAAAATTGTGCATTATAAAACTATTTAAACAAATTATTAGGCAAAAAAAAAAAATGATTATTTAAAAATTATATTTAACAGACTAACAAGAAAATAAAAAATATGTACGAATGCAGTACTGTAGTTTATAATGAAATGTTATAATTGCGTTACTTTTCTTTTAAAGAATTCAGTTACTTTTTTTGTTTTAAGTAGTGATTTTTTTAGCGATCAAATTTTATATCTGTTACCATGCCTGGCTGTGCTGTAGCCTATTGTACAACATACAGCCAAGCAATAAAATTAAAGGTACTGGCATCATTTATCACATAATGTAATCTCAACTACACATTCACTCATTGTTCCTGCCACTACCAAATTAAAATTGTTATTGACTGATTTGGGGGGGGGGGGATTTCCCTGATTATCGTGGATTTCCCAGTTATCGACTATTCCATGCCAAAGAACTAAAAATGTGTGAACATGATTGATGCTAGTATCAGCAATGAAAGTGTGATTTCTTTTTTAGAAAAATTAGGTTGTAAAGTTCCTTCTCAAGCCCAAAAAGTTTCAGTAGTATACAAACTATTTTTTTTTTTTCATATTCACTCTCCATAAGTTTTCAATATTTTCACAATCTTCAGTATCCTACATATCAGGATCAAGAGTGATATTTGAGCACATAAAGTTTTCAAACCATTTTGTTTAATTTTGAAACACATACTCCAATATGCTGAACTATGAAACGAGTAAAAGCTTTATAGGTGACAACCAGTTGCATTGTGATGCCAAATACCTAGCAGGGTGTAAAATAACCGGTATTGCATCACAATTTAAGATGCAAAATCTGTGAATTGTGATGAGGCCTTTAATGTTTTCTGCAAAAGTGTGAAACTTAATTTTAAAAACTGTTTCCAACTGGAAACTTGCTTTTTTACTTGTCATTCACACATGGGTGCAAACGAATGCTTGCTTTAAGTTGCACATATTAAAATTTCCTGAAAGCAACCCATGCACAGGTTTGTCCATACAAAACGAATTTGAGATTTTGGCAATGAAAAGAATTGAAACTGATTGTTGCATTAAATCATCTTAACTTTAAAAAGGCCTGAGCTTTTCAACTTGACAGAGTAACTGATACATTATTCGTAAAGGTGCCGCAATGAACGTGAATCCTTATTGTAAAAGAAACCTTTCTGATAGCAACAAAAAAGAGTAGCCATAAGTGAATGATTTAATTTGTATGAATTTTTATGGATAAATAAATGAAGGGCTGTTAAATACATTTAAAATATTTGTTTACCTGATAATTGTTTTTTTGTAAAACTGCTCCACAAAATCATTTAATTACTCAATTTAAAATTTGAGGAGCAAATTTGCACTTTAAAATGACACAGTTATTATTTTCCTTAAAAAGAGAAGATGCTTTTATAAAGAGAATAGCACCATATTTTTCATTATAATAATCAGGAATGCTGTCTGACCTTAAACCCATGGTTTGCCCACTTAACTACCCATAATTGGTCAGTATTCTGCCTCACTTTGACAAAGGCATACAATAGAAATAAAGTTTCAACTCAATTCTGCACTTATAGAGTTAGTTAACACAGAAATATTTCATGACCAAAAGCAATGTTCCCACACCTCAAGCAGAAAAAAAAGGGCCTTTTCAAGGCAATTTCTTTCTTTTTTTTGTAAGGCTACTTAGAACTTCGCAATACAATCAGAGAAAAATTTAACAAATATACATTAGAGAGAGTAAAAATGCAAGTATTATTAAATAAGTATTTTTAAAGAATATAAAATATATTCTTCTACTAACACCCTTTTAAATATATTTTTCTATACTAAATAGAAATAAACAATATGGATACAAACTAACTAATTAAACTTTAAAATCAAAGACAACTAAAAATAGGTTTAAAAATCCTTTCCTCGATGTACAAAATTACATGGCCTAAGCACTTTCGGGCATCGTGATGCCCAAATCAATGCCCTTCATCATGGTGAAGCCACTGATGAAGGGCATAGCGATGCCTGAAAACACTTTGGCCATGTAACTTTGTATATCGAGAAAAGAAGATTTTATTAAAGGCCTTTTAAACCTATTTTTGGTTGTTTTTGATTTTAAAGTTTAAACAGAAATAATTAACACTTCTTTAACTTTCTCCTTTTTTATTTATGTCCCCTAGCTTAATTTTCTTTTTTTTTGGCCGATCAGAGAAAGAATGGCATAGCATGGAAACTCAGCTACTTACTGAAAGGTGAGCCATGAGTTCATTACACACACCACAATTATTTGCACAAATATTCAAGATGGACAAAAGAAATAGATGAATTAAAAAAAAAAGGGCCTTTGGTCTTTCAACAAAAATAAGGCCTTTTTAAGGGCCCATAAAAACAAAATGAAATATCAGGCCTTTTTAAAGGTTTCTAAAGGTCCGTGGGAACCCTGAAAAGCCAAAATACTATAATTATGAAATATTCTTACTATAATATAAAAAATCCAGCATTCACAAAAAAGTTTTTTAAGTAAAACCACTTCAATAAAAATGTTAGTTTAAAAAGAATTCAAGTGTGCAAAATCATATTTAAATCACAAGTAAAACAATTTATAAAAAAAATTCCATTTTTATAAAAAATATAAAAATTCTCTGGAAATTGGAACTTATTTCTTAAGGTCCCTAAAAAGTTGAATCAATAAATTGACAGTTCAAGTTCTGCTCCTACAACTTTAAATTTACATGCTGCAATTTATTGAACAAACTGTTTTTTTCATTCCTACTAATATGGTATATTTACACAGTTCAACATATTGAATGTGCAACTTTCTTGTTATTTGTCCCCAGTTGGCTTGCACTTAGATTATCTTGTTGTTTACAATACTTTTTATTACTTCATTAATATTTGTCACATTTTTTCTCAATTTTTATAAGCATGTTGGGGTCTTTTTTATGTGTAAGTGTCATACTTTTAATTTATAAATATATTTTTTCAAACGTTTACGATGTCACATATTGGTTAGAAGTTTCTGTCATTAATGGCTTTAGCAGTCGTTTTGAAAAACAATAAGGAAAATCATATCATGAAAATAAGTGTCTGTTAAAAAAATTAAATTAATTTAGCATAAATTTCACTAAATATTAAAATGTATCAACTATAATTGCTGAATTTCTCATTTTAAATTACTAATAGTTCCTTTAGACCCTACAATACAAGTCTCACTGATGCCATCTGTGCATGAGTATTTATTACAAAGCATCATAAATTTATAATAATAAATACTTAATTATCTTACACTAATTACAATGAAAATTAAATTCGTAATTAAATGAAATTAAATTTCAATGAAAACTTTGAAAAATTTAATTTTGCGATCTACCCGTAAAATTAGAGAGAAATAAGAGTCCTTATAGGTAGAATATCAGAAAAAAAGAAAAAAAAAGTTAAAATGAAACATAAATTCAAATTAATTAAATTAAAAATTCATAAGTAATCAATTAAAAATGCATAAAGTTGTCAAAGATGCAGCTCACGCATGTGCAAAGCAAAAGTCTGTGAAAAATATAAAAAGGAATCGTGATGTCATAGGCAATGAACATTCTGACTGATCAGTTAGTCAAGAAATTGTATGATCTTTGTAGTTACAAAGGTTCATTCAAAGAGAAATAAATTGTACTGTTTAACTTCCATTTTACATGATGCAAGTTCGCACAAGATGGTTCAATTTATTGATTCAGCTCCTTGCATTGTGTACAAGGGCCTTTACTCTACCCCTGATGACAGATATTGCCAGTCTTTACATGGTGAATTTAATGACTTATAACAATACTCCATACTTTTAAATAAAAAAATAAAATAAATGCTGGTTAGTTTCTATCTAAAACAGTTTAATGTGCATGTTTTGACATCAAATGCATTGAAATTGTACCACCAAAATAGTACAGCAAAGAATGAAATGAGAATGTGTTAATTCAGGTGATTATGGAGCACGAATAACAATTTTAGAACCAAATTCTTGTGTTTACTAATGAATAAAACCTGGTATTACCATCCTAAAAAAATATTGCCTCCTTTATTCAAAAAGATGCACATTTAACTTTTAGCGATTCTTCAATTCCAGAAAAAAAAAGAGAGAAAAAGCATATTTAATTATTTCACCACAATTTAATATTCATTAGCTCAAGTGCCCATAAGTTAATTGCCACTTTTTTTAGCTGTGACTTTTTTTTTAGCAAACAATTTCTATGGCAGCCACAGCTAGTGAAATGTACCAGTAGAATTGAGAATACAGCTATATAAGTGCACCTTGGTACACACCTGCATGTTACATGAGCATATCATCATTAATGATAGACACCAATGATTTCTTAAATCAAAACTATACAGTCGGCTATACCCCAAATATACACTGGTGCCCAGGCCACTGTATGCTAGCACAAAATTTAATTAATTGCTTAGAGTTCCCCTTTCAACTAACTATTCCATTATGAAATCCTTGTACAGTAGATAAAGAGTATATCAGAAAGAGAAAAAAAAATCCTAACTCAGATGATTATTAACAGTATTGCATGATTTTTCCAAATATTTTAATTAGTAATGAAATGTGGCTGCATATTGAATTTGAAGCATTTAGCTACAAAACTGAGAAAGTAGGAATTTTGTATTTTCACAAGTCCCAGTTTTATTAGCTGGCATAATCACAGTTGCCACTCACCGGTAATGTAACAAAAGTTTATCTGTTATAAAAGATACTAGCATCTTATGTAATTTGAAGCAAATGATAATAAATAGCTGTCAATTAATTGCAAATTAAAGATACATTAATTTATTTAAATGTTTATCTTGATAACTTTCATTCCATGATCAGTATCTCTCATTCAAGACCAACCACTACTTTCTACACCCAGAATATATGTTTGAATCCCCAGGCAGATACACACACATGGTTGGATGTGTTTTAATAGTATGGATAATGTACTATACTGTGGTAATGGACAATTCTGGCACTTTTTTTACATTTTTAACCTTTTAACTACGGTGGTACAACAGTTGTACCACTGAAAATCTCTTCTCCTAGAGCGGTGCTGGTTCAACTGCTGTACCAGTCTTTTACACCACCATTTCTCTGGGAAAGGAGGAAAACGCCTATTGTACCTTGCCCTACAGCCCTTCCTCCAAGTTTCTCCTGACAGAAAGGGAAACAAATTATGAACAAAAGACAAGGTCCTTTAAGGTATTTATTTAGAGGGGTGGAATTTTCAGTTATTTTGCCGTTCTGGAGTTGAAAAAGTGGATTCTTGGAGCCATAACGTAAAGGTCAATTTAATTCAAAATGTTTTGAAATGGACAAAAACATAATAATTTGTATTTCAAATGTCAATACACAGCCACTGCATTTGAGAATAAATTTTTTCTTTAGACATCAATATTATCTTCCATGTTTTTATCTTTGTACTGATGTAACAATAGCTTGATTTATATAGACGGCAACAATACATGTTTTTCAACATTTAAAAAAAAAATAATGCAAATTAATGTTTATTTTGTCATACGCCAACACTTGCGTAAATGATTGTTGGTTGAAATTCTGTCAAGAGTTGCTATTCAGAAACAAAATATTGTAAAAATTAAAAATAAACAACCAATAGTACACTTTAAAATATAAATGTACCTCACAAATCTACAGGCTGTATCCTTAAATTTGATATGAGGTTTTTTTTTTTCATGTTAAATTAAATTAATTTTTAGCCTAAAACACTTTCCATCTGTAAAACATTTGCCCACCACTAATCAGGTGCAAATTTGAGAAGATATTTAAAATAGTTTTTTATTAAAAAGAATGGAAACAATGATTACACAGTGAATGAATGAAGCACACATTGAAGAAACATAAAGAACATTTTCTGCATATTCACAAGCCCACTGCCTTTCTTTTAAAAACATAGATGCAATATAAATGCTGGAAAAACATGAATTCAATTCAAAACGCAAATAAGAGATTATATCTGACATCTTTCAGACTTGATACTAAAGTTCACATGAATACTTTTCCTTAAAATTTAAGGTTGAGGGGCAGCAGGCGGCATATTCATAGCTTCACTGCTACTGCTATTACTTGAATCACTAACATCTGGTCCAGCAACTAGAAAAATTTAGAAAAAAAAATCAAATTATTTATAGATGATACTTTTCATTAGACACAGCTTTAAACATAATAAGATTGCATATTTTTCATATCAAATGGTAATTATTAATAATACCATTTCATCCAATAATAACCCCACTGAAAATTCCCTAAAACCTCCTAGTTGTAAACCCCTTTATATTTTTCACAATTGTCCAGTTGTATTGGTATTTCTCATGGCTCATTCTTTTTCTACCCTTGTTACCAGATTTGTGAATGCCACTTCATCACTCATAAGCATGTAAGAATATGTGATGGTTTACTTGTTATGTATAGCTTTTCAAACTGATTCTTATACTACTACTAATAATAATAATAAATTGCAACTCATACATTTTGCATAATTAATGAAGCAAAAAATGGCTTGAAATTTTGGGTTGATAGAAAAAATTAAATTTTTCAGAAATTGTAACACACAGAGCATGATGAAAACATTTCCTGCATTTGAAGCATGCAGCTTTCAAAAGCCACTGAATATATATACATATATATATGTATATATGTACATATATATATATATATATATATACATATATATGTATATATATATATATATATATATATACATATATATGTATATATATATATATTTAATTGTCCGGAAAGTTCGTGCCGATTTTGAAGGAAAATTGAAACGCAGAAGATTTAAATTTTAGTATACATTTATTAAATTGTATAGGTGCCATTCTATTCTACAGCCTTTCTCCATCTTTCAGGCAATTTGAAAATTCCATCCTTCCAGAATCTCTCAGGTTTTTTAGCGAAAAACTTTTCTACGTGATTTTTTATCTCGACCAAAGAGTTGAAGTTTTTTCCATTAAGGGAATTTTGTAATGATCGAAATAGGTGAAAATCAGAGGGTGAGAGGTCTGGTGAATATGGTGGATGGGGTAGAACATCCCAAACGAGCTCCAACAATTCTTGTATCAAAGACACATGAGGCCGCGCATTGTCCTGATGAAACATGAAGCCTTTCCGATTCGCTATTTCTGGACATTTTTGTTCAATTGCTGTCTTTAATTCATCTAATTGGGAACAATACTTCTCTGAATTTATCGTCTCGTTGTTTGGTAAAAGCTCATAGTACAGGATCCCTTTCCTATCCCACCAGACACAGAGCATGACCGTCTTTGGATGAAGATCGGTTTTTGAGGTGGCTAAAGGTGGTTCATTCTGCTTTCCACAAGATCTTTTTTCACTCAACATTATTATAAATGATCCATTTTTCATCCCCCGTCACTATTTGCTTCAAAAATGGTGTCTCCTCGTTGCGTTTATAGAGCGAGTCGCAAATGGAAATGCGATCCATCAGATTTTGCTCATGGATGGTGGATTTTGACATATTTAACATTTCTGCTAATTTACGTATCGTATAGCGTGGGTTATTCTCGATCAGTGTTTTAATCTGATCTTCATCTGTGGTGGCAGGCTTACCCAGGTGTTCTTGATCTTTACGGTTGAAATCACTAGCTTTAAACCTAGCAAACCACTTCTGCACAGTTCTTTCAGCTACAGCACCTTAGTCATAAACAGTGCATATCTTGCTTGCCGCTTGTGTGGCATTTTTGCCTTTCCGGTAAAAGAAAAGCATTAAATGCCTAAAATGCACTTTGTTTTCTTCCATATTCAAAGGCGCATAACACTGACAAAAATCAACGTATCGTAACCAAATTTTTTTCCAAATAAGCCTGAAGTACAGTCATTTACGATATGTACGCGTGTCATTTGTTTTCAATCGTTCTGATATATTCAGACCTGTTCTCATGCCACCTACCTAAAATCGGCATGAACTTTCCAGACAACCCAATATATATATATATATATATATATATATATATATATATATTTTGCTTGTCATGGTTGCTCTAATGAAATGTATTTCAAGGTATTTATGTTTCCTTTATTGTTCCAATCTATATGCTTGTCGTCCATATAACACAAGTTTATAGATAAAATCTATCTTGTGTTTCAGAAACAAGCATTTTTGTGTTCATTTCGAAGGGATATATGGACCCGAAAAGAATTTTTTCTAAATGAACTTATCGTAAGCCTAAATCTCTTCCATGTGCAAGCTTTTTTGCTTGATTTTTTTGTTTTCTTATTTGCATTCCTCATTTTTGAAATTTGTTGATTGTCTTTGTCTTTATGAACTGCATTACGCTTTATTATTTCCTCTTTATGTCTTAATTTCTTTTATTTCTTTGTATTTTGTAGAAAATTTTGGAATAGTGTATTATGAGTTACCACACATATATATATATATATATATATATATATATATATATATAATGGCTATTTGCCACATTATCTCAAATAAAAAATAAAAGACAACTGGATCCTTTTCCTGTAAACCATCACACATACAAAAGAGATATCCCTTTTATCTACTTTCCACTTCTCTTTGAAACATACAAAGTTAGTTTTTGAAATTTAACTTTATCCAGTATTTTAAAGAATATAGATTGTTTTAAAAGATAATTTGAATAAGATGCTAACAATGCATCTTTTATTCCTCCTCTAATTTGTGTTTGAAATTTTCAATTGTAATCCGCATTTAAATCTCACTGATAACCTTTTCTCCCAAAAATGATTATATTCCCCCGCCCCCATCCCTGTACTTTGATGATGATATAAATTATCAAATAAACCAATACTTTCTAGCTAGTGGTCAATATTGCAGTAAAACTTTCAATTCTTTGCCTTTTTCTCATAGCCCACCCAGTTTGTTTGTTTTTTCTTTTAGCACTTGCTCATGTCTTTTATATCTCAATTTTCAATCAGGCAATTTACTCATACTACCAAAACATACAAATGAATATCATTATCTCAAAAGTGTGTGAAGCATTTACTTGGCAAAACTATAAATATAAATGGAAAGTTGATATGTTTGTTCTTAAAAGTGGATTTTGAAAGTTTAAAATTCTACACAACACATTAAAATGTTTTCTATTTCTAAAT
Organism: Amaurobius ferox; assembly: GCA_951213105.1. NCBI lineage: Eukaryota > Metazoa > Arthropoda > Arachnida > Araneae > Amaurobiidae > Amaurobius > Amaurobius ferox. Next base: position 133,516,315 of record OX578135.1, on the reverse strand, counting down.
AATCATTTTTTTTTTAAATGATTTATGTTTATATACCATACGTTTGTACTATATGCTATGTAGTACAGAGCTACAATGTACTATACTATATGTAAACTATATGTTTGTACTATATGCTATATAATACAAAACTACAATGTACTATACTATATATCTTCATTGTACTATATCATAAGCTATGTAGTATAAGCTAGTGCTACTAGGTGCCCACAGCTAGTAATCAATAAATATAGCAATCATTTTTTAAAGCAAATTAGTTTTCAGCAAGGTGGCAAAAGGTACAAAAAGCTCTTCCCCCCAGCTGCCCCCCTTCCCAAAGAGTCAAAATAAGAGTAAAAATTACAAGGACCCCCTTCTCCATAGCCACCCAATCTCCCAAGAGTAAAAGTAATAGCCCCTTTTCGGTAATAAAAAAAACCAAGCTCAAGTCAAAAGTTTTGTGGAAGAAGCAAAGGATGTGTGAGACAGAGAAAAGTTTGACAAAATCATTAATTGTAAAACATGACCAAATAAAAGTACTTTTTTTACATATAAAGAAAGATAAAGATTATAGTTGCTTATGGCAAAATTTGAAGACAATAGTATCTCCAGAATATTAAAAATAGTGATAAATTGAATATGAACAACACAGTGAATTCTTGGAATAATTCAAAATATCTATTTTCTTTTTTAAAAATTCTGTATAAAGAAACTATTCTTTTGTAAAAGACTTTTAGGAAATAGGCATGCAATATATTTGACTTCAGTTTGGGGGAGGAGAACAAAAAATTGAGACTTTAACTTGAAATTTGCAGGAGCAAAAATGAATTAAAAGAAGTCGAATTATTAGCATTTTTCACATGTTTTGTAATCCAAAACCTGTAGAAATAAAGCTTGACTTTTTGTGAAATCAGGCTTATAGAGTTCACAGCAAATTTATCTGGCTCCAATTAAAAAAAAGAGAGAGAGAGAGCCTAACTTGATTTTTAAAAAGATAGATTTTTAGCAATAGATTCTGCAAATGCAAAAACACTAATAACTAATGGCATAGGCTATAGTCATGTTTTTGCATTGAAAGATACACAATGGCAAGATAAATATGTTCTCTCTGAATTATGAGGCAAAGCGAGAAAATCTGTCCGTAGTTGCAAAAAATTAATAAATTAGGTAAATAATCTAAATTGCAAAGATACCAAAAGCACCTATTAATCCAAAACTTTTAAAGTTTAAAATGAATTTTAATGTTTTAATGATTCTATATTTGATAGACGATGAATTATAAATTTTTCTGGGGATAAGGAGTTGCAAAACTTTTCAACAGGAATATTATCCCATCCTGATTTTTAAGCCCTGTATACACATACAGATATACAATGGATATAATTTTAAAAGTAAAATAAGAACAAACTGTTTGAAGGGTATCTTCAAACAATTTGTATTTTAGACAAAAGATGAATGTTTTCACTATACTATTACCCCTACATTTCCCCTCGCACCCATGACCCAGCCAGAATTTTAAACTTTCTTCCCCACGTAAACTTTAATTTCCTTTTAATGAACAAATATCTTATTTATTTTATCACGGGCCACGGCCCATTTTTGGATTACCTTTACTTTTTTAAATTTAAATCAACCTCTTGCTGTTCCTGCGGTTCCTTTGGAGATGCAGACCACTACGTCTTTGCGTGCCCCCACTCTAAACCTTTTCATCTTTCTAAACCTTCCCCCGCTAATTCCGCGGCCTGGTTCTCGAGTGTCTGCTCGAATAAAACTTCAATTAACAAAATTAAAAACTGTGTTCTCATAGCGAGAGAAATATCTAACAAAATCACTTGAATAGCCTGAGAGCCATTGCTGCTTTTAACTTTTTCTCTGGTTGTTGATCCCCTTGGTTTTTACTTGCTCCTCCCCGGTGGTGCCGCCTTCCCTTTTATTTTGGTTTGCTGTGTTGTTTTGATGTTGTGTTTTGTTTTTGATTACTGCTTTGCTTGTTTGCTGTTTTGTTTTGTTGTGTTTTTTCTGGTGTTGTCGCCGGATCTCTTCCCGGCCGTCCAATTAGATACTCAAGTCCTTTGGATGAGTCGGACGGTCTGGGTCTTCACACTCACACACTATACTATTACCAGGGCGCGGTAGCCCATTGGTTAACGCGCTGGAGTTGCACTCGGTAGGCCCGGGTTCGATTCCAGCCACTGCCAAAACTGCCGCCGTGTTCATGCGGAGTACGATCACGTTAAATATGTGGGTCTGAAAGTCCTTCCGAGAGGTTGGTGGTGACCGTGGATGCCTCCCCCACTGGGTTCCGGTCTAAATTGGGTGGCACTTCCCGACCGTCCAAACAGTTACCTTACACTTTTCTGGTAGGTCGGACGGTCTGGGTTTTAACAACAACTATACTATTACCATCCCACCCTGATTTTGTTTAAAAGATCTTTTCAAACAATGTGTATTTTAAGCAATAAATGTCACAATTTTGACAAAAGATGAATGTCTTCACGAAGAACGGTTACAGACCTCCAATGCTATTATTGCATTATATACTTAAAAAATTAAAAAATTACAAAACCTATCAGTATTTTTTAGCCAGTGGCTTGAACTCCCAATCTGCAGTTTGACTACCTTTACTCAATCATCAGCATCATAACAACTTGACCATGAATGAGCTATTGTTTGAAGTAGACATATGTCATTTAAGGCATTCAATTAGTAATTGTGTTTCCATGGCAAAGTCTGACATTTTTGTTGCTTAGAAACATTTATATTCAATCCATACACAAAGTTAACATTTAGCAATTGTGGTTGTCATTTTCTCTCTTATCAGTAATCATGTTGCAGGTAAAACTTCACAAGCAGAAGCAAGTAAAATCTTGAAATTGAAAATACTAAAAATAAGAATCCTTGGTATTGGGGGAAAAAAAAACCAGTGCATTTTTAATGCAAACAAGATGATCAATGACTATCAAATTTTAAAACACATAAATAACAATAAAATGTAACAAACGTATCAATGAAAACAAATAATACAAACTACTTCACAGATATATCCTTCTACATAATGAAATCACTCGAATAAAAAAAATGAAAGAAAAAAAATTCTACCTTACGAATCTCAGTCCGATAACCTCTCAATTTTATTTTTTTTTTCCATTATATTTTTTGGGGGGTTTGCTACGAGAGAAATTTTGTTCTGCAAAGATAAATTAACAAAGCTTGATCAAAACAATTCACACATACACTAAGAAAAATAACTATTTACCTTTGCTCTCAGCAGGTGAGACAAATATAATAAACAGAACCCGTCTCAAGGTTCACCTGAAAATATTTTGAAGGAAAAAGGAACTCATACTTACTCAGAAGATTGGAAGAATAAACAATAAAAAATGAGTGCATAGAGATGGGCATAAAGAAATTAAAAGAAGGTAAATAATGCATATATAAAATAAAGCAAAACTGTGAAAATAACAAATAAAGCTAAGAAAAGCATAAAAAGCAAACATTTTAAAAGTGCATAATTGCATACAAAAACAAACAATAAGCAGAGAAATATAAATCTACAAAAAGACTGCATTTGCATATAAAGTGAACAAGATATATGGTGAATAACTTGAAAAATAAAGTTACAGTGCATAAAATATTGGTAAACTACAATGAATTATCATTATTTTTTTTAAATTATATCCATTTCTAATGCTTTTCAGATAAATTTTTTGCATTTATATTTTATTATGCCTTTGTAAAATTTTAACAAAGATAAACTTATTATATAAGGAATACATCTATATCACTAAAAATTGCAGATAACAAGCCTCAGTCAAGCGTTATATGGTCTATTTTGTTTATTAATTTGGTTTCAGATAAGTTAGATTAATAAGAGGTCATTTAACTACAAACATTAGCAATAGAGATAGTGCAGTAAGTGTTTTGAACCATTTGTTTTGAACCATTAGAGAACTGTTTTTACAAGTTCTTAGCAAATGAATAGTTAAAATATAAAACATCTTTAGAAGTGTACATTTATGTAACAGAACATAAACTATATTCAACATATTCAAAAAAAGAAATATTTGCATTTTGAATTTTAATTTGAAAATGCTAACAATAAACCTCACTTAAAATGAACAATTTTTAATTTACATTTCTCCCCCCAATAATTTTAGAGTTCGAAAACTATACATTGACTCATATTCAGCATTAGTGAAAATTTTCAATCTAACAGTTTTTCCTCATACCCCAGGTTGGAAGCACTGTTACAAATGATTCATACTCAGGTATTGCAACATTACCAAACCTGTTTTTGGCATCGCTATAACCAATAATGCACTGTGAGAAAACTTGTTATATATAAATAGGCATAGACTGTAATTTTCTAAGCACCAAAAATCAGACCAAGCAAGTTTTGTTAATTGTGGAAATTGGTAGTAACTGAGTAAAAGTAGCTGCATTATCTGCAATGATTACTTTTCATGTAGTAGAAGTTTGTACTCTTGTTAAGTTTGAAAATACAATAATTGTGACTGTAATGGTATTCAATGAGAGCAAAAGGTAAGTTAATTTTTATCAAATACTTGATATTTCTTTTAATTAAACTTTTATTTTCTACATTTTATCTTTAAAATCTTCATATTTAAATTTAATAATTGATGAGCAAGAATCCGAAATAGATTCAGTGTACATTACTCTGCACTTATATTATGTTGGTTAATGAAACAGTATTAAAATATCTGAAGAGAAACCAAAATCAAAAAATCTCTTGTTTGAAATATTGTAATCAAAATTTTTTGATGAGTAAAATGTAAACAAGCTATGCCAACCAGTTTTATAAGTTTTTGTTTGAAGTTATAATTTTTTGCTAAATTTCCAAGTTGGAGTTTTAAAATCCCTCTGACTTGCAATTATTGTAAAACCCTTGTTAAATGTTATTAATCACTATGGGAAACAAACATGCAAATTCAATAAAAAAAAAGCATCATAATACAACTAATGGATTTGAATTCTATGCTAGTTCTTTCAGTATTTTGCCAAGACCTTTTCTGCCATTTTAGCTAAAATGCAAAAGCTCATAAACCCAACACTAGTCCTAGGATTCTGGATAGCATGAATGTTTTGAGCAAAAGGAATTTAAGTTGAGCATGAAAGTAAAAATGATGTGAAAAAGTTTTAGTTTGCATATTTTATCATTGGTTAAATGGGAGGGAGCTGTGAACTATAGACATGCACTTCGAGTTAAGAAGCCAGTGAGTCATGATTAATGTTAGAGATAACACACAACCGGTAATTTTCTAAAGGGAATCCATGGTTTTCTACAGATTTTAGTTTTAGGTTTCAGGGGGAATTAAATTAGACTATGATTATATTTATTATCTAACAACTAACACCTGCTATTCATGGTTAATATGATATTACCATACTAGTACGATTTTATATGAGACATTTTAGTATGATTTGTATTTCAAATAACATTAAAATCGAAAAGTTGTTAATTATAGTAAATGTAAGCTTCTTTTTCAAATGAACATCCTATATTTATTTCCTATCAATATTTTTTAAATCAAGGCTTGCACTTTGGCTAAAGAAAATCCAAAAATTTAGATAATAAATTTATATAATATATTTATAGATTTTGGCTAAAATGCTAAATATTTTAATTTGCTAATTTAAACACTAAAGATAACATTCAGTTACTGCTTTTATGAGTAACAGTAATGGCATTCTAGTTTCTTACTAGCAAAGTAACAGTAACTTACTAATGTTTAAAAATATAACTTAGATGTTTTAAAGTAACTTTACTTAAACCATGGTTAAGTATCAGTAAGAGCTGCTTACATTTTCTTCAATAAGACTTTTGTGAATTATATTGCAGCTACAGATCATAGATTTAGCATACTTTCTTTAATGTATGAATACAAAGAAAAAATTCAATTCAGTAATACATGAACTGTCAAGCTGGCTAAACATTAAATATCAAAGATCATATCAAAGATCAAATTATGTGCTTAGAGTGATGAAATTGGTGCAAATCGGTTATTTCATTTTTAATGCATTTAAAATGCAAACTAAATGTAATAGCATTGTATCTATGCAATCAATATGATGAACTAATTTGTTATATCTGTGATTATGCATAAAGAAAATCAATTATATCATGGGTGTTTAACCTTGATTACAAAACTTAAAAAAAGAAACAATGATTTTTTTTTTTTTAACATTGTTTCATAGTGGAATAGACAGCAGAAAGCTTTCATGTGAAAGCAGATGACAATTTAGTATAATGCATAACATGCAATAAAGAAATAAATTCATAAAATATAGCATGCTACCAGATGTACAACATAAAAAACATTCAAAAATAAAATACAAGATTGGCAATAAGTTTAAAATGCATTTTAAATTGCTCGCAGTATTAGCATTACCAATATTTTAGCACTCAATTATGAAAAATGAAAACAAAAAGCAAAGCGTTCATGCAAGTAATAGCATTATGTTGTGATTACAACATGGGACACTTAACACTGAATCTTTAGAGATGAAATTGCATACCTTGAGTCTGGGGAGGTCCAACCATGGGACTTGACATAGGTGGAGGTTCATTTCCCATATTTGGAGGATGACCTTGTGGTGGTCCTGGTGGCATAGGAGGCATACCAGCTAAAAATAAATACACAACATTACTAAATTGTATATACTACAGCATAAAGAGCAAATGATAAAACCTAAAATAAACTATACTTTTAATAACAGACAACAAAGAGATCCAAGAGTAATACAAATTTAAGTGCAGTAAAATCCTGTCTATGATGCAAACGTTATAGGACATTACATACCTGCCAACCCAGAAAAGTCTACATCAGTAAAATTTCCACATGGACCCCCCCCCCCCCCCCCACCTTCTAAAAATTTCAACAATAAAGAAATCCACAAATTAAATGGAAAACAAACAATCACCTTTGAATAAAGTTTCACACAAGTTTATACTAGGGCGCGGTAGCCCATTGGTTAGCGCGCTGGAGTTGCACTCGGTAGGCCCGGGTTCGATTCCAGCCACTGCCAAAACAGCCGCCGTGTTCACGTGGAGTACGATCACATTAAACATGTGGGTCCGTAAGTCCTTCCGAGAGGTTGGTGGTAGGGGAAGGAGGGTACGGTCCCTGTGGATGCCTCCCCCACTGGATTCCGGTCTAAATTGGGTGGCACTTCCCGTCCGTCCAAACAGTTGCCTTACACCTTTCTGGTAGGTCGGATGGTATGGGTCTCAACAACAAGTTTATACTAAAAACATGTTTATCAATAAAACTGCCATGCAATTAAGCATCAAAATAAAAAAGAATTAGAATCAGAATTGATATGTCGCTAACTTGACCAATCATGAGTACATTAAGTGTTATGCAATAGGCAGTACCAAACGGCATACAGAAGAAAAAAAAATCTAGAAGGAACCTATAAAAGGGAAGGGGGAAATTATTTGGGAAAATGCTTGAAAATTAAGTGCAAAAGTAATCAAAATGTACAAATTTTACGTGTAATGCATAAAAGTTGGCAGGTACATTAGCATATATGTATGGATCCAGATAATTTGACATACTGCAAAATGTAATGCATGCATTTTAAATGATCATTTGAAGAGTGTGTATTATGTAAGTGGATCACAATAAATGTAATTATTTTGTATCCACTTTAAAAATGACTGACATTTAAATAAATAGTATTCAAGATAAACTTCCTTATTAAAAGCATGTATATGATAAAATAATGCCATGTTTCAAGGGTACTTTTGCACAACTGCAAAAATAGTCAAAGATCAAATAACTTCTTTTGTGAGCAAGAGCATCAAAGGCAGGTAGAGAACTTTTTAAATTTTACTCAGATATAAGAAAAACTACTATAAGAAATTTATAAATTAAATAGATATTAAGTAAAATAGCTCTAATCTTCACCAAAGATAACTTAATGTTATAAGAGTTCATAAAACTCACCCAAAGAATTTAACTAAGTAAATTTAGACCTATGGTAGTCAACCTTTTGTGAACCAAGGGCCACATTTAAGTCAGTCAGTTAGAGGTTCGCAGACCATACATACAAATGCGTAAGCATATGTGCTGCATACATGTAAAAACATATGCACACACAGACAAATACATACATGCATATATTTCATTTCATTGAAATTTTAACTTATGTTTTTAGAATTTAAATGGTAGTGTCCACAAACATCAACAATAACAACCAGACTCTTTCATCTGGTATAAGTTTTGGAATTTTATTTTTTTATTAGATTTTTTTATTTAGAAATGGGAGTAAAGGTGAAACGGGTAAGGTGCAATGTAGCTTAGAATTTTGAAAAATTCCCAATATTACAAAATTTTTAATTCTTGTCAGCAGGGTTGCAAAAAAGCTGGCTAAAATTAATAAAAGCCATGCCGGTGGATGTTATTGGTTTTAACCGGCTTTTTTTTTTGGCCAATTTTTTTTTTTTTGTAAAAAAGCGTGAAGGATTTTAATTTTAAATTACACATTTTTAAGTGCTCTTTAACTAATTTTAAAGGCATTTTATTGGGTTAGCATTTAATAAATAACTTTATTTCTCAAAAATGAAAACATTAATATTGGAATACCTGCTAGTGATTTGTTCGTTGCAAAAAAGCCAGCTAAATTTTAAAAAGGTATACCAACTGCTTTACTTGGTTTACATTGGCCTTTAACATATCTTTTAAAAAATGTTAGCTTTAAATAATAAAATATTTTATTTTAGGACAATAGTTGCTTAGTGATATATTTTACTAGTTAACTAATTTTAAGGACTTTATTAATATAAGAGTCTTATTTTTACTCATAAATATTTAAAATCCTGCATAAAGTCATTTAATAAAAAACACTATTTATAACTATTGAAAACAGTATTGGGAATAACATATGCATGAACAACTAAGGAATAACATTTTTGAATAGCATCAAGCTTTCAAAAATTTATTTTAACAAGTTTTAATTTGAGAACCTTTTTTGATTGCTCACTCTTTTGTTCTGAACTTAGATGTGCACCAAAATTTCTTCAAATATTATCTCCTTCTAAATTCCTTTTTCAACACTGAACATTCTATGATTTAATCCCAACCCCAAATCTTAAATTGAGAAATTAAATGCTGAACAAGAAGTTGCAGAACAGTGGCTTCTCGACAGGCATCCTGATTTTTTGCAATATACAGTAGGTGCCGCTTAATGTGATCGCTTTGGGACACATGCTATTTGATAACAATAACTGATTGATAACAATAAACAAAAAGTATCAGAAACATAAAATTTTGATTTTAAAAGTTAATATTTACTGTATTTTTGCAGCTACTACAAATTTAAAAGATTCACTAAGATTTAAAAGATTCACGCAAACACTATTTTAAACAAATCGTTAAAATAGATCAATTAAAAAAAGTCTTTCAAAGTTGTCTGCCTTGTATTTTGTCTCAGCAAATTATTTATAAAACTTTCATATCTGTACTGTTCGCGAAAGTCCCCAGCAGTGCCTCTGTGTTGCACCCCGAGTCCCAAAATACGGAGAGCCTCTCTCATTTCAGTAGCAGTTGGAGGATTCTCAACAAGGTTTTCAGCTTCGTCCTCATCTTCATCCGAAGCTTTTTCATCGTTTTCTTCGATAGAACACGATACAGCTTGGCATACATCTTCATCAGTCATTGTTGTAGCCACTTGGGCATTCTCATCTATAGACATCCATTCTGCAAAGTCATTTTCAGTCATGTCGGATGGTACGAGTACTGTTTCATCGAATTCCGGTACATCCATACCTTCGTCCGCTTTAACGAATCCACCGTGCGAGAAACAGTTCTTAATTGTATTCTCGGAAACTCGATTCCACGACATTGTTAAAAGATGGAGAGCCTGAAGGACATTCGTCTTCTTTGCTAACGCGTTTGCACTCAGTGGTTCCGTACCTTCCATATTTTCCAAAACCCTAGTGCGCATTTCTCCACGGTAATACGCTTTCATTGCACGAATTATTCCTTGGTCACATGGTTGGATAAGTGATGTAGTGTTGGCAGGTAGGAGAATGATTTTGATATGCTTTAATGTGACATTTACATCGTGGGCTCTGCAGTTATCGATGAGTACGACGATATTGTGATCTAATTCTTTGTCCCACTTTAGAAGCCATTCGCTGAATAGAGCAACTGTCATCCACGCTGTTTTATTGGCAGCATAATCAACAGGCAATTTCTTAACATCCTTAAAGCATCTCGGCTTTTTGGTTTTTCCGATAACAAAGAGTTTCTTCTTCTTTCCAGTCATGCTCGCACAACAGAGTACAGTTATACGTTCTTTTGAAATTTTGCATCCCTTAGAGCTCTCGTTTTTGAACAGGTACGTATGTTCTGGCAAGGCACGAAAATAAAGTCCAGTTTGGTCAGCATTGTAGATGTTTTCGGGTGAATAATCAGCGATTATTTTCGGCCATTCTTCGGAAATCCATGCCTTTGCAGCTGGAAAAGCGGCATCCTTTTCTTCCACATGGGTACGTTTGAACACAATGTTCTCCCTTTTTCTCCAGCTATTAAACCACCCGTCCGTTGCGACGAATTTTTTTTTGCCCATTTTAGAAGCAAGATCTTCAGCTTTCTGCCGCATTAAACGACCGTTTATGCGTGCATCCTTTTCCCTAACATTGGCAAACCACAGTGAAAGCCCCAGGCCGTCCGACTCGTCCAGAGGACTTAGAGTATCTATTTGGACAGCCGGTGGCAAACCACAGTGTCAAAGCCGATTCGACTTCTCCACATTTCCCAGTACGTCTTCGCTTACAGTTCAAATTTGCGTTCAACTGCGCTTTATTTTCAATCTCGTCGCGATTCTTTAACATTTTACAGAGTAATGGCTGAGAGATTTTTAGTGCAGCAGCAGCATTTCTTTGACACATCTTGGGTAAATTATCAAAACGTTTCAAAATGTCAATTTTGTCCTTAACAGTTAAATCATTGCGTTTTTTTCCATTGCTAAAATGCTTGACCATCTGCAATAAAGTTTGAAATGCAACTTTACAGAGAGAAAAAATTCTACAGCTTATAACAGTCCAAGAACTTTGCTTACTGATAAGAAAAGAACTCAACGCTTTTCCTACGCCCACACCATTCTCAAAGGGGGGAAAGGGAGAGAGAAATCACCACCTGCAGAGCTGGCGCCAAGCGCCGCGATTCCTGCACGTGCGATTTCTGCACAAAGGGCCCCTGTTTGGGGATTCTCCCTTCACTTTTACGTATATGGAGTTTGGATTTTTTGTTGAGAGAATGAAAAAAAAATTCGAAAATGGTACAAGAACGACGAAAGTGAAGTGATAAAGTGATAACAATAAACGAAGGCGCTGATTACAATAACCGATTTTTTTAACATGTATTAATATACAAGCGTTCGGGACTTCGCGATTCTGATAACATTAAACGAATGATAACATTATCCGCGATCACATTAAGCGGCACCTACTGTATATTGAAATTGAAAATAAAAAATGGAGATATGTTTCCAGCGAGCATGTTTTCATTCTCAGAGGAAGTAATAGCACAATTTACAGCTAAAAAGTGGTGGCAATTGATGAAAATAAAACTGAACAAGTGAGAGAAAAATTCAATATCCCAGAAATTTTGTGACTTTCTGGTGGAGCTTCACAGTTATCCGCCAAGCTCTGCTGCAATAGAGAGAATTTTCTCTTCATATGGACTTGTCTGGAATATATTACGAAACCGCTTAGGAGCAGAAAAAGCAGAAAAACTTGTTAAAATATATCGTTTTTATAAGTCATCAGAAACCAATGATTAGAACTAAAATATGGATGTCCTCAAATATTATGTGAGGTAATTTCATTTATTAAATACATATAAATTAATTTGCTGTAATATATATTAAAAGTAAATAGCAGTGTGTAAAAAAATGTTTTTCCTCTTTGAAGTAAAATTGATTTTTTTTCCTTTTTGATGTGTGGTGATTTGTCTGTTTAATTAATTAGTCTTTAAAATGTGTAGTATATGTAATGTAGTGCTATCAGAACTGCCAACCTTTCAGAGTCAAAAAGCGTAACACGATGCACGCGATAATGTGCGCAAGGTATATTTCAGCTATGTAAATGCTTGATAATCAGGCTGTAGGGATTTTTTTTTCCTACATCAAAATTCTATTGAGAAACTAATTAAATTATTACAATCCACAGCAAACATTTTTATGTTGTTAATTTTTTAATTAAACATTTTAAATTTAAATAAAAATATTAATTTTTAGTAAAATGAATCAATATAAAACAATTAGAAAACTATAATGCACATCATGGATTTTTGTTTCCTGTTAAAAGAAAGGTAACGACATAATTTTCGCACATTACAACATTAATAAATCTAACTTTTATTTAAACCAATATATGTGGCTGACTTTGCCTTTTTTAAAAACCCAGAAGAATACTTTTGCTAGAAACAAGGTCCAGACATACAGGATTTTGCAATCAAAAGTGATTCAAGTGTTGAAGTGCTCAAAGAGCCTCTTATCGGTTTTATTTCTCCTTACTAAACTAAAAATTTTCACAAGAGGCATTGCTATGAAGCAAGGTTAAAATGCCTAACATGACTTTAGAAAATTTGCTACAAAGAAATTTGCCATCAGAGTTCTTTTCTTTTGATAATAAATGTCATTGTTCACTAATACGTTTGCTATTTAAAACGCTATCTGGTAAAGTTATCACATGATAGAGCAAGGCAGTTTTCCCATGGATTTCCGTAGCGTTGAGATGCAAAGACAACAGCTCAGTTTTTACTCCATTTGATGATTCTTTGAAATACGTTAAAACGGTTGGATACAGTTGATCATCGAACAATGACTCCCATCAGTAGACACCGTAAAAATGGATTTTTAGTAGCTGCAAATATTTGGTTTTGATTTTCACTGGCTAGTTCTTTAATAATAAAAGCTGTTTTTGTTCGGCCACAGGAATAATGCTTTGCCTATTTCGAATACGGGAACATCACTTGAAATAATGGGCGAGCATGGTCTGCAGTAGCTAACAGAAGATTATGTTCTAAAATGAATGAGGTGAACATAACTTCCGCTTTAGTAGCCTGCAATTCTTTATTCACAGTTAAAAATTCATCTATAGACTTCGTAGATTTGGAAGTCTTGAATTTATCCACGTGTTTGGCCGTTTTCAAATGTTTAACTATGTCCGCACGTCCGCCATGAGAAATAGAGATATCACAGTTACATACAATACAAAAGGCAAGAGATGCACTTATTCTTGATTTTTTGATAAATTCAAACTCTCTGCAATACTTTTCGGAAAACGTTTGAGATCGGGCATCCGTCTTTGTAGACATCATTCAATTAATTAACTATATAAACTAAACGGAACTCAGCAAAAATTTAAAACAAGCATCGGGAGAAATCAACAAAACATGATGTGCTCCCTCCACGCATGGGATTTTGCAGATAACGGGAATAGCTACCAGTGTTGCCAGGTCTCCGCCAAAACTCCCGCACAAAAATTGACAAAACCTAGTCCAATGTCAAATGTTGCCAGTTTTTACTCAATGTCGCAGAAACCAGCTCAGTCGGGGAAAAATACCATTGAACTAAGCAAAAGCTGAAAGTAGCCCAAAAATTGCAACCCGCATAGCATCCAGAAAAATTTTCCTCCAACTCTTCGCCAAAACTAGCTCAATTGAGTGGGAAAATCACGAAACTGGCAATACTGCAAATACGCGTCTACATTCCAGCGCCGACCAATCAGTAGCTTTAAATATGACAAGAAAGAATGGGAAAGCCAAATGAGTCCGGAACAGAAAAGGAAAAGAGACTAGATTGGTCTATTAGTTGTCGGCGTATTTTTGTTTGTTTCCATTGGAAAACCAAAGGCAGGGGAATTTGTTAGAAATCAAAAGCCTCTCGAAATTCCCTACTTCGGTCTGAAAAAGGGAAAAAACGAAAAAAATAGGAAATAACGTAATTTTTTTTTTAAATCGTACTTTTGGTGGCAAAATCATATTATCGTAACAGTTGGCAGGACTGAGCTATGCATTATGTAACATAGGCTTTCAAAACACCATCTTGGTGTCTAATTTAATGCATTCTCCTTATTGTATATATATTTTTTCTTTTAGACATATTACTTTCATAGTATTTTTCTAGTGGTCATAAAATCTTGTGTACTTTGTAATATTTAATAGAAGTTTATAAGCATTTTATTAAAAAAACATTTAGGATTGCATCAAAGATAAAAGTAATGCAAATTTAATGTGAATTGGCTGTAAACCACCTTTTTTAATAAAAGTCGGCTTTTTTAAATAAAAGCCAAAAAAAGCCGGCCGGCTTTTTTTGGTCTGGCTAAAATCCGGCAACTCTACTTGTCAGCCAAACATATATTTAGCTACACTATTACCAAAATAGAAAATTGGAAAAGATAACAAAATAATAATTTGGGCCCAAAGTGGACATTGCATAATAAGAATTTCAAGAATTAGGCATCTTATCATAACCTTACACTCAAATTTCCAATTATAATTTCTTATCATGAAAGGGTAGAGATTAGAGCAAATAGGTACAAAACTTCAATACAATCAGGAATTCTGAATTTGTATGGGTACAACATTATTTCAAACTGTCTTTAATCCCCGTTAGAAAGGTGAGCATTTAAAAATACACAAAAGATGAGCAATTATGCATTAAAATGGACGCTGCATATACAAAGAAATGAAACTATAACTGTTACATCACCACCCTTCGATGGACTTTGTTGTTATTGTTAATCAAAAAGGATAATTTGATGGTACAACAAAAAAAAAAACTTTTAAAATAGAATGCTGATAATTTCCCTATACAAAATTTTCGGCCTTTTATTTTATTTAGGTTAGTACATATTTTGCCACACATCTTTTTTTGAAAAACAGAAATTGAGATGTTAAAGAAAGCAAAGATAAATTGAACCAAAATATGTGTTTTAAAAATTCTAAAGAACTTCATAAGAGTACCTTGTACAGTTCTAAATATTCTTTCCACTAAAATGTCTGTAACCCTGATTTCAGTAAAATGCCTGAAACTCTAGAACTAAATATTTTTACTTTCCCTGCAATACATGGTAATGTATAGGGAAAGTATTGGAATCATCTCGAAAATCGCAACTCGAGTTTTCGACGGATCTACATGTTTCGAGACCTCTAGAATACGAAAAAACTATTTTTAGCGTGACATCTGTGTGTGTGTCTGTCTGTGCAGATTTTGTATCCACTCTAACTAAAAAACTAATTGACCGAATTTCATAAAATTTGGTAGGTAAGTCACTTGTGCACGAATCTGGTGCTGATTAGTTTTGGATATGACTCGGGTTAAAAGAACCTGCCTTTTTTTGCGAAATTGCCCGCAAAAGCTTGTATCCACTGTAACTGAAAAACTAATGGTAGGTAAATTTTTCTACCGAATTTCACAAAATTTGGTAGATAAGTCGCTTGTAGGTCACCCTGGTGCTGATTAGATTTTGGTATAATTCGAAAAAAAATAACCTGCCTTTTTTTGCAAAATGGCCCGCAAAATTATCTACCGAATTATCTGAAATTATTATTTGAAAAATTATCTACCGAATTTCACAAAATTTGGTAGATAAGTCGCTTGTAGGTCACCCTGGTGCTGATTAGATTTTGGTATAATTCGAAAAAAAATAACCTGCCTTTTTTTGCAAAATGGCCCGCAAAAATCACCAAAATCTAAACTTAAGAACTACGTATGCTCAAATATAGCCATTAAATATTTGTTTAATACGTAATTTTTAACGAAGAAAAGGATAAGACCAACCCCATTACACCAAGACTAGCCGTTCTCGAGATATTTTAGTTTTTCGTATTTTTCCTACACCATTTTTGAAAATAAGTCCAGTTTTCAAATGAGAACGAAAATTGAATTAAAAGTGAATTAAATTTAATTTAAATAAATAGAACGTGAATATAAGTCTGCAGGGAAAGTCATGTGCTGCCCACATCAGATTTTTAACTTTAACAGTCCAATCACTTATGCTTTTCCTGTAGACTGATATAATCATTATTAAACAATGATAATGTTACGGTTTTGAATGAATGCGTTGTGTTTGAAAGATAGAATAAAACCTGCTGTGTTTAAAAGAGATAAAGGAAGACATAATATTTAGTTTAAAGAAAATTAGTTTATTAAATTGTAACTTCAAATTAATTCAAATTAACAAATACAAAAACACTGTCACAGGCAGGCAACTCAGGAAGAATTAACATTAGAATTTTAGACATTAGAATTTTAGAATTTTATCAACTTAGTTAAAATTAAGGAATTAACATAAAAACTTTACTCAAAACAATCTATTTTAAATTCCATCAGAAAATCATTAACAAAAATATTAAATTTAAAGAATTTTAGAATTTACCCAGGCTCTTATAAATTTATGAAGGTTTAGAAATTTGCTCTCAGAATGAAGTTTTAGAATTTTATATTTACAGAATAAATTTTGATTAAATACATTTCAAATATTGAGAATTTAAGAAATTAGGAGTTTAAATATAACAGCAATATTCACCAGCTGGGTCATCAGACAGGGGGGAAAAGTTCCAATTATTAGAGCTGCACTGGTTGAAGACAAAAAGTTCTAATGGTAGAGTTGACAGGAATAAAACTACACTGGTTTTCTTGGGATCCGGAGAAAATTCATCAGCAGAGGTCTAACAACTACATCTGGAATGCTAAAATCTTCTTAAAATCAGCCGTCCTCGTCAGATACTACTTCCACGTAACTCGCATAATGAATTTTAATACACACTTTTCCGGAGAGCTACTTTGTGAATTTCGCGATAAAAACTTGAAAAACCATCCTTTAAATTAAAACAACAAATGTTAAAAAAAAAAACGCGAGGAACTTAACATTCCATAGAAAATCTCGCGTGCAACATAAGTTCCATTCGAAAATCAACAACGCGCTTCTCGCGCTAACACACAACGAAGGATTTCAACAAAAAAACTCAAACCGAAAAATTCTGTGCGCGTATTTATACGTGCGGGAAAAAGGGCGGAGTTTAGATAAACGGCAGCAATTAAAATCCGCTTACCGAAATTAGAATTGCCAAAATAATAACTCATAATTCCGAGAACAGACGATCCGTAAAAACGCGAACCAATTAAAATAATTCACGAATTCCAAAGAGGCGCGAAAAACGCTTAGGTGGCACATTAATTGCAGTAAAAAGCCCGCAAAACAGAATTCCGAAAATGGCCGCAACTGAAATTTTTGAATTGCAGTGAGACATGGAAATAACTTGAAACTGAAGAACAAACGGAATTTCTAACCAAAAATGGGAAAATGGGACATCAAGTTAAAGGGAATTTTAAGGGGAATCAAATAAATAATTTTTAAAATTTGCAAATCAAAAGTAATATTAATTTAGGGAATGGAACATTTTTAACTAAGAATATTATAAAGAAAATTAATTTAGAAGATTAAAAATATTATAATTAAAGAATAAATGAAAAAGCTAATAAATATTATTTAAATATTACCAAATTAAGAATATTGAGCCAGGGAAAAATAAATAAAAGTAAATTTTCAAATCCCCAAATTACCTAAATTCTAAAGCAACCCAACACATTCAGTTCTTTACATTTTGCAAAGCACGTTTCTTGACATAAATTCGTTATATTTTACACAAATTTTATTTATTGACATGGACATAAGTCAAATACTTATCATTAAACTTGGAAACAAAGACAACTAACTCTGAGTAAAGTTTCAAAACTCCAGGTTACTTAAAATTCAATTACTTCAGCTACAGAATTACAGGCTTCTTCCTAATGAGAAACTCTGAATGCTCTTTCTTATAGGAATAACCACATATTGGATATTCCTATTACTTAGTATATAAAACTCAGTATATAAAACTAGTATATAAAACTTAGTATATAAACTTAGTATATAAGTTAATGCAAAAAATATTTTTTTCTAAAATTTAAAATATAGTCATTATATAAAATGTTTTTAACAAAGGGGAATTTTCTTAAAGGTTCATTTGCAGACTGCAAAATATCAATCACCGGATGCATGTGGCCCATGGGTTGAGGATCACTTATTTAGAATATTCATTTAACATGCAGGTTGATTCAATTTTTGCAAACATAAACATTGCTCCTTTCATTTCCAAATGAAGACGAGAAATAACAAAAACAAAGTCATTTTAACAATTGAAAATTTGTATTAAATATACAGGTTGTTTCAAAAAGGATCCCCTAACTTTGAAATGAAACAACTTGGAAATGGTGATCGATAGAAGACTGAAACAAGTGATATGTTTATTGGGAAAGCTGTAAAAATCTGACACAAAAGTTTCAAAATTAGTTACAAATGTTGCTGACAGATGGTGCTGTATGCTGTAGTCACAGTAAGGATCCCTATAGAGTGCTCTGAAGCACAGAGCGATCAATCTTTGGACAGTTCAGCTGTTGAAATGTGAAAGAAGGTTAGCTTACTGAAGGAAGTGGATGAAGTTATGTATACCATAACGCAATGTGTTTTTCTGGGACTCGAGTATCACCAGTTAAATCGCAGTCCTACAACAACAAGGTGCAGTTTTCATTCCCAATTTAAAGCTGTCAAAGGTCCTGATGTGAAAACAATTCACCAGCTTTTCGACAAATTTCAACGGATAGGCAGCGTGGCTAATGAGTAAGTGTAGGGTTCCCACTCTTTTTTCAAAATAAAAAGGAGTTTCTAAGGACTTTCTACGGACCCAATTAATATTTTATACGGGCTGATTGAGATAGGCCGTAAAACATATTGCGGCCTTCATTGTACTACAGAAATGCACTGGGGTGTGACGTATATACATATTTGTTGAGCTAGAAGTTGTCCTATATTTCCTATATATTTTTTAAAATACGAAAAACCCTGGAAGCAGAATTTTTTTCCATGTGTTGCATGCAGAACAAAGAAGTCTTCAAACATATAAAACAGCAAAACATATAAAAAAAAAATCTGCTTCTGGATTTTTCCTATTTTAAAAAATATATAGGACAACTTCTAGTCCTGTATTTGGGAAGAAACTAAACCCTTTTTAAAAATTATTGTGCTTTTGATTAAAAAATGTGAAAGAATCTGCAACATTCAGCGTTCTCCCCAGGCCATACCCTGCCACCCGGCAACCAAACGGCAGTCATTTCTGCCAAAAAAAAAGTCGGAAAAGAAAAAAAAGTGCGCCGAATGGCGATTGTTGGAAAAAATCAATACATCGCGAATCACGTTCCCGTGAACGGGCGTTTATGCAAATTTAATATGAACGACTCTTCCCGTTCACCGGCGTGAACCGTGACGTTTTTCAACATGAGGTTTCATGCAAATCAGTTCTCAATGCGTACGCATCTGATTTGCATATCCGGGGGCGTTTCCGGAGCTGTCCATTCTCGGATATATAGGGCAGAGGTTTCTTGAAGCAATGAGACCTCAAAACACACTCAGACTTGAGATGATGACTTGAGACGACGATCGATTAGACACTGATAGTCTGATGCAGGCGGACAGAAATGTTTTTGACAGAAGCACTGCGGGATATCGTTTGACGACGGTTTTTAAGTCGAAACGGATGCAGATGTGGTCAGTTCAGACCAGCGTGTATTGAACGTTAAATTTACTTACAAACGTTCGGAAGTCGCTTTAAATATTTTTCTGATGTTCTATCCTTTGGTTTCCCTTTGCCAACTGTGATACCTTCAATGGTGGCTGCAAATACACGCAAGTGATAGAGGTAGTATAGTTACTTACTACCAATGCTTCAAGGAATCTCTGTCTAGTCATTTACAACTGCAAACTTTTTGTACATAGTATATTTTGATGTTTTACGGCATGGAAAATTACCAGGTACGTGTAATATGCCTAGTTGTGTTTTTCACAAAATAAAGTGAACGAAGTTTTTCTTTAAAACTGGACCTGTGTACTTTCATGACCCAGCCAACACTTATTGACTCTATGCCAGTGCGTACTTTGCTATCTTCAAATTCAAATTTTTAAATTTTCCAAGAGAAACGGTTACGGGCCAGTTTAATGCCCAATAGAATCATAAGTGCAAGTATTTTTAAAGAAATCGTTCCAGTGTTCAGATGGGGGCCGCACCTGGCACCATTTTGAAGTTCGTGTGAGTAAGGAAACGCAACAGTGTAAACGTAAACAGTGTACAAAAAAAAACTTTTACTTCTGCTTCTTCAAATCTATGAGTGGCCATGGAGGCAAGTAGAACGGAGTTGCTGACGCGGGACAACTACGTCACCTGGTGTACCGACATCTCATTCGTCCTCAAGGGAGAAGGATGTTTCGGACACGTAGATGGAAGTATTAAGCCTTTAGATGAAGACGCTAGTCGACGCAACTACGATGATTTTTATCGACGGAAAGACCGAGCGCTTGCTATCATCTACCAAAGCTTATCCTCGGAATACAAGGAGTTGATAAACGTCACCGACAAACCTAGTCAAGCATGGAATACCTTGAAAGAACATTTTCAAGCGCCTTCCCGAGCCAACCTAGTGCGCCTACTAGACGAGTTCTTCGACATTCGGCCGGAGCAAGATGAGCCAGTTGACATTTTTTGCTCAAGACTGCGGAAGGCCGTGACGAGGCTTAAAGACGTGAAACACCCCATTGAAGACCTATATGTTGCATTCCAGTCGATTAGATACCTTCCGGAAGAATTCCGGGGCATCGTTCAATTGATTTATAGATGGAATGACTCGGACTTCAAGCTCAGCAAAATACAAGCAGAGCTATCAGCTGAGGAGAGCCGGCTTCATCAACAAGCAAGTGACTTTTCCAAAACTGTGAGTCTAAATTCTGCATATCTTACTTCTAAGAAATGTGTAAATAAAGTAAAAGTGTCTAAACTTAAATTTCCAAATGTATCTCATAATGTGTCTAATGTAAATACTTCTAGTCATAATGTAAATACTTCTAGTCATAATGTAAATATTTCTAAAAGTAAAATTAAGTGTTTTAAATGTAACAAAATAGGTCATACTAAAGCTTTTTGCCCAAAAAATAATGGATCTAGTATTGTGGAATTTCTTGGGTCTCCACAGATTGAGGCTAATACTGTAATCGATCCTAGCGATAGACTCAGCTGGGTAGTAGACACTGCTGCTACGCGACATTTCTGTAATAACATTAAGTTATTTTCCAAATTTAATGAGTGCAAAGGCACTTCAATGTCGCTAGCAGTAGGGGATGTCGAAAGTTCGGTTGAGGCTATCGGGACGGTGGAAATGTATGTCCAATTTAAGGATAAACAAAGTATTATCAAATTGGAAAATGTTATGTATTCTCCTAAACTTAGGAGAAATTTATTAGCTGCATCTGTTCTTGAGGAACAAAATTTTAGTTTTAATGGAGCTAATGGGGTTCTATGGTTTTTTACACCCAAAGGGGAGAAATTCTTTTATGCAAAAAGAAAGGATGGGTTATATTTTTTAAACCCTAAGTATAGTACCCAGGAACAACATAACGTAGAAAACTGTCAATCTAAAGATAGTGATCGAGATGGAGACAAGAAACACAAAAAGGATAAGAAATCCAAGGATAGGGATCCTAGTGCTTCCAGAAAAATAGACAAAGTAAAAATAGCACCTAATCTTAAAGAAACTAAATTTAAATCTGACAAAACAAAAACTAAGCAGAATAAAAATGTGGATAGTTTAATATCTAAACCTAGCAGTTCAGTAACTGAACTTAATAGTACAAACTGTCTTTGGCATAAACGATATTGCCACATAAACGCTGAATATCTCCTCCAAACCAGCAAAGTTTCTGCTGTAAACGGACTTCCTAGGCTTAAATACAAAAAGTTAAATTGTAAATCTTGTAAATTGGCTAAGTCTAGGAGAGTATCGTATAAACCCACCGGTAGGATAAGGTCCACTAAACCATTTCAATTGTTACACATGGATGTGTGTGGTCCCTTACCCACAGCATCATATGGTGGGAATAAGTATATCTTAACTATAACAGATGATTATAGTAGAAAAGTGTTTGTTTACCTTATGAAACAGAAGTCAGAAGTATTTTCACATTTTAAAGAGTTTCAGGCCAGAGAGGAAAGGCAATTAGGTACTAAAATTCTATGTATCCGGACGGATAATGGAATGGAATTCTGCCATGATAAGTTCAAAAATTACCTGAGGGATATCGGTATTAAGGCTGAGAGGACTAACACATATACCCCACAGCAAAATGGAGTATCAGAGCGATTCAACTTAACCGCATTTGACTGTGTTAGAGCCATGTTGAACGACAGCAAATTGCATGACAGATTCTGGGCGGAAGCAATATTGTGTTTTACATACACTAAAAATCGAATATGTCACAAATTTAAGACTAAAACTCCACATGAACTCTACAGTGGTAGAAAACCTTCAGTCAAACATCTTAGAACCTTTGGTTGTAGAGCATATGTAGGCAAACCCAGTCAGCTCAGAAAAAAGTTAGACATGAACGCTACAGAAGGGGTGATGGTAGGCTATGCTACTAAAACTAAAGGCTATAGGATATTTTTGTCAGGGGAAAAACGAACAATTGAGACCTGCAATGTGAGGTTTGATGAGGGTGATGTAGTGGAAGGCATCCTGGACCGGATTTGTCCCAGAAATATCTCCTTAGGGATATCAAGAGATAACCTTTCAGAATACTCCGACAGGGAATATCCGAGAGGGCAGTCTGATGAGGGGGCAGGAGAGAGTGAAGACACTGGTGACGATCCGTCTGAATCCAGTGAGGAAACGGACTCTCCTGCTGACTCCAGTATGACTCCTTGCTCGGATATTGCTTGGCAGCGAAAGGCGGTTCCAAGACCCGATGGGAGTAGAACCGATGTGTATTATTACGCTCAAGGAGATAATAAAAGGCTGAGGTCGCACAATGATGTTAAGAAATATTGTGATAAAAAGAATATACAATTTGATCAGCAATTGTTTAATTTTCGGGAAAATAAAGGTCTTAAAAGGGTCAGAGGCAGACCAGAAGCAAGCAATATTGAAATAAATATACCAAAAGGGTACAACGCTGCTATTAAATCTTCCCAGTCCGAAAAATGGTGTAAAGCTATGGATGAAGAAATGGCCATAATGCAAGAGAGGGGTGTCTGGGAACTAGTTCCTGCATCCACCTCACAAAAGCATATAGGCAATAGATGGGTCTACACTATTAAGAAAGACGAGAATGGGAAAATCAAGAGATTTAAAGCTCGTTTGGTAGCCCAGGGGTATGGTCACAAAAAGGGAGAATCATACGATGAAGTTTTTAGCCCTGTTGTTAACTTCAACTTAATTAGAGCATTCTTCTCAATTTTCGTATGCATGCTTGGATGGATGCATTTCCAGTTGGATATCAAATCTGCCTATCTCTATGCTAAATTGAGTCAAAAGGTATATATGAAACAGCCTCAAGGTTATGTCAATCAGGAACAGCCTGATTATGTTTGTTTGTTGAAGAAAGCCATTTATGGTCTTCATCAAAGTGGACGAGAATGGTTTAATGAACTTGACACCAAATTAAAAGAATTAAATTTTTTAAAACTTCAATGGTGTAATTGTGCCTATATTTACAATAGCAAAGTTCTTATGCTAGTTTATGTGGATGACATAATTCTCTTCTCAAAGTATCAAAGGGACATAGACCACATTGTTTCATTACTTAGCATAGAATTTGATATCAAGGTATTAGGAAAAATTAGAAAACTGTTAGGCGTGGAATTTAAAGAGTGTGACAATAAATTTTTTATACATCAAAGTCAGTATATAGATAAAGTATGTCAAATGTTTCAACAATATAAATATCCAGTTACTTCACTTCCCATTTCTAAAGGGAATATTCTAAGTAAAATAGATTGTCCAAAGACAAGTGAAGAAATAAAGCAAATGCAAAGTTTTTCTTACAGGAGTTTAATTGGGTGTTTGGCTTTTATATCTAGTAGGACTAGACCTGATATTTGTTACGCCATCAATATATTATCTCAATTTCAAGAAAACTCTGGAATTAAGCATTGGGATGCATTGTTAAGACTTTTAGGATATGTTGAAAAGACTAAAAACTATATGTTGAATTTATCTAACATTCAGGAGTTAAAATTGAATTGTTATTCAGATTCTGACTTTGCTGCAAACCGAGATGACCGTGTTTCACTTGGAGGCATGATACTCTTTATTGACAATGTACCTATTTCTTGGCGTACCTTTAAACATAAGTGTGTCAGCTTATCAACCATGGAAGCTGAATACGTATCACTAACTGAAGCCGCTAAGGAAATGGTATGGGTACAAAACATAATTGAAGAATGTCATTTACTTGGGTTAAACTTTAATAAAAGTAACAGTGTTATTTTTAGCGACAACCAAGCAGCCATTAATTTTTCTAACTCTCCAATTGAAAACAATAGAACTAAGCATATTGATGTTAGATATCATTTTCTAAGAAATTTAATAGTCAATGAATCTTTTAATGTTAAATTTCTAAATAGTAAAGATAACTTAGCAGATCACTTTACTAAACCAATGACTAAGGAAATAATACTTAAATTTTGTAATAAAATTTTTAAAAACTAAATCAAACTTTTTGAGATTAAATGTTTAGTCTAAAGAAAATTTTAAATACTAAATTGAATTTACAACTTGGGAATTTTTAAAGATGTCATATATATACATTATTGTGTATCTTAAACCTCATTGATATAAGATAGTATATCTTGAGTATAAATTTTTGTGATATTGAATCTTTTTCACTTTACACCTTTGTATATACATCCATTTTCTATTACCCGCATAATGCTAAATAGTAGCTTATGTGTATAAAATTTTGTATTTTTCAACTTAGTAAAAAGTATGTGTTGAAAGTTTTGATAAAGGAATTTTATTATCTAATTACTTGCATCATATATTTTTAAATGTTTGGTATATCAATGCAGTCTAATAGTATTAATTATGTATACTTGTATTGTATTAATAGACTAAAAATTTTTTTAAGCTTTTTGAATTATAGTGTTTATACTCAAATTTAAAGTAAACTTAAATTCTATGCTTATACAAAATCTTAATCTTTTAAAGTTGACTTGTTTAATATGATAATATGCTTGTACTTAAATTTTGGATACTTATAATTAAACTTAAACTAAAATTTAAATTTTTGAATGCTAATACTTAAGCATTGAAGTTGTGTTGTATATAAATTTCTACTTGATGTGAAATGTTGTTGTTACAATATTGTCGACAATACTTAACTGTTTTTCAGATGCTATAAGTACTTATGCATTTTATTTTAAATTTAATAATGATATATACTTTAAATTTTTCCTTCATTATATGTTTGATAGGATACTGGGGGCCTTGGTGTTTATTGATATACCTTGGTTTCTCAGAGCAAGTTTTCTTTTGCATATGCATTGAGACTTAAGGATTTGCATGAGGGGGCCGATTGTTGGAAAAAATCAATACATCGCGATTCACGTTCCCGTGAACGGGCGTTTATGCAAATTTAATATGAACGACTCTTCCCGTTCACCGGCGTGAACCGTGACGTTTTTCAACATGAGGTTTCATGCAAATCAGTTCTCAATGCGTACGCATCTGATTTGCATATCCGGGGGAGTTTCCGGATTGGGCGATGTATCGAAATATCGTGAAAAACGGGTATGAAATCGACATTGGCATACCGGTTTCGTAATGTTCAAGTCGGCG
Organism: Amaurobius ferox; assembly: GCA_951213105.1. Lineage (NCBI taxonomy): Eukaryota > Metazoa > Arthropoda > Arachnida > Araneae > Amaurobiidae > Amaurobius > Amaurobius ferox. The sequence goes on along the minus strand of OX578135.1, from coordinate 133,490,599 downwards.
ATGTATCGCGATTGACGATATATCACAATTTCCTAATGTTCATAGCCATCCCTAAGTGCCGATCTTGGGAGCGATGATTCCGGTTTTGGGATTTTCTTAGCGCATGCGCGATTTCCCGGTGTCATCATTGGCAGTATATCGCGATTGTCAGACGCCGGTATATCACTAGCACTGATCTTGAGATCAATAATTCCGGTTTTAGGATTTTCTTAGGGCATGCACGATTTCCTGGTGAAAACACTACCACCGCCTATTATAACTATTCGGATATTTCTGCGTGATTTTTCATCGCACACATGTACAAATTCCCGGTGTTATCACCACCAGTGGATCGTGATTTCCCGGTACTGATTTCCGTAGCACTGACTATGCTTTTCGATGCCGTGACACCAAAGAATCTTATACTTATTAATAATCATTGAATCTTTTTAGACACTTCGCTTTTTGATTTTCTCTGCATGCGGATAATATATATAACCTGTGGATTATCTCTTGAAATTTTGTAATTAACGAAGTGCGAATCATCACCCAATTTTTATCGCATTCACTATGTTTTAATGTAAAAATAACTTAATGTTCTGTTTTCACAATTTATTCTAAAATCGGCAAAAACTGCAACAATCAAGTTCGTCTTGAACACCCAAGAAACTTTCTGTTGCGTCTTTCAACTTTAATAGTCTGCATTCCAAGCTCTTTCATGTTTTACTTTTATTTAGATAACAATACTGCCTGATTTATTATACGGAACTAAAGCTTCCATAGAAAATTTGATTAATACCCCCGGGTCAAATTATTCATCACTAGAAAACAAATTGGCTGATGAATGGTCATAACTAGAAGTTACAGTGAGTGAGCCACAGATGTCAGATTTCCCCTCAAACATCTATACGAAATATTTACAAATTTTACTAAGACACCTTGATGAAAGATTTCCGGATATGCCTGTCATGACTGCATTTCAGACAGTATTTAATCCTTCCCATTTTGACAGTGACGTTAAACATTCTTGCAATGTTCTATTTGAACACTATTCAAAATTTGGAAATCCCTCCTTAATAGATCATGATGCAACTGTCTCAGAGTGGCAAGTATTTTCCCAAATTTTGAATCGTCCGAAATATAAAAGTATGACAAACAGACAATGTTTGCTTAAAGTGGCTACCTCCAGTGATCTGCGAGATTCATTCCCCAATTTTGCGAAACTTTGCACAATTGGACTTATATTACCTGGTTCAACTGCAGAGTGCGAAAGAGGATTTTCAGCTTTAAAGTGCATCAAAACAACCCTGCGAAATAGACTTAAAGAGCAAACTCTGAACAATCTTTTGTTTATTTCAATTGAGGGGCCGGATTTGCAACATTTTGACAGAGCAGCTGATAACTGGGGCAGTAAAAAAAAAAAGATGCCTTCAAATTTAAAGAATATTGTGTAAACTACAATTTTTATTACCTTGTTATTATATTGTTTTATTATATTGCGAATAATCGGTCGCCTGCTCACCTAGGGCGACTGAATTGTAAGTACGGGCAAGCAAAAGTATATATACTGTATATATATAATATGTATAAATATATACTATGTATTCACGAATAAGTTTTTTTTTCATAACGATTATTTTGGATCGCCTAATTTTACCCATACGGCAGTCATACCCGACCACCCATCATCAAAACTTTTCTGGGGAGAACACTGGCATTAGCAGATTTATTTACAGTTTTAAACTCTATTGATCTTTCTTTTTTAATTATTATACTCATGTATAAAAAATCTGATGATGAAAGTTCTTGTCATAAAAATGTAACTGATTTTTTTTTTTTTTTTTTTAACTTTTTGGTCTAAGTCCTTTATCTCAACTACTTTTTCTTTAATATCTTTCCTTAATGCATTTGCCTTGAGCAAAAGATCAAGGTCCTTAGCAGATACTCCCTCATCAGCTAGTCCTTCAGCTGATTTTTCCATTGTCACAATATTGCCTTCTAGATAAATCCTCTTAGATTTTAAGCAATTAAGTTCTTCTAGTTCAAGTTTCCTTTCATTTTCTGAGTTTGCCCTTTTCACATTACTGCGCTGCTCTTCCAAATGAAGAAAATACTTTTGCCTTGAAGAGACAAACTTTCTCATTTCTTTACTTATTAGTACATTTTGAATTTATTATATATTTAGCACTTTTCAAGGACATCATTTCTTCCATATTATGAAGTTGTATGCATTTCTGATAGGAAAAATTATAGCAAACTAACGTTATTGCTTAATGTTGAAACTGTTGAGGAAATATTTAGTTAAAACAATGTTGTTTAGGAAAATTTCAGCGACAGCGTAACTGCTAGGGAAATTTCCAGAGAAAGCAGAACTTCTAATTTAAAAAAAAAAAAAAAACACAATACTGTGCAACACAAAAAAATGCTGTGTAACACACAATGCTGTGTAACACAAAAAAAACACAATTTTCCTACCTTTTTCAAGCACTTTCAAGAACTTGAGCAAGAAAATGAAAATTTTAAAGTACTTTCAAGGCCCAACACTTTCCCAATTTTCAAGCACCCGTATGCACCCTGTGATGGTGATGGATTTGATGTGGGTTGCATATGGTTCACAGATGAGGCTCATTTTCACCTAGATGATGTCGTGAACAGACAAAACTGGCATTTTTGAAGTACTGAAAATCCGCATTTGTATCAAGCACGACCACTATATTCTCCAAAAGTTACCGTTTGGGATGCAGTATCGAGCAAGGGCATCATTGGCCCTTTTTTCTTGTGAGAAAGAATTATTACTGAACGGTACATTGCAGTTCTGGAACAATTTGTCGCCTTACTACAAGCGTTGGAGGATCGCCCAGGCACTTCGTGGTTCATGTAAGATTGGGTTCGACCACACCGTACCCCATCTGTTTTTACCTTTCTTAAGGAATACTTCGGTAATAGTCATTGCTTTGAACTATTCCACATTTACTAGAACAGGGCGTGGTAGCCCAGTGGTTAGCGCCCAGGAATTGCACCCGGTAGGCCCGGGTTCAACTCCTGCCGCTACCAAAATTGCCGCTGTTTTCACGCGGAGTACGATCACGTTAAACATGTGGGTCCGTAAGTCCTTCCGAGAGGTTGGTGGTTGGGGAAGGAGGGTACGGTCCCTGTGGATGCCTCCCTCACTGGGTTCCGGTCTAAAGTGGGTGGCACTTCCCAACCGTCCAAACAGTTACCTTACACCTTTCTGGTAAGTCGGACGGTCTGGGTCTCAACAACATTTACTAGAACAGGCATGGACTGGCCTCCATATTCACCCCATCCTACACCCTGCGACTACTTCCTGTGGGGCACATTGAAGGACACTGTTTTCCACAATAATCCTGCAACACTGGATAAGCTTGAGTTGATCTCTGTTAGGCATGTGTGTCCATTTCTGTTAACACACTACAGAAGGTGACTGCCAATTTCATTCGTCATTTGAGCCATCTCTGTGCTATGCAAAGTGCACATTTTGAATCAATTTTAATGTGATTGCAATAACTGCTTCACCAAGGACAGTTTCACCACTATTTATAGCCTATGTCTCGGACTCTGTACTGTGACAGGTGGCGCTGTGCACTGGCACAGTGCCACCTGTCAGCAACATTTATAACTAATTTTGAAACTTTTGTATCAGATTTTTAAAAATACAGGATTGAGCCAAGTATCTATTGCACATTTTGAGAACATTCAATAAGACCTAAAAACATTTCTTAAATATTTGAATAGAAACATAAAGAACTCTACCACACAGATACTTATCTGGACAAAAGCCATAGCTATGTAATCCACTTTAATAAAAAAAATCATTTAATAGAAAATATTTATCATTCAATTATAAAATTGCATATAATGCAGATAATGCAACCTGTGTAAGAGGACTGTTAGTGGTACTTTGAATTTTTTTTTTTTTCTATTTACATGGGTGAATGTTGAACACAGGTTTTACCACTGTTCAAAACATAAAAATGAACTTATTCATACACCTCTACTCCGTAGCTAATTAAAAATAAATAAACCTGTTCAAACCCAACTGTATGTTTAAATTACTAAATATTTGTATAAAATTCAATTAAAAAATCAAAATAATTTATCAATACGTTAATTACATGAATAAAATAAATCATTATTTGGAAGAATTTGTAAAATTTATCCATTCCTCTGCAATTCATTAAGGAAATCATTAACTCGATTATTACCTTACAAAGCTGCCCCATCTTATCTTTTAAGTGGTGGAATTAAAATTCTGATGATGGTCATTGAAAGCAAAGGTTGAGCAATAAGCTGTCATAAGCAGGTAGTCACTTTATGCAAATATATTTAAAACTATACAATGTAAATTATTCTGTAGTAAAAGTAACTGGTACTTCATGCAAATAGTTGGTACGTGAATAGAGATTTCTTACACAAATTTTACTTCATAGTTTTGAAACAATTTTGATATAGAAAATATAAATGTTTAATATAAATACTTCACAGAAAGCTATTTTTATTATTAAATAAAAAATGGTACACTTACAATGTGGAGGTCTTGATACACCGCTTGGCATGCCACCAGAATTCATCATCCCAGGACCACTAGGTCGAAGACCCGCATGAGCCATCATTGAACCATTTGCTGGATATGGACCAGCAGGTGGATAATGTGGACCTGGCATGGATGGAGGTCTATTGTGGTGAGGCATCATCTGAGGGCCCATATTCAAGTTCTGTGGTGGACCAGTTGGTGGATGCCCAGGCATGTATGTATGCTGTACTGGATGCTGTTGCTGAGGTGGTGGTGGAGGTGCTTGCTGCTGACCATACTGATGCATGGTAGGTGGCATTTGCTGATTGGTAGGTGGTATCTGTGGAGGTCCTGGAGATGGTATAGGAGGAGCAGGAGAAGGATGGGGAGATGGCTGCGAAGGAGTATGCAAGGTAGGAGCAGCAGGGGATGGTGAAGGTGGTACAGGGCTAGGGCTAGGCTGAGGGGTAGTTGCTGAGACTGGAACAGGTACAGCATGTGGGGAAGTGATTGACGGAGAAGCTACAGATGTGTGATTCAAAGACGTTGCATTCGATGCAGGAGATTTGGATGTTGGGTAGGATGATCGAGATGCTTGCGTTGTGGCACACTGACCTGACATAGAAATTGGTGAGTCTCGTCCCTGCTCACCACTTCCTCCCCCACCTGGAGTAGTCATTAACATAGCATGGGCCTGCTGTCTAGCACGAAATTCTGCAGCCCTTAACTGTTCCATATGGAACTGCTGACGTTCTTGAATCAGTTGTTGTCGCTGATATTCAAGCTGAAAAAAAAATCACATAAATAAGTGTATAATAATTCATTTACTGTAATATTTATTAGAGATAACCAGAAATAAACATATTATAATCAGAATTAAGTATAAAACAAATATTCTACACAAAATGAACTTGCTGGCCAAGAATTTTGAGCCTCAAAATATATTCTACGAAAATCGGCAAATTCAATAATTAATATTTATAAAAAATTTTGACTTTATAAATATTTTGCATAGCATTTTAAAAAGAGATGCCATACAAAATTTAAAATATCTATTCAATGATTAACAGCCAGTCATTAGACCCAAAATAACTTGTACTTTTATAATACTGTTGCTTTAAAATGTAATAGTTGGGCAGCAGCTATCATTAAAAGGATATTTCCATTCTACCTCATTTCAGTTTTCCCATATTAATCTAGAAAATCTCTATCTCATTCAGTTTTTGTTTATTTTTCACTGCTATTTTATGACAGATGTAGATATGCTCCCATACAGCATTTTGTTAATAATAGTGAAAAAAGTGAGTACAATTTTGCAAAAGATGAGAAAAGTTTGTAAAATTCTATAAGGGAGAAAAATGTAGTTATTTTCAACTATTGGCAAAAATTTATACTATAACATATTTAATGTCAAAATTGTATCAAAAATATTATGCGATACCAGTATTACTATATACTTTCATTTAATATTTTATTTAAAAAAAAGGAAAATAAAAAGGATTCCTTTAGTCAGCCCTAAAATGGAAAATGATATATCCTTGATAATTTCATTAAATGACTGTTTTCTAATTTTAATAAAAGGAAAAAATAAGGAACAAATGAAAGATGCCAGTCACCACAGCACCAAGAACTTGCATCTTTCCTTCTCAAATGCTCAGCATAGAATGTCTGCCAATGAAATTTCCCTTCCCAAGAGCTGCAAACATTGGCAAGTGAAAACTTGTGTATCACATTATATGCCTATGCATACTTTGCAAGGAAAATTGAGTGCCTTGTCAAAAATGTGAGGTCAGAGGTTGCATATTTAGCTACCCTACCTGGGAGTAATCTAATGCATAATGTCTGTTAAGGCAACCCCAAACATGTGTTGTTTGGATTATAGCTGGCCAGGGAGCCTTTTGGCTCTTAAAAAAATGCATTTTTTAACCGATATCATAAAGTATTCTATCAAAAGGGAAGGTGGAATGATAAAAAGAAAAACGTATAGGGGATGCTGGTAAATTTAGAATAATTAGAGGGATACACGTAGGTGGTTCAAAAAGTAGGGTAACGAGAGCTCTCACAAGAGGTGCACAAATTCGGCGTGCGAATTAAATTCCATGTCTAGATAAAAGAGACGATCCCAGCATCCAAACGCCACCGGTAGATGAAGCTAGTTGTGCTGTAGCGCTCCAAAATCTCTGTTAGAAAATAGAAGCGTTGACGGATACATGGTCGGCGATTGAAGTGCGAAGTGTATTAAGGTTTTTGAGTTTAAAGAAAACGTCCCCAGCTGAAATTCATTGGCAACTAGTGGAAGTTTACAAAGCAAGTGTAATGTCATGAAAACAGGTGTGATTTTGGTGCAAGGAATTCGATAAAGGCAGAACAGATGTACGAGACGAGTAAAGGTCAGGGCACCCAAGCACGTCCACCACAGATGATAATGTGTGCCATGAAGAAAGTTATGGCCAGTCTTTTAGAACAACCAGGGTGTGCTGCTGGTTGATTTCCTCACCCGTGGAGCGACCGTCAATGCTGCCAGTTATTGTGCCACGCTGGAATGGTTGCACAAGGCAATATGGCAGGAAACGACCGGGACTGCTCTCAAAAGGTGTTGTGTTGTTGCGCGACAACACCCGACCGCATACGGCCTCAGTTACACGTGATTTGATAGAGTTTCCGATGGAATGTACTGGAACACCCACCCTACAGCCCGGATCTCACACCAAGCGATTTTCATCTCTTCGGACCATTGAAGAAGCACCTGGCAGGTCGCCATTTCACAACCGATGCCGAAGTTCAGGAAGCCGTTGTTGAGTGGCTCCGTGACCTGGACCCTGATTTCTTCTATACCGGTTTCGATAGAGTAGTTTACCGATGGAACAAATGCTTCGACAACCATGGTGACTATGTGGAAAAATAATATGTACCAGTGCCTTGCTAACGTTGTGTATCTCTTTGATTTCGTGAATAAACCTTTTCTCTCACAGGACTTGTTACCTTACTTTTTGAACCACCCTTATATGTAGCGTTTGTTGATAAATTATGGGTAATTTAAGAATATTGGGATGCTAGAAAGGGATAGTAAATTAACTTTAAGCCATGTCACTGAAATAAACAATAACAATAAAATAATTTGGAATTTTAAAGGGAAGGGGGAATTAATGAATTATGAACATTAATAATTAAGATTAGAAAATACAGAATCTCTGAAAATAAGCCAAACATACTCCATCTGCAGTGGGAATTCACTTCACCCATACTTTATTTAAAGTGGGAAATAATAGAAAGCCATCTGGCCACCTGTCAAAAGCCCAGACCATTCGGCTCGTCCAAGGACTTAGAGCAGCAAGATGAATGGCCGATCTGGCCACCTGTGTCATAGGTGAGAGTTACATCACATGGACCAACTGTATGTTCAGCACACCACTGGAGGAAATAACAGGACTATAGAAGTAATTGCATGTGCTCTAACTTTCGCAGGTAGAAAAGTCAAATTATGATTTACATTGTGTAATTTGCTTATCATACCATATTATAAATTCCAACTTTTGTTTATTACAGAAATTTATTGAAAATGAAACAGAATTTGCCAGATAATTATTCATTTTAAAATGGTTATATCTATAAACACAGTCGCATTTAATGAGTTCCTTTGTTCTACAATCATCAGGCAGAAATGATAAAACATAACTTTATTACGTAAATAAAAAATTGAAAAAGTTTATGAATTTTCACTCTAATTTATTAAATATCATGCTTTCATTTTTAAACATATAAAAAATCATTAAAATTCAAAAAATTTTTGAAGAATGTTTAAATTACCAATTTCTATAAATGAACACTAAAATTCGCATTAAAAAAGAAATTTTCAAGTTCATAAGTTTCAAGTTCAAGTTCAAAAAGTTTTAAAGTTCCTAATTTTAGGAAAAAGCATTAAAATTCAGAACCTTTTTACAAAAGATTGCTTAAATTTGCAATTTTTACAAAAGATTACTAAAATTTGTGATTTTACAAAAGAAAGTAAAAATTTTTAATTTTTTAATAAAACATGTTAAAATTTAATTTTTTTACATAAAAGTACATTGCGATTTTACTAAAAAATGTTACAATGAAATTGCTATTCGAAATTTTACAAAAGAATACTAAAATTTACGATTTTTACAATATAAAGCTAAAATTAACAAATTTTTGTGAAAGAATGCTAAAATTCCCGATCTTTACAAAAAAAAAAAACACTAAAATTCAAAATTTTCATAAAAAGGTGCTTAAATAAGCAATTTCTGAGAAAGAAAACTAAAATTCACCCACTATATTTAAAAAAAAAAATTATCCTAACTATTCTAATTGGCGTTATTTCTCTCATTCTTTTAGTGGTGTAACCTATTTATTAAATTCAGATATAAAATACTTCAGAGAAATTACTAACGATTTACCAAGAGTATTTTCTGATTTCCAGGAGTCCAAGGCTAAAGCAAATAAAAGAAGGATTTTATGGGGCCTTATAAAAAAAAAAAAAATTTAAATCCAGGAGTTTCTAAGAATTTCCAGAAATGATATGAACCCTGTATTCAATGGTCTGTGCAGATAAAATAACATGTAATGTAGAAATAATGCTTTAAATTTGAATTTTTTTATTATTATGTTAAATAAATGAATATATGCATATAATGGTTATTAACATTGACTTAAGTGAAGTATGCAAGCATGATTCTCTCTAAAAGATTTATTAACATGGCTCTATTAGAATACAATTGCTCGCATCGGCTGAAATCCACTTCGGCCTACCATCTAGTTTGGAGTTTCAGAGCAATTTAATCGTTACATGCAAAGCTACACCTTTTTCAAAGAGAGGATGATGATAAGAGTTGCACCTTACGAAGAGAAGAGATATGCTGTGGCCAGTTTAAAATTGCCGACCACACAAGTCTAAAGAGCCAGTTCTCAACAGGGCATGGGAAATATAGTCTTGCAGATTTTATATTACAAAAATGTGATGGCGATGTAGTTACAGATGGGAAGGCTTATTTTAGAAACATTGTTTAGTTATGATTATAGGCTATTAAAGGCAGAGAGAGTAGACAAATTTGAATGAGAAAACTTGTGATTAGGATTAGTGGTCAAATATGCAGGAATCGATATAAAGAAGGATTAAGTTTATTCTGTGGTAATATTAATGACATAGGATAGAATTTATTGTAGCTTCTTTTATAAATTTATAGAAAATTTATTCATTCAAAATATTTTAAAACATTGTTTCAATACATAAGTATTAATTTAAAAAATTAAAATTTATTATTTTTTTAAGTGTTAGTGCTCTATGCATTATAACATTGCAACTTTCATGCATTATAACTTTCTTTAACCTCTGTGTTATACCATTGTAATTTCATGCTCGATTTCTAACAAATATCATCAAAATGCAAAATAATGCAAATTAAAAACTGGCTTCTAACTTTTGGGCCTGGCTCCTAGATTGAGGAGAAATTTACTTCATACATCTTTCTATAGCTTAAGAAGATATTCTTTCTACAGCCACTTGTCTCATTTTTCCATGTAAATATGCGGAAAATAGTCCCTAATCTCTAGATTAATTATTTTTAAGGTATTTTCCTGCTGTTGTTGTTTGTCAAGCTTAGATGTTCAAAAGAGAAAGGTTTATGCTCTTTTTAAAAATCAATAAAATAGTTAGAAGTATTTTATGTTCAGCAAAAAGCAGCAAGAAAAACTGAGGCTAAGGACTATATTCATAGGTTAACATGGAGAAAATGAAACAAATGGCTGGAAGGAAAATATCCTCTTAACATGAATTGAAAACTAGAACATGCTGGGGAAGGTTTGACTTAGTTTTAACTACAAGGCTATGGGTTTCAGAATGACATTGAGTAAGTTCTAATTTATTAAAAAAATGTGTGTGTGTGTGTGTGAAATCAATACACATTAACAGACTAATTTGTACCTACACACCTAAGTCAATCAATCTAACACAAAAGTTACAAGATTATTTTGAATGTAAAGCATTTAAAACAAAATTACAGCAAAATTTTAAGGATTTCATTCAATGCACATTTTCAAAATTAAGAAATGCGTTATTTTCCATAATATAGGAGGAATATAAATGGATAATTTGGCACATGTTTAAAATATAACATAACAGTATAAAATAGTAATCTTAAATATTTATAATTAAAAGCAATTATACTACTAATAAGTAATAATGCATTCAATGATTTTTCAAATCTTAAATTTAAAAGTCACCAAATGATGAAATTATTCATTAAAAAACATGCACATTAGGTTTTAAAATTGCAGTCTATATTAAAGTATCTAAAAGATACTAACCGTCTCTCGTTCTCTATCCATTATGGCTTCCAATTCTTCAAAATGTCGCAGCTTGATTTCCAGCTTTTTCATTTGTGTCTCCACCAAAAGAGCAACAAGTGATTTAATTTTTCTTTCTTCTACAGCTGCAAGATGCTATAGGATAAATGGGGGGAAAGAACCAATAAAAATTTAAGTAAAAAAGTGTGCAATTCATTCAATCATGAAATACCCATTTGAATACATATATCACCCAGCACTATAAATACATCATGAATTTATTCAGAAAAATAAATTCCAAGTAAGAATAAATAAAGATTACTCTTGGTCATTTGATTCATCTTATATAAATCATTAATTCATCTAACTGTGGCAAAGAACAGTGATTTCCAGTTTTTTGAGGGGCCTGAACCCATTTCATCACAACCATGAACTTCTATAATCGTTCGATGTAATCATTTCAATTTTTTTTTTTTTTTTTAAATCTAGAAAATTAAAACTGTGATGCTTATTAATAATGCACACTGTATCAATCCAGAACAATGATGTATAAATTAACTAAAGATTTTTAAATGCATCCTCTTTATTAGCATTATTATTCTCTAATATTATTAATATTCTCTGATTAGCATTAGCATTCTATTTCTAATATTTTACAACAGTAGCATTAGTAATAACTTCCTGCTTGACTTCTAAATCACAGTTATTTTTAGTACATATGTATATGTATTTCCTATAATATCACTAGTAGGATACTTAATTATTTTCTAACTTTTACTCCTTATCGGCAACACTGATTTTTATCTTTATGAGTGGCAACAGTTGATGCAGCTCATTTTAGCATATGGTGAGTGTTAGACTTCATACATTTTTTATTCAATTCTGGTTCAATTTCTTTAATTCTTTTTATGTTATAGTTTTTCAATAAGCTCTTTGGGGTGCAAAATAGCCTTTTTTTTCTTCTTTGTAACAAGATTATTCAATAAGAACTTTGAAGTCAAAGGGGAGCATGTGTCCCCTGACAATTTTGCACATTCTTTACCTTCTATCCATTGTTGTTCCTTTTATTATTCTCTTTATTTTATTTCTTATGGATTGCTATTTTATTGATCCCCCTTCACATTTTCTTTTTTTCTTAATGACCTGTTTTCCAATGCTTTCTTAATATAGTATTCTTATTGTGTTTTAATATTCAATCTTAGGGTGTTTTACATTATCCCTTCTTGTTCATTGGTAGTTGAAGGGATAAAGTAAGGTATTGCTTATGTGATGCACTCAAAAATTTAGTTGTTATTGCAGTTGCATTTACAATAAATTTTGTTTTGCCTTGTAGCAAGCAAGAACAAGACTATCAAATTGCTAAACAATTAAAATATGACCAATTACAAATTTATTTATAACTAAATCCAAGATTTTAACACATATATTGAGTGAAGCACAATAAAACAAGAAACTGAACATCAAACTGAGAAAGTGTGGACCAAAATATATTGTCAAGCTCAGTAATAGAGTATGAAAAGCTTTGTAATTTTCTCAGTGATTATTACAAAGACATATTTCCTTCAAACCGCTCAAGGGTGAAGCAAGCAAGTAGGTTTAACCATTAAAAAACATTGAGTGATTCTACTGTGATTGGCACTTTACATTGTCTTTTTGTTCAGGATTCACAATGCTGATCGCAATTGTCGTAATTTGTAAAAGAAAATTCAATTTGACAATTGGAAAAACATATTAGTGAAAATGTTGATGATTAATGAATTCTGCCAATGTCAAAATCAAAAATTAAAACTAATCATAATATATACCATACCTGCCAACATTAGAGAATAAAAATCTAGCAGATAGTGCGGTTAGCATTTTTTTTTTTTTTATGGAGCTCTACAAGTCAATGTATAACCTGTTTAATATCACTTGAGGGGGGAAATGATAACTCACTATAACATTAAAAATGTTTACTGCACAAGAAAAGTGCATAGCCAGTGTATAAAAAAAAAATACATCAGTGCAAATCAAGAAATTTTAGAAGGGGCTCAAAACAAAAAATAGTCAGTTCTCAAATTGTAATTTGGTTAATCAGATGAATGTGGATAGAAAAATACCTTTGGAACTCTATTACCTAGAAAATAAGAGGAAAAATTCCATTGTGCAATCACTCAATATTTTAAAGAAAATAATTCTTTATTTTTATGTAAACTGCAAAGATGTGAATGTACTGTTTAATAATTTGAGAGGTTATTAAAAATAAGATGGATGGAAAAGGATGTTCAAATATTACATGGGAATTTAAACTATACATGTGAAATTGCACTTTTATCCATCAATAAAGTGAAAATGCTGCAACTTAGTACTCATACTAGGTTAATACACAAAAGAAACAAAATGGCGACCGCAAGTTCAATCGAAATCCCCTTTATCTGATAATTTTTATGAAAAAATACCTAATTTTAGAAAATTCTAAAAAACATTGAAAAAAACCGAGAGATTCTTGTTAAAAATTAGGGAACTGGGAGAAATCTTCATAAACAGAGAGTTTTCTGGAAAAACCAATAGAGTTTGCAGATATGATATACTAATCATGTGTACTACTATACTATTTGTTTTTTCCAAAACAATGAGCTTTGAAATTTGAGAATTTATAAATTAAAAACAAATTTTTCAAATGGAACGTCAAAATAAAATCGGGCGAATAAAAACTATTTGGTGAAAGAAAATTTCATTAAGCTGAGAGTAATTAAAAATCCAGAGCAACCACTTGTATAATGGTTTGTTGTGATGCGAGTATAGAATTGTAGAGACACAAAGGTAACATGAAGGTGATGTGAAGTTAATAAAAGTTTAATCATTTTTTAACTGTTTAAGAAAGTCATAGCTTTAGCATTGAGTTTTTTGTAAACATCAACTACAAAATTCAAATTTTCATTACTTGAGATTAACTTTAGAGGAAACGGGGGCTTTTTTTTATTTTTATATATATAATATTTTAGGATGATTAGAAAATTGTGGGTATAATATTAGAAAAGTTTCAAAGCATAAAGAATTTTAGGTAGCATACAATCCCTGCAATAAAACTGGTTTTAAGAATAAGAGCAGATATAAAACATTACTTTAGCTTTCACAGCAGCAGCCCCCAAAGCTGCAGCAGCTGCTGTAGATAACTGGGCATCCTTTATAACTCTTTCTTGTTCAGTCTCTGGCGGCTTGGGAGGAGTGGAATCAGATGATTCTTCCTGATTCTCTTTTGTTGGTTTATCAGAAGAATTGGCACTTTCATTCTGATCTGTTGTCATCTCATTAGACTCGGGTCCCGGAGATTTTTTTTCAATAACAACATCAACTTTTTCTTGAGAAGGTTGGTCAACTTCCATAGATTCACTCTAAATTAAGAAACACTATATTCAAAACATATTTCTTTTAAACATATATTTTAAGTAGCTATTGTCTTACATAATAAAAGAATATATTTGTATGCATATGATTGTGTGTTGTCTGTAGCAGGAAATCTAAACTTTAGACAGTGACGAAATTTAGTAAAGAGGTAATTCAGGAGCTGGGGCATTATGACTCGATGAAATTTGTTTTAAATCGGCATTAGTTTTTTAGTTATCATATGAAACACAATTTTGAGTGATATTCTATTCAAATAGGTTCCTTAACGATCAAAAATATTATCACAGTTTCCATCTTGAAATTACAGATACCATTAATAAAGTGCATTTCATTTTTCTCACCTTCCTGGCGGACATTTCTACACTTGCCCAGCAAATGGTTGTGCATGTCTTGGAACTAAAAGATTTGAATTGAAATGAAAAGTGGGAATGATTTTGATTCAAAACAGGGATTTGGAGAATGAGTGGTGTTATCTGTATCAATATTATTTAAGTAGTGGGCATATTGGCAAATAGTTGCATACCACTATACATGAGTTACAAAATAGAAGAATTTGGATTAAAACTAAAGGAGGAAATGATTTTTGTTCAAAACTGGTGATTAATAAATTGAGAGGCATTATCTGTATTATTTAAGTAGTGAGTACTTATTTAGGACCTAGGCAATGCTGAGCATTTCCATTTAATACATAATAATAAAAGATGTGTGTATAGTATGTGTGTACATGTAGCACACAGCCAAAAAGCCAAGCTAACAACAGCCACAAAATTTGGTACACAAGTAGCTGAACTTCTGGGAAAATGTACCTCCAAGAAATTTCTTTTAAATGCGAGTTTTTTCATGGGGTGGAAAACTGAAAACTAAAGTTTATAGCATCTTCGTAACAGGAAAAATTGCTATCTTATAGTGGTGTAGAGCAGTTGTGTAGCAGCTGGAAAGTGCTGCTGTGCACACTCAATAGTTATTTTATGCATAAAAAAATCTTTTATGTCAAATAAACAATGAAAAAAATTAAATCTTGAAAATTAAGTGTATAAAAAATATAACATGAGAATACCATTTAATGATACTATCCAGTTTATAAGAACAAATTCTGATAGTTTAATACACACTAACATCAAAATATTTTATTGAAAATACAAATCATTCACATTTGAGATACTTGCATTTTAACAGTTTAGACACACTGCATTAATCTTGTGTTGTCTTATGTAATATTAAGTCATCTGTGCTCAATGTTGATTTTATTTCTATATTAGAATTCTTCAACTCTTTTTACAAAAATTTGACCATTCTCAAATTTCTGATAAATATTTTTTGTTACTTACATCATGTATTGTTATTACATGTTGAAGGAATATCGTTATTGTATATGCAAATTGCATGCACCTAATAATAAAAGGCGATGTATTTTGAAAATCTGTTACAAAAGTTGCATTTGTCTGCAAAGTGGACGTATCATTATTGTATATAAGTTACATAGATATTATATAACTTATAACTCTATATAGTGATAGGCAAATACTGCAATACTGTTGCCGTATCATCAGCAGTGACTTACCCATGTAGGGGGGAAGTATTCTATCAGCAATAGTGCCCTATGCAGATTGGGAAAATTGTCCAACCACAACAAAGATACATTTCAAAATTCTATTCAGTAATTTTTCAAGGCATATGTACAATTTTCTACTGTATAGAGTTTATAACCTCAGTTTACGCATTTATCCCGTTACTCTCATTAAAAAAAATGTGATACAGTACAGCCTCCAGAAATAAATTTTGCGGATAGACCCCACAGCCTAAAATATAAAATAAACCTGACCTGCAGCTTGAAAATAAAAGCAACCCCACCCACAAAGCAGAAAACTCATGAGTACACCACACGATGCAGGCCTATAGTCTGCTGTAAGAAAATTACAGCATAAGTTAAGATCTTTTCAAAATGCGATTGGTCGGGCTAGTTGCTGAAAGCAGTCAGTAACATTACCATCTCTATCTAGTAGAGATGGTAAAAAAGAATGAAATAATTTCTCCCATATATCACCAAAGATGCCGAAATTGAAGCTACTGCACAACATGAGACACAGCCTTTTCATTTCCTTCTCATTATCCCGCGTTTTGACTTAAGCACATAAACAAACACCTATTCTTGCAAATGACACAAAAGAACTCTTCCAAAAAGCTATATTTTTAAATATTGGTTTTAAAGAAAATCTGGGTTACAGAATTTAGATTTTCAGAACTTTTTACCCTAAATGCATGGAATAATCTAATACAATTTTAAGTTGTAGAAAAGAAAAAATAGTTTATAACCTATTTATCCAGTCAATGGAGAATGTATTACTCAACAATCTTCCGCTTTCAGCTTCAAACAAAATATGGATGGGGGTATTTATTCTCTTTTCTTTGGCACTAAATTCACATTTTAATCTAATTTTATTTTTTTAGGTGATGGGGGGAGACATGTCGGTCAGTAAGAGGTCAAAAACTTTAGTAATGAAGGCAGGCAAAAGAGACTCTTGGAATCATACAAGGGTTGGCTGGTTTCACCAATCTTATTATCACTAAACCTACCACAACGGGTCCTTTTCTAACTTTCTGGCAAGATTTCTTACATACAACGTTATCGCATCACCATTTGACTTTACGACTTTTATTATAATTTACATCCAATGTATTTTTCAATATTTATTTTTTTACCGAGAAATATATGCAACTGGACCTATCTACCATGATGGGTCATTTGACCCATGTAATAGATTGTGTGATGAAATCACTTTTGCTATTGCATCAGAATTTTGCTGTTTTGCATTATACTTGTTGATATCTATTGAGTGTTAGATTTCAGTTTTAGTTTAACAATTTCAAGTTATAGTGCTATTTTGTGAGTCAATAATTCTTATTTTATTATTGTGTTGATAGTTCTTATCCCAAGAATGTCAAGAAATTCAAGATATTTAAAATTATTAGAAAAAGTAAATAATATAGCTGAAGAGTGTTTGGGATCCAGTGAAGAGGAACTATCTGAAAGTGAAGTGGATAAAATAGAACATGATGACTCATTTGACACTATAGATGGATGCGAATCCTCAGGTACAGATGATGATGAGAAGAATATTATAAATATGCATAGAGGACAAACGAGAACAATATTGTTATTGAGTTCCAAAAGTGAAAGTGATGTAGAGGTAGAGGATCAATGTACCGAAATGCGTATTTTCAAGATGTGCAACAGAAAGAACAAGATATACAGAAAATGTCAACAAATTCAGGTGCAGTTTCATGTGTGAGAAAAAAGTGCCAAATAAGATATTGAAAAAAAAAAACTACAAAAATCTGTTTCAAATGCAAAAAATATGTGTGTGGCAAATGTACCTTCCAGTACCTAATCATTTGCAAAATATGCGCTGAACATGAATAAGATTTGCATATTGTTTATCTCTAAATTCAGGAATAAATGAGGATTTTGTTCTTTTATTTTTATTGATTTTTTTAATTGAATAAATAAACAAATTAGAACTGTTATTTAGACAAAATTGTTTTATTCACCCATCAAATTGTACTAAATGGTATATTTTTTTTATATATACATCATAAAATATATGACATTTTGAAGACGGGTCATTTGACCCGCTGTGTTAGAAATAGGTATACATTAAATATCAGTAGGTTTAGTGTTATAATACTTTCTATAAATATATATTACATATTGTAGAAAAGGTAAATAATCAAGATACTTACATTTTAAATACTACAATATGTTAATAATATAGGTAATCTATTTTCATACACAAAATATAATCTCTAAATAATTGCTAAATTCAAATTCCAAAACTTGTAGACAAAGCTTAGGAAAGGGAAAAAACAAGAAAATTATATTTTAGGGAATTTTATATAAAAAATAATAATAAAACCAAGAATCTTTGATGTTTAGGAAGAGTAAGATTAATTATACTATGCATGCATTTCCCATATAGGTTTAAAGTAACAAGTAAGAAAAATGCATGAATGTATTGCCAAGTTAAAAAGAAAAAATTACCTTATCAGTATCAGCTTCTACTTTAATTTCAACTGCATTTTGAGTAGGTGGAGATGCTTGAGGTTGATTAGGTTGTGCAGAATCTTTCTTCTCCTTATCAGATGCATTTTCTTCTAAAAAATAATTGAATTACACATAGATAAAAATCAATGTTTAGATATAATTGTGTCAAACAAAGATGCTGAATGATAATAGTTGATATTTAAAACTTGGTAAAGATTGGGGTCGTAAAAATCATAAAACAATAATCAAATTTAAAAATAATGCTTTACGATTTTCTATATCACTTATTCTTTAAATCATAATTATTTCAGCAAGATTTAGGAACTAGGGACTTGAAGAGTCAAAAATACAAATTTAGGGACCACCCAAAAATAAGGATTTTACGAAAGCAATCATACTTATTAGAAAAATTATATTATCTTAATTTACCAACCAGAAAGTTGATACAAAACAATGATACAGATTTTCCATTTTTTATTTATTTATTTATTTGTAAAAAAAAAAACAAATTTGAAACAAATTCTGGTACAGTGAAACCTCGATAACTCAACAAGTGGATAACTCGACTATCCCGGTAACTTGACATATATTTTTCTTATGGTTGGCATAATGCTAATTCCTATAGATAAAAAACTTTAACTCAACATATATTAACAGAAACCCGCTAAGTCGACTACAATTTGTACATTCTGTCACAAGCAATCTTTAGAATTTGTCCGAGAGTAGGTAAGAATTTGATGTCGTTATTCTCAGGTAGTTCAACAATTCTTTATTTTACTGTTCTCTATGGCGTTTGTTCCAAGATTCCACCTCCTCCTTTGTAACCTACTTCGTAGAGTGTCTGCTGAAGCAATGTCACCAGCAAACATCTCCAGGGAATTTGCAGTGAGAGGGGGTGGAGGTCACCTTAATTTGTCTCATTTCAGCTGCCTGGAAATCGGAAACACCAGACTTTGGTCAATGCTTTGATAACGATCAGATGGACATTGGCTGTTGCTGCATTGTCTGATATGTGTGGAGAGTCTCTGGTTAGTGCTTTATTTTTCAATGTGAAAAGAAAGTCAATGGAGCATACACTGATTAAGCCAGTTATGGTTTGTGATTGTCGACTGTCGTGAATGTAATGGCTCCACGCAAATTCCATACTTTATGTTTCAAATCAAAACTTGAGATTTTACAAAAACTTGAAGCGGGCAAAACGCAAACTGATCTTGCCAAGAAATATGGAATTGCCTGGAAGGAACACTATTTCAACATTTATCAAAAACAAGAAAAATATTTTGACAGCATCTGAATCCCTCTATGAACCAAGCAGAAAGTGAATAAGAAAATCAGACTTCACTGCAACAGAAGAAGCAACTTTGCTGTAGTTCAAATCAGCTCAAGCTCGCTCAATCCCATTATCGGGACCAATAATCCAAGAGAGAGCAAAGGGTTTTGCAAAAAGTCTTGGTCAAACCGATTTTACCGCAAGCAATGGATGGTTGGCACGATTCAAACAACGTCACAGTATTGTTTTTAGAATTGTATATGGGGAAAGTGCATCTTTCTCAAGAAACTGTTGATAAATAGAAAAATGATGCTCTCAAACCAATAATGGAAGGATATAAAAATACAAATGTTTTTAACTGTGATGAGACTGGGTTATTTTTTCATATTTTACCTAGCAAAATTCTTGCCTTCAAAGGAGAAAAATGTGATGGAGGGGAGAAAAATGTGATGGAGGGGAAAAAGCAAAGATTGCTTGACAGTTCTTTTAGCAGTAAACTTAAACGGCTCTGAAAAACTAAAACCATTAGTAATCGGTAAATCAAAAAATCCCAGATGTTTTAAAGGTGTTAAGACCTTACCTGTAGACTATGAAAACAACAGAATGGCATGGATGACGGCAGATATTTTTGAGCAGTGGTTAAGAAAGCTAGATCGAAAGTTTTCAAGTAAGAAAAGAAAAATTGTATTAATTTTGGACAACTGTAGTGCTAATCCTCAAATAACAGATCTTTCGGCAATCAAATTGTGCTTTTTAACCACCTAACTCGACATCAATTTCACAACCGCTAGATCAGGGGATCATTTTCAATATGAAAATTTTTTACAGAACATTGTTAATCCAAAAATTTATTGAATATATAGATGATGAAACAGACTTGAAAATCTCTATTTTAGATGCTACTGAAATGGTGGATTATGCATGGAAATCAGTCACAGATGCCACAATTCAGAACTGCTTCTGTCATGCTGGTTTTTGTTTTAACTCATCTAATGAAGATTCTTCCCCAGTAGTGTTCATCGAAAATGCTACAAACGATTCTATTTTGGACAAATACGTCACTGTCGATTCTGATCTCGCTACTTCAGGACACTTAGAATATATCGATATTTTGAAATTAGTTAATCAAAGTGCAAGTGCTTCATCTTTTATGGAAAAAGAACCTAAAAGTTCAGAAGAAGATGATGATGACGTGCTTGCACCCTCTCATCACGATGCATTGAAAGCTGTTGGAGTTATATGTCACTTCCTACGTACACACAAAAAAGTCAAACAATCGATGAATAAATTAAGGAGTGTTGAAGAATTTTTGTTCTCACTTCAAAAGGAAAAATAATAAAAAATTTTGGATTATTTCTCATGAGGCAATTTAAATTTTTAATATGTAACAAGTAACATGCTTAACTTAAAAATAAAAGGAAATTATTTAACCAGTATTATAATTGTATAGTAAACAATATTTCAATGATACAATTTGTGGCGTACCTGCTACATTTTAATTGTCATAAATAATGTGAAACCTCGGTAAATCGACATCCGCTTAAGTCCGCCAACGTGTTTTCTGTTCCCCTTGGGGTGTCGAGTTACGGAGGTTTCACTGGGAATGAAAGTCGAGTTGAGCCACACTCCAGTTATTATTATTATTTTTTAATCTAAACCTATCAAATATTTCACAACTGAGGAAACACTTAATTATTGTCTATTTTCAAATTAAATATCCATGGTATGTGAACCCACAATCTTGTGCTTCTTAAAAAAAAAAAAAAAAAAAAAAATTCAGAACCACCACCTGAGGCTCTACCGAACCAGTTGTTATTAAATTAGAATGACACCATTGGGAACATGTCCTAAAAAGGGACTTTCAAGGATCTATCGGGATCCCTGTTAATATTGTCTTTTACAATTGAATAAAACAAATTTTAAACGATTTTTAAATATGAAGTAGTAATAAATTTTAAGTATAAAACATTAAATAAGCATATAGGGCAAAAATAAAATTTGAAAACTTGAAATTTTCTGCATTTAATTGGTATTACTTACTTTCAAAATGTATACATATCGCATTTAACAGCTTTCCCTATAAAGCATATATGCAATACAGATGTGCCACTCAGCTGATGAAGATTTCAGTAGTGAAGGAATATATCAGTAGTTTTAAGACTTTTTCAGTAGTCAGCTTAAGAAATGAAATATATATGCTCACATAATACAAAAATGCAAATACATAAAATTATGTAAGCATATATATAATCCATTACTACATTCATATCGTAAGTTTCTATACACACAAAAATACTTTATATTGAAAACAAATATTTAAGTTTGGTGAAACACAAGTTTTAACTAAAGCTAATAACAAATACTGATCTTTTATAAAAAATAAAATATAGCACTGCATTTATAGATGTGAATATATCAATTTTAATATATCCCTGAAAAAATTTGTGCTTTTATATTTGCCTAAATCATTGTTTTAATAACTCCTTTTAGAAAATATTCCTTCATAGGGTTCATATCCCTTTTTCAAAATAGGAAAATATGTATTATGAAAAAATAATTAAAAAATTAACCTTAATAATTTACCAGAATATAAAAATTAGCTAGTCTAATCAATCTAATATGCTTCATTTAGAAGATGGAGATGGACTGAAAAGATGCTTATCGACAATTCACGATACAAAGTGAATTGAGTAATCATGCTGTTTATGCGAAAATAATTAAAAAATTAACTTTAAATGATAATTAATAAAAACATAAAAATAAGATAGCTTAAGACTAATATGCAATATTTAGTAGATGGAAAAAAATATGAATCAACTCTCGGCAATTCACAAGAACATAAACTGAATTGTGCAATTGCACTGTTTTTGCAAAATTAATTAAAAAATTAACTGTTCAAGTGATTTATGCCAAATTAAGTTTTTAAGAAGCATATTTATTACTTCCATGAGAAAAGTGATCTTTTACAATCCACGCAGATGTAAATTCCCATTGTCAAGGTAATTTGATTGGCATTACCATACACCTGGCCATAAATCCCTGTTGTCATATTAATTTTATTGGCATTAATGGCCTGCTGCCTTAAATTCCCATTGTCATGTTGATTTGATTGGCATTATCATGCACACACAAGCTGTAAATTTACATTGGCCTTCACAAAAGACAAATTTTTATTGGAAACTATGCAAATTCCATCATCTGTAGTATGGGGATTCTTCCCGTAGAAACTATGGAGAATCCATAGTAATTGGCATATATGTACAATGCAGGGGAGGGGGGAAGAGAAAATATAGGCACTATTTAGATAAGAATAATTTAAGACAGCAATATATTAAAATGACACAGATTATATATTTGCTGTATAACTATTCTTTAACAGGGAGGAAATTAATTTAAAACGTTCCCCCCCCCCCCTACTTAATGTAATTTTTTTTCTTTGTTCTGTAGGAATCAAATAAAAGATATCAGTTGTTGATTTTGTCCAATATTTAAGTTTTTCTTTTACCCGAAAAAACTTTTATTCTGTTTTTATCAACAGTAAAAGTGTAGTGGTAGTCAGAATTTACATGTTGTTTTCAATGTTTATATTATACATGTGAATACATAATTTAAAACAATACCTCCTTCTTCCCTTTCTAATGTTCCAGCTATGCCAGTCATATCTAATCCTGACTTGGGGTCTGTATTGCCATCAGCAGCAGCAGCTTCAACATTTTTGATGTGAGCATCCAAAAGAGCAGATGGAACTTCATCTTTGATTTTAGCAAATTCCTCTGAAAATACAAATAAAAGCTTTTATACACACAATTAAGAGTATATATATTAAATGCACAAGATTTTCTTGCTCTTTGAAAGACATTCCTCTTTTGTCAAGTATTGCTTTACTTCCTGCTGTTAATCAAATATAAGCAGACTGTGCCACTAGGTGACCAGATAACTTTCTAACAGTCTAGTCCACATTTTTGGCACAAGGTGATAGTTTTCAGAATGATCTTTTCGGAGTGATAATGCATACACTATGTCAATGGTCCATAATATATTGAAGTGGCAAGAATCGATAAGATAGGGTCCTTCCTGAACCTTACTATACAATATCAAACATTCCAACTAAATATGAATGAAAATTCAGTAATGAAAATTCAGAATATTTCATTACGGTATTTGTATAGTAAAGTAGTTATACATATTCACTTTGAAGAAGATTATAAAAAGAAATCCAGATTTTTCTTATGTCAGCGATACGATAAAATAATTTTGTAATCAGATTGTGCAAAAAATTAATTTAAAAAAAAAACCCTACAAGTATCAACTATTTCTAAATGCTCGAATCATAATTTTAATAATCAACTCTCCGAAAACATTTCTTTATTTCATTAATAACATGTCTATAAAATAATTTTCCCATAAAATGCATGAAATAAATACAAAAATTTTAAGTGAATGAAACAAACTGCTAAAATGAAAAGTATTTTCAGAATAAAATGAAATACACTAATGGTCTTGTACAAATGCAAGTTTCCCCAATATCTGCATTTGTACACAAACAACATGTATATTTGTGTCTTGCTTCAGAATACAAAATTGATTAGTTCCAAACAGATTTGCAGAAATCAGATTTGAGTGACTCACCGTATAGCAATCTTTATTATTTTGAGGACAGGTAAGTATTTGCAATTAAAGGAACTTCTCTGCTTAAGCAAATTAAAGTGCAACAGGGATTAAGCTACAGTAGTTATACATATATCGCCGTTGATATCTATAAATTCATTATTAAGAAACGCAACCCTGTGCAACTCTCTTCTTTTGACTTCAAAATCATCTGCTCTCCCAAGTGCTTTTACTGTTTCATTTTTATTTTGGTATTTTGGTGACAGTTCGATATAAACAAATAAATATCTTTTAACTCGGCAAGCTGCATGATAAAGAAATATTTTCATATATTTGATTGTAAAGGGCTGAAAGACATTTTGTTTCGTTCTCAGTCCCTGCAGTACTAAAAAAGTAAAAAATAAGTATACACAAGAAACAGAGTTTATCACAAAACTTACTCTTGAATATTAGACCTATTAATTATAAGTTTTTGTATTTGAAAATTAGTTAACACCACTATGTTAAGGATTTAATAGAGAAAGTTCATCTGGCTTCTTCTACTAAAATGATGCAAATTTTATTAAAAACCTGAAGGACCGATTGAAAATTAAATACTCTCTCCATGATCAACAGGAGAGAGATCAAAGAGGTGTGGTTCACAAAGTGAGGATCTGAGAGCAAAACAAAAAGGAAACACAGTTGAAGTCTCAAAAGTGAAATAGCCAAAATCTTTTGTCTAGTGAAGTATTCAATATCCTATCTATCACCCCCTCTTCTCTCACACTGATATTCTATCAGTGAGGAAATGAAAACACAGGGGAATGTTTTCACCAGAAGCTTGCTGTTTACTGAATTTTTAAAGCATTACCTGCTGGAATTGGAAGTACAGCTAAAAATAATTTTTTGAAAGAAATATTAAAATATCAGAAGTGTGTATGCATAAAAAAAAATGCATGAAAAATGATTTAAAAGATAATCATGATTTAAAACTTATTTCTTATTAAAAAAGCTTTTATACTTGCCTTTCTTAAGAAGAAAAAAAATAATCTGATACTTTCCTAAATACGTACTTACATAAGGTTTTCTATTTCTTATGGTACATTGTATATAAAGTGGACACTTTGAAAAAACATGAGTATTAACCACAAGCATGCTGTGCATATGTACTTACGAAAATGTACTATTATGATATCAGGGTATGATATCATATGATATCATATTACGCATATGTACTATTTATGATATCAGGGTTTGAAACAGGGCTTGAAATTTATGGGGGACATTCCCCTATTTTTGGAGAGATTTTCAAAAACTTGGAGGGAAATTTAAAAATCCAGGATTATTATTAGTAAAACATAAAATCGATATTTTTATATTTCAATACAAGAGGCATACAAAATTGACATTTAGTATCTTCAGCCTTGATTTAAAAATAATCAAATTAATTTTTTAAATAAATTGAAAACCACTTTTTACGAATGAAAATGGAAAGCATTAACTAAACAGGGAAATATATGCAGTTATTTTGTAAATCGCATAATTTTAGGATACAGTACATTTTGAATTATTCTAGTCAATATTTGCAAATCACCATGATAATTTTATTCAAAATATTTTCAATAACTAAAAATATATTGAAGTACTTTTAATAAAAATTAGATGAGAAAGATATTCACTTTTAAATTGAAATTAGATATACAACTTTAGATGCAAACATATTAAATTCTAATTATGCTCTTCAAATGCATTTCTAGTGAGCCTTATAATTCTAAATGCCTCAGTAAATAAAAATGTTTCAATTTTGTTAGCCTAAACATAACATCTCAATTTCATTAACAATACGTTTGAAAAATAAATATAAAAATATCAGTGAATGCAAACAGATTGAAAAAGAAATGGAAAATATTTAAAAATAAAACAAAATATATCAGCGATCATGTTTAAATCAAAAATTTTTGAGATATTACTAAACTGTCTTTTATAAATTACTAATTAATAAGTGAAACCCATTAATATACTACAATGGGAATTTTTTGTTAGGGCCAATTTTTGGTCCAAAAAAGTGATTTTCATCCCACGTAATAGGATTTCTTAACAAATTGAAGATTTGTATATGTTCCTGGAGATAAAAAAATTGGATTTTTCTGAGAAAATGACAAATTTATTGATTAGGTTAAGTACTTAAATAGATCAATCTTCACATTTTGGAAAATTAGCTTGCATTAATTTTGATAATTGTTAGAAAACATACTTTCTATATTTGGAAACAAAATTTTAGTGGACCAAATTTCATCTTAGAAATGCACTGATGCTTTTATTTTCATTTTTTCCAATAAATGTTTATTAATTGTGCACAATAGTGTGAATTATGTGTGGCACATCATGTTTGAAGGGCATGGCCAAAGCAATTAGACTTTCTTTGGAGATATCAGAATATTTTTAGTGAAAAAGTTAGAATATATTTTACCAAAAATCGAAGTCCTGGAACAAAGAGCAGAAAAAAAAATGTAATGAATTTGGGAAAATCAGAATGTTTGTGTCTAGTGTGCTCTGCCTCATACACTCAGGAAAAATGAAACATCATTAAAAAAGTACCTAGCCATGACTTGTCCATAACTAGTAAAGAATGGAATGATGCATCACATCCATCCTGGATGCAGCCGCTCAGGAAATTTTCAGGAAAGACAGTGCCCCTTAGGATATTTTCCGGAAAAGAGGAGTTAGTGGAGAAGTTTTCAGGAGATGCGGAACTTCCCAATAAAAATAGCGTGGATCCTCAGAACATTTATATCTCTGCTTTTCATTTGCTCTCTCCTGTGCATTCATCACATTCGTTTTCAAAATTTAAAAAGGATCGTAAGGTGGAACGCATGCATGATGAACGCAACGCATGAACAAGCATGCATGATTTCTAAAGCCACATTTTTTTTTTTTTCATGGTATTTTTTAATTTCGTATGCGATTTGCGCAAGCGCACATCCTATTTTAAACCCTGTGATATGTTGTATATAAGGTGGACACTTTGAAAAAACATAACAGAGAACAATTACAAGGGGAAATCTGTAAATGTTACGATTCTCTGATCGACAAAAGCAGCAAATTTTCTTTAGCATTTTGCTTCAACTTTTCCCCCCATTTTAACTACATTTTTTGAGCCAGCTTAACTCGGAAATGCAACATATGTCAATTCATTGCATTAAGATATATACAGTAACACCAGCCAAATTTTCCAAAAAATAGTAAGAAAATTAAGAGCGGCATACCCAAAAAATAGCAGTGATAAGCCCCTAAAAATAGGAAAAAATAGGAATGACAAAACCCTAAAAATAGAAAAGGGTTACAAGCCCTAGAAAATGGATAAAATTAGAATGTACAAAATTCTAAATTTACAGGGTCCATCAAGAATTTTAAACTCAGTCCTATAAGAAAAAAAAAAGGGGGGGGGGGGGAAATCATCTACTAACCTTGGAAGAAAAAACAGAACATTTTACAGAGGAAAAACAAGATGGAAAAGTTCAAGTTAAAAAAATGGAGAATTTTCCCCCTAACTGATTATCAAAACTTATAATGTAACTATAATTAATTATAATATAACTATATTAATAATTATAATATAAATAATTATAATATAACTATATAATTATAATATAACTATATTAATTATAATAAATTATAAGAATAAATAAATGCTTACAAATAATATAATGCTTACAAAATTTTCATTAACTTATTATTACTTTTTTATTCATTGTTTAATATGTTATGAATAATATATATACGCTATGAATAACATTTAATTTTACGCTGAAGACCATTTTAAACAGCTAGCATGAGATGTCCATTTTATGCACTTATTTACCTGCTACCTACTTGATTACCTGCTTAAAAGAGACCCATTTAAGTAGACAAAGATGTGGGTAAAATGAACATCTCATGTTACCTCAAGACAAGTTCAAAAAAAGGTCTTTTCAGTAAAAAATAATATATATTATTATGTGCAATTCTCATTCAAAAAAATAAAATAAAACATTTATATATATATAACTACCTTTTTAAGTATGTAACTGGAAATTTACCTGTTTAAAAGCGTCATTCAAGTAGCAGTAGAGCCAGTTTTTTGTGTGTTTTCACCCAGATTTTTTAGAGTGAGGGCGTATCTTCAAAACTAATGGATAAATATAGAAATTTCCAATATCTTCAGAAATCTGCACGAAGTCATCAAGTTGGTAACATTTTACCATATATGGCACCAAGGTCATGCAACTCTAACATCACATAAGAGCAATTGCTGCCTGTAAATGTTTTCTTCTTGTTGAGAGACAGCATATTAGGAACCCAGCCTTATTCCCATCATAATTAACTCTTACATAAAATGAACTATATAAAATATTTCTTTAAAATTAACCAAAATATGAAAATAAGAAAGTTAAGTCAGCTTATTGCATAATGAATAAAGATGGCAAGCCCACTTTTTATGTGAAAAATGATTTGGTTTAGTAAAATATTTATTGATTTATACTCGCATAGAACAGTATAAAAAATTAAAAATAACTGTATAACAGGCTTCCGAAAATCACCCATCCTCGCCGGGTTAAAATTCGGCGAGGACGGCCAATTTTCGGAAGTTGCAGTCCTCCCGGATGGCCTTGAGATTATTGAACTTAGATATTCTGTAGGGGGGGGGAAAAAACAAGTTGTCATCGTAAAATTATGGCGAAAGCCGCCCTTTCCCGTGTCATAAAATGTAGTCACCTGCAAATTGCCTCCCCCCAAAAACTTAGCTAGTGTGCATTATTAACGCCTTATTTCTAGGAGAGCTGTCAGGTCTGCATTGTAACTACAGGTGCTAGTTATTTTCTCTCCCCTCATCCTCCACCCAGTGAATTCGATGACCGAACGAAAATGCGATAGCGTGCTCACGATTGAAGTGGTATGTTCTGTTCTCCTTTTCAAGGTCTACATGTGTTGAAATTTCAGATTTTCACCCAACAGACAATTCCAATACTTAAACCAGGGCCAAGACTGAAGAAATTTATAAATGTAAAATGAACTCAGCCTGAAGCTAACTGCGTCTCGACAGGCCCGAAATGATTTGTATTCAAATATGTTAAAAACAAATTTGTGAAAATTTTGTACAAAGAATTGAATTTATTTTCTTAAATATTTATCTTTACATAGCTGAAATAAACGGAATAAGTTCATGTATTCAATTTAAATAAATTGAAAAAAATTTCAGAATAAATATGTTCAGACCGGTCGTAACGGATGTTTAAAAAAAAAAAGACTCAACTCGGCCCGGGCCTAAGCCCAAACCCATGAAGAACGCTATCCCCTTTTAACTCTTAATAAAATTTCCATTTGCTGTAATAGACGGGAGTACATCATAAACCCAGACCACTCGACTTGCCCTAAGGCATGAGCAACAAATTGAGTGGCCGGAGACGGGAGTACGTAATAAATTTGAATTTTTGGAATGGATTCTTCTATTTTCAGCCAGAAGTATTTTCTTTTCTTCCCCAATTTCAACTTTAAAACTAATACGTTTACAATTTATTCATGGCATGTGTTCCAGTTGTCTGACAACTGAAGTTAAGGTATGAAACATCTATTCAGTCCAAAGAGTGTCAATGAGGTTTAAACTGCTTAGGGACAAAAGAATTTATATGATGTATTTACCACTCCTTCAAATTACCAAACATTGGAAAGAGGAGCTATTCAGTCCAAAGAGTGTCAATGAGGTTTAAACTGCTTAGGGACAAAAGAATTTATATGATTTATTTACCACTCCTTCAAATTACCAAACATTGGAAAGAGGAGAGATTCCTTACATCTGTTACCCCTCTGCACCCATCCATAGATCGGAATTCCACCAGGTTCTGTCCTTCATCAGAGACTCCGCATCGGAGAGTTTGATTGCGGTTGTTAAGTGCTGTGGGGGGTGGTGTATGAATATGCAGTTATCACACTTCATCGTGAGGCAGTTGGTTCTAATTTATTATTGTTGGACGATGTATTTGAGCACATATGTTAATGAATATAATGTTAAAAAAAATTCCGAGGAGGACAGGTAAAAATTTTCGAGGACGGGTAAAAAATGTTAATAGCCGTCCTTGAGGACGGGCTAGATTTTACCGAATGCCCGAAGCCTGCTGTATAATGATACTTAAAATGAATCCTTTAAAAATATTGGGGTAATTAATGCAAATAGAGAGCATAAACAGGAACCCAATATTTCAATTTCATGTTGTTTGTCCACCTTTATACTCCCAGATCACAAACCGCAGAAATTGAACTTGTATTTTGATAAATGACTCAAACATTTCTGGAAAGCCAGGCACTTTATTAACTCTAGAAAATATTATTTACACAAATGAGGAAAGGAACATAGTGGAATAATGGTTTGATTAATCATATTTAGAAATATTAGTTTTAAAACAAAAATTCTTAAAGAGTTCAAATTTTCAGAACTTTTTACTCCAAATTGATACCAAACAAAGGATAATTTAGCAAAAATTTAAACATTGAAAAGAAGAAACTTAAGAGAGCACTATTCAACAATTTTTCTGTTTCTTTTTAATTTGTTTGCTTTGGGATGAATATGAATATGAGATTTTTTTTTTGTTTTTTGCTTTTGATTCTACTAATAAAGTATGGATTTGGTTGCAAAAAATTTTTTTTTCTCTTTTGCTGTCTACTCCGGGACATTCTTTATTGCTTTAACGATACATTCCACATATCTATTTATGACTTCCTCTATGAAATTATCCAAAAAATACGCAAAAAATAGGGGGAAAAGTAAGATTTAAAAAAAAGATAAAAAATAGGAAACATAGGAGCTTTGTGGTCCTTCGATATATAGTATGTTAAAAAAGGGATGAATTTAGAATAAAATAGAAAAAAAAAATTACTAGGATTTATATTTTACAATTTTTGAATCCCTGTGATGCACCTGAGGCACCTTAAGGTGTCAGAACTTTGATATACACAGCTGTTCAGTTTTCTTGATACAATAAGAATAAAAAGAAACTACTGTACTAAGATAAAACATTATTAAATGCACATAAGAGATAATATAAATGCTAGGCTAAAATAAAATTTGTAAAACTTACCCATTGCAGCTTGGGCAGCTGCTGCAGCAATACGAGGATCAACAACTGATGCCAAAAATGATACTGTTGACATTATGGGATTACCCGATTTTGAAAATGGGATAGGTTGAAATGCCAAAGGACCTAACAAAGAAATAATTATTAATATACATGCAAAAGAAATAATTTGCATTTTTTAATTGTTAATATTTCCCTTATAATACTCGTAAAAGAAGTATTTTATATGGTTTCAATGCATTTGACCTACAGCTAAACCAATAAATTATGCCAATAAACAGATATAACTAGAGTATATTATAAATGACTAGCACTGACATAAAAATATTAAAGTAAAGTGGAAATGAAATTTAAAATGATAAATAATCCTGAATTATTAATTAGAATATGAATTAAGTACTTCAGTAACCGTCCTTGATTTCAAGAATTTAATTTGAATATTACTTTTCAAATTAACTATGAAATAAAATTTTGTTTGTTTGTTATAGTACTAATATATATATATATATATATATATTAATTGTATATCTCGGGTATATATATATATATATATATATATATATATATATATATATACATATATATAGTGTGTGTCAATTTTTATGTTTACATGTGCTGTTCAGACCACTTTCAATAACAGATAAGACACTGGAATTAAAAACAAATAAATAAAATTTCTATAATATTTATAGTATATATATCAGTATTTTGGCTAATTTATACCTTTATCATTATGAAAGCTGTTGTACATCTACTGATTACAAATTTTATAGATATGTTGATGAACTGATATGTTTAGTTACAACTGATAATTATATCATTAATATAGATTTTTATAAAGATAATTTAGAATTATTATCTAATGAACCATCAATTAGTAATACTGCACGTTTTTTGGATTTAAATCTCAGTATTGAACTATCCAATAAGATTATCACTAATTCATATGACACAAAATATAATTTAATTTTAATACAAATAAAATATTACCATTTAATTTTTGTAACTTATGTAATTTAGAAATATTATTCTTAATCAACTTTTCAGAAGTTTTAGATTATCTGATAAAAAATATCAAAAATTGCATATTAATAACCTTAAAAATACTAGTAAATTATATAAATATCTAGTATATTTAGTTAATAGTATAGTGAAAAAGTTTAAATTAGCTGAACATTCTTAAATTCATCATCCTTATTATAATTTTTTAGCTTAATCATTATTTTTTCCCTTATTTTTACATATGATTATTTTTCACTTCTTATGCTTTTAACTCCTTTACTTTATACTAGTTGCATTTATAGGATTATTTCCTACTTTTTTTTTTTTTAGCACCGATTTTTATCTATTACGAGTGGCAACAGTTGATTTGCAATTTTCACAACAGCACTTTTTGCTCATCATCATATTGATTTTTCTCTAATAATTAAATAATTATTTGATTTCTTTATCATTTTTCAATCTTTTTATGCTTGTCATCTGAGTATATGGAATTCACAGTAGTTATTAACTATCTCTGTATTCAGAAACAAGCATTCTTCTTGGTTAATTTGGATGGATACTCAGCCTTGACGATAATTCTATTCTAAATTGACCTCCTTCTCAAGTCTAGCGCTATTCCACTTTATTGGCATGATTGCTTCATCTTTTTTTATTTTTCTATTTTAGAATCTCCATCGTTATCTGTTGTTTATTGAATAATTGCTAGTTACTAGACATTGTTTCTTTTTTATACTCCCCTTAATTGCTGCTTCTTTATTTTTTACAAATTAGTAAATTATCACACTTACTGTCCCTATTTTTCTATTCAGCAATACAGCTAATTAGTAAGTATTTCAATATAATTTTGTTTGCTACTTTCTTAAATGTTTAATTTTTGGTTTTATCAAGGTGTTACAATTTATCTCTGATATCTTTGGATTATCATAACCTATTTTATATTACATAGATGTAAAATTAATTAATAGAAATGGAAGCTAATGAATCTATACATTAATAACTTGCATCCTCCTAAGTTTATTATACTTTAAAAATTAATTTCGACAATGAGGATTTTAAAATTATAAAATCTTAAATATGTGAAACTATGATAACAGAGAAATATACATTCTAATTCTAAATATTACTTAAGAAGGAGAAGTATATGAAAGCTAAGTATTTTAACAACGGAATTAAATAGATGAAAATCAACAAAATATCTATCATAGATATTATACAAACAATAAGGAATGACTACTACAGAAGGTCGTTCGCACTTTATGGAAACGATTTTGTATTTATGTTTCTTGCTAGCATTCAGACAAAGATTTGGCATTTTCATTATAATCCTCTGCTACAGTTTTGTTTTGATTGGAATGTAGAATAAAAGGTTTATTTTGAAAATTGCTCCTGAAATTGATAGATGGCTCGAAGGTTACGTAAATGTGCTTTCCGGGGAAAAATATTCATATCAACAAATTGTAAAGAGGTGTAAAAATTCAGGTTATTGCATTTCAAAAAAGGTATTTTTAATATATTAAATTTGAAAGGGAAAAAGCATCTAGTTGAAAGTGAAAATGAAAACATAGCTGCAAAATCGGATCCTAAGACTGTTCGAACACAGGTACATATCAAGAAAGTGAAGTCTCTGATCCTAAAAGAAAATCTACCGACTCAAAGATCCATTGCATCGAAACTAGGAATATCTTCTGGCATTGTAAGTAAAATCATTCATAAAGATTTGAAGTTAAAAAAGATGTTTAAATCTAAAGTTCATCTGCTTTTGCCAAAGCATATTGCGAAAAGAAAAACAAATTATAGAAAATTATATAAAAAACACCTAGCTGCTGATAAATGGAAATTTGTGGTAACACTCGATGAGGCATGGATGTATTTAAATGACTGTAATAAAAAAAAGAGCAAGTTTCTATTACTCAACTGACGAAAATGACTGTACGAAATGGCTTCGCTAATGTACAGAAAAGTTCCCAAAGGGATTCATGATAGTTGCAGGACTTTGTTACAACAGTAAATTAAAACTAAAAAAAGTCTCAAGTAAAGCTAAAATTAATTCACTCTACTATCAGCAGAATATTTCAGAACAAATTTTTGAAGAAGAAATTCCAGCCTTATATGAAAAAGACATCAATAAAGTTGAGCTTCATATGAACAAAACGTCTAAGTCAAGTGCTGCAATTTAGCAAATAAAGAATCAGAAACAGGAATAAAATGTATCCCATTTAATGAAATACCTGTAAAATCACCTGACGCTTCTCCTATGGACTTTTGCACTTTTGATTTGTTAAAACGAGCCTTAGGAAAACAGCATCCAAGAACACTGAACGGACTTTGGAAAACAACCCAAGAGGAGTGGCATAATTTTGACATGAAAGTGCTAAGAAAAAGTTTACTTTTATGGAAAATTCGAGCTAGAGCTATAGTCAAGAATCAAGCCTATCAGATAGAAGCAAATCGCCGCAAGAAATACGCCCTTTATGCATAAAAATTAATTATCAAAATTGTTTCCATAAAGTGCAAACGACCTTTTGTATATGACTAGACCTAAGCACGAACATCAAATAGATAATAAAACTGCTAGAAGATTAAAGACAAAAATAAAAAATAAAAAAATGATGAAAAGAAGTAAAATCAAGAGAAGGAATTGGATAGAGCATCCATAAATGCTAATCTTCAGGAATCTTGACATTCATCAGGGGTGGAAAACTGAAAACTGAGTTTTGTAGCACCTTTGTAGCAGGAAATATTGCTGTTTCGTAGCAGTGTAGAGCAGTTTTGTAGCAGCTAGAAAATGATGTTGCGCACACTCGATAGTTATTTTAGGCATATAAAAATTTCATTTTACATTAATTAAAGCATGAAGAGTATTAAATCTGAAAAAGTTAAGCTTAAAAAATGAGAAAAAGATTTAATGATACTAACTAATCTTAAAGAACAGAAGTTGGCTGCTAGTTAAATACACACTAAATTTTTTTTTATCCAAAATACAAATAGTTTATGTCCGAGATGTTTGTTTTTTAACAGTTTGGACACACTGAATTAATTCGAGTTTCTGTGCTCTTCTAATTTTGTGAGATTTTTTTCAATATTTGATTTTGCCTCTTTTAAGAGAACTTGGCCATTTTCAATCTCTGATAAATCTTTCTTTCTTTTTTATGCTGCCTTCAATCATCTTCTCTGCTGTAGAAAGCACTTTTTGTGATGATTGTAACTTTTTTTTAACTCATCACTGTCTATTTTCAAACTCTTTAATACATCTTTTTCGTGTTCAGCTTTTGGCTTAACTCCTTTTTTGCTGTTTTCTCCATTCTTTGTCTATATTTTTCCTCTGTATCTTTTACAGATTTTAAAAGTTCTTTAGTTATTGACAAATTGCT
Source organism: Amaurobius ferox (assembly GCA_951213105.1). Classification (NCBI taxonomy): domain Eukaryota; kingdom Metazoa; phylum Arthropoda; class Arachnida; order Araneae; family Amaurobiidae; genus Amaurobius; species Amaurobius ferox. The sequence goes on along the minus strand of OX578135.1, from coordinate 133,455,015 downwards.
CACATCTCCATTTAGTAGATTTTCAAAATCTTAGGAGGAAAACTTCAAAAAGTCAGGAGTTTTATTATTAAAACATAATTTTTTTTTTTAGCATCACTTTATATTACAACCAGTTTTCCCTAGGACTAAAAAAGGCCAGAAAAACGGGACTACATAAAGACACTAAGTTACAGAATACTAATAAATGGGAAATTTAATAAAAGGTAAAAAATCACTGTCAAACTATTATCAAGAATATCTGAATTTAATTGCTTTTTTAGTTTTGTTAAATTCCTTCTCATTTAAATATTGAAGTTAGTTTATAAATTTCACTTTCTGAATATCCATTTTAGAAAAGTTCATATGTATTTTTTAGATTCTAGCGTAACCACAATTTGAAATAATAACTCATAGCTTCAGTTTCCAAAAAAGTAAAATAAAAAATATTTAATAAATTTATGAATGATCAAAATTTATTTTCGATCTATACTTGCTAACCTTATAAGAAAAACAGATTTTAATGTTATTTTATAAGGTGGGGAAAGTTTTAAGTTCGAATAAATACTAAATTGTCCCTATAATTATTATAATTTACTTTTCTATGCAAATATAAGTAATGCTTAACTTAAGACATATAAAAGTATTTATTAATACTATTTTATTTATTGTGCAAAGCATTGTCAGTTGTGAGTCCGAGTAAATCTTTATTGAACTGAGTTTGGTTATTGATGCACCCGCGTAGCGCGTTAAAGGCGAATACGCGAATAAAATGCAATTTATATTGTGAATTCGCTACACGGGTACCACGCTCCCGCACAAATGGTGCACGAAACACGCGCGGCCTTGAACGCGTGCGCGATTGACAGCTATTTCAATGCTACGCAGATTGTATGTGCCCGCTCAGCGTGGATAGCGCTATTGCATGCCAGCATCCGCTAATAAAAGAAGTTTCATTTTGTAATGCGATGCGAATTGCATATGCTCGCGCATCGTGCGCATCGTTATTGCATGAAGCGGAGTCATCGTTATTGTATATAGCTTACACGGATTACATGCGCCTCTGAAGTATTCTTAACATTAGCCGAGAGCCCGCGGTGACTTGCATGCGTAGCAGAAATACGCGATCTAAAACTGCTTTCTAAACTGCACCGAGATTATCATCGACAGCTACTTCCTAAATTGCACCGTTAGCCGTGACTTAGATGCGTAGCGGTGGTGAGCGATCGACATCTATTGCAAAGAACTATAGGGCTGGTCACAGAACGCCGAAATTAAATAATATGAGGGAAATAAATTTTCCAGTATTTCATCAAAGCCAGTGAAGATCCATGCAATGCTAGTGTAACGCGTTATTCTAAACACAACTTTTCATTCCCTTCTTATCATCCTGTATTTTGACTTGTTCAACATAAATAGATACATGTTCCGGCAAATTGCAGCGCAAATTTATGTGAAAATTATCTATTTTAATAAAATATTTATTTATTTTTTTACCCGCACTATTAAAATAAGAGTTTTGTTGCTCTAATATGGAATAATTAAAAGATGAAAATTTAAATAGATGCAAAAGGGTACTTTACGACTATCTCTAACGATCTATCTATCTGAAGTAAAAATCGGTACAACTACAGAAAATTCGTAAAAGTCGGAATTTCTATATTTTTAAACAACAAACATAAAATAACTTGAAAAAGAAGCTATAAAAAAAATAGTACAGTACAACTTCGAAAATCCAGACGTTTTATAAATTTTCGTTTTTTTTTTTCCCCCGGACTGACGAAGTCGCGGATTTAAAACACCAGGGTAAGATTATTTATATGGAATTATATTGTATAAACAAATACCGTATTTTCCGGTTGACTTTCTGAACCCCGAAATGAAACGAAAGTTTAGATGGATGGCCGTAGATCGGCTCGTGGTTGAAGCGTGAATTACGTTGTTGGAGTTAATCACCCCCCCCCCCCCCCTTATTCAAGTCACAACTCCCGATGAATTATTTCGCGTAAAATATACATCGTTATTTAAATACTGAATTTTTATTATTAAAATTTCCTTTTCTCATTATTGAAAAAGGCATTTTTCTGAAACAATGTAATTTTTAATATTAAGCAGTTTAAAACGTTATCGTAACATTTTATCACAGATTGTTCAATTAAATCTAAAAATCCCGAGAATTCATATTAACGCTCACGGAAATTTATTTTGTTCACTTCATAGTACGAATCCCATTCTTCAATGAATTCTGTTTTGTCTTCAGAATCTCCTCTCCCTCCCAATATCTGATGATTTTTTCGTTTTAGTCGAACGTGTCAGCTTAAAATCGACAGTATATTTTGCCTTTTTTATTTAGAAAGCTATATTTACATACTATAAATAGCAAATAAATAACTAAATAATATCGTATCGCACAGAACAGAGCACCAAGGTCATTAACATACAGACCTCTCAAAGGGGTCAGCTGTGTTTACGATTAGGAAGTAAGCAAATTCCTTTCTTCCGTTTCCCTGCCCCACCACGACCCGGTCGGTGTTGCTGCAGCCTAGTAATGACTCATCGTAATTTAGAAAAATCATTGAGAGGTGAGATATTTTTCTTTTTTAGGAAAGACATTTATTTTATCTACTGCGATATTTTTTACATATATGACTATTACTAATAAAGTTTTTACTTTTTTCAGAGTCATCAGCCTTATATTAAACATAACATTATATAGATGCTAGAAAATAAATAAAACTTTTAAATTCTTATTTTTCGCTTTTCGTTCGTTAATAGCGAAAACGGTTTAAACGCATTTACACCTTTAAATATATCAGCAAAAGTGCTAATCCTCGCGCTTTATTAAATCTCGGTGCTACATTAAATTCTTCTGGCACTTCATTAAATCTCGACAAAGCCGATAAAACGGAAGTTCTGCACTGTGATGATGATGCACCAATCGTAAATAAATGGAGTGATGGCGAAATTCGCGATATATTAAATAAAATATCAAAGTAGGTATGATAAATGTGGAGAAGAAAAATACCCATTGATTATCTTATGCAAACAATCGATCATGCAATTAAAGGTCTTGAATAAAGAAGCTTTATAACCGAGCAGAAATAATGTCCATCTACAGGATAAAGAAAACTGTTTTCTCATAAACTAAAATTAATGAAATAACAAATGTTAATTCAAATATTTAAACAAAATGATAAAATGTAATTTTATCATTTCGTTTCGTTCACACATTCTAAATTATTAATGTGTATATATTTTTTCTTAGATTCTTTTGCCCTATTTTTTAGATTAAATAATATGTTTTAATTTATTAACTTAACTTTTGTCATTATTTTTACTAAAAATAGTGCTTTATAGTGTATTTAGTTAATATTAAATCTGAATTTTATTAAAATTCTATAATCCAGAATCGGCAAAGTCCGGATTTTCAAGGTTGTACTCTAAAGTACTCGTGAAGTGGTCATGTGATACGCAGACTTGTTTTACTGAAAATGCGGTCTGAAATCGCGCCGAATAACTGTAGATAACCTGATTTTTTCTTCTCTTATTTCGGACAGATCAGTGCGGAACTTTCGCTTTTGCACGTGTAAAAAAATTGCGTTTTTGGCGCAGTTTGGCGCAGATATTGAGATTTTAGGTGCTTTTGTAGCAGGATGTAGCAGTGAACGGAAATTGTAGCAATTTGGCGCAATTGGCGCAGATTTTCCACCCCTGCATTCATGGAAAAACTCATGTGTTTTGTAGTAATGTATGCGTGTGTGCAAAAAAATACAAATTAAAAAGAAATCTTGCATAATGTAACAAAAGACAAATTTAAAATCTTACCAAGAGCTCCTCCTCCTGCTCCAGGGTCATCGAGATATGGATCTTCTATAGGTAATCTTAGAAAATGCAAAATGCATTCATCCTGAGTACGGCTTCCAACATGTTCACAAACCTTATTCCAATCGTCCTTGTACATTTCCAGTGCTTCTAGCAACAGAAGGGTCTCTTGTTCATTCCATTCTCGGGAGACAGTAGCAGCTGCTTTATTCTGAATAAGGTAATAATAATATATTAAGAATAGGTCTTTAATGAAAGAAAAAAATTCCATATTATCAACCAACAGAAAAATAATTTTAATTTTTACATCAAGAACTTGCTGAATAGAAATTGTGAGGAAGAATATAATTTTATCAAAATTACAGATAAAATTTTTACAATATCAATTAGATACAAAAAAGTGTGTTAATTGATCTACTTAAGAGTATAGAATTTTAAACACACTTTTTATACACAAAATTTCAAAATTGAACATATATGTCAAATATTTGAGAGCATTAATTAAACAAGCATCAATGTAGGTTGTTCCATATGAAATGAACACAGTAGGTTACTTGACAATTTTATTATTTTTTTATATTCAACTATTTATTTTTGGGTACACCAAATCAATTATTAGTTGTTTTTACTGGGTGCCATTTTGAATCTGGACTAAAATTTGGTTTTCTAGGGTTCACAAAAATGGCGGTACTATAACTACCTGAAAATACCAAATAAGCGTTTCCCCCATGAAAGTAGACATTTTGAGCTTTCAGGAGAGGCATTTAAGTTGCATTTAATTTTTAGTTTAACAAGATTCAGCATATATAAATTGCAAAATCGCCATTTTCAGGAGACTATAACTACAAAATGGTCGAAAACCGGGAACTAATAATTTTCCCTCAAAATTGAGGAACAAAGTAGGGGAACATAAAGTTTTTATATATACATGCATATATATTTTTAAAAATTCAATTTTAAAATGCCTTGCTACTGTTTTTAACACTAAATTTGTCAAAATTTCAAAAATTACAGATTTCAAGGTCTTGAAAATGGAACATGCCAAAAATTTGAAATATTTTGTGTTTAGATAAAACAGTAAATAGGGGTTTTTAAAATGAGATTTTTTTTATAAGCTGAAAGACGTACTCTTCTAGTTTGGGGGGGGCCACCCAGTGTATGGTTGAATTTTTTTTCTTTTTTAAATATCTTTTACATTAGTTATTAAAATAAATATTAAAATATACTATAAAGCTAACATGTAATAAAAACACAAATAACAAATGAATGTTTCTAATCAGAGTCTGATGAAGAACGTGAAGAACTGCATGACACCATGCAGACCATCTGATGTTGTCAAAGGATCTGGTTCAAAAAATTAGTACAATGTTTATTGTTTTGCTTTACATTCTGCTTCCTTTTACAATTCTTTACAGCAGTTAATAGCTGTGTTAATACTTTGAAAAATTTCGGCACTGTGTTCTTTATCGGAATCTGCATTCTTTGGGGAATTTTATTGAATGTAGTGAAGTCTGTGTGGAACACATAATATTATAAAGGAATTTTTTAACACTTTTAGCCATATACAGGGTGAGTCGGAATTGTTTTTACAAAAGCAGAGGGGTGATAGTACACCACCAGACGAGCAATAATTACCATGGAACATAGGGTCGCATTGCACTCAGACAGGCAGAAAAGAGTAAAATTAGAATACGAACCTGCACGTACACCAGTGTTAGGAAAGCGAATGAACGATACCAAACATTGCACAAACATATTTATTGTGCAGCGACAAATTCACAGCAAGTGCTCAAAGTGGCGACCACGTGTGTCGTTCCACCGTTCACACCGGCGAAGGAATGACTGACGCACCCTCTCAAAGATTCCGGGTGTTGTGTTAATGTGGTCTGAGGCAACAACGATGCACGCAACGAGATCTTCCGCCGAGTCCACAGGCGTCTCGTACACTAAAGATTTCATGTGGCCCCAGAAGAAAAAGTCCAGTGGGAATAACTTCAAGCGTTGAAGTTGTGCCGGTTTTTAAAGGGCAACATGTGCTCTGATTGGCTATCGTCGGAACCTACTAGGAGCCAGTTATGCTGATTCTGCTCCCTGGACATTTGCATACGGTAACTGTTAGAAACTTGGTTTTGTTTACGTCGCGATTCTCGTTTCGCGGGAGCGTGACGTCATTATTAAAATGATTATTCCGTTCTCGTGAACGAATCGCGATGTGGACAAAACTTGGCTGATCATGCAAATCACCTTTCTCGCCGCTCACGCATCCTGTTTTGCATATCCAGAGGGCGTTGCCGGCAACGGTTATGTTCCGGAACGCACCCATCTTCGGATATAAAGGCTAGACACTTTTCTGGTTTTAAGTCAGATCGCTTTTAAGTCAGATCGCTTTAAAGGAGATCGCTTTTAAGTGAGATCGCTTTGGTCATTAGACCGGTTAGTCATTCGATCGATATACTGATCGATGGAAGGATCTAGAAGGATCTAGATCGGGCAGACGGATCTTCGTAAAGTCATGTTTCGATGTTGTCGAAAGTCACGATAAAGTGTTTATCGGTGAACACGGATATTTAAACTAAACTTAGTAGTTTTGATGGTTCTCAGTTAAGGAGACCATGTTTCCCGTGTTGTGGACTTTATAGTGCTGATCCGGAAAGTTTAAAGTTTTTGCCATAGCGTGTGCCCAGCTAGTGGTGGCGTCGGAAAGTGCACGTGGTCACGTAAGTGTGAAATGCTTTTTATTCCACTTACTTGTGTAAATAATACGTTAACCAGAAACGTGTCTAGGCATGGAACTTACACTGAAAAACCTTCATATGAGCTGTAGTGCTCATGTTTTGTAAATAGTATGCTTTGGTTATTTGGCTTACCTGTTTTCATGATATATACTGTAAGCAAATACAATGGATTCACTCTTCAATAAAAGTGATTTTGATTTAAACTGGAACTGTTCTCATTTAACACTTCTACAGCTACTTGTATTCCTACAACTACTATCTAACGTTTGTTATAGCTGCAACACTCTGTTTTAAATTTTCAACGAAGTTGTGGAACCAGAATTTCGTGGCTCATAGTTATTCTATCACCAGCTTCATCAGAAATTTAATTATACGTTAATTTTCAATATATAACTTACGGATATGATACATATTTCCGTCAAAAGGTTACGGGCCTGTGCTCCCCATAACAACGTTAAAAATTTAGAAGTGTTAGAGTTCCAACGAATCCTGTCGACGGGGGCCGCGGACGGCGCCATTTGCATGTCGACGAAAGCGTAAACAAAAGGTCTGTTCAGCTCAGTTCCAAAAGGCCACCTTGCCATGGAGGCAAATAAAATTACTGCATTAACTAGAGACAATTACGTCACTTGGAGGAATGAAGTTTCATTCGCTCTTAAAGGAGAGGGCTGTTTCGGATTTGTAGACCGAACAGCGTTACCGGTGGATGAAAAAACGTCACGCCGTGATTATGAAGATCACATGCGAAGAAAGGACCGCGCGTTAGCAATCCTGTTCCAGAATGTTTCATCTGATTACCAAGAGTTAATTGACATTAACGACGATCCGGCAGATGCGTGGGATAAGTTAAAAACGCACTTCGACGCGCCGACTCGCGCCAACCTGGTGCGTTTACTGGATGAGTTCTTCAGCCTACGTCCGGAGCCAGATGAACCGGTGGATATCTTCTGTACGCGTTTGAAGAAGGCGGTCGCCAAATTGAAGGACGTCAAGCACCCGGTGGAAAGCGTCTATGTGGCATTCCAGGCCATAAGATACCTCTCTGATGACTTCCAAGGAATAGTTCAGCTAATCTACAGATGGGAGGACAAAGATTTCACTTTGGAGAAAATCCAACATGAATTGTCTGCGGAAGAAGGACGTATCCGGCAACTCCGTAGTGATAGAAACAATGTAAGTCAAAATTCATCTGTATTCTTGTCTCAGAGTAATGTAAATGTAAAGTGTAAAAATAACAAAGTGTTTAAAAGTGTTAAACCAGTTAAAAGGGTCATAGGACCATGTTATTTTTGTAAGAAGGCCGGTCATTTAAAGAATAATTGCCCTATTCTTAAGTCTAGCTCAAATATAATTGAATTGTATTCATCTGCTAGAGTTGAAGCTAATACTGTGCAGGATCCTAGCGATAGACTCAGCTGGGTAATTGACACCGCTGCTACGCGGCACTTTTGCAATGATATTAATTTATTTTCAAAATTTAAGGAAAGCAAAGGTGCATCTATGTCGCTGGCAGTGGGTGATATTGAGAGCCCAGTTGAGGCTATCGGTACGGTCAAAATGTATGTTCAGTTTCAGAACATAAGAAGTAATATTGTTTTGTCTGATGTAATGTTTTCGCCTAAGTTAAGACGAAACTTATTAGCCGCATCTGTTCTTGAAGAACAGGGGTATACTTTTAAAGGGGCTAATGGGGTATTGTGGTTTTACACTCCAAAGGGAGAAAAATTCTTCTATGCTAAGCGAAAAGAAGGGTTATATTTTTTAAAACCTCAATACGAAGTTCAGACTGCAAATAACAATATTGAAGACCGTAAAACTAAAGGAAAGGATCAGGGTAGGGATAAAAATTCTAAGAAAGATAGAAAACCCCTAAATAAGAAAAACAGTATTGACAAAATGAAAAATTTGCCTAGAATAAATAAAAGTAAACGTAACTCTGAGGTGAAGTCGAGGTCAAAAGAAAAGGTTAATGAGAAACCAAGTTGTGCGGTTTCTGAGGTTTTGAATAAAACGGAACTCTGGCATAGGAGATATTGCCACATTAACTCTGATTATTTATATCAGACAAGTAAAGTTTCCGCGGCTAATGGACTCCCTAGACTAAAATATGCAAAAATTAACTGTACACACTGTAAGTTAGCAAAGTCTAAGAGAATTTCTTTTAAGCCAATTGGTAGGATAAGGTCCACTAAACCTTTACAATTACTCCATATGGATGTGTGTGGTCCCTTACCTACAGCTTCAATGGGCGGAAACAGATACTTTTTGACAATCACTGACGACTTCAGCCGGAAAGTGTTTGTTTATATAATGAAACAAAAATCAGAGGTGTTTAAGATATTTAAAGAATTCCAAGCTAAGGAAGAAAGGCAGCTAGGCAAAAAGATTTTGTGTATCCGTACGGACAATGGTATGGAGTTCTGTCACAACCAGTTCAAGGCATACTTAAATAAATTGGGGATTAAATCAGAAAGGTCAAATGCATATACACCCGAACAGAACGGGGTTTCTGAAAGATTTAATCTGACTGCACTAGATTGTGTGAAAGCTATGCTTGATCAAAGCAAGGTTGATAACAGAATGTGGGCAGAAGCGATTTTGTGTTTTACACACACCAAGAACAGAATATGTCATAAGTTCAAAACCAAAACTCCACACGAGTTATATTATGGAAGGAAGCCAGCCGTTGCTCACCTCAAAGTTTTCGGGTGCAAAGCCTATGTGGGCACAGCCAAACAAATTAGAAATAAGTTGGATATGAGAGCCCAAATAGGAATAATGGTCGGATATGCCAAAAGCACCAAAGGCTATAGGATTTATATAGCGGGTAAAAAGAAAGTTGAGGAAACTTCTAATGTAAGGTTTGAGGAAGGAGTGGCAGCGGAAGGCGTCCTGGGCCCTAATTACCCTAAAGGAATCACCTTGAGAAAATCGAACGTTACTCAGTCGATTGACTCGGAATCAGAATGCTTAGGAGGAGTGTCAGAGGAAGAAGCAGGTGAGAGCCGTGACACTAGTAAATCTAGTGGGGATGAGGACTCTCCTGCTGATTCTGGTCTGACACCCTGCTCAGATATTGACTGGATACGGAAAGCAGTACCTAGGCCTGATGGGAGTAGGACGGATATTTACTACTCAGTAAAAGGTGACAATAAAAGGCTGAGATCTCATAATGATGTCAGAAAGTTTTGTGGAAAAGCTAACATTCATTATGATCAGCAAATGTTTAATTTTAGAGAGAAAAAGGGGGTAAGTGATATCAAAAGGAAACCAGAAGCAAGCAATGTTGAGATCTTGATACCCAAGAGCTATAAATCGGCAATAGAATCTCCCCAGTCCGATAAATGGCAAGAAGCCATGGATGATGAAATAGCTACAATGCAAGAGAGGGGTGTCTGGGACTTAGTGCCTGCACCCATCTCACAACAAAAAATTATAGGAAGTAGATGGGTTTATACCATTAAGAAGGATGAAAGGGGAAATGTGAAACGATTCAAAGCTCGCCTAGTAGCTCAAGGATATACCCAGATAAAAGGGGACTCATATGATGAAGTGTTTAGCCCTGTGATTAATTTTAGTTTAATCAGAGCTTTCTTCTCCATATTCGTTTGCATGCTTAAATGGAAACATTTTCAACTGGACATTAAGTCCGCATATCTTTATGCAAAGTTGAATGATAAAATTTTCTTGAAACAACAAAATGATATAGACCATACAGTTTCACTTTTGAGTAAAGAATTTGATATCAAAGAATTGGGAAAAGTCAAAAGACTTTTGGGTGTGGAATTTAAGGAACTTAGTTGTAAACGAGTCTTTTAAAATTAACTTTGTTAATACTAAAGATAACGTAGCAGATTACTTCACGAAGCCAATGACTAAAGATAGAGTTTTAAAATTTAGTAATGATATCTTTAAAATATAAAATTTAACTGTTCAAATAAAAATTTTTACTTTAAATTTTTTTTTCATATTTTCAAAGTATATATGGTTAGGGTATTTTATAATTTATTCCTCTCTCATTGATACAAATGAAATGTATCTTGAGTATATATTGTTATGTGACAATGAACTGTTACTTTTCTCACATTACACTTGAAAAAAAAAATATATATATCCATTTTTACTACACGCATAATGCATTTTCGCTTATGTGAATAAAATGTTATCTGAATGTACATTATTGATATAATTCACATGAAACATAAAAATTTTTAATCTGTGTTTATCTCATATGTATATTTACCTTCTGTATCTTTTATTATCATTGCCATTGTATTGGGTATTTAGTGTGTATACTAGTCATGGGCTAAGATAATAAAACTTAGATTTTTAATCTTAAATGTTAAATTTCATAGTTATACATTAAATTTTCTACAAACTTGAATTTGATGTTTGGACTTGAATTTTTAATCTTAAATGTTAAATTTCATAGTTATACACTAAATTTTCTACAAACTTGAATTTGATGTTTAGACTTAAATTTTTAATCTTAAATGTTAAATTTCATAGTTATACATTAAATTTTCTACAAATTGAATTTGATGTTTAGACTTAAATTTTTAATCTTAAATGTTAAATTTCATAGTTATACATTAAATTTTCTACAAACTTGAATTTGATGTTTAGACTTAAATTTTTAATCTTAAATGTTAAATTTCATAGTTATACACTAAATTTTCTACAATTTGATTTTGATGTTTAGATTTAAATTTTTAATCTTAAATGTTAAATTTCATAGTTATACACTAAATTTTCTACAACTTGATTTTGATGTTTAGATTTAAATTTTTGATCTTAAATATTAAAATTGATAACTATACCTAAAATTTTTCTAGAGCTTAAAATTTTTGATATCTTTAGACTTTTAAATTTTAAACTTAATGTTTGTTTATAAATTTTCAAAATAGTAAAGAAATAGCTTTCTTCAGTATGAGCTAGTACTTAAGAAAGGGCAATAGTATGGTTATACTGTTTTCTTTGACTATGTTATCCTTAAACATGTAATTTAAAGAATGCTTATGATCTGCATAATAGATAAGTGTACTCATTTGATTGTTGCCATTTTGAGAAAAGGCTATTCACTTTCTAAATGTTATAAGTGTTATAAATTTCTTTAATGTATAAATTTTTGTGTATGCATACATTATGTTTTTAGGATACTAAGAACTTTGATTCTTAGAATAACCTTTTGTTGGATGAAAGCATGGGCGCCGAGAGTTGGTGTTTTTGCATGAGGGGGCCGATTGTTAGAAACTTGGTTTTGTTTACGTCGCGATTCTCGTTTCGCGGGAGCGTGACGTCATTATTAAAATGATTATTCCGTTCTCGTGAACGAATCGCGATGTGGACAAAACTTGGCTGATCATGCAAATCACCTTTCTCGCCGCTCACGCATCCTGTTTTGCATATCCAGAGGGCGTTGCCGGCAACGGTTATGTTCCGGAACGCACCCATCTTCGGATATAAAGGCTAGACACTTTTCTGGTTTTAAGTCAGATCGCTTTTAAGTCAGATCGCTTTAAAGGAGACCGCTTTTAAGTGAGATCGCTTTGGTCATTAGACCGGTTAGTCATTCGATCGATATACTGATCGATGGAAGGATCTAGAAGGATCTAGATCGGGCAGGCGGATCTTCGTAAAGTCATGTTTCGATGTTGTCGAAAGTCACGATAAAGTGTTTATCGGTGAACGCGGATATTTAAACTAAACTTAGTAGTTTTGATGGTTCTCAGTTAAGGAGACCATGTTTCCCGTGTTGTGGACTTTATAGTGCTGATCCGGAAAGTTTAAAGTTTTTGCCATAGCGTGTGCCCAGCTAGTGGTGGCGTCGGAAAGTGCACGTGGTCACGTAAGTGTGAAATGCTTTTTATTCCACTTACTTGTGTAAATAATACGTTAACCAGAAACGTGTCTAGGCATGGAACTTACACTGAAAAACCTTCATATGAGCTGTAGTGCTCATGTTTTGTAAATAGTATGCTTTGGTTATTTGGCTTACCTGTTTTCATGATATATACTGTAAGCAAATACAATGGATTCACTCTTCAATAAAAGTGATTTTGATTTAAACTGGAACTGTTCTCATTTAACACTTCTACAGCTACTTGTATTCCTACAACTACTATCTAACGTTTGTTATAGCTGCAACACTCTGTTTTAAATTTTCAACGAAGTTGTGGAACCAGAATTTCGTGGCTCATAGTTATTCTATCACCAGCTTCATCAGAAATTTAATTATACGTTAATTTTCAATATATAACTTACGGATATGATACATATTTCCGTCAGTAACTGCGTTCGTGTCTGGTGTAGGAGATACTACGTAGGCAGGTACACAACGATGTCCGAGGTGCTGACTGCGTCAAGCTCGACGCGGTTCGACATGCCTCTTTTCTGCCTCTCAGAGTGCAATGCGACCCTGTGTTCCATGGTAATTATTGCTCGTCTGGTGGGGTGCTATCACCCCTATGCTTTTGTAAACACAATTCCGACTCACCCTGTATATTAAAAAAATTTAAGCAGCAAATCGAAACTTACACCTAATTAGAAAAGATCGTTATAACGAAAAGCTATATAAAGAGCGACTGTATAGTGAGGTAAAAGTGTATTCAATTAAGTCTTTAGACGATAAGTTATAAAACAAAATATTTACCAATTAAAATACAGTTAATACAAAAAATTAATATTTTAAAAACACAAGGATTAATACAGAAACAAATTTTGATAAAATGAAAATAATGCTTATTTGAAATTAAATATCAATGGAAATTGATGCTTCTGAATTCACCTTACTGTATAAAACTCTAATCATGCAATCACTATTAATATTTGTTTAGTACAAAAACTTCATACAAAGTAAACTTCAACTTCGTACAAAGGTATCATTGTCCATGATATGAAATTTTACCAAAAATCCCATTAAATTTGCCAATTTCAGCAATTTTTACATTGACAATATAACATGTTTTGATATAATTTTGATATTTCATGGCAATGATTGTAATAGGCACATAAATTTCATATTAAACTAGAGGCTTTTAGTAAATGAATAATAAAATCTGAAGATCCCTTTATAAAGGAGTATGAAAGTATAAAAAAAGAGATGCCAGAGTTATATTCAAAAGTTTAAGAGTACTGACTCAAATATTTCTACTGACTGAAATATTTCATTATTTTACCTTTTGTATTATTCAGTGTTTTAAAGGTTGAACTTACTTTCATGTAAGCATTCTTTTTGGCATACTGATCCAATCGAAGTCCAAAGTTTTCATTTATAGTAGGCTTAGCCACTCCATCTTCCGTTTTTGGTTCAGTGTTTTCCTTACCTTTGTCTAAGTTCAGCATTTGTTGAGCAGCAATTGGCTAAAATTGCAAAAATAAATTTAAAGATAACTCACTACACCCGGACAACAACATATAAAAATACCAGTAGCACTAAAATATGAATGAAACAAAATAAAACAGGAATATGTTTAGAAATAATTGGGGCATTTTAGGTCCCTTCACAAAATTGCAAATTAAAAAATGTATCTCTTACAAAATTTAAAAATATAACCTTTCATTAAAAAGTAAATTCTTACATATATACTCTTCATATAAATTTGATCAAACATCTAAAACAAATCATTCATAAAATAATTAAAACTAAAAAATTGGTTAAGTTAAAAAAAATATATTGCACAAGAAGCAAAACTAACAAACTTATAAAAAAAATTTCCCTGCCTCACTCTTCTAATTTTCTCATATTTTTTTTTTTCATATTAAAAAAAACATACTCTACAAAACAAATGGTAGACGGGGAGACTTCTAGAGATACAAATTTATCATCCATTCAATGAAGCAGAAAATGTGACCCATTGAAGAAAGCAATCATTTTCCAATCAGCGGAGTTCCAATTCTGATACTGTCATCCAAATGAAAGCCATTTCTGCAGATATACCTTCGTTAGCATAGGAGCAGTCTGCTTTGGAGACCCATACACTGCTGGGTTCATTGAACTGTTGTCTGAGATACATTTCCGGTAGCCCTCTGGTTCATTTGACCAGTGAGTTAGTTGCTCCACTGTAGCGTGGCGAACAGCCCTCACGAACATTTTGGAGCCAATGATCACCTCTCACATCAATAGGGTGCGATGCTCTGCAGTTTCTACGTCAATTATTTGCAATGGTGTCATTTCTCCATTGGCAATAGACTTTAACCACAGCAACATGCGAGCAGTTCATAAATTGAACTGTTTCAGAAATACTGCCACCATTGGCCTCCTTTTTCCAAATCTGATAAATTGCTCAATTTAGCCATGACAGCAATGAGTGATATATTTTCAGAATGCCTACATCACTCCTTATATGCCCACCAAGCAAACTCAGAACACATGCCTTCTTTCATTGGCTATGTGCTGTTGACATCAAAAGTAGAAAGTGGTCACAATAATGTGACTTGACACTGTATATTGGTTAACTCCAGGTATCTGATAAGGTCCATTAATGCATATAAGCAACACAAGATTGGAGTGTTTAATTAATATTTATAAATAACACTGGATGACATTATAATCCTATATTTTTTGCAAAATTAGTTACTTAGATCATTGATCTTTACATTTTAGCTTTTATATTTATTTTCCATAAGAATGCCGACTATTGTTAATATAAGAAAAATGTATATGCAAGTTGTTGTGGTGGTCTGGTCTTTGACTGGTTGATTTAAAAGGATGGTTTCTTTTGAAGCAGTTATTCTGCAATTTTAATGAATGGAGGTCATGCTGTGGTATGTTTAAAAAGGGGTTAGGACTGGGAATTCTTATCACAGACTTTCAGGTAAAGGTCCAGACCACTCGGCTGACTCTAAGGCTTACAGCATGTATTTGAGTGGCCGGGATTCAGGTAAAGTGTGTATTAGCTCGCAAGAAAGTCAAAAGCGAATAATCATGATGCAAAGAATAAAATATTTTTCTGAAAGTAATATTTCAGAAATGATTAATGAACCTAATAATGATATGTAAAAAAAGTGAGATAGTTGATATATGTTACTGAGGTAAATAATTCGAAAGACACTGATGTGTGCAATAATGATGACAATTCTAGTGCAAATAAACTGAATTCAGATATTGAAAATCTACTATTTCTTCAGTTTTCTACGAACTCTGGACCCCCGTGGCAGAATAGCGGCAACACGGCGACAATGTTGCAGGTTTCCTGCAGAACGATTTTCATTTTGGAAATAAATTATATTTTTGGGAGAATTAACATATTCACGCAAAAGGGCAGAGATTGTTCCGCAGAACTAGTTTCGTTTTCTGCAGACGATGAATCACTTTCAAACATTCTGGATCAGATGAAAGAGAAAGAGGGAAGTTGACCTTTCCCCAATAGGGCAGTTCAGGGTCAAGGAGAAAACGCTCCTCCCCTCTGTATGGTACATTCGCTTCTCTCCCTCCACTGAGATTCTATTTTAAAAATGGAATAATGTGCTACCTACAGATTAACTTACATGTACGCACATACATATATCTGTTCTGTAACCGTGATTTAAAAGATTCTCGCTGAAAGAGTTTCTTTTGAGCATACATTGCCACTTGATGCATATACATTACCACTTGCAGAAACAAGCAGGCAGATTTATTTTGTTTCAAATATTTTTTATATAGAAGTGCCAAGTATTTTCAAAGATTATATCTCAATTCATGATTTTTAATCATGGCATCTAATGAGAAAGTTATTTGTAGTTTATGTGAAACTACAGTTATAAAAAAAACTTAAAAACTCATTGCAATCGACGTCATCCAGGTAAAGTAATAAATTGGAAGTCAGCTCTATATAATGATGTCAGAACTTTTTTCCGATAAGCCACAAATGGAAAAGAATAACGATGAAATGAATGAAAATGAAAAGTTTTCAGGTGATGAAAATGTGGGAAACAAATGTCCTCGATTAGAAGATACACTTGCCTTCCGAATCGCCGATTGCGGTAAAATTCCATAATCAAATAATCTTCAGGAAATTTTACTGGCAGTCAAAGGTAAACATATCTTTATTCTTATTTAAAATATTTTTAAAATCCTTTATATTCTCTTTAAAAAAAATCGTTGTTGTGTTTTCTTTTTCTTATACAGTAGGGAATCCGGAATCCTTAGACCCACAGCCATTCCAGATTTTGGGTCCTTATTAAACATGCATATTTGCCCCACTTCGGCTAAATGGGATAATCCGGGTACAGATCTGTTTTCGCTATTATTTTGTAACTTTCATTAAATATTTATGATTTGTATGTATTGCGATATTACAAGCCACACAATAAACATGAGTAGACTTAAAAGACTGTTGTAAGACAGGCCACTCAACTCCATATTCCTTCTTAAACATTTGATTATGTGCCTTTTTCAACATTTCAGTTTTTAATCATTAAAGATAGATAGATGATTTTAGACAGCATAAAAATGTGTTCCGGGGACACAATAAAGACTGTCAATGTAAAATATAAAAAAGATTATAACACAAATAATTTTTGTATTAAAATATTATTTGAAATAGAAATCTCAATTTAAAAAAATCAATTACAATCGGAGAATGCTGCTCGTACAAAGACGCCCGCAAGCACGGGAAAGGAAGATCACACATATTTATAACCTTTACATAAGATCTAAAAAGAACCAATCAACTTTATTTAACCATAAACTAAACAGAAAAAAAATCTTACTGTGAACCAAAAACCGTTATTTTTCTTTTCCGTTCCGGAAAATTAATTTTGATTCAGTGATAATTTTTTAATCGAAAAATTCATCCATGCTTTCACTTTCATTTTTACTCGGCTCTCTTTTCTTGTATACTGAAGGTTCACTTATAACATGACTTACAAGGTCATTTTACTTTTACTGCTTCAATATTTCCCTTCCCTCCGTCCTCCACTGGAGAGCACTTTGCTGATTTATTTTTTCTTCTCTCTCTCTCTCTGTTTTTTCCTTGGCTGGCGTTGGATTTAGAATGAAAACAGGTGTTTTGTTTCCCGGAGCAGATAGCAAGTTCAGTTATAAAGGGTATGCAGAGCAGCTATGAATTTCAGGAGAAACTCTGGAAGAACTGGAGTACTTGGAAACCCTGCCGTATTGGTGATGGCCAAATTAATTTTGGAGCCGAAATATATGAGAAATTAATGTTCGGTTGAAAACGGTCTATCGAAATAAAAAATTAATCATAAATAGTTCCGGACTTTGGGTCTTCAGGATTTTGGGATTCCAGATCCCCTACTGTACCAAATTTTTGTTGATTTTTTTTTCCTTTTTATAAGGTAACATTCTTGAATATTTAATTTCTCAAATATTTAATGCTACTTGAATAGGTATTAAGAATATCTAATTTTAAAAGCATAATAAATCTAATTTTAAAAACATAATCGAAAAATCGCTTTAGAACTTCAAAAAAACTTTATTGGAAAGAGCAGAAAATTCTCTAATTGGCTGTAAAGATTGAAATCAGATCACTCGACTTGTCGTTGCTACATTGCAATATTACACAAAAAATATTTAAAAATTAAAAAATCTAATTAAAAATTCCAAAATCGGGCTTTGCGGTGATCAAATGGATGTTGAGAGGTCTCTTTGAACTAATTTTAATTTAAAATAAATATTTCTGTAATTTTTTAGGTGAATAAACATATTTTTATTTTGTAGGAGGTCTGTCTAACCAGATCCAAGAATTGAAAAGTGGCCAAAATAAATGGCAAGATAAATCAGCTGAAGCGAAATTAACTTCTTCTGAATCAAATTTTACAAGTGAAGAAAGGGAGATTCTATTGAAGTCTGCTAGATTGATTTCAGCATTATTAAAATGGGCTGAGACGTTTGAACGATGTAATGAAGGTCTGAAATGCAGTGTATGTCAAACAGTAATTAAATTAAATTCTGAAATTGGTGACAACTTCGAGGATAATAACATACCAGTAACTTTCAGACATCTAAAATATGATTTATGCAGACATTTGAACACTGTTACCCATTATAAAAACTTGCAAACAGCCAAAGAATTAAGTATTCGAGAAAAAGAAGCACTAGGAACTGGAAAATTAGCTGCTGTTAATTGTGCTTCGGCAGCATATTTGTCTTATAAATTGCAATTGTCTTATAGAGATTTGAAACAATATTGACAGAGTTTTATAATAGTGGAGCCGAAGTTGGCTTAAAAAACCATTCTAAAGAATTTGCAAGGAACTTTCTCCCTTACATCCATACAGTCTTTAAAAAAGAAATGTCAAGTTCATAGTTGCTAACAAACTTCCCATTGGAATCATAGCTGATAAAATGACATCTAATAGACACTGTTGACATATTGTTGGTTTAAGAGTACCGATATTTGACATAAATCAGAAAATCTTTTTTTCAATCTATATACTTGGAACATAACGCTGTTACTGATTTTACTGATGAAGGTCTGTCATGCAGCATTTTAAACACAATTGAAAAATTTGGGCTGGATTTAACAATCCGTCAATACCTAACTGGCCTTGCAGTTGATGGGCAATATGTTAATTTGGATGTTGTAAAGAATCTCAAACATAAGTTATCAAAATAAATTGTAGTATCATGAGATCCCATGCATAAGATTGAATTGATAAGAAAGCATACTGAAGTGCCAAAAATAGTTGCAGATGCTTTTCAATTAATTCATGACACAATGAAGCATTTTTCCATTGGTAAAAGATATGACATGCTTTTGAAAAATTCTGAGAATTTTGATGATTACTTTTACAAACCTAAATTGTTCAAAACAATGAAATTTTCATCATATTGTGAAGGTGTTTTTAAAACATTTATTTGTGATTATCCATTAACAGTATCTTTTTGTGAACAAAATCCAGATGATTATGTCCTCTGTGACTTCTTAATGAACAAAGAAACTGCATTGTTGAGAAATAATATAAGTGATTCAGCTAAGTACACTGCATCACTTATTAAGCAAGCAGATTCATAATTCTCTGAAAATGTAAGAGTAAAGTGACTGCTTTTGGAGTTGCAAAACATTTAAACTTGTTATTTAACAATGATTTCTTATTATATCCACAAACTACTGCAAATATACACCAAGCTTTTCAATTAATTTATGACACAATGAAGCATTTTTCCATTGGTAAAAGTTATGAAATACTTTTGAAAAATTCTGAGAATTTTGATGATTACTTTTACAAACCTAAATTGTTCAAAACAATGTAATTTTCATTGTATTGTGAAGGTGTTTTTAAAACATTTATTTGTGATTATCCATTAACAGTATCTTCTTGTGAACAAAATCCAGATGATTATATCCTCTGTGACTTGTTAATGAACAAAGAAACTGCATTGTTGAGAAATAATATAAGTGATTTAGCTAAGTACACTGCATCACTTATTAAGCAAGCAGATTCATATTTCTCTGAAAATGTAACAGTAAAGTGACTGCTTTTGGAGTTGCAAAACATTTAAACTTTTTATTTAACAATGATTTCTTATTGTACCCACAAACTACTGCAAATATACACCAAGCTGACACAGTAAAAGGTTTAAATGAAGTCAGTTTCAATGCAATGTTAGATGAAATCCATTTTATTACAAAAGACAAAGATGCAAGATGTACTCTTTGGTTCGAATTTGCCATTTTTAATGAATGGGTGTATTAAAAAAAATCATACAACTATATTTGTGATGGTAATATCTGTTCACAAAAGTTGCTTTACAAAACAGCTTTCCATGAGCTAAGTAGAAAAATACCATCATTCATGAAATTTTTTGCTTCAGCACTTACTGTGCCAATTTCTGAAGCAATATGCGAGACATGGGGTTCTGTCATTGACCAGGTGAATAAGCAGAGACTGAGATCTGAGGATGGAAATGAAGAAATAGGAACAAATGATAAGAGAACTTTTATTAAAATAAATGGACTACCTTTTGGTTATAAAAATACTAGGAAGTGTTTAAAAGCAGCATTAAATCTAATGTATGGAACAAATTATTCTCTGTATTTTACAAACATTCATTCATAGAAACAAAAAGCTAGGAAAATTTGTTCCCTCTAAAGTTGTAAACAGGGTAATTAATGAAGCTGAATGTTTACCTTGCTTCAAATGTGATTAATGGCACAGTTCCCTAGTACAAAATAAAAGCAGTGCATTAACTTTCATCATATATATGTGTGTTATAATGGTGAATATTGTGTTATAATGATTTTTGTGTGTGTATATGTGTTTTATTTAAACACTAAATAAAGCTAAATTTGTTAAACAAAATATTTTACTTTATTTATGAATTACCCTTAGATTTGTCCATTTGTAAATTCTTACTTCAAGGAACATTCTTGCAGAAAGATTTTGGTATTAATGAAGTTTGTCGCAAAAAGCATAATAATTCTCTGCCAGAGGGCTCTGGACTAAATATAAACACTTTGGAACCTCTTTCAAAGAAAATGAATTATTTTAATCTGGAATTTAGTGGCAATATTATATAATATTCAACGAAACAAATTAGTATTTATGACTCACATTTTAGTGATAATTGTAGACATATTTTAAAACAATGATTTAATACAATTTTTTTACTATCTTGGGCTTTGCTTCAAAAAGTGCCCAAGCCTGGAATAAAAGACAATTCTAGCTGTGTATAAGCCTGATGAGGCACCTCTTCCTTCACTTACAGGTTATGAATGAGACGCATGTCTCAACTCTTCTTTTGGAATATATGGTAATAGCCCATTAATAGTATTTTAATATTAATCAAAATATTTTTTTAAAGAAATATTCAGAAAATTATTTAAATATTCATTTAAATCCCCCTATTACTCATATTTTAACCCTTATGTCAATGACAAAAAATGTCCCACTTGTGCAATGACCGGGCTACTCAGGTACCCATTAGGAATTTCACCACCCCTTTGTTTTTGGAATGCAAGTGTCCCTTCTTCATATAATAACAGCGTGACAACATGTGAGTTACATCAAGCACCTGTCTTCAGTTCACTTTCAGAAAATGTTTCCAATTTTTCTCTTTAAAAAAAATGCACAGGGGAATCTGGTCATTGGTAAAAGGTATAAAAACATTTATTGGGTGAAAATAAAATAATAATTTTTACAAAATTTTCTGACAACTACATTAATCAGTTATTTATCGTACAAATAAATGAGATTAAAAACAATTTTGATAATATTTCAATTAGAACCAAGAAATATTGCGATAAAATTAACAGAAAGGTACCTAGGTACATGGTCATTGACATAAGGGTTATATAGAAACCCTTATGTCAATACACACACACACACATAATACACACACACACACAATACACACACAAAGGAAAAAAAGAAAAAAAGAAAGAAAAAGAAAAAAAAAGAGGCTCAAATACAAATCTTCACTGTACCTGTTGTGTACGAGGTGGATTAAGAGGCTGCAAACCAGATGGGGTATCAGCAAGAACATGAAAGTGAGAGGTTGATGGTGGGCCCATAGGTGTTGGCCTACTGTCAGCATCAACTTGGTAATTGATCAAACCCCATTGTTCCAAAAATGCATGCACTCTAATAAGATACAAAAACACAATTCAGATACAAACAGCTAATAACACTGTGAAGGTATTGTTCCTGTGTTCCAATATAACAAAAATAACAAGCAAGTTATTGGAAAATAAAAACAAACAGTAATAACACTTGGACAATTCGAATATATATTACCATCTCCTTAAATTCATTAAGTGGTGAAGGACAGGAGATATATTAATCCTTACGATGTTTACAAACTTACTGTCTTTAATTTTTTCATAGAACAGGATGCTAAGTCATGAGAACAAGTCTACTGAGAATTCAGCATAAGAGTTAGGAGTAGTATATGAACTCAGGATAAAATTCATTGGCCTTACTACAAAGTATATATATATAGAATGAACATGGTTCACGGGAGTTAGATTTTGAGAATTAGATAGAGTTACGAACCCTATTTTTCAAAATAAGGTTCAAAATTCAATCTTCAAAATTGACATTGAGCCATATTTGATTTTCTTCAACTCCTAAACTAACAACAGTCAACCAATACAATTTGGAGGTTCCTCAAAGACTGGAAAGCCCTAAAAACTATTTCTAAATATTTATATTTTGTTTTTAAGAAAATAAGCTCAAGTTGAAGTTCAAAAAAAGTTTGATCCTGAATGTCCAAAAGAACTGAATGAAAAACTTCAAATAATAATTAAAAAAAAAAATTAATTAAATATCAAAAGATGTGTGAATATTAAGAATTATTAAACATATTATTATTTAAAGCTACATCATGCCATAGTTGAATAATGCACATCTGCCAAATGTTGCGATTTGAATGTCATTCCTTAAAGTAAAAAAATATGAAAGATTTCCCATAGCACATATATAAATATTTACAGTGTAAATTCCAACTTTTTTCATTCAGTTCCTTTTGACTCCAAGGTCAAGCTTTACTTTTTAAACTCTATTTTTAGCTTATTTTTCATAAAGAAAGCAAAAATTTTGAAATATATTTTAAGGCTGTGCAGAAAATATTTACAGTGTAAATTCCAACTTTTTTCATTCAGTTCCTTTTGACTCCAAGGTCAAACTTTACTTTTTAAACTCTATTTTTAGCTTATTTTTCATAAAGAAAGCAAAAATTTTGAAATATATTTTAAGGCTGTGCAGACAATGTAACTGACAAATTATATTGGTATACTATTATTAATTTAAAAGTCATGGTAATAAAAAATGGCTCAACATCAATTTTGAAGCTTGAATTAACCCTATTTGACCAACTTAAAATATGTGAAATTTCAAAAAATGGGTTCTAATATATACATAATCGTTATAAAAAGTTTGGGAAATTTTTAAAATATGTAAAAAACAAAATCAGAATATTTTTTTATGGAGAATCATAAGAAACTATATATATATATATTTTAATTTATTGTTCACTTATTTTTCAAAATTCTGAAAGTTTTTGTAGTGATTGGTGTATATGTTACTGTGAAAGACCGATATCTGGCAAATGTCGATATTCTCCGGTGATTGTCAGCATTCACATAGTCGCTTATTGTATGTCCGAAATATTTCCTAAATATCATTATTTCTCACACCGGCAAATGTCGACATTCAGCATGTACTGATGGTGATTGTTGAATAAAAATATTTTTGTTACGTTAAGACAAAAATGCAACTTTTTAAATCATACTTTATTATTAAAACATATTATGATATATGTCAAAATAGGAGAAAGGTTAAGTAACAGGACATGTAAATAAACTGTTGAACCTAAAACGAACAGTACATTCTAAATGAGAAAAGAAAATAATACCAATAATAAAATTACACATAAATTATGTAAGTGTTATACAAGCTTATTTATTGCAACAACTTAAACTGTTACGACACTTCGAATTGCACAAGAGTTCCTTGCTTTTACAGCTGCATTTAGTCATGGAACACTTCTTTTTGCAATTACAGCATGTATAGCCAACACATAATTCATTACCCTCCACTTCTCGAATTAGTTGCAGCTGCTTTTCTCAGCAACATTTCTTGAGAAAAAATCTCATCTATGGAAAGTAACTTTTCTTTACAAATTAAGAACTGATTACGGGTATAAAGCTGCTTGAGGGTACCATTTTTGTTTGCTGATTTATAAAAGTCTGAGTCTTCTATTCCAACAATAACCGCCAACACATTTCGGGCATCTGTACAACCACAGTTGACATCAGGGACTTGTATTCGTACAGTATCACCAATTTGAGCAGGAGGAAATTTCCTTTTAGAGGTTCGTAACATTTTTGTTGCTTGCAGTAGAAGATTCTCTTCCGTGGCCGCTCATTTTATAGAAATAAACTCGCGCTGTTCAGTCAGGGCTTGATATGAAGACGTGGTAGGTTGCAGCTCCTCATCAATATTTTCCTTTGGAATATGGTTTTCGGTATGGTCACTGCTCAAATTTTATTCAAAAGCATTAACAATTTCGAGCTGTTCTTCGGTTTCAATATTTATGATTTGCTAGCCAGGCAAAGATGACAATGCTATGCCTCTTTTTGGTTTAAAGCTAAACAGGGCTTCATAAGGACTTTGGCATATTCCTTCGTGGTATGTTGTGTTTTTGGCAAATTGAACAAAGGGCAAACCATCTGACCATTTATTTGTATCATTATCGTTCATCCATGCAGTTTACATATTCTGCATATTCTGACTTATCCTTTCAACTGAACCTTGTGTTTGACTATGACGAGGCTTTCATTGAACTATCTTAACATCTTTCCACATAGTGCATAGTTCGGATATGACTCATTACAGAATTCTCTACCATTATCTTTCTGAATGCAATATAGTTGGGGCACCAAATGTTAAAAATATTTGAATAAAGTGATATGCTACTTCTTCAGTAGTCTTACTTTTCAAAGGTCGTAACTAGACATACTTCATTAAATGATCTTGATATACAGTTATGAACTTATATTTGCCATTCCTGTGTGACTGCAGGTCTATCAGATCGACTAACATCTTGAGTTTAACTCCGAACTGACCATTGGTTTCACAACAATATCTTTTTTAGGTGCACTGCGTTTCATTTGACATTGTTTACATAAATTTAAATACAATATTACAACTTCATATGTAATATTTTTATATTTAACTTGCAATTCTTTAAGCATACGTGTTCTTCCTCCATGACCTATTCTGATGTGAGTTTCTGATAGTATACTGAGCAATTCATCATTGGTAACACAATACTGTATATTCATTTCTCCTCGTTTCGACCCCCACCAGAGCTTATCTGTGCTTGTCGACACACACCGGCGATGGTTCGAATGTATATGAATATAACCAAATATTCTGTCTTTCACCAACGTATTTGGTATGAGTAGACATTTACCGGAAAATATTGACATTCTCTAATTTCAGTCTTTCACGGTAACATATATACTAGATTGTTTAAATCTGCTTTTTGTTTTTCAAAATCAATTGAACTTTTCTTTTTAAAATATGAAGTGAAAGCCACAGTAGAGTATAAGAGCTTAAACAACACGTTTTTTGTCTATAGACATGGTTTGCTGCCATGTACCTTCATGTAACAAAGTTTTCTGTATAGAGAACATTTCACACTATATGCTGATATATAGTAATAATATTTTTATAAATTTTCAGTTTGCAAAAATAGAGTTTAAAGTTCAAGTTTCAGAACTGACAATGAGCCATTTTTAAACATCTTAACTTATAAACTAACGACACTATACCAATATAATTTGGGTTTATATAGTTTATCAAAGACATTGTATGAAAAACTCCGATAATTATTTCTAAATATTTATTTTCTCTGTAAAAATAAGTTCAAAATTAGAGTTTTTAAAAAAACAGTAAAAGTTTGGTCTTGAATATGTGCAAAGAAACTAAATAAAAAGAAATTGTAATTAGCACTGCAAATACTCATTTATGGGATAAATGTGCTTCAAAACTTTATGTAATTTTTTACTTTATTACCAAGTGATATGCTCTCAAAATGTAACAATTAACAGATATAAATCATTCGACTATGACATGATATGTAGCTTAAAACAATAATCTTAATAATAACTCTTAACATGCACACACCTGTTCCCATTTCATCTTTTTGACTTTGCATTTGTTGGTCTGTCTAGCACTGAAGAAGGGGATTCAATGTATCCTCGAAACAGCTGTATGCTTCATTGTTAACTAAATTGTGCTTAATTAAGCTTAAATTTTTCTTTCACTTTATGCACACACTTATTAATATTAAATTTAATCAAAATTATTATTTTAATTTATGTTATGTCAAAATTGAATGATGCATTTCCACCATTTGCGTGTGTGTAGTATTTTAAAAGTATATCACTCATTAACAAAGAAAAAAAAAGTTTTGAAGCATCCACTATTGGTTGGCTACAACTTGTTTAGGAATTAAAAGTCTTGTCTAAAATCTCTTTTTCTCTGCCATGGCAGCCATTTTGAATTTTAAAATCATATCACAAATGATCTTGAAAACAAAAAGCAGGTTCTAACAGTCTTAATTACAGTCACCATAAGAAGTCCAGAATTAACCCATTTTTGGGTTACAATCAAATTTTGGAAAAATAGATGATTTCTTGTGGAATGAGCCTTATATAAAATACCATCAATAGAAGAAATTAACAATCCTAGACAATAATTGTGTAGAAAATAAAATAGATTATGATTACAATATAACAAACTAAAAAACATTTACAATATCCAGAAAATTAAAACTCCTAAATAATTCAATGTAGTGTAAATTCAGAAATTAAGCATCATTGCAATGCTGAACCCAAACCATGAATTTTAAAAATACTGAAGAAATTTTTGTATAAATTCCGTATTTTTTAAATACTGAAGAAATTTTTGTATAAATCCAGACTGGTGTGCTTTTTTTTTCTTATTATTATTATTGTATTTATTTACATGAAATATTTAAATTATATTGTCAAAAATAAATAAAATTTATGTTTCTACAACAGTAGATTCATAAACCAAAACCACTAATTTTTAAAATATTGACAAATTTTATATATGATAAATTTTATATATATTCAAGGCTTATTGATATGCATTTTTTTTTTTTTTTAACTTGCATGAAGTATTTAATATTGTCAAAAATACACATTTGTTCTTACCTGTCAGACATGGCTCAAAGTATAATTATAAAACTGGCAGCAAATACTGCTGTGAGCTTTTGTAATCTAGTGGCAATAACTATTCAGTTCACAATACATAAATCTAACCATCAAAAATAATTTTAAATGTGTTGCAAATTTTTTGCTAAAAAAATTATTTAAAAAAAACTGCAGCTTTTATATGTTCATTATTTTTGTGATGGTTTTCAGCATCAAACTTTTTAACTACTCTTGCTACTATCCCCAGATTTGGGATGTGCTTTTACCAATTCAGGATAACTGCAACAAAACTTGCATCTTAGCTTTTACATGAAAATGCTGGGTTATACATTCGTGCAAAAGAACCTGCCATAAGAACCATTGATTGTTGCAGTGGTTTTATTGTTTATCATGACATTTGCCGTGGTTGCAACTTAATTCAAGGCCTGCTGTGAGAATTAAAAAGCTATAATGAAGTTAAAAAGTTTTAATATTTTCTACTTTATCCCTTCTGTTTTTGACAGATACACAAAAAATCTCATGTAAATGATAATATTTAAATTTTACCACTTTTGGAAATTGTCACCGTTAAATAGAACATATCTAATACCTTTGAAGTAAAAAGGCAACATTGTAATGTGTAAGATAGAAGTTTACTATGTTGTTTCCTTGTTACAGTAACTTATAATTTATATCTCTAACATCTGATATATGCCAAATTATAGTAAATAAACTCAAGTTGGTAAACAAAAATGTATCAGAACATTATTAATTTCATTAAGGGGGGCAGGGGGAGGACAACTTATCCCTTTGTTGCATTAAAAATGGCACATCAATGTATATTTAAATGCAGTAATATTAATGTTCAGTAATATTTTTCACTAAATAAATACATTTTTCAATTTAGAATATTATTGATAAAATATATTTACCTCATAATGGCACAAACATCACCAGCTAAATTTCTCCGGCAAGCAGTCACAGTAAGATACTCAGTAGGATTCAGACGATATGTGTCAATCATAAAATTCCGATATGCAATGTAACTAAAGGAGGAAATATAAAATTATAATAAAGGAAGTTCGGAAATTGATTGAAATAAGTTTTAAAATTTTTTAATCAATCTATTCATTTCAAACCTGATTGTACAATTTATTAAACAAATGCATGAAGCCACCAATTTCGATTTCACTTTTTACCCACCGGAATTGGAATTAATAGAAAATTGTAAAGAAGAAAATGAAGCGGTAAATTTTCTGGACATCTCAATAAAAAAACATGGATTATATGGTCATTATACAACGTTATATGACAAAAGAGAATTATATAAAATTAAGATCAATCATCTCATCGATTGGAAAACAAATCTTACCAAAAATATTTTCAGAAATATCATACTCGGACACTTCAAGAGAAATCAAATTTACAACACGTTTAAAAAAGATTGCAATAATAGCAATATAAAAATCATAAAAGAGGCTTTATATAAACATTATCCTTTATATTTCTTAAAGGATTGTTATAGATCGATTTTCAAGGTTCAGGTAGATTTTGACAGTTTACTTCTTCAATCTGCAAGTAAATAAAGTTTATGCGTACCTGCTAAGATTACACGCATGCGTAAGATGAACATATTTAAGATAGCGAGTTGGGCAGGATTCACTTTTGGTCCAGTTTCCTTCTGTTTGGTTGGTCTTGTTCTTCCGTATTCGGGTGCCTTCGTATTAGCACGCAATGGGGACCAACCTTTGCTTTGTATTGGTACCGTGAGCGTTTGCCTAGGCTGGAAAAGCAGCTTTAAACGGGAGGGGGAGTCGCAATCCTCCCCAACCATTAAATGCAAAGCATTTGGTTATCCCAAGTTCCTTTAATTCTTCTTTTTCTTGGATTACATTCTGCTTCGGAGTATAGAGCGGCTTGGCGCCTTTTCCTGAGTAGTGCCTTTGATTTTTGAGGACATGCATAGGAATTCTATTTGAATTTGTTTACTGGCTTTTATATGATATATATATATATATATATATATATATATAATAAAATTGTAAATCCAATGGTAGAATGTAACTAGTAACTCATAATACACTATCTTAAAATTTGCCTACAAAATACAATGAAATAAAGAAGTTCAACCATAAAGGAAATTATAAAACGTAATGCAGGTCATAAAGATAAAGATAATCAACAAATTTCAAAGGTGAGGAGTGAAAATAGGAAAACAAAAAAATTAAGCAAAAAAGCTTACACATGGAAGAGCTCTAGGCTTAAGAATAGTTCATTTCGAAACAATTCTTTTTCAAGTCCATATATCCCTTCGAAATGAAGACAAAAATACTTGTTTCTGAATCACAAGATAAATTTTATCTATAAACTTGTGTTATATGGACAAGCATAAAGATTGGAAATAAATAAAGAAAATATAAATACCTTAAAATACACCTCTAAAGTACAACCATGACAAGCAATATATGACTAGACCAAAGTTGCCATCCGCAGAAATGAAAAGAAGTGATCTGCTTGTTGCCACAGAGAGTAATAAAAACCGTACTGCGTAAAGGCAATAAAAAGAGGTATTCTACAGTTAAAGCTACAAAAGTAAAAGATGAAAATATATAATGTAAATTCAAGAGAATGTAGAAGTATGGCTAAAATAAGATATTAAAGAGAGATTATGAGAATTTTAGGCTAATCGAAACTTATTAACTATTCTATTTACTAAATATGCTGGATATTCATAAAATTTACTGGTAATTTTGAGGTTATCAATGTGCAAAGCATGAAATTTTTTATCTGATAATCTATAAATTCTAAAAAGTTGATTAAGTATAATATTTCTAAACAATTGAATAGAGTTGCAGGAATTAAATGGTAATAATTTATTAATATTAAATTTAAAAAAATCTTTTTTGTCATACAAATTAGTAACTATCCCATTAATAGGTTCTATAATTAGATTTAAATCCAAATAATTAATATTTTTACTAATAGAAGTTTCATTAGGTATTAATTCCAAATTATCCAGATAAAATTCTATATCTATGATATAGTTATCCGTAAATACAAGATAAATCAGATCATCTACATATCTGTAATTTTTATAATCTATAGAAGCAAAGAATTTTTCATAATGATATAAATTAGCTAACATACTGCTACTACAGCCATCTTGTGGAACCCCTGAGACTTGTAAATATAATTTATTACCTTGAAAAATATAATTATTGAAAAGAACAAAATGAAGAAGCTTAGGAAAATTGGTAAATTTACTAAGATGAGATTTATTAGTAATATAAGCATTATATACAGGTAAAATGATATCATAAAGATCACCGATCTTAATATTATTAAATAGATCTTTAAAATCTAAAGTTTGAAATCCTATTATTTTACCAAGTGTTTTTAATTTATTTTTTAATTCTTTACTATTATTTAGAATAATGTAGTTATCACTAGAATCTCATAAATTACTATTTAGTACATTTAAATAATTTAGTAATAATTTACTAACAGTAGTAGAGTATGAATTATGACCACTAGTTACAGTTCTAAATTTAATAGGATTTTTATGAAATTTAGGTATAAGCACAATATATGGAAATTTCAAAAATTTACTATTAATATCTAAAGCACTATACATATTGATAATTTTCAATTTGATACTATTAATAGAGTGTGAATCGAGTTTAAATAAACTATTATTTTTTAAATAATCTAACAGATATTGTATATAGAATTTTTTACAGATAATATCATAATTATTAGAGGCTTTATCAATATAAGTAATAACAAAAGATCTATGTAAATCATTAACAGAGTGTTTTATATTATCCATATTATATATATATATATATATATACACATATACACACACACATTATATATATATATATATATATATATATATATATTGGTCTAGTCATATTTTGCTCGTCATGGTTGTACTACTGAAGTGTTAAGGTATTTATGTTTCCTTTATTTTTCCAATCTATATGCTTGTCGTCCATATAACACAAGTTTATAGATAAAATCTATCTTGTGTTTCAGAAACAAGCATTTTCGTGTTCATTTCGAAGGGATATATGGACTTGAAGAGAATTTTTTCGAAATGAACTTATCTTAAGCCTAAAGCTCTTCCATGTGCAAGCTTTTTTGCTTGATTTTTTTGTTTTCCTATTTTCATTCCTCATCTTTGAAATTTGTTGATTATCTTTGTCTTTATGACCTGCATTACGCTTTATTATTTCCTCTTTATGTCTTAATTTCTTTTATTTCTTTGTATTTTGCAGAAAATTTAGGAATAGTGTATTATGAGTTACTTTTTACATTCTAACATTGGATTTACTAATTAATAATTAATATTTTTATTGAAAACATTTTATTTATTAGCTGCATTTGCGCAATAAATTAAATGTATATTGCATTGTCATTTACATTCTTATACTACGATGTTTTGTTTATCTAACTTTTCATTTCTGAACTATCCTAATTCCTAATTCCTTTTGTATGCTTCGTATTAAAGAAGCATTCTATTTACTATATATATATATATATATATATATATATATATATATATATATATATATATATATATATATATATATATAAGTCTACATCTAGAATATTGATTTGATTCTATAAAAAATGTTTTCAACATAAACAAGAAAGTAAAAATCAGGTGAAAAAAATGTTGCAAATGCACTAATATAAAATTTTGAATAAGTATAAAAATTATTGTGGAATTGCTACAAAATATTTCATCATTTTAAAATTGCCAAAATTATAATAAATTAACAGTGGAAATTTTTCTGCTGATTTAACACTTTTTATTTTATTTGAAAAATCGAATGTAGGTTGACAAGCATGTCTCATATGAAAAAAAAAAAATTGAAATGTTCTAAATGGCAAAATATCCTTCACAAAGCTTCCCATTTAAAAAAAAGATGTCTACATTCCAGTGAATTAATGAACAAAAAATGGGATATACTATGATGGGATGTACAAAGATGGGATGTACAAAGATGGGATGTAGGCCAGATATATTATGTTACCCAATATTCTAGTACAGAATTTAGTCTTTATTGCTATGTTTTATTTTTAGTCTTTATTGTTATTGCCATTAATACAGGGTGTTTTTAAAGTCACGCAAACCACATTTCGGTTGATATCTCTCATAAATATAAAGATAGATGTTTGAATTTCGCGCTATTTATACATCATATAATGCACAATAGATGGCGTTGTTAGTATAGAGTCAGTTCACATAGTTCTAAAATGGCACTCAGATTACCGGAGCATGCATTTATGTGTGGAGCATTATTTGAAGACAAATTCTTACAAAATTTTTCGTTCAGCGTTTCGCAAACATTTTGAAACACGAAATGTGGCGAATAAATCATTGATACTTCGTGTAGTCAAGATTCAGGGAAACTGGTTCTGTTAATGACCAACGACGAAGTGGTAGGCCAAATCTGAGTGTGCATGAAATGTCCGAGAGAGAAGCCCTAGAAAAAGTCTTCGTAGGTTATCATTGCAGACTTGCAGACAGGTGTGTCACTCGCTTCATGTCAAAGGGTTGCCAAGAAATTGAAATTTCATCCGTATAAGGTGCGGGTTGTGCAGGAACTTAAGGAACCAGACAAAGAAAAACGAGTATGTTATTGTTTGTGGTTTCAAGAACATATTCAAACTGACATAAACATTCAGGACCTTACTTTTCTCAGCGATGAAGCCTGGTTTCATCTTAGCGGATACATTAATACAGCAAATGGTTGTCATTTTCATCATTTGTTGTAATGCACGATGTTATGCAGACATTAAACTATTTACTGTGAATATTTCATATTTTTGTCTTTTTTGTATTGGGAAATATCAAACGAAATGTGGGTTGTGCGAATTTATAAACACCCTGTATCTTCATTACTGGGTATATCTTCGTCCTTGTGTTAGTGGTGTCTAAAAACTGATAAAATGGATGAACAGATGAAACATATTGTAAGAATGTATAATAACTTGGACTATGAAATTTAGTGTCCAATGGGATAATTTCCTTAGAATAATAACTACTTGGTTGAAAGGTCATCCCAAAAGTCACCAATTTACACTGTTGGCTAAAACACTGTCCGCATTTTCAATAATGCATATTGCCGACAGATACAGAAGATTGTGCCAGGATATACCAGCGCTAAAAGTTAACAAAAATAACTGGTCCTACGGACCAATTTCTTGTATACACTGGTCCAGTACACAGTACAGACCAGTTTTGTAATCACTGGCCCTACGGACCAGTGTATACAAGAAATCACTAGTCCACAGCCATCATGACTGGTAAGCTAAGATGGTACAATATAATGGTAAGTAATACAACATGGTAGCAATGGATAAATACATACTCCAACACCTAACACGTAATATATATGTGCTACATTAGAAGTATACAACAAGTTATTCCAAATAATTATCAAATTAGTTAATATATACACTATGAATAGTGACAAAAACTTCTAGATTGCGAAATTTTTTATTTTTTCTGTCAAAATTTCCTTAATTTAGAATATATCTTTCATCATTTTTAAAAATGTAAATTGAATTTAATAGATTGTTAACTTGCATTTGTTCTCTCTCATCAAGGTTTATGTAGTATTTATGATGACAAAATTAAAAAGTTTTTAAGTACCACAAGAGTAAATTTTACCACCAATTTATATTTATATTTTATCACTATAGCTAAATTTCACTATTATTTCATTAATTTATAATTTTTTAACTACCAGAAAGCATGAGCAAAAACAATAATTAGGAGTTCTGATTTGCTAAACAATTGCACTTAAAAGTCATTTTTAACTTGCACTAAATTCTCTCTCTGTCAATAGGTACTGATAACAAAATACAGTACACGACCTCTTATCCGGCATTCCAATATCCGGACTCCCCCAAAACCGGAATACGGCAAAATAATGCCAAATTCTGCGCCAACAAGCGATTATTTGCTAAATATTGTGCCAAATAGCGATTTTTTGTTTAAAATCCCACCAAATGCTTTTTTGCTTTAATTAGCAATATCAATAAAAAAAAAAATGCATTGAAACGTACTATTTTGGAGGGTTTGAAATAGGACACGCAAACCGCGCACGAAATTCAAAATTCCTGTGCAGAAAAAAATGCCGCGCGCACTCGCCGCCGCTGATTCTTCATAAATTTCGAAAACGAACGCGAGGAATTCTCGCGATAGCGAATGAAAATATTCCGTGGATCACGTTTTTTCCAAGAAGTTCCACAATTCCTCTTTTCCGGAAAACATCCGAAGTAGCACCGTTTTCCCCAAAAATGTCCTAAGCGGCTGCATCCGGCCGTTTTAATCAAAATATTAAAACAAATTCCTCAATCTCAGTTTAAGAACATCATTAATCAGAATTTAGAACAGCATTAATCACTTTCAGAATAAACAGGCCTAGCATCAATTCACTAAAAATTCAAGTTCAAGAACAACTTTTACATTTCAGTTGGTAGAAATAAGTACTTATTTTACTGTTGAGGAATAGAATTAAAAAAGATATCACCCATATATGGGAAAACACCGAACAGCCAAAATAAAGTCTCGAGAAGGAAATCAATGTCATTCATCGTTAGCTCGGGTGCAATCTTCTTTTACTCCAGAAAAAGCTAATGGAGACGTATCTTCAGTAAAGCATCGATACACCAAATGAGTCCAGCCATTTAAGTGGAATATGGTGCTTCAACACCTCATGAAAAGAACACTCCCGAACTTGGTCAGCACAAAAACGGGCAGCTCTTTCACATCATAGAAAACTTAGTTTAATGTAACAGATCACCAGTGAACATCATTTGGAACAAAAGCACAGACGGTTCCATCATCAAAACCCCAGAAGTAAACATTTAGAGGTCCGGTTCTGTGACTCAGAATATTAAACTACTCAGTTCATCATGAAAGAACAAATCTGACCTCCCGTTACTAAACAATTATTCCAAAGGCACCGACGATACTTTGGCTTTGGTAGACATCAACTACATCGCTCCCAACATTATTTCGAAGATAAGAGAGGCAGGAGATCCGAACAATATCAATTCAATCTTTATAGACATGACAACTCTATGCCATTAGGACACGACTCATTCAGAGGCTCTTGAGTGTATAGACTAAACATTGCCTCTATGGCAGGAAAATAAACCGAACAAAGTTAAAAAGCTGCAAAATAAAACGTTCGTTTCTCAGAATGTATGCCTAATGGCACAGGACAGCTTAATAGCTTATATAAAAAACGTGTGAATCGCAATTATATACTGTCAAAAATCACTGCCACACATTATAAACAAAACTATCAATGAACGATAAAAAAATTAATGACAGACGGTTATAATATTATGGTCAACCAATCAAAAACTCAAAATTTTAAAGAAGGGAATAGAAATTTTAAAGCAGACGAAAATTAAAAAGAAATGAAGTGAAACGATTTGGAATATACGAATTCGACAATAATTTAAAAATGGACGATTCTGAAAAATTTAAAAAGCTGAAAATAGAATAAAAATGAAAAATCATGATAAATCAACAAATTCTTAACCGAGAATAACACATTTGGAATCAAATCAAAAGGAATAAAAAAGGCAATAAATGGAACTTCAAATTAGCTAATTTAAATAAATTTAAATTGCTAAAACCTAAAAAGAACGAACTTTCGCCGTTTGGAATACAAAACTATGGAATGGAATGCATTTGGAACAGAAGAATATCAAAAACCTAACTAAATTTAAGAAAAGAGAATAACAATATGTAAATAAGTCTCCTAAACTCATTTAGATATTAATAAACAAACTTCCTAAAATTATTAAATAGCAAAAAGCAACCCAACAACTGAAATAAACACAATATGTTCATGTACTCAATTAAAACTCTTTTAATGTTTTTTTTTTACTTAAATATGCTAGACCCGGTTGTACCCAACTTTTTAAAACTTAGCCCAAGTCCGGTCCTTAAAAGTGTTAAAAACTCAGACTTGGTCTGGTCTGGCCCAGAACTCAGACGGGGCCAATGCTGCTAGGTCCGAGCCCGTGCAGACCTCTAAAACGTGCTACTATCGAAACGTACACGAAAGTGACAGATGCGCAGACAACATTGCTCATCTTTCTCCATGGAGCAAGCAGGCACGTACAAGTGGCAACATAGCTGAAAACAGAATTTGACAGCTTGCCAAAAGCGCTTTCGCATTAGACGGAATGACAAAGAATATATGGGATGTGCGTAAAAATTCTTTAAGTATTCCGGAAGTTAAAAAGAGAGGAGCAAAGTAAATTTTGTTTAGAAATGAAATCTTGTACTTTCATGATCAAGGCTACTGGTCCAACAGACAAACTATGTTTTCATTCGTCTGATCCGATAAAATTTTTACTGTTCTCGGACCAGCGGACCACCAATGATTTTGAATGCTGCATACCTTGGTTTTAACATGTACAAGTTAATTATTTTCAATATAACAGGGTGAGTACACTTTTTTGAAAGTGAAATTCAAGGACTTTCCAGGACTTTTTCAAGGACATTACAAAAAAATCAAGAACCTATTTCACAGTTGCACAAAACTGAGTCAGTACAAAAATTGCATTTTTAAGTTTTTTTTTTTTAAATTAATGAATTTGCAAGAAGTTTTAAATATAAAAATATATTGCTAAACAGAAAAGATGTAACCATATGTAATTGACATAATGCATGAATTATCTGATATCACCGAAATTCTTGAAAGAATCTGAATGTATTAACGATTAAAAAAAAAAAAAAAGAAAAAAAAGGGGAAAAAAAAAAACCATCCTTATAATACCTCTCACAGTTTAAAAATATGTTTATGTATTATATTAATGGTGTAATACATATAAAAAATTATCTTAAGTTTGTATCTATAGTACAATTTAAAAACCTTAATTTTGGAATTCTTTTATTTTAACACAAAATATTTGAAAAAATTTCAAAACACAGGCAAAATAGATTCTAGTGTAATATATTTTTAACCAATAGTTAGAAATTATTGTAAAAGTTGAAATTCAAATCAAAGCTATAATTATCAAATTTTATTATTGAACACAAAACATATATTGAACAAATGCAACAATATTTAATATAAGCATTTTCAAAAATTTATGAAAACAAAAGACATTAAATTAAATATTTATGTCACACTTATCCCATACCTCACCTCTGAATTAGATAGAAAAATGAATCAGTAATAAACCATAGCAAATGTTATTATATTACTTAGTATTGTTAGCTACATCTAATTTTTTATTAAATTATTTTTCTAAATCATGTAATGTGCAATTAATGTGCAACAATATGGAGATGGAAATCAATGGAAAAGGATAATTGTGTACTCTCGAAAACGCCCGCGAAAAAAATAATAATAATAATAATTTCACGATCGTACTATCTATGTGAAAATAATTAAAAAATTAACCTTTATAATCAACCAAAATATGAAAATAAGCTAGTTTAGTCAAGTTAATGTGCAACAATATGGAGATGAATGGAAAAGGATAATTACGTATTCTCGGCAACGCCGGCAAAAAAAAAAACAAACTGAATTTCATGATTGTAAATTTATATGAAAATTAAAAATTAACCTTTATACTCGACCAAAATATGAAAATAAGCTACTTTAGTCAAGTTAATGTGCAACAATAGGGAGATGGAGATCAATGGAAAAGGATAATTGTGTACGCACGGAAACGCCAGCAAAAAAAAAAAAACTGAATTTCACGATCGTACTATGTGAAATTAATTAAAAAATTAGCCTTTATAATCAACCAAAATATGAAAATAAGTTAGTTTAGTCAAGTTAATATGCAAAAATAGGGAGATCGATGGAAAAGGATGATTGCGGAATCTCGGCAACGGCCACAAAAAAAAAAAAAAAAAAAAAAAAAAAAAAACCTCAATTTTACGATCATACTATTTATATGAAAATAATTAAAAAGTTAACCTTTATAATCAACCAAAATATGAAAATAAGCTAGTTTAGTCAAGTTAATGTGCGATAATAAGGGGACAGAGATAGATGGAAAAAGTATGTGAAAAGCTTGTGACAGAAAAAGGTAATTGTGTACTTTCAGCAAAGCCCGAAAAAAAAAAGACTGAATTGTGCAATATTATAATTTAAGTGAGATATAATTTGTTTAGTAAAATATTTCTTTATTTTTACTCGCACTATAAAAATACATTAGGTCTATTGTTTTGATATGAATTGTTACTTTGATATGAAATCATTAGAAGAAGAAAATTGATGCAAACTGATAATTTTGGACTCTCAGCAAAGCAGGGAATATGAATTGAATTGTGGGATGTATGGATTTCACGGGATTTTCCGTAGTTTTGGGATTAATGTCCATAAAACCATAAGATGAAGTAAAAATCCGTACAAACTAAGAAAAATTAAAAAAGTTAGCATCTGAGAATGGGGAGAGACGTAGAGCAAACGTAAAACAAAACAGGATATCGGAAACGCGACACACCGGCGCAAGGAGCAGACACTAGTCACCGACGCCGTTCAAAATGCAAACAACGTGGTAATGACGAAACGAACGGCCACCATTCGCGGGAAAACAAGTAATGGGAGGAACCAATTCAACTGTGACTGACAGTGCCGGGGAAAAGAGAACTGGTTTGAGACTGTGACGTAATGAGTGATGTAGGAATTCTAGTACAACCGGAATTTTGCAGTTTTTGAATTGGAAATGAGAAATTCAAGGATTTTCCAGACCTTTTTGGAAATAATCCCAATTTTCCAGGCTATTCAAGGCCTTGGAAAAAAATAATGAAATTCAAAGACTTTCAAGGTTTTCCAGGCCGCGTACGCACCCTGATATAAGCATGCATCATATGTCAAAAATTTCAATAATGTAAAGTTATTTAATTCTGTAAAATATACAGAATTTGAAGTTTCTTAAATAGTTCACTTTTACTAATATATTCTAGTGTTTTTTCAAAATAAATTTATATTAATTCAAAAAAATTACTGCAATTATGTGCAGGGTTACTAAATTTCATTATCCGTGTCAAGCACATCTGTGAAATTCGACCTGGAACTATTGAAATTTATGAAAAATTTTGCCAGTGTAACATTATATGTGTATACCTTAAAGAAACCAATGATGTCTCAGTTCATACTTGAAGACATTTCTTTTGAAATCACTTCCTCTATTGGTTGATCATGCTGTATTAAAGCCTCTAATTAGGGTACAAAAATTGTTCAATGTGGCAGCAATAGGCTTTTTTCTGACACAATGGTTAGTTCACTGTGGTTTAAAAATTTTCTTTTATCATATAAATTTATAGTCAACTTATTATTTTGCATAACTGGATTTAAATCTAAAAAGTTAGCAACATTGAAATTATTATTTTACAGTTAATTGTATGTAGATTATCGGGATTGAAGCTAAAAGCAAGTATACACATAAAACATCATCCATATATCTGTGCACAAGCATATCATGCAAATCCTGATTATTATTTTTTCATAGAATAAATATCGGTTAGATAGTATAAAGGAAGGCTAATATTAAATTCATAAATAAGGTGGTACTCCTGTGAAATGTCAAATTGTTACTTTTGAAAAACATTACCATGCTGTATATAATTTTTGAAAAACATAAAATGTAGTAATTTTTTAACAAGGTATGATGAATAATTATGAATACTTTATGTATTTTCAAAGATTTCAAAAATAAGATAGTTTTAAAGAGATCACTTATATCTATATTATTAAACAAATAATCAAATGTACAAATACAATGGACGTTAGAAGGTGTTTTTATATTAACTAGCTCAAAGCTATTATATAATATAAAGCTATCTTTTGATATATCAACTAAATAAATAATTATATTTAAGATATTAAGTTGTATCAGCAATTCTTCGGTTCTGAACACTTTACAGGAGATATGAATTCTTTTCATTAGTCATTTTATGTGGGAACATTTCTGATATTATGTAAATGAAAACAAGTTTTCAAAAAAGTCTTGAGTGTGGCAGAAAACTTGGAATAAAATGAAAAAATTTAGCATTTTGCTTTTTTAAACTCTTGTGAAAGGTTTGGTTTTAAAATTTAAAATTATGTGATGAGTACATATTTGAAACTTGGAATTTTGTCAAGGATCCACTTGACTATTTTTAAACCAACCTGTGCTGTATGTCTAGACAAAATGAAATATAACTAATGATTTTAATTCTAGGGCTTATTTAACCCAGGCATATTAATTTTTAGACTGTTTAAAAGTCATTTTTATGTCCTAAACTTTAGTTTTCAAGACATTTGAAAATAAAATTTCGAAAAGTGAATAAACTCTATTTCATTAATATCTCTAATATAAAGCTTTTAAAATAAAAACTACACATTAAATCGCAAAAATAAATTCACTGAAAAATTACTTACACTTCAGGAGTTTTTGAC
Source organism: Amaurobius ferox (assembly GCA_951213105.1). NCBI lineage: Eukaryota > Metazoa > Arthropoda > Arachnida > Araneae > Amaurobiidae > Amaurobius > Amaurobius ferox. The sequence goes on along the minus strand of OX578135.1, from coordinate 133,414,422 downwards.
TTATTCTTCAAATTGAAGAACTCTGGCAATCCCCTTCTTTCAATAGCATGCACACTGCAACAACATAATATCATTAAAATAAATCAAAACAATTTCATAAACATGAAATACAAAATTTACATTGTAAAAAACAGATTTTATTGAAGTTGTTTTTAATGGAAAACAACAAAGTGGGAAGTTGAAATTAAAAAAAGAGCTAATATTTTTCCCAAACTGGTTGTCAAAACTTAATTTACTTCTCTATACAAAAATAAAAATTTAAATATACAAAATGTTTATAATTTATATTTACTACTTTTATTGTCTAATATACTATTACTTTTAACCTGCATTATAAAAATAAGAGCTTTTATTGCGATGATAGGGAGTAATTAGGAGATGAAAATAAATGTAAAAAAAGGATATTTTGTGACTCTCAGTAATGCACAAGAATATAAACTGAATTGAGCACTACTGAATAAAATTTAAATGCTCACAGTGAAATAGTTTCCACATAAATTTTCAGATTTTATATAAAAAATTGTAAAATTGGACCATAAATCACTTTTATGGGAAATTTTGTGATTTCTTTAAAAAGGGAAATAATCTGGAGATTTCAGCTTGCAATCAAGAAAGAAACTGGTAAAAAATACACACAGAAAAATAGTTTCCCACTAAAAACAATGGATATAACAGCCATGCATAAAGTAAAAAATTCTATTAGATATACCTGTTATAATCAAACCAGGCTGCATAGCTAGGAATTATAATATGATTTGCCTGTTCAGTCACATTATCATCTTGGTTGTCTTCTGGGGGCTTATCCCTACTCTGACTGTTAGGAGAACCAGGTCTTGAAGATTTGGATTTCTCATCTTTATCAGTCTGAAAAAAAAATTCAAGGGCTAAAATTCAACAGAATATTTACTATATGAGCAGGGTAAATGCACTGTCAATCATAAAATGAATGATTTCCAACACTAGGTCTATCATAAAATGGATAAACTGACCATTTCAGGCTCGCTCCACTTTTGAACTAGCCATTTACTTTTCTCACAAATATTAAAATTTGTATGGCAAATTACCCTGATCCGTCTGTTTACCAGTTGATTCAGTGTGATTATTGTTTGAAATTGTAAAATTATTCTTAATTATTCTTAAGTAGCATTCCATATAAAGTTTTAATTTTATCATGTACATAGTCTAAAACTCTACAGCACAACATAAAAACTACTAAAATTATATATATTAATGATATTTAACAGTGATTAAAAATGTAAAGATGAATAACTGACAAAAGCTTCAATATATATTACACCAATGCTCCTTTTATCATTATTCCATTAATCATTTACAGTAGATGCACAATAGCTTCTAAATACAGCAAATACATTTATATTCCAATTGCAAAATAATACAGTTAATGATTTGCTTCCATAGCATAATTTTTATATAAGTCGGCCAACTCTAAAATAAGATCGAACAACATAATGCTATTAAATGTTTAATTTTCTGACTGGCATATGAAAAAATTTTTAAATTTGAGGATATGGTTTTTAAATTTGAGGATATGGTGAGGATATGGTGAGGATATGGAAGCTTCAATATATATTACACCAATGCTCCTTTTATCATTATTCCATTAATCATTTACAGTAGATGCACAATAGCTTCTAAATACAGCAAATACATTTATATTCCAATTGCAAAATAATACAGTTAATGATTTGCTTCCATAGCATAATTTTTATATAAGTCGGCCAACTCTAAAATAAGATCGAACAACATAATGCTATTAAATGTTTAATTTTCTGACTGGCATATGAAAAAATTTTTAAATTTGAGGATATGGTAACCCCCCCCCCCCCCCCCCCCCCCCCCGATACTTTGACATATTCGGGACTTCAATAGGGCCAGATTACCAAATTTGACAGATTCCTGGATGGCAAATTAAAATGAGATAAAAATGGGAAAATTTAATTTAAAACAAAATATTGGACAATAAATGCAATATATGTTTGCCTAAAACATTACAAACTAGATTACACAGTACAGTATGGGAAAAAATATTTAAATTATACGGTAAACTTCAATCAACAGAAATCTGTATATAAATTTATTTAGTAATCCTATTGCAATAAATGAAACACCGTACAGTCGAACAAACCTGAATCCCATTTGAGAGCAAACAATTGGATGCTGGATTAAAAAAAATTTACTGTATAAAGAAAATATTATTGCAGGAGCCATAAATGCTCATGATATTATTGCATACTGTAGGATGGTATGGAAATGTTTTATAAGTATCGATTCAAAATGTACACTAATGTCCAAAAGTTAAGCAACAAATGGAAAAATTAGCATATTTAGCAAAAGAAACAACATGTAGTTACAAAATGTGCACATATTACAGACAAATGCATGTGGAAACTAGCCTGCAGGAAACATTTTGGTTATCAACATTTTTTAGCAAAAAAAATGTATCAGGAATAAAAGTGGCTTGCTCCATGCAGAGCCTGAATCTCTGTGCTATGGATTTCAGAAAGAAAATAGAAATACCTAAATTTTTAAAAATGAGTAGATAACATCATCTGAGTGATGCGAGGTGATAGGAGGTAATAGCGTGTATCGAAGGGAGCCAGCAACAATCGGAAATAGTTCAATCCCCAAATATCAATTGTTCAGTCATTTGCCGCCTGTGGAACAGGTATCAAAGTGAAGGAATTGTGTCACAATGACCAGTAAGTGGACATCCAAGGGTCATAAATGCTCAGGATGACCATTTTCTGCGTTCGCAAGCACAATACCACAAGTCAATTATTGCACATCGGCTTACTTCCAACCTTGCAGCATCAACAGGAAGAGCAGTATCTTGGCAAACTTTACAGACGACTACATGCAGGTCAGCTGTATGTAAAATTACGAGTAGTTTGCGCCCTACTGATGCCTTCGCACAGAATGGCCCACTTAAACTGAGCTCGAGATCACCTCAACTAGACTCCACAGCAATGAGGTACTATGTTCTTCACGAATGAGACACAGTTTGGTGTACAGAGTGATTCACGATGGTTATTGGTTATAATAATGCCTAGAACTCACTATCAAGCCAATAACATCCACAAAATGCATGCAGGGTCCGCGCTAGCCATTCGCCTACGCGCCAAATGCTAAAAGATCGCAAAACTGGCGATAAAAAAAATACTTTGGCGAAAAAAATGGCGAATGATTTTTTGAAAACTGTGAAAATTTCGTAAATATTTTTTTGGAAAGTAATATGGAATAAAAGTTCGATTTAATTTGGAATAGAAGTCCGATTCCAGACAAGTAGGCCTATGATATACTACGTGCGTTGTCTCCCGTCTGTTTTGGGGACGCTCGTTCTCGTGTGACAAGCTCCAAGTATTCTTTAATTCCCAGCACGCTGCTCCTCAAAACGGACGGCAGACAGCGCGCATTCCTGTCTCTCAAGCGTCCTTGACTCACCGCGGCAATCAAAACATTATCTGGATTCCGTCCGTTATGTGAGCCGATTTTTTTCGTTAACCCCGAATCGCACAACCGTTAACCCCCAACACAGTTATTAGATACTCTCCAATAAACAAAACAAAAAAACACTTTCAACTTAAAATCCTGCATTATAGTTTTAAGCAATCCGTTACAGAATTATTTCTGAAAAGAGCCATTTTTTTTCGAAAACGATCAGCCGTAATCAGAGAAACAAGTGATAAACATCGAACGAAAATGTTGTATATTTTTTGATGACGCGTATACAATGGTAGTCCGGAGCTTCTGGAGGGCAGAGAAATTAGGAGTGTGCGATTGCGTAATTACTACCGCATCGTTTTAGGATCGATTGTCTTGCGGGAAAAAATAACTTTTAGACTTACGATGTTCTTTTTTTTTCAGACTCCGCATATAAATCGCCCCCCTCCTCCACTTTGAAGCATTTTTTTTTCTTTTTGTCACAAATTTCTTGACTTACGCGAGTATATTACGGTAAATAAAAAAGCATTTAATTTTAGTTAAAAATAAAATAGAAAAAAGGCAACTACTGATTATTATCACAGATGCCAATTTGCGGTTTGCTGTTTTTGTCATAAGTTGAATCGTAGTTTATCTTTTTGTTACGAATTTTTAAGCCTGCCTGGCTTGTTTTCGTTTCATCTTCATCATCATCTTTATGGTTTTTATAGGATCCTTACGCCTGCCTGAATTTTAAAACCGACATTAAAATTTATCCCTTAGATAGTTTTGGTGCCTAATTTTAAAGAAATATAATGATGGTACTGCATATAAAAATATTATGGATGTAACAGGAATTGGTTTCACATGTCCTATGACAATAACCATCGTTAAAAGAGGCTTTTGTAAACAGAACATAAATTTCATTAAGTAGTAACATCAGAGTAAAAAATCTCAGTGACTTGATTCTTATAAATAGTGAAGGGCCAGATATGAAAGATTTTAACTTTAAGGCAGCTTTTGAAAATTGGTGTATAGTGCAAAAATTCGATGCTTGCCTGGTTTATATGATAATGAAACTATGTGAATTATAGAATAAATTTGTCAATTTTGTAACTCATTGTGATCTTTCATTGGTAAATACAAGTTTAATTTGCTAATAGCCTGTTTAATGATTAAAAAAATGAAATCTACCTATCTTTATATCTTGTTTAGAATGAAATTAATATTATTAGCTGCATTATGGCTTAAAAGTAAAAAATTTTTTACCGATGGCGACGATAACTTTGACTAATAATCATGTAATTTGGCTAATGATTTTTCAATTTGGCTAATTTGTTTGCTAACAGTTTGAAATTCCTAGCGCGGGCCCTGTGCATGCATACCCAGGTGCAGTTTAATGATTTGGGCAGGAATTGCTGTCGGTGCCTGCACTGATCTCCACATCTTTCCTCACTGTACTGTAACTGCAATGGGGTATAAAGGTGACATTCTTGATCTATGTGTTTGCCCATTTCTTGCGGCCATGAGTCCTGATGTCATTTGAATGGCCAATAATGTGCAAGTTCACACAGCTTGCATTGTCAGTCAGTACTTAGAATTATAAACACTGCTTTGTATGGAATGGCAGTCAAGATCTTTCATCCTAAAGCCCATCGAGCATGTATGGGACATGCTCAGGAGGCCTTTTAGGTTCTTTCAATAATCATCCCCAGCACCTTTAGGAGCTAAGAGTATGTCTTCTCCATAAATGGGTACAGATACTCCAAATCACCATAGATGATCTTATTCTTGGCATGAATAGATGCTATCTGGCATGTGTTTCCAGCAGCATTCATCATATTCCGTATTGATAGAATGCCACAAATGAATTGTTTTTGCCACCCAAAATAGTATGATTTTGTTCAATGAGCTTCTTGATGACATAGAATTCTTTAACAATCTTTAAACAATAAAGAACCACCATGGGGTGAAGATCTTGAAAAAAAAAAAATGACAAAGAGAAAGACTATAGATTGTAAGCCACTACCAAATATTCACATAAGTAATACAATCAGATATTCACATTGTTATATGCATCATTCCAAATGACCATACCGTAATCAACACAGCATTGAAGAGAAGGTATAACTTGATTTAGTGAGCTCTTAATTCAGGTGCATTGTAAGTATAATAACCTAGTAACTCAGAGTTCAGCTCACAGAAACCAGTGAGATAGAATTATTTAAGAATATTTAAGACATAGAGAAATCACAATGAAGTGAAGATCTTCAAAAAAAGAAATAAAGAAAAAGACTATAGCAAGTAAGCCACTACCAAATATTAACACAGGTAGAACAATCAGACATTCACATTCTATGTATCATTCCACATAATACTGTAATCAACACAGCATTTAAGGGGAGGAATATCTTGATTTAACGAGCTCTTAATTGAGATGCATCATAAGTAAAGTAACCTAGCAACTCATAGTGCAGCTCACAGAAATCAGTGAGATAGAATTCTCTAAGAATCTTTAAGACATAGAGAAACCACAATGGGGTTCAGATCTTCAAAAAAAGACGTGACAAAGAAGAAGACTATAGCATGTAAGTCACTAACAAATATTCACACAGGTAGTACAATCAGACATTCACATTATATGTTATATGTATCATTCCACATGCCAATACTGTAATCACAACAACATTTAATCACCACAGCATTTAAGAGGAATGACTTGATTTAGCGAGCTCTTAATTGAGATGCATTATAAGTATAATAACCTAGCAACTCAGATTGCAGCTCACAGAGATCAGTAAGCTTCTTGAAGAAATAGAATTATTTAAGAAATAGATAAACCGCAAGAGGGTGAGGATCTTGAAAAGAAAAAAAATGACAAAGACTACAGATTATAAGCCAGTAGAAAATATTCACACAGGTAGAACAATCAGACATTCATATTATATGTATCATTCCACATGACAATACTGTAATCACCACAGCATTTAAGAGGAGGAATGACTTGATTTAGTGAGCTCTTAATTGAGATGCATCATAAGTATAATAACCTAGCAACTCAGAGTGCAGCTCACAGAGATCAGTAAGCTTCTTGAAGAAATAGAATTATTTAAGAAATAGATAAACCGCAAGAGGGTGAGGATCTTGAAAAGAAAAAAAAATGACAAAGACTACAGATTATAAGCCAGTAGAAAATATTCACACAGGTAGAACAATCAGACATTCATATTATATGTATCATTCCACATGACAATACTGTAATCACCACAGCATTTAAGAGGAGGAATGACTTGATTTAGTGAGCTCTTAATTGAGATGCATCATAAGTGAAATAACCTAGCAACTCAGAGTGCAGCTCACAGAGATCAGTAAGCTTCTTGAAGAAATAGAATTATTTAAGAAATAGATAAACCGCAAGAGGGTGAGGATCTTGAAAAGAAAAAAAATGACAAACAGAAAGACTACAGATTATAAGCCAGTAGAAAATATTCACACAGGTAGAACAATCAGACATTCACATTTTATGTATCATTCCACATGACAATACTGTAATCACGACAGCATTTAAAAGGAGGAATGACTTGACTTAGTGAGCTCTTAATTGAGATGCATCATAAGTGAAATAACCTAGCAACTCAGAGTGCAGCTCACAGAGATCAGTAAGCTTCTTGAAGAAATAGAATTATTTAAGAAATAGATAAACCGCAAGAGGGTGAGGATCTTGAAAAGAAAAAAAAAATGACAAACGAAGACTACAGATTATAAGCCAGTAGAAAATATTCATACAGGTAGAACAATCAGACATTCATATTATATGTATCATTCCACATGACAATACTGTAATCACCACAGCATTTAAGAGGAGAAATGACTTGATTTAGTGAGCTCTTAATTGAGATGCATCATAAGTATAATAACCTAGCAACTCAGAGTGCAGCTCACAGAGATCAGTAAGCTTCGTGAAGAAATAGAATTATTTAAGAAATAGATAAACCGCAAGAGGGTGAGGATCTTGAAAAGAAAAAAAAATGACAAAGACTACAGATTATAAGCCAGTAGAAAATATTCACACAGGTAGAACAATCAGACATTCATATTATATGTATCATTCCACATGACAATACTGTAATCACCACAGCATTTAAGAGGAGGAATGACTTGATTTAGTGAGCTCTTAATTGAGATGCATCATAAGTGAAATAACCTAGCAACTCAGAGTGCAGCTCACAGAGATCAGTAAGCTTCTTGAAGAAATAGAATTATTTAAGAAATAGATAAACCGCAAGAGGGTGAGGATCTTGAAAAGAAAAAAAATGACAAACAGAAAGACTACAGATTATAAGCCAGTAGAAAATATTCACACAGGTAGAACAATCAGACATTCACATTTTATGTATCATTCCACATGACAATACTGTAATCACGACAGCATTTAAAAGGAGGAATGACTTGACTTAGTGAGCTCTTAATTGAGATGCATCATAAGTGAAATAACCTAGCAACTCAGAGTGCAGCTCACAGAGATCAGTAAGCTTATTGAAGAAATAGAATTATTTAAGAAATAGATAAACCGCAAGAGGGTGAGGATCTTGAAAAGAAAAAAAAATGACAAACGAAGACTACAGATTATAAGCCAGTAGAAAATATTCACACAGGTAGAACAATCAGACATTCATATTATATGTATCATTCCACATGACAATACTGTAATCACCACAGCATTTAAGAGGAGGAATGACTTGGTTTAGTGAGCTCTTAATTGAGATGCATCATAAGTATAATAACCTAGCAACTCAGAGTGCAGCTCACAGAGATCAGCAAGCTTCTTGAAGAAATAGAATTATTTAAGAACTAGATAAACTGCAAGAGGGTGAGGATCTTGAAAAGAAAAAAAAAATGACAAACAAAGACTACAGATTATAAGCCAGTAGAAAATATTCACACAGGTAGAACAATCAGACATTCATATTATATGTATCATTCCACATGACAATACTGTAATCACCACAGCATTTAAGAGGAGGAATGACTTGATTTAGTGAGCTCTTAATTGAGATGCATCATAAGTATAATAACCTAGCAACTCAGAGTGCAGCTCACAGAGATCAGTAAGCTTCTTGAAGAAATAGAATTATTTAAGAAATAGATAAACCGCAAGAGGGTGAGGATCTTGAAAAGAAAAAAAATGACAAACAGAAAGACTACAGATTATAAGCCAGTAGAAAATATTCACACAGGTAGAACAATCAGACATTCACATTTTATGTATCATTCCACATGACAATACTGTAATCACGACAGCATTTAAAAGGAGGAATGACTTGACTTAGTGAGCTCTTAATTGAGATGCATCATAAGTGAAATAACCTAGCAACTCAGAGTGCAGCTCACAGAGATCAGTAAGCTTCTTGAAGAAATAGAATTATTTAAGAAATAGATAAACCGCAAGAGGGTGAGGATCTTGAAAAGAAAAAAAAAATGACAAACGAAGACTACAGATTATAAGCCAGTAGAAAATATTCATACAGGTAGAACAATCAGACATTCATATTATATGTATCATTCCACATGACAATACTGTAATCACCACAGCATTTAAGAGGAGGAATGACTTGATTTAGTGAGCTCTTAATTGAGATGCATCATAAGTATAATAACCTAGCAACTCAGAGTGCAGCTCACAGAGATCAGTAAGCTTCTTGAAGAAATAGAATTATTTAAGAAATAGATAAACCGCAAGAGGGTGAGGATCTTGAAAAGAAAAAAAAATGACAAAGACTACAGATTATAAGCCAGTAGAAAATATTCACACAGGTAGAACAATCAGACATTCATATTATATGTATCATTCCACATGACAATACTGTAATCACCACAGCATTTAAGAGGAGGAATGACTTGATTTAGTGAGCTCTTAATTGAGATGCATCATAAGTATAATAACCTAGCAACTCAGAGTGCAGCTCACAGAGATCAGTAAGCTTCTTGAAGAAATAGAATTATTTAAGAAATAGATAAACCGCAAGAGGGTGAGGATCTTGAAAAGAAAAAAAATGACAAACAGAAAGACTACAGATTATAAGCCAGTAGAAAATATTCACACAGGTAGAACAATCAGACATTCACATTTTATGTATCATTCCACATGACAATACTGTAATCACGACAGCATTTAAAAGGAGGAATGACTTGACTTAGTGAGCTCTTAATTGAGATGCATCATAAGTGAAATAACCTAGCAACTCAGAGTGCAGCTCACAGAGATCAGTAAGCTTCTTGAAGAAATAGAATTATTTAAGAAATAGATAAACCGCAAGAGGGTGAGGATCTTGAAAAGAAAAAAAAAATGACAAACGAAGACTACAGATTATAAGCCAGTAGAAAATATTCATACAGGTAGAACAATCAGACATTCATATTATATGTATCATTCCACATGACAATACTGTAATCACCACAGCATTTAAGAGGAGGAATGACTTGATTTAGTGAGCTCTTAACTGAGATGCATCATAAGTATAATAACCTAGCAACTCAGAGTGCAGCTCACAGAGATCAGTAAGCTTCTTGAAGAAATAGAATTATTTAAGAAATAGATAAACCGCAAGAGGGTGAGGATCTTGAAAAGAAAAAAAAATGACAAAGACTACAGATTATAAGCCAGTAGAAAATATTCACACAGGTAGAACAATCAGACATTCATATTATATGTATCATTCCACATGACAATACTGTAATCACCACAGCATTTAAGAGGAGGAATGACTTGATTTAGTGAGCTCTTAATTGAGATGCATCATAAGTGAAATAACCTAGCAACTCAGAGTGCAGCTCACAGAGATCAGTAAGCTTCTTGAAGAAATAGAATTATTTAAGAAATAGATAAACCGCAAGAGGGTGAGGATCTTGAAAAGAAAAAAAATGACAAACAGAAAGACTACAGATTATAAGCCAGTAGAAAATATTCACACAGATAGAACAATCAGACATTCACATTTTATGTATCATTCCACATGACAATACTGTAATCACGACAGCATTTAAAAGGAGGAATGACTTGACTTAGTGAGCTCTTAATTGAGATGCATCATAAGTGAAATAACCTAGCAACTCAGAGTGCAGCTCACAGAGATCAGTAAGCTTCTTGAAGAAATAGAATTATTTAAGAAATAGATAAACCGCAAGAGGGTGAGGATCTTGAAAAGAAAAAAAAATGACAAACGAAGACTACAGATTATAAGCCAGTAGAAAATATTCACACAGGTAGAACAATCAGACATTCATATTATATGTATCATTCCACATGACAATACTGTAATCACCACAGCATTTAAGAGGAGGAATGACTTGGTTTAGTGAGCTCTTAATTGAGATGCATCATAAGTATAATAACCTAGCAACTCAGAGTGCAGCTCACAGAGATCAGTAAGCTTCTTGAAGAAATAGAATTATTTAAGAAATAGATAAACTGCAAGAGGGTGGGGATCTTGAGAAGAAAAAAAATGACAAACAGAAAGACTACAGATTATAAGCCAGTAGAAAATATTCACACAGGTAAAACAATCAGACATTCACATTATATGTATTCTTCCCGGCCGTCCAAACAGTTACCTTACACCTTTCTGGTAGGTCGGACAGTCTGGGTCTCAACAACATTATATGTATCATTCCACATGACAATACTGTAATCAATACAGCATTTAGGAGGAGAAATGACTTGATTTATTGAACTCTTAATTGAGATGCATCATAAGTAAAGTAACCGAGCAACTCAGAGTGCAGTTCATAAAAATCAGTCAGATAGAATCCTTTAAGAATCTTATCTCAACACATAGAGAAACCACAATGGGGTAAATATCTTCAAAAAAAGAAATGACAAAGGAGAAGACTATAGCATGTAAGATACTACCAAATATTCACACAGATAGAAGAATCAGACATTCACATTATATGTATCATCCCACATGAAAATACTGTAATCAATACAGCATTTAAGAGGAGGAATGACTTGATTCAGCGAGCTCTTAATTGAAATGCATCATAAGTATAGTAACCTAGCAACTCAGAGTGCAGCTCACAGAGATCAGTGAGTTTCTTGAAGAATTAGAATACTTTAAGAATCTTTAAGAAATAGAGAACCCACAACAGGATGTAGATCTTGAAAAAAAAAGATGACAGAGAGGAAGACAATAGATTGTAAGTCCAAATATTCACGCAAGACTCAAACATTCACATTATATGTTATATATATTGTTTGTTATGAACATGTAATACTCCCTTCATCACTGGCATCGCCCATCTTGTATTTTGTAACAATCAGACATTCAGATTATATGTATCATTCCACATGACAATACTGTAATCAACACAGCATTTAAGAGGAGAAATGACTTAATGTAGCGAGCTCTTAATTGAGATGCATCATAAGTAAAGTAACCTAGCAACTCAGAGTGCAGCTCACAGAAATCAGTGAGATAGAATTCTTTAAGAATCTTTAAGACATAGAGAAACCCCAATCGGGTTCAGATCTTCAAAAACAGAAGTGACAAAGAAGAAGACTATAGCATGTAAGCCACTACCAAATATTCACACAGGTAGTACAATCAGACATTCACATTATATGTTATATGTATCATTCCACATGACAATACTGTAATCACAACAACATTTAATCACCACCGCATTTAAGAGGAATGACTTGATTTAGCGAGCTCTTAATTGAGATGCATCATAAGTATAATAACCTAGCAACTCAGAGTGCAGCTCACATAGATCAGTAAGCTTCTTAAAGAAATAGAATTATTTAAGAAATAGATAAACCGCAAGAGGGTGAGGATCTTGAGAAGAAAAAAATGACAAACAGAAAGAATACAGATTATAAGCCAGTAGAAAATATTCACACAGGTAGAACAATCAGACATTCACATTATATGCATCATTCCACATGACAATACTGTAATCAACACAGCATTTAAGAGGAGAAATGACTTGATTTAGCGAGCTCTTAATTGAGATGCATCATAAGTAAAATAACCTAGCAACTCAAAGTGCAGCTCAGAGAGATCAGTGAGCTTCTTGAAGAATTAGAATATTTTAAGAATCTTTAAGAAATAAAGAAACCACAACAGATGCAGATCTAGGGGGGAAAAAAAGATGACAGAGAGGAAGACAATAAATTGTAAGTCCAAATATTCATGCAAGACTCAAACATTCACATTATATGTGATATGTATTGTTTGTTACGAACGTGTAATACTCCCTCCTTCACTAGCATCTCCCGTCTTGTCTTTTGTAAACCAAATGGCACCATTGGGGTGTTTTCGGCAGACATTCACATTATGTTATATGTATCATTCCACATGACAATACTGTAATCACCACAGCATTTAAGAGGAGAAATGACTTGATTTAGAGAGCTCTTAATTGAGATGCATCATAAGTAAAGTAACCTAGCAACTCAGAGTGCAGCCCACAGAAATCAGTGAGATAGAATTCTTTAAGAATCTTTAAGACATAGAGAAACCACAATGGGGTTAAGATCTTCAAAAAAAAAAAGAAATTACAAAGACTATAGTATGTAAGCCACAACCAAATATTCACACAGGTAGAAGAATCAGACATTCACATTATATGTATCATTAAACATGACAATACTGTAATCACAACAGTATTTAATCGCCACAGCATTTAAGAGGAATGACTTGATTTAGCGAGCTCTTAATTGAAATGCATTATAAGTATAATAACCTAGCAACTCAAATTGCAGCTCACAGAGATCAGTAAGCTTCTTGAAGAAATAGAATTATTTAAGAAAGAAATAAACCGCAAGAGGGTGAGGATCTTGAGAAGAAACAAATGACAAACAGAAAGACTACAGATTGTAAGCCAATAGAAAATATTCACAGAGGTAGAACAATCAGACATTCACATATGTTATATATATCATTCCACATGACAATACTGTAATCACCACAGCATTTAAGAGGAGGAATGACTTGATTTAGCGAGCTCTTAATTGAGATGCATCATAAGTATAATAACCTAGCAACTCAGAGTGCAGCTCACAGAGATCAGTGAGTTTCTTGAAGAATTAGAATACTTTTAAGAATCTTTAAGAAATAGAGAACTAACAGCAGGATGTAGATCTTGAAAAAAAAAAAGATGACAGAGAGGAAGACAATAGATTGTAAGTCCAAATATTCACGCAAGACTCAAACATTCACATTATATGTTATATGTATTGTTTGTTGCGAACGTGCAATACTCCCTCACTGGCATCTTTCATCTTGTCTTTCGTAAACCAAATGTCACCATTGGGGTGTTTTCCGCAGAAAACAGCAGTACAGGCATTATTTTCTATGACGTGATTCAGGGTTGCCACTTTCTGAACTTAGAGGAGGGTCCTTAGAGGAGAGATATGAAGTAGAGTTACTACTTATCCAATGGGCTAAATCACTCTACTTCTTATTCCTGCTCTAAGGGAGGGTCGCCATATTTGGCGATTTATTGCCAATTTGGCAACTTCCAAAATATTCAAGAAAGACCACGAAATAACTAATAGTCCACGAGATATTAAACAATTTTAGAAATTTCTATAGAGAGCGCCTATAAAAAGGAGTCATCACTCGGTGGGAGTTCAGTTGACAAGATACGAGCTACAGTAAATTGACCCTTTTGTCAATGTTTTGATAATAGTAGCAGCTGTTTTGTGAAATTATTTTCGTAAATATGTTAAAAATAATATCAGTTATTTCGTGAAATTAGTGGAGCACTTATGTGTGGTTTGTCTGTATATTATTTCTGTTTATGTTGTGCTTGTGAATAAATGTTAAGTTATCCAGAAACTTGGACTTATTCTTGTATCCTGCATGTACACCCAGGATTCCAGAGGATATGCTGTAACAACATGGTGTCAAAAGTGGGATATTTGGAGACTTTAAAAGCAGTTATCTCCCAACTAGAAAAACGATGGAAGAACAGTTATGCAAGATGATGGAATTTATGAAAGCCGGACAAGATGAGATAAAAGCCGGGCAAGACAAGACGAAAGAAGTGATGAAAGCTGGATAAAAAGAGATGAAAACCATATAAGAAGCGATGAAAGTCTAACAGAATGAGATGGGAGATGCCAGTGAGGGAGTATTATATGTTCGCAACAGTAACATTTCACATGACAATACTGTAATCAACAAAGCATTTAAGAGGAGGGATGACTTGATATTTGTGATCTCTTAATTAAAATGCATAAGTATTGCATAGATGCCAACTCTGAATGGCTGAAAATCAGGAGATTTTTTCTAGCAGAAAAAATTAGTGACATTTTGTATAATTATTGTAAAGTTAATTCACACCATACTAAAAAAAGGGGGAAAAAATAAGCTAATAGGGAAAAGCAAAAAATAAGCTAAAGGAAAAATGAACTTTATATCCAAGTCAATTTCAAATTCTACTTTATGGATTATTATTGTTCTTTAACTCTTTTTTGCAAATGCTACTGAACAAAATTTTACTTTTACAAGATTATTATCAAAAACAGTTTCAAAGCATTTGTAGGGTTCGTACCCATTTTTCAGAATGAAATTGCCAGTGTTTTTCATGTTTCTTTCAGCAAACTTCCTACTTTGAAGTTCAAATAAATACAGAATGTTTTCCTTAACAGTATATAATCAAAGCCTAATTTACTTTTCTGTGCAAGAATAAATAAGGTTTAAGATATGAAAAGTGTTTATTAATTTAATATTACTATTTCATTTATTGTTTCATGCATTATAAATAAAAAGTACATTTTAGAATAATTTTTAATATTTAATAAAAACAAATTTATAATTTCAAAACCAAATTTTTTTTAAAACAAAAAACTGTCTTTAGATTTATAGAGAAAGGGTATGTAAATTGTCAAATATAAGAATAATCTTATTGCTAAAAAAGTTAACGTTTATACTATTTGGTAAATTATACAACACATTTAAGACATTATCATAGAAAAAGATATTTGTAAACTTTCAGGATTACAAACTGAATTGCACAATCACACTGCTTATATGAAAATAACTAAAATATTAACTATAATAATTAACCAAAATAGGAAAATATGCTAGTTTAGTCAATCTAATATGCAATAATTACAGGATGGTGACGGATGGCAAAAGATACTAATCAATGCTCGCAATGTACGCAATACCACCGAAATTACACAATCCCACTATTTATGGAAAAATAATTATAAAACCAACCTAACAACCTAATAATTAACCAAAATGTGAAAATAAGCTAGTTTAGTCCATATAATGACTAAAATTTAGGGAATGGAGACGGATGGTAAAGGATATTTGTGGACTCCCGGGACTACACGAGAATTCCTTGAATAGTGCCATCTCACTAAATGTGTCAAGATAATTAAAAAATTAACATGAATAATAAACCAAAATATGAAAATAAGCAAGTTTTTTCAA
This sequence comes from Amaurobius ferox, assembly GCA_951213105.1. Taxonomy (NCBI): domain Eukaryota; kingdom Metazoa; phylum Arthropoda; class Arachnida; order Araneae; family Amaurobiidae; genus Amaurobius; species Amaurobius ferox. The sequence goes on along the minus strand of OX578135.1, from coordinate 133,398,529 downwards.
TTTAATGTGCAATAATTACAGGATGGAGATGGATGGAAAAAGAAAGAAAGGTGGGAGGAAAATAGGCATTTTCCATAATTTTACACATCTTTTCTGTAGTTCATAATTTTGTTCAGAAATCCATAATAGTTAGCATCTCTGAGAAAGCTAAGTGGAAAATATTTTCATATTTAAACAAAATATACGAGGATGGTGTACAAATGCCGTTTTACGTGATACTGCAACAAAATAGCTCTTCATTTCAATAATAACACATCTGAAAAATAGTTTTTTTTGTATATAGCACGAAATAATTACCAAAATTTTAACCGATATAACTACATTGTATAAGTGGAACAAAAATAATCATTGGCGATCTCTCTCCTATTGCGCTTCAGAGGGCAAATTTCACAATCGCAGGAAAAATGAATTTTCCAGATGAAGGAAAGGGTAAATCTCTGATCTCAAAATTTATGACATTTTTGGGATTTTCGTGGCCGATTTTTTTATTTTCTGAATCTGTAGACATCCTGTCAAAATATTAATAATATCTTATAAAGAAATCGGGAAAAGTAGGGACTTTTGGTTTCTGGATGAAAAATCGGAAGATTTCAGTTTCCAATCAGAAGATTGCAAAGATGCTTGAAAATCGGAAACTTTCCAGGTAAATCGGAAGGATTGGCAGCTATGGTATAGTAACCTTGCAACTAAGAGTGCAGCTCATAGATTTCAGTGAGCTTCTTGAAGAAATAAAGAAAACACTACAGGGTGAAGATCTTGAAAAAAAAAATGACAAAGAGAAAAAACTATAGATTGTAAGCCACTACAAAATATTCACACAGAAAGAACAATCAGACATTCACATTATATGTTACATGAATCATTCCACATGATAATATTGTAATCAACACAGCATTTGATGATGATGATGGATGAATGACTTGATTTAGTAAGCTCTTAATTCAGATGTATCACAAGTGCTGAGTGCTGCTCACATAGACTGAATATTACCACTGACATTAATATTAGAGAAATATTACCACTGACTAAACCAATTCCATTCTTAAAATATAAACAGTTACTTTTTTCTTCAAGTTGTGGTGCCACCATCTATCGACTTGAATAAGAATAACAAGAAAGATCAATCATGCATAAAGCATTGATTATGAAACATTTTCTAACTGCAATGCAATTTTATTTAAATACCTCTAAAATGCAATACATTCAGCTGTAATATTTTTTAAATTATCACAATACTACATTAATTTATTATATTTGAAAACTTAAGACTTCATCGAAAAAAGAACTTTATTCAAATGACGTCATTGAAATATACATTGCCTGGTTTAAACATCTCTAAAATGCGATACATTCAGTGGTAATATTTTTAAAATTATCACAATACTACAATAATTTATTATATTTGAAAACTTAAAATTTTATCGAAAAAAATGAACTTTATATTCACGACATTGAAATATAAATTGCCTGGCTCTCTATGTAAAAGCTGTAAATATTTCATTCATACACTTTTATTCCATTCCTTTCATTCCTCACAATACTACAATAATTTATTTTATTTAAAAACTTAAAACCATGGAGGTACAAGTAATTTAACTCTATGCTTAACCCTTTCAGAACGATTGGCACGCCCGCGTGTCAGCTGCGAACTTGCATTCAAGGGCGAAAGGCATGCACTCGTGACAGAGGAAACTTTACTATAAATGGAGAGTGGCACGCATGCATGCTTTCATGTGGAATGTTTTAATTTGTCTACTAGATGGCATTAAATGTCCGTGGAACTAACTTCAATGTATTTTGCAGATACATGACCTTGGCATAAGAAGGATCCAATGAATTATTTCTCCATTTGGAGCTGTGAAACACGATTTTGTAATATAAACAGACAGAGCAATTCTTGCAGCATCAACAATTTTATAATTGAGTTTCAGGTTTTGTTTTTATTTCAGCGTTATGATTTCGTTGGTGAATCATAGGAATATAAAAGAGTATTTTTTTTGTTGTTTGGGTTTTAGAGGCAGTGAAATTATTCGTTTATTTCAGATAAAAGAATGGGAGCAACTAACGAGTATTTTGTATTCAGATTTGTATGAAAAATAAACATCAAATAGAAAATAAATATTTCTTTTATTCCTGAAAAAAGTAGATTTCTGTGTTGAATAGGTGATTTTTAGTGAATTATTTCGAGAGTTAGGCTTAGTGAAAAAAATTTGCCGTCCTTTGGGAACAGTTCGGAAGCAAAGCGCTCAGTCTTTTGGGCCGCGGCAGTTCCGGAATGCCACCGTCCGGAAAGGGTTAAAACTTCATCGAAAAAATCGTCTGCTTCTCTATGTAAAATCAATTAATGTTTCATTTCATCAACTATATTGCAGACCCCAGAGCTAAATAATTTTGCATTAAAGAAATTCAGCAATTCTTATACAACTCATCCTACATCTTTATTTGTTTACATTCTCCATAAGTGAAAATTAGGCTTTGTTGTAGAAATAATCAAAGTTTGACGATCATTTAAACTCAAATATATTGTAATTGCGTTGTTTCAGAATGTAGATGCACAGAATTTAAGCAAAAATAAAGCAGTTTTAGGACGGATACAACACTAAATATAAATTAAAAAGAACTTTAAAAATCACGATTTTGACACAAGATGGATAGCATTGATCATTTAAACTCAAATATATTGTAATTGCGTTGTTTCAAAATATAGATGCACAGAAATTAAGCAAAAATAAAGCATTTTTAGGATGGATACAACACTAAATATAAATTAAAAAGAACTTTAAAAATCACGATTTTGACACAAGATGGATGCCATATTTTATTTTGAAGTGGGTCACGTGATCTCGCCATATAATATGGGTGTAATTATTATTTTAATTTTTATTTAAAAACTAGCGAATATATTTTGCTGAAGTTTTTTTCATGTTTTTTATGGATAATTTGAATATTTCCTAAAACTTTTAGAGCAATTTGTAAATTTTAAATTCACTTAAAAAATGTTTGAAAAATTAGGTCCCATAGGGTTCAATGTATTTCATTCTTTCAACCCGGGTTCAGTCCAAAACTAATTGGGTGTTATTATTCATTTATATTCCCATAGGTCCCACAGACCGTCTGAACAACATACTAAAATTTGATTTTAATAAAATCATTTTTACGATAGGTATCGTGCTGACAGACAGACATAATGAACAAAGTCATAAACCCTTTTCAACTATGTTGTAAAGTGTTAAAAACAGTGGCATAATAATTGAAAATTAAATAATATAAAAATGCTTATCAAAAGTTACATAAAGTTTTACAAGTTTTTCATGTAATTTAAAAATGAACAATTTTTAGGGGTATTAAAAAATACTAAATATTGGCATTTTAATCCTCATGGTTCTGAAAAAAAAAAAAATGTTGAAGTTTAAAATGACTCAACTTCAAAATAGTTACTTATTGTATGCATTTGGCAAGCTACAATAACATGAGTAAAATACTCACTCTCGTTTTAAATAACTTTTTTATTTACTTATTAAAGCAAAAATGATTTAATGTTTCTAATAGATTTTGAGAAGTTAATTATATTTGCATAATGCACATAGAAAGGCAAGGAGTGCCAATGGATTAAGCTACTGAAATAAAAGTATGGAGAAATAAACCTGATGGACTTCAACGAATCGAAAAATGTACTGAAAATTGTCTCAGGCAAAGAGGAAATGAAAAACTTAAAACCAATGAAATTGTTATTTTCAGAGTCCTATTAGCAAAAATTTCTATGCCTATAGTGCAAATGTTCTGTGCAGGTACAACTAGTAACTATAAATTATAAACCAACACTTAATATTCATACAAGTAGAACAGTCAGACATTCACAATATATTTTAGATGTATCACTTATGAAAGTACTGTGATCAAAACAGCATTTAAGAGAAAGCATAACTTTATTTAGCAAGCTCTTAATTGAGATGTGTCATATGTATTGTAAACTAAACACTCAGATCTGATTTCATCAAAGTAAAAGATCCAAAACTACCAACCAAATTTTTAAAAATGTTTTTTAACTAATTTAATAAAAATAAATTATAATTTGAAAACAAAGAAATCAGAACAGGATAAAGACATTGGAAAAAATAAATGACAGAATGAATGACTATAAATTATGAGCCAAAACTTGATATTCATACAGATAGCATAGTCAGACATTCACAATATATTTCATATGTATGTTTCTACATGACAGTACTGTGATCAACACAGCATTTAAGAGGAAGAATGACTTGATTTAGTGCACTATTAATTAAGATGCATCATAAATTTAGTATCCTAACGGCTCAGAGTGCAGCTCACAGTGGCAGTTTTTATAGACAGCAAGTGATGAAAAAGTGCAAATCTACCAACCATAGCTGATAAATTAATTTTTTTTTATCAAACTAATGTGACAAGAGTAAAATATTTTAAGAAATTACAACATGGTGAAGATATTGGCGGATAAGACATAACAAAAGAAATTAATAAACAAGTCATGCCACTATTCAATATTCGTGCAAACCAAACACTCAGACATTCACAATATACTATATTATATGTGCCATTCCACATGAAAATACTGTGATCAACACAACACAACACAAGAATAATGATTTGATTTTGTGAGCTCTTAATTGAGATGCATCATAAATGTAGCATCCTAGCAACTCAGGGTGCAACTAACAGTGGACAATTCTTATAGAAAGTAAATGAAAAAAAATATGTTCAAATATATTTAAGATTGAATAAATTAATTTTCTCATGTAATTTGTGAAACTAATGTGACAAGCGTAAAATATTCTTAGAAGTGGAGAAATCACAATATGCTGAAGATTTTCTATTGCTGACTATAACTGTAAAATATAATGTCACATCACTATTTGGATCATCCCTGTTTCCCATGCTTATTCAAAATTCCCCCTTTATGACACAAAAACTATTATTTTCACATTTTGGATTCTAAATTTATGAGCAGCACCATATTCATTATTCTTGCACTTCTGTGAGAGCTGTTTCCTTTCTTTTTTAATTTTAACCTGCCACTAAGAAAAACTGGTTTGAAGCCTGCCACTGGTTTGAAGAGAGAGCACTTTTCTTTTTATTGTTGGAAATGGTGTGTGTCTCTTGGTACAATTTTGTCCTTGAAATTAGGAAGTAGACCCAGAGGTATTGCATGTACAGAGATGCCAACTGCTACAGATTTTCCATAACAGTTACTGATTTCCCAAGCTTGTTACGGAAAATATCTGACAGTGGCAAAATCACAATAATCTATTTTATTTACTTTATTTAAGTGTTAAAACAACTTTTAACAGGTATCGTCTGTCTGTCTTTAATAGTTTCAAAAACAAAACATGAAAAAAATTGTTTTAAAACAATACTAAATGATTTCTGTGCATCCATTCGATTTATGAATGACCCCTGGATTCATGAATTTCGGTGATTACAAGTGTATCAAAAAGTTACGAAAAAGTGGTATAAATCAGGAAGTTTAACAGTTTATTTCATCTTAAATTTTAACTTCTGAGATTAATTGTTTTTTTAATTTGACTAAATGAGGTATTGGCAACATTTTTGTAATTTAACTTTTTTCACTAGAGATGTTGTATAAAAAAATTAATTATTTTTATTTTTATTTTTACAAAAATATTGCACATAATTTAAATTACTATTTCATAACTTCCTACTTTATTTAATACCTTTTTGCAATTGGAACTATACATCTACAACCAATGGTTCAAAAAGTCTTCCACTTTTCACTTTTTGTGAGACACTCTGTCGAGACCGTCCGACTCGTCCTGAGACATGAGCAGCAGTTTGGACGGCCAGGTGAGACACCCTGTATATAAATTCTAAGAGTATTGCTTTTTTTCATTTTAGTCTACTACCAATCATGTTCTTTTCTCAAATATCTCTATTTTACCATATTTTGTCCATCCAATGAAAAGTGTCATAGAATGAGAAAACATAAAACAACATCGAAAGTAAAGTAAAGAAAATTTTGAAATAGTAGAACTGTTTTGGATGAATAAAGTAATTTCTTAAATTTATCGTACCTTATCATCAGCTTCATTAGAGTCCAATTCTAATAGAGTTCCACCTTTTAAAGGTTGACATTCATTATCTTTGTTGCTTCTTGGGTTATTTGCTAAATGAGAAAAATAATATTTAAAATAGGGTTCTCTCACTTGGTTCTCAACAAAAATTGAGAACCAAAATTATAAATTACAAGTCATAAAATGCTTTATCTCAGTGATGTATAAATCTCTGTTCAAGAACCAGCATAAAGCTTTTCATAACTATTAAATTTAAAAGCATAAAAAATTTTTACTAAATTTTCTTTAAAGTGCATATTTATAAATCATACACATTTTCCATATATATTTTCCAACCCATGAAATTCCCTAAACAATCAATCCAAGTCAGTGGTAAATAAATTTAGAACATTAGCACCCAATAACAGATTGTTTCTAGCTGATCTGACAGAGACTGAGGGTTTAAAAATTTATCTGCAGCTTGCAAGTTGAGATTATAGCTGTATTTCTTGGGTTGTTTCCAAAATTGGGGATTTTTTATGCATTTTTTTTTTTTTGATATTTCAAGTTTTACATACTTTTATTTATTATTTTAATCACTATTTAAATTATATTTATTAAAATGAAAAGTAAATTAATATTTAATTAAAATTAAGTACAGATGTGCATCATATCTCAAATTTTAATATATGCTCCCAAACTGACTACATTTGTAAATATTTTTCCTTGATTTAATTAAATTATTAAGAAAATAACCCTTTATTTCATTAATAATATGCTTAAGAAACAATTTGAAATATCAGAGATTCAAAAGATAAAACATAACAATTTTAGTAAAATAATGCAAACAAATATTCACAGAAATGTTTATATTTTTTATAGAGCAATATTATATAGAGCAATTATTAATATACATTTAAAATCACTATCTTCTCATTTTTGGTATTTAAATTTTTAAAACATAATTCTAGCATTTTTCTAACTTTTTTTCCAATTATTAGGTCCTTGTCAGTTTTCCACATTTTTTTTTATTTCTTCAAACTTTTTCTACCTTACAATCTTATTTATTCCTTTTTAGTGACATTTTCTGAATATTTTAAACATTTATGAACACTATTTATAGTCACTTCAACCTTATTTGAATTTGTACCAATATTTCTTATTGTAGAATATTCAGATGTTTCACAATATTTGTTTTTCCATGATATGCTAAAAAATTCCATTTACCATGTAGCATTTAAATACATTTTGGGGTAATTTTAAAACCAGTTTTTTGGGGTAATTTTAAAACCAGTTTTTTAGAGTAATTTTAAAACCAGCAAGTGCATCATCCTGGAGATCTAAGGAACATATGATATGCCATACTAAATAGAACAAAACAGAAAACCTATTTTATCCTTCACAAAATGAAACTATAAACTTAAATGACATAATTTAAACATTATTCAAAATTACTAATGACAAATCCTTTGAATATAAAAGAATACACTTACTATTTTTTGGAATGTGAACTTCTTGAACGTTAGGTTCAGGTGATGGCTCTTCCATGTCTTTAGTTAAGTCATCGGATTCATCATCTCCTCGAAGAGATTTCTTTTTGGTAACAACAGAAGGTGTCCGTGCATTTCTAGAGTGAAAATAGATTTTACATTGTCTCAAGCATTTCATATCACATATGGAATTACAAATCAAGTTGTCTCAAAAAGTAATATTCCATAGCCTTTACATGCGACTATAGCATGTAACTTATGCAAATTTATCTGCAGAGATGTAACAAATATGTAAATTTAGGGTTGCTAAAATTGGATTACCAAAATATTGAAGCTGTTATTTTTTAATTGATCCATAAAATATCAGGTATTCCTTCTTTTTTTTTTTTTCAGAAAAACTGATAAAAAGAAATTATCAGTGGTAAATTATGATCAACTTCTGATAATTGATAGCTTCAAATGTTAGACAATAGCTGCTAATTTTCTAGATTTTGTCAGGAAACTGTTCTTGTGATGCAAATATTCTAGTTTTTAAAAGGTTTAGCAAAATATCCTTAATTGCTATAATTTCAAAATAAAACCCAATAGAATGAGAAAAGCTAGCCTATTCAACAGTAAAACACCTATACTTGTCCCAAAACTCCATTAATATATTTACTAGTAGCTACAAAATATATAGCAACTAGTTTTTGTAGCAATCAGATTTTTGGCAGGTTCTGTACATGCTGCACAGGTGCAAAAGCTCCCATCCCCTTTCTTGTGTGGACACAAAAGTCACAAAGCAGCAAAATTGGATCCAAATTAACATTAAGCAGGTTGAGTGGGTCCATTGCATAATGTAAAAATGGCATCAAAATTGAAGTCACCTAAAAAAATAACTTTATAATGATTTAAAAGAAAAACACCCCTCCGGTCATTTCAATATAAACTGATTCTGAATTTCAATCATAATTGCTAACTTTAAGTTAATATTATAGAAACATGACTTTTTCAAGAAATGCTTATGATAATATAAGAATCTTATATTTCAAGAACCTAATCTCAATCTGTTATATTCGCAAAATTAGATTTCTCCATTTTAATCACTTCAACAGGCAAAAGAAAACTGCGTCTAACTTGTTTACCACTCACCCACTAATACGAAAATTATGTCACATGACTTGATCTGCCATATCCATCCCTCCCTTAGTAAGTGTACAGAAATGTAGAAAAAAGGTGAAATAAAATAAAAAGACATAGCGACTTTCCGGATGTTATTAAATTATGAATTTTATCATAAAAAATTAACAAATGAAGTTACAACAAAAGGAAATGAAGTTTTGAGAGCTACGATATGACACTTCACAATGAAAAAATTTGAAAATCCTACCTGGAACAGTTATTTCTTGATGGAATTTAAATTCTGTGCATTACATTACTATGAAATAAGAGTTATGGAATCGTTAATTTAATTTCAAAAATTTAATAAACGACAAAAAAAATAGAAGTCCTCTAGAGGCAAAATTCGATACTCACACTGATAAATGTATGATCGTACCTAGAAAATTTATATTAATTTTAATTTTGAGCAATTTGTCGAAAGGTTTTCACACAAAGTTTTTATTGAAACATGATGATATTTTCAGGGAATGCATACGTTAAATTGTTAAATTTCAAATCTCTACCTGTAAAATTTGAGATTTTAGAAATCGTTAATTTTACTGCCAGTATCCCTGGTGACAACTGGTCTGACTCAGAGCTCAGTGAATCGATAAAGAAGAGGAAAATCAGTGTTTGTTCTGAATGTGTTCTTTCCTGTTTTGGGGGATTTTAAAAATATGTATAGAACAACTATCAACTTCATCAAAAGTCCTACTTCTAGAAACCGTTAAAAATTTATCTGTCTATAGTTGAAAAAGAAAAAAAAACGAGGCTCTAACTTTAATTTTAAATGAAAAGATATATTTTCTGCACACACTTTATTACCCCCCCCCCCCCCCCAAAAAAAAGAGGTTTTTTGCAAATTTTCGAAAGTCTCAGACCTCTTTTTAGTTTGATACCTACATTTTAAAAAAAAAAGCTGTTCTTGACAGAGTAGGGGAGCTTTGCAAATCCATTAACAAACATACATACATACATGATTGCATTTTAATAGTAAGTTAAATATTATATTAGATGCTGTGTTGCGTTTATCTTATAAAGTGCAAATGTATTAATTTCTGTTGTTAATTTAAGAAATGCAAATATACTGTTATGAAACATATTTTCACTGCTTAAATCCATTCAGAAGAGTTAATATTTTAGTCTAAATTTATAAAACTAGAGTTTTCCTGTGCATTTTATCATTTCTTTTTTAAATCTTGAAATTCATCTTGTACCCCATATCAAGTTTTGAATATATTTAAATATACAAATTTTAGAATTAAAAAAAAAAATTAAGGGTCCATTCACAAAACATTTAAGAACACTGGCTTAAGCATTTTACTTCCCAGGACTAGTAATGAACGAATTTCTGTAATATAAAGATAAAAACTGATATAAATTACTGATTTAACCAGTTTTTATATTTATCTTTGCTCATTTTAATTTTGTTCTAAAGTATTTTAGTTTGTACCAAAAAGTAATGACCAGCTTTGTAAATTTCCATAACTTACATGATTTCATCAACCACTAGACATCCAGTTAAGTTTCTAAATTTAAATAAAGTTTTTAATTTTAAATAATAAATATCATCATACTTACCCTTTTCTTACCCTTCTCTTGTCAGAAATGGGAGATGGCGACCGCTTCCTTTTTTTAATTGACTTTTTATCCTTTTTATCTGCATCAATACCTGCAATTAGCTATAACATTCATAAAAAAAATTAGTCTGAGATTATCACTTAGAAATCTATACAAAATATTTTTCATGTATTAGGGGTGGAAAACTGAATTTTGTAACCTTTGTAGCAGGAAAAATTGCGGTTTCCTAGCAGTGCAGAACTGTTTTGTAACAGCTAGAAAATGTTGTACACACTCGATAGTTATTTCATGCATATAAAATATTGGTACTTTTCCATTTCGCCAGGGCGCAGGCGATAAAGTCACCAAAAATACTACAACGGACGTCAACGATATTAAAATGTTTATGCCTCCAAAGTAAAAAATTCTTAGAACTAACATTTATTAACATTTTTTTATGTGTATACTGTGTGTTGTCGCCAATAAAGTTTGCTTGGCGAAATTTGCACCGGCGAAATGGAAAAGTACCAAAATATTCATTTGATATCAAACAATGAAGAGTATTAAATCTTTAAAATTATGTTTAAATAAGCATAATGAGGAAAACCTTTTAATGATACTATCCAATTAAAAGAACAAACATTAATAGTTCAATACACCCTATTCAATATAACACTTTACAAGAATAGGAACCTTTTGAAAGAATTTGACCATTCTCAAATCTCTGATATTTTGTTAATGCCTTATTCGATCATCATCCCTGCTTTAAAAAGTATTTTTTGTGATCCAATCAACAGAGAAAATAAACTTGATTTAGATAAGACAAATAAAATTCTAAAAAACTCCCTAAAATGATCACATAAAATTTGGTAAAACTGTGGATAAAAAAAATAAGGTAGAATCTCAAGAGCAAAGTCTAACAGGTAAATCAGTAGTCATCACATGGAGTACAAATATCAATATAACATATAATGTACATGAATTGCACACGTGAGCACAGCATGTGTATCACTAACCATGAGCTGCATAATGGGTGGGTATGCAATTGATAGCTCTCATAGCACTATGCAGAATGCATTGAGAATTGTTATTGAATAGAATTGGATTATTGTAACTACATGTATCGTATATGCAATGCATATGCCCAAGCAGCAAGCTAGAGATGGGTTCGTTCATAGTTATTTATTTTGGGAACTTGTTATGTGGATTGCATGCTCCAGCACAATGGGCTGATCAATTAATCATGAGCAAGTGTAGTGGCTGAGTAAGCCACTGGCAGCTATTGCAATTGTTGTGTTTGACAGATAGAATAAAACCTGCTGTGTTTAAAAAAGATAAATGAAGACATAATATTTAGTTTAAAGAAAATTAGTTTATTAAATTGTAACTTCAATTATTTCAAATTAACAAATACAAAAAACACTGCTCACAGGCAGGCAACTCAGGAAGAATTAACATTAGAATTTTAGACATTAGAATTTTAGAATTTATCAACTTGGTTAAAATTAAGGAATTAGCATAAAACTTTACTCAAAACAATCTATTTTAAATTCCATCAAAAAATCATTAACAAAAATATTAAATTTAAATAATTTTAGAATTTAATCCAGGCTCTTAAAAATTATGAAGGTTTAGAAATTTGCTCTCAGAATACAGTTTTAGAATTTTAAATTTACAGAATAAATTTTGATTAAATGCATTTCAAAAATATTGAGAATTTAAGAAATTAGGAGTTTAAATATAATAGTAATATTCACCAGCTGGGTCATCAGACATGGGGGGGGGGGGGGGGCGAAGTTCCAATCATTAGAGCTGCACTGGTTGGAGACAAAAAGTTCTAATAGTTGAGCTGACAGGAATAAAACTACACTGGTTTTCTGGAATTCACCCAAACTTGAAACAGGAGAGGATTCAGCATTTTCTTGAAAAGGATTGCAAACTCAGGAGATCAGACCTAACAACTACTTCTGGAACACTCGGATCTTTTTAGAACGGCCGTCCTCGTCAGAAACTACGTTCACGCAGCTCGCATAAGGAATTTTCACCACATACTTTTCTGGAGAGTTACGTCGCGAATTCCGCGATAAAAGCTTGAAAAATGCATAATTTAAATTAAAACAACTAATGAAAAAAAAAAAAAAGAATAACGCGAGGAACTTAACGTTCCATTAAAAGGTCGCGTGGAACATAAGTTCCATTCGAAAATAAACAACGCGCTTCTCGCGCTAACCACAACGAAGGATTTCAACAAAAAACTGAAACTGAAAAGTTCTGCGCGCGTATTTATACTTGTGGCAAAAGGGCGAGTTTAGATAAACGGCAGCAATTAAAATTCGCTTACCGAAATTAGAATTGCCAAAATAATACTCTTAATTCCGAGAGCAGACGATCCGAAAAAAACGCGAACCAATTAAAAAAATCCCAAATTCCAAAGGGGCGCGAAAAACGCTTAGGTGGCGCCTTTAATCGCAGTAAAAAGCCCGCAAAACAGAATTCCGAAAATGGCCGCAACTGAAATTTTTGAATTACAGTGAGACATGGAAATAACTTGAAACTGTAGAACAAACGGAATTTCTAACCAAAATGGGAAAATGAGACATCAAATTAAAGGGAATTTTAAGGGGAATCAAATAAATAAATAATTTTTAAAATTTACAAATCAAAAGTAATATTAATTTAAGGAATGGAACATTTTTAACTAAGAATATTATAAAGAAAATTAATTTAGATGATTAAAAATATTCTAATTAAAAAATAAATGAAAAAGCCAATAAATATTATTTAAATATTAACAAATTAAGAATATTGAGCCAGGGAAAAAGAAATAAAAGTAAATTTTCAAACCTCCAAATTACCTAAATTCTAAAGCAACCCAACACATTCCTTCCACCTATCCCCCAAAAATTTTTCATTTGAAAAATGAAAAATTTTTGATAATAAAATAAAATATCTATCAGAAGTTACCAATTTAAGCATAGCAATATTTATCCGAATTCAACCTCTATTTCGGAATAAGCAATTTGTTAACAAACTATAGACTAAAACAAGAATTATATAATGAATAAATTTTTGTACATCAGATCACTAAATTTGTGTAGACAAAAGTAAAGGTAGAGGATTTGACATTGATTCTCATTAGCTATAAATAAAAATAAATTTTTAAGAAAACATTGGACCAGCCAAATAGTTTTCAAAGAATCGAAACATTGAATTTTGAAAAGGTACCTTGAATAACCAATGAGAAACAACTCTCACTTCCACTACAAAATATAAATACCAGCTGGAAAGAGAAAAAAAAAATGTGTAAATAGAGTGATCTAAAAAAATAAAACAATGTACATAAGTTGTATAAAATAAATAAAATTTCAATAGAAGTGTCAAATGACAATTGACACAATAACAATTATTATCAATAAGTAACAATAATATACTAAAATTTCAAAGACACAAGTATCTATTCATGTCCATTCAGAACTACACATAACATCATCTGCATCTGCAGTTATCTAATATACACTGCCACTTTTATCTTTGCAGAACTCTAATACTTTTAACGACAACAAATATATACCAAAAAATATCAACATATGTGATCAGAACTTACGTCATGGACCACGTAATCAAATATTTGCATAAATCTGCACTCTCAATAACAATAAATAAGTAACTATATATCTCTATCAATATAAATATAATCAATTCATATAATCCAAATTAATCTTTTCTCAATCATTCTCTAAATCCTGCAGTAATCTGCAATATCAATAGCAACAAATTTTATCTTAAATCAACATCAATTAAATCCAGTTTGCAGCATTCTGCAATGTATCAATAACAAATACACACACATAAAAATTATACATTAAAAAAAAATTATGTTGCGCAACAATAAAATAAAAAAAATGCCATTCTAGTTTTTCCTTTGTCGTAAATTATATCTTTGTGTTGGAATTATATCATTCTCATGAGATGTATTACTTGTTGAATTATCAGATTGTGCACAAGAAAAGAATACAGAATCTCTTTCTGGAATTTTTGTTAATCTGTCAATGTGCACCAACTGAATATTTCGTGTGTCATTTACATGTTGAATTTTAAAGTTTACATTAGATGTTTTTTGTATAACTTTAAAAGGACCTTTATTAAGTTTGGAGAGTTTCTTACAATGTCCTCTTGGAAAAACAGGAATGTATAAATATACTAAATCTCCAACTTTTATATCTTTTATAACAGCAGACTTATTTCTGTATGTCTCTTGTGTTTTAGCTGCTTTAAGTAAGTTCTTCTTTACTATTTCAAAAGATTTTTTCATACGAATTGCCAAATCGTGACTATAATCACTAACAGTGGTAAAATTTTGTTCATTTAAATTAAAAAGAAGATGATGTGGCAAAATTAATTCTCTACCATAGAGAAGATTAGCTGGAGACTCACCAGTCGAGGAATGGATTGAAGTTCGGTGGGCCAGCAAGGCAAAAGATAAATGTCGATCCCAATCCTCTTGTGTTTCAGACACTAAATGACTAAGTGTGTTAATTATTTTACTGTTTAAACGCTCGCAGACTCCATCCGATTGTGGGTGATAGCTAGTAGTGGTATGTTTTTCAATACCTAATTTTTCATACAACTTCATGGCAGCATTCGAAATGAAATTAGATCCTTTGTCAGTGATAATGTGTTTTGGCACACCATGAAGAGAAAAGAAGTTTTCTAAACAATTTAAAATAGTTTCAGATTTAATATTGGGGATAGCATAAGCTTCTGGCCAACGAGTAAAATAGTCCGTAATCACCAGTATGTACTTATTGCCAGAGTAAGTTAGAGGCATGGGGCCAATACAATCCATAGCTATTCTTTCCATAGGGTAAGTAGAATTTGGAAACCTCTGTAAAGGAGCTTTTTGTTTTTGTTTAAATCCTCTTTTCTGTAAACAATCAGGACAACTCTTAACATAATTTAAAATTTGAACATACATCCTAGGCCAATAAAAGTGTTGCTGAATTTTTCTCAAAGTCCTTCTAAAACCACCATGTCCTGCAGTGATCGAATCATGACAATAATTTAGAATATCAGAGATCAAATTTTGTGGAACAACAATACGCTCTTTTCTTTGATATTTTAATTTAGGTTTTCTATTAGTACAATATAATACATCATCTTTTAAGAAAAACATTAAATTTTTAGGGAATGGGTCAATATTTTTATCTAAGCATGAGCCAATTCTTATACAATTAGGGTCAGAATTTTGAGAATTACGTACTCTTAAAAGAAGGTTTGTATCAACATCCAGGTCTATAGTGTTTACGTTTACATTATTTACACATCTAGATAGATAATCAGCTGTTAAATTTAGGCGACCAGGTTTATGAATAATTTTGTAATTAAACTGGGTCATGGACATTATCCATCGTGCTATCCTAGAAGTGGGGTCTTTTAATTTCAAAACATTTGAAAGGGAGGCCTGATCACAATAAACTGTAAAATGTTTTCCCAAAAGGTATTGCTTAAAATAGGATGTTGCCCAGACAACTCCTAAAGTCTCTTTCTCGACTGTGCTATAGTTTATTTCTGCATCTTTTAGTTTTTTACTAGCATAAGCAATAGGGTGCAAAAATCCATCCTCTCCTTCTTGACAGAGAACTGCTCCAAGAGCAAGATTTGATGCATCGGTACATACCGAAAATGGTTTTGAAAAATCAGGGAGATGTAAAATGGGTTCTTTAAGTAATTCGGATTTTAAGGTTTGATAAGAATTTTCTGCTTCAGGGGTCCAAGAGAATTTAATATTTTGCTTAGTTAAATTAGTTAAGGGAAGAGCTTTTAAGGAGTAATTTTCAATAAATTTTCTGTAGAAGCCAGTTAATCCTAAAAATTGGCGAATTTGTTTTTTAGAGGTGGGTTTTTGAAAATTTTTAACAGTTTTTAAATTTGAGGGGTTAGGCTGGACAATACCTTCAGAAACTTGAAAACCTAAATAATTTATTGAAGATTTAAAAAAATTGCATTTACTTGGCTTTAAACATAATTTATGTTGAGATAATCTATCAAATACTACCTTTAATTTCATTAAGTGTTCCTCAAAGGTTCTAGATGCAATAACAATATCATCTATGTAAATAGAAATTTGTAAAGGGGAAAGCTTAGCTAGGACGATGGACATAAGTCGTTGAAAGGAGCTGGGGGCATTTTTCAAACCAAAAGGGACTCTTTTCCATTCATAGTGGCCAAAAGGTGTAGAAAAGCCACATTTGTGTGTGTCGTCTGGGTGCAATTTCATTTGATAAAATCCAGATGTTAAGTCTAATGTAGAAAAATATTTCGCACCACTTAAACTATCAATCAATTCAGTGATATTTGGCAGTGGAAAAATATCATCAATAGTTTTATCATTTAATTTTCTAAAATCTGTTACCAATCTTAATGTTCCATCTGCCTTTTTAACAAACAGTACAGGTGCGGAGAATGGTGAATCACTTTCTTGTATAATATCATTCTCAAGAAGTTCATTAATTTGCCTATCTAATTCATCTCTTACATGATAAGGAACTCTATAAGGTTTTTGTTTAACAGGAATATCATCTTTTAAATTAATGTTATGGAAAACTGTATCACACCCCTTTAAATCTGGAATAGAATTAGCAAAAATATGTTTATAATCATTAATTAAACTCTCTATTTGTCTTTTTTCATTATAGTCTAAGTGTGAAAGATCAAAATTTCCTCCCCAAACATCAAAATTATCACCACTCTCTGCACTTGACTCAGTAATATTGTTAACTGAAAAGGAAGATACTACTGTGATAGGAACAATTTTTGCTAAATTTGAATGCTTATTTATGTGCAACTCATCAGTTGACAAATTCAATACTTTTACATTATATATATTAGATCTAGATACATTATTTACTGATCTAGCGACCAGAATTTTACTGTTATTTAAAGGCTCAATCATCACAGTAGGTGAATTAAATTTAACAATCTCTTTTAATTTTAGTTGTATGAAAGCCTCCGATAGAGGAGGAATTGTGTATTTCTTAAGTGCATAGCACAAATTATCCCTATATTTTTCAGAATTCAAAGTATTTTCTCTGTTAATTTCATAATTATTAAAGAATTGAGTTGTATCAGATAATGAAAATGGTACAGATTCATCCTTAATTGCAAAAGGCACAGTTACAATATTATTGTATAAAACATTATTACTAAAATCTATTGACATTTTATAACCCTTTAAAAATTTCACACCAAGTATTGCTGAATAATTACAAGAATCACAGTCCATAATATAAAAATCAACATTAAATATTTTGTTATTTAAATGTAAATTAATATTCAATTTTTTGGAAACTTTTATAATATCACTAGAGATGCCTTTTAAATTTATATTACATTTAGTTAATTGACTGTCAGGTATATTTAAATGAGATAATACATTTGTAAACAACACATTAATAGAAGCACCAGAATCAATAAGTATAGGAATATCAACATTATTTATCATACCAGAAATCACTGGTAGAGACAAATTCTGTAATGAAATCAAATTTGAATTTTTCATCACAGGTAACACCCCAAGGGCTTCAGAAGGTAAGTTGGAGTGAAAACTCCCTTCACCCTTACTTAGTTTAAATTCTGTTTTTCACTGTCATTTTTATCACTCCTAGGTGTATAAAAAGTGTTGTAACTCATTTTAGGTTTAGTTTCATTTATGTCAGGCTGAAAGCTTTGATTTGGCTGATGGTAAAAAAATTGAGTAGGTTGTTGAAATCCCTGCGTTTGTTGTGGAAAATAATTATATGGATAGTTTTGTGTAGGTTGTGGAAAAGAAAAAGGTTGTTGATACATTCGAGTAGGCAGAGACCTAGAATTTCTGTTGAACCTGTGTGATTGAGGAAATTTCCTACAATCCACACTTATGTGACCTAATAGACCACATGAAAAACACCTTCGGCTATCCTTTGTCACTCTAGTTTGAGGCAGCTGTGGTTTGGTGTTAATCTGAGTTTGCAACTCAGCAAGCCTTTTAGTGAGGTTCTCTACCTCCATTTTATTTCTCTTAAGCTCATCATGGAGCTGCTTATTTTCAGACTCTCCAAGACTCATAACATATTGGGGATCATCCCCATGTTGCTTGCTCCACACCTCTTCCTCCGCCACAGCATGCCTTTTTGCAGAGTCAAAACTCTTGTGGTTTTGAGGTAGGATTAGCCGTTTGAAATGAGGCTTCAAGCCTTCAATGAAAACCGAGCACAAGACATCAAGTCTTTGCTGGTTTGCCACTCTGTCATTTAGTAAGCCAGGTGAAACAGTTTTGTATGAGGAAGCCTCAACTCTAGCAGCAAACTGACGCACAGATTCATTTGGTCTCTGATAACTCTGCAGAAATGCTCTCAAGTTACTGTGTAAACATTCTATTGAGGAAAATCTGTCGCGTAAAGCTTTAAGAATTTGAGAGAAAGATTTCTCTTCTTTTAACTTAGGATTATCTCTAATAAATCTTGCAGCTATGCCTGACAGTTTTAACTTTAAAACTAAGAGCTTGTCTGACTCAGACCAATTTGCATGGTCAGCTAACATTTTAATTCTATCTATGTAATCCTCCAATGGGAGGCCAGATTCCTCTCCTGAAAATACTGGGATTGAATCTAAAAAGTCTCCTATTGAAGAGACTGTTTTAAAATTACTCATTACATTACATTTAGAAGAATCTATTTTTAATCCCTGTTCATTTAAGTCATATTGTTTACTATTAACATTTGAATCAATATTTTTGTTACCAACAGAATTTACATTATCAGAGGTTGCCTCAATGTTTATTTTAGAAGGTAAATTTCTTTCCAATAAGGATAACCAAGTTTTCTTGGTACTAGCAACCTGACTTCTGGGAATTAAATCCCAGTCTTTACCATCGTTTGAATTTGTAAGAAATGAAGGAAATGGCTCTTTACCAACAAAGAACATAGCATATAATAAAGTTTCAAAAGGCTTATCTTTAGAGCCATCTCCAGTTTCGTCTGACCCAAATACAGAAATATACATACAGTTACTTTCTCTAACATCATCCATAATTGCAATACAATTGAAAGTTTAATACTAATAATAAATATTATAAAACATGAGAGCAATTTCTAGACTGGTACACGGCACCAAAACTACTGTTGTGTTTGACAGATAGAATAAAACCTGCTGTGTTTAAAAAAGATAAATGAAGACATAATATTTAGTTTAAAGAAAATTAGTTTATTAAATTGTAACTTCAATTATTTCAAATTAACAAATACAAAAAACACTGCTCACAGGCAGGCAACTCAGGAAGAATTAACATTAGAATTTTAGACATTAGAATTTTAGAATTTATCAACTTGGTTAAAATTAAGGAATTAGCATAAAACTTTACTCAAAACAATCTATTTTAAATTCCATCAAAAAATCATTAACAAAAATATTAAATTTAAATAATTTTAGAATTTAATCCAGGCTCTTAAAAATTATGAAGGTTTAGAAATTTGCTCTCAGAATACAGTTTTAGAATTTTAAATTTACAGAATAAATTTTGATTAAATGCATTTCAAAAATATTGAGAATTTAAGAAATTAGGAGTTTAAATATAACAGTAATATTCACCAGCTGGGTCATCAGACATGGGGGGGGGGGGGGGGGGGGGGGGCGAAGTTCCAATCATTAGAGCTGCACTGGTTGGAGACAAAAAGTTCTAATAGTTGAGCTGACAGGAATAAAACTACACTGGTTTTCTGGAATTCACCCAAACTTGAAACAGGAGAGGATTCAGCATTTTCTTGAAAAGGATTGCAAACTCAGGAGATCAGACCTAACAACTACTTCTGGAACACTCGGATCTTTTTAGAACGGCCGTCCTCGTCAGAAACTACGTTCACGCAGCTCGCATAAGGAATTTTCACCACATACTTTTCTGGAGAGTTACGTCGCGAATTCCGCGATAAAAGCTTGAAAAATGCATAATTTAAATTAAAACAACTAATGAAAAAAAAAAAAAAGAATAACGCGAGGAACTTAACGTTCCATTAAAAGGTCGCGTGGAACATAAGTTCCATTCAAAAATAAACAACGCGCTTCTCGCGCTAACCACAACGAAGGATTTCAACAAAAAACTGAAACTGAAAAGTTCTGCGCGCGTATTTATACTTGCGGCAAAAGGGCGAGTTTAGATAAACGGCAGCAATTAAAATTCGCTTACCGAAATTAGAATTGCCAAAATAATACTCTTAATTCCGAGAGCAGACGATCCGAAAAAAACGCGAACCAATTAAAAAAATCCCAAATTCCAAAGGGGCGCGAAAAACGCTTAGGTGGCGCCTTTAATCGCAGTAAAAAGCCCGCAAAACAGAATTCCGAAAATGGCCGCAACTGAAATTTTTGAATTACAGTGAGACATGGAAATAACTTGAAACTGTAGAACAAACGGAATTTCTAACCAAAATGGGAAAATGAGACATCAAATTAAAGGGAATTTTAAGGGGAATCAAATAAATAAATAATTTTTAAAATTTACAAATCAAAAGTAATATTAATTTAAGGAATGGAACATTTTTAACTAAGAATATTATAAAGAAAATTAATTTAGATGATTAAAAATATTCTAATTAAAAAATAAATGAAAAAGCCAATAAATATTATTTAAATATTACCAAATTAAGAATATTGAGCCAGGGAAAAAGAAATAAAAGTAAATTTTCAAACCTCCAAATTACCTAAATTCTAAAGCAACCCAACACATTGCAATACTTTAATTGCATGAGCCCATGCAGCATGTGTATCATTATTACATGTAGTAGAATTATATTTATTGTATGCATTATACACAAATTGCATATACCTGTTAATAAAAGGTGATTTATTTTGAAAATCCACTAGAAGTTACATAAACCTGCATAGTGGGAGTATTATTATTGCATAGCTTATACGCAGATATTGTATGTAACTTATAACTCCATAGAGTGGTTAACAGATACTGCATGGCCATGTATAGGGGAAGTAAAGTATGCAGTTGATAATAGTGCCTTCGTGGATTGGGAAAATTATCCACCCACAACGGAGTTGTATTTCATAATTCTATTCAGTAATTTTTATATTATTATGGACAATTTTCTACTGTTTACAGTTTATAACCTCTGTTTCTGTTCTCTGTTATGTTCTAATGTGATAAGGTATAGCCTTTAAAAATAAATTTTAAGGATAAACCCACAGCTTAAAAGATAAAAAAAAAATAAGACCCACAAAGAGGATAAGCCGTGAGTACAAGACCTGATGCAAGGCTATAGCTCACAGGTACTACAGAAAAGTTATAATAAATTAAAAGCTTTTCAAAAAACAAATGATCAGACTGGTTGCCGAAGGCAACTAGTAATATTACCATCTCTATCTATTAGAGATGATAAAGAATGAAGGAAATAAATTCTCCCATATAGCACCAAAGCTGCCGAAATCAAAGCTACTGAACAGCATGAGACACAACTTTTCATTATCATCTATTCTGACTTTTCATACCCTCTATTCTGGCTAACACAACATAAATAAATGCTTTTTCTTGTAAATGATGCAAGAAAGAACTAAAAGAACTATATTCCAAAAAGCCAAATTTTTAAATATTTGTTTTAAAGAAAAATTGCTTACCGAATTCAAATTTTCAGAACATTTTACCCTAAATGCATACCAAACATGGAGAATACCATGTTAAATTGTAAAAAAATAAAATAGTTTTTAAATTATTTATCCAGTCTTAAGGAGAATAACTCAACAATTAGAAGTCTTAAGGAGAATTACTCAACATTTTCCCACATTTAGCTTCACGTAAAATGTGGGGGATGTTTATTCTTTTCTTTGGCACTAAATTCACATTTTGATCTTCTTATATATGTAGTGAAGAGGACAGTCAACAAGAGGTTGAAAACTTATATTAATGAAGGCAGGCAAAGGACTCTTGGATTTTTATCTATCTGGGATCATACAAGGGTTGGTTGGTTGATTGATTTTAATTTGAGGGTAGGCAGGGCCTTTCTAAAACTGCTTAGGGGAAACTCTGCATCAAATATATGCTGGATAATTTCATAGAAGGAAAGAAGGATTTGGCATAAGCAGTGCCACAATGAATAAAATAAAAAAACGATGAGATGGAATGGAATATGGAATGATGATTCTGATGACCAATGAATAAAAATTTATAGTCTTTGGCGAACAAATCCAAAGTATGTTTGCCATAAAATCTCATATCATAAACCATTCAGTAGTATTCTTAATAATTACAGTTCATAACATTGACAATTTATCAATTTCTTGGTGACTTTTTAAAAGTAAGAAACTTTTGTTTATGAGCATGTATGAAGAAAATTTTTAGGGCGTAGTCTGTTGCAAATTTTCCAACTCTGATATATAAATACTTGCAAAAATGTATTAATGAAGTGGATTAAGATAAAATGTCAGCAGTCAGAATATTTGAAAGATACAGGGAAATAAAATATAAAGCATAAAATTTGAAGATTCTTGCATGCTAAAAACGGACTGTGCTGGATGGTACAATAAATAACATTTAATTAAACACAGAAAACAACCTTTTTCTTTATCTCATTCATCCTATTGTATATATTACAATGGTTGCATATACGGAAATCCAAGTTAAATAAATGGCATTAATGCCAAACTGCTGCAAAAGTGCAGTTTATGGGGGGAATAGGATCACGATACAAGAACAAATCTGATTTTCTAGATAACTCTGCTTTACTCAAAGCTGCAATAAGTGTAAAACAAGATATAGTTAAAAGTATGTTCTAAGGATCAGAATACGAGAAAGAATGAATCTGAATTTCTAGATAACTCATGCTTTACCCAAAGCTGCAACAAGCGTAAAACAAGCTATAGTTATAAACTGTATCTTATTGTTAGTTATTAATTTGATAACTAGCAAAAGTCACCAAACAACCATTAAATACAATAAAACAAAAATTAAATACTTAAACAAAAATGATTCACAAACAAAAAGGATCATATTCTCAAAACACTAATATATTCACAATTCACTTTTACTCATATTAAATTGTGAAGACTCTTATACAGATGTTAACTGTCATTTATGGATTTGAAGAACCTTTGGGATCAGATAAAATGTTTTTGCTAAACATAAAATTTCAACAAACTACATTCTATTTCCTACCTTGTATTCAATAATTTTTTATCTATATAGCATATAATGCCAATTTAAAAAAAAACATGTATTAAGTATTCATGGTTTTTAAAAAAACATGAATAATAAATATTTTTCCAGTGTACTGAATTAGTATGCAAATATTTCAAAATGTATACTAAAAACAATTTTTTACTTTTATTAAATGCAACTTCAAAAGACTGAAATGTTGATCATGAAAATGGCAGAACGAAGAAATTTTTTATCATTACTATTAAAATTTTTTCAGCAGTAATGACCCTGGATCCTAAACATTTTGTCTTGAGGCATGCATCATGGGAGAAAATTCTGCAAAACACCTTGTTTCAGCAGTTTGGAGCAGGTATTATTTGGTGCAATTTGGAACATAATTAACATTACTGCATATATAATAAGATGTTTTTAATTTTTCGCCATTCATCTTTAACTGACATTTTTAAAATAGGTTTTGTTATCAGTTCTACAGATAGAATCTTTATTTACTAACCACTACTTATAATAACCACTTTAAGCTTAAAGTCATTTTAAAGAGACTTTACTGTGTGTATTTATAACTAAACACAAATTTCAAAATTTACATATACACAATTTAACAAAATACAAATTTGGAAGGTTTAACCATGTGGTATAAATTACTCATGTAACCCTTGAACTTTAAAAATTTTGTAACACACTGATGTTGCGCAACACATTGGTCGGGAATCCCTTATCTAATGAATCATATAATTGAGAGATCACACATTTAGAGTTTGAAATCAAAAGATGAGAAAGCTGAAAAATGTCCTTTAGATTTAAAAAGATAACAGCCACATTGTTTTTAAAAATTCAAATGTTTCTCCCTGAAAAACAATAGATAATACACATCACACACAATATGAAAATCCTACAACTTATATTTTGAATTCTTAGAAAAAAAAAAAGAAATTTACCTCATCAATAGTATATTTTCCTCGGGGAGAGCGTCTTCGACCCTAAAAATATAAAAATTACCATTACAACTCTAAACACAATTGAAATGATTTCAGATTTCAATGAAAACAAAGTTCTGTGATCTTGATTAAAAATTTATGATAATAAATAATTACAGAAAATTTTGTTATCTTGGACTGACACCATGATGAAAATTTGAAAAAAAATACACTAAAAACAAAAATCTCATTACAGAAATGATATGCAGGTAACAAAAAAAATAGTAACTTACAATTTTATTTTAAAAGGAAACAATTAAAAAGTTGCCAAAATGCAGAACAGTGGAAATCAGAAATCATCATTTTCATGATGAGTCTTGCACTGGCTCTGACTATTCAATGTCAGAGCCAATGCACTATAAACTTCCCATCAGAAATTTTATCAATTTTTTTCCTGCATCACTGAAATTTAGCATTACAATAATATTATGTCAAAGATTAATTGATTCTAACACTGTTGACTGATGTTTGATTGCCTTGACCTTTCAGAAATTTGCAATATAATTGGAGACAGAAGGAATATGGCATAAATTGCTTGCTTCAGGGATTGACCTTGAAATAAAGATAGGGATCTTGCAGTCTCGTGGAAAGTAATAGAATGCTAGTCGTGATTGCTGGACTCTACATTAAAATTATAATGAAATAAGTATCATCCTAATATTTTTTAAACAATAAAATTACAATGAAACAATATATTTGGCAACAACCTAAACTAAAAGTTTAGTGAGCATACTAAAACTTAGTTGTCAGCTGATGACCTTGAATCAGCAGCTCCACTTTATACCTGAAAACAGAAAGCAATGAAAGCTTACCAATGCATCCATTTCCACTTCATAGTCATCTACATTCATCCACTCATTGTACTCATCTAAATCCAGAAGCCATCTTGCATTGACCTAAATAAACACCATTAAAATAGACTTTATATTTGTGACTGATACAAGAAAAACAATTTATTTAATAAGCAATGATAACATTAAAAACAAACTTCACATGAGATTCTTGTGAAAAATAGTACAAAATTAGATAACATGTTACAGGTTGCAATTTTGGACTCAAACAAAATAAAGCTCATCTTGTTATAAATCACACACTATTTATAAATAAAAATAAATCTTTAAAAGTACATAAATTACCTCAGATGGTCCATCGACGGGTTCGGGAGATTCTGGTTCCTGGTCAATTTCTGACCCTGGCACCCATGTATCATAGCTAAAAAATTCAGCATTTTATATGCATTTGCAAAAATAAATTTCAATAATTGAAATTGGAAATATATAAAATAGAGTTACAGACCTGTCCGGAGAAAACCACCAATGCAGCATCACACTTTTCTCCCTCCGGAAGACAACACGAACCCAATCCTCTAAAATATGAATAAATATATCTCATACTTCAAGATATAGTAAAAAACCTAATCAAATGTCATTCAAGGGGAAATCAAAAATATTATAACTATTCAATTTCATATAAATATCATTGCCACATACAGCATGTTATTTGCATAATCTTGTGATTGCCATATTTTCACACATTATATAATTTAGCGTTCACTTTAGATTAAAATAAGGGGCATGGTGGTTCTAAAAAAAGAGCATGTGTTTTCAATTTAAAAAGGCACTTTAGAATGCAAGCCTATCAGTTTTTGCATTTTGTCACTCGCTTTCAAGATTTTAAAAACTTGCCTCTGCAAAAGAGACTTACCAATTTATATTTAAAAAAGAACGGTGGCCACAGAAAAGAGCAGGATGCATTTTTCAGCTTTAAAAAGGGGCAGGAAGAATTTTTCGGTTTTCGAAAAGGGCAAGGTGGTTCACCCTTTGAAAATCATCTAGCGGGAACACCAATAACTATTGTAATTGGTTATATATAACCTTTGCGGGCCACTTTTGTTTTGAAAAAAAAAATGTTCTATAGTAAAGCTAGGTTTTACTATAGAATAGCTTTGAACTTAATAGTCTTTTAAAATTTGACCAGAAACAACTGAAGAACAAATAATTATATAGTTAATATTACTGCCATAAACAGATGATATTGAACAATAACACTTGAAAAACCAGTATGATATTGTTACAGCATATCCTCTGGAATAGTGAGTGTGCATGTAGGATACAAGAATGGGTCTGAGTTTCTGGATAAATAACATGTTTATTCGCAAGCACAATGTAAACAGGAACAACATACAGTCACACAGCACTCAAATGCTCCTAATTTCACAAAATAACTGATATTAATCTCAAAACATTGACAAAAGTAATTTCACAAAACAGCAGCTACTATTCTCGAAACATTGACAAAAATCACAATCCAATATAGCTTGTATCTTGTCAACTACTATTCCCACGGAGTGATAAATCCTTTTATAGTCTCTATAGAAACTCCTGGTATTCGGCATATCTCATAGAATATTGGTTATTTTGTGGTCTCCCTCGAATGTTCAAAAAGCCGCCAAATTAACAATAAATCGCCACATCTGGCAACCCTTCTTCAGACTTGGAATTCTGGCAAGCCTACACTCAAGTCATATTTTCTTCACCTGGTCTTCGACAGAGATGAAAGAAAAGATGCCAGTGAGGGACTATGAATACACATTCACAACACTTTCCCCTCCTTAGGACAGCACATCTTGGGCAGTATCAATCTACTGTACTTCAAAATATGGGGCCAATCTGTCGATATGGATAACTTTGGGCTTGGTTGAAGACGATTTCTGAATTCGATAAACAACAGTTTATTCTTTTCTTGATGACGTAGGGCCCTCCCCAATTGTGCTGCAGTTTTGGCAAAAATCCAGGTCGTTGTCGAGGGTTAAACTGCCACACTTTGTGGCCTTCCGAGAGTCCTACCTCATTAGCTTTAATATCATACCGGTACTTCATTCTATTGGTGGCAATGTTGATCCAATCACGGGTGAAATAATGAACCTCCTCCAACCATGCCTGTATGTCTTACACATATTTATCAGGTGGTGAAGGAGCAGCACATGGTTTTCCAAACATTAAGTTACATGGTAGTCGTAAATCCTGGCCAAAACAGCATTTTTGATGGAGAATGACCAGTTAATTCATTGACAGCACTTCTGTAGGTCAGCAGGAACAAAGGTAGGTGACGGTTCAAGTCTTGCTGGTTTCTGGATATGAATATAGAGAGATGATTCAGTATTGTGCTGTTGAATCTTTCTACTATACTGTATAATTGATTATGAAGAGGAGTAGTTCAAGTTTTGTCCATGCAGAGTAGTTTGCACAGTCCCGTGAATATGCCCGAGTAAAAGTTTGTTCCCTCATCAGAATGGATGAGAGAGGGAACCCCATAATGACATAGCCAGTTCCGAGTTAGAACTTCACTAATGGTTGTAGACTCTTGGTCAGGGATTGCGTAAGCTTCTAGTCACTTTGTGAAGTAGTCCACCACTACTAGGATGTATATTCTATTGTCAAAAGTTTGTGGTTGGTAGTGGCCCCAAAACGTCGAGTGTAATTCTCTCGAAAGGAGCTCCAACATTATAACACTGAAGAGGACTGCATGTTTTCTTCTTCGGTACCTACACTCATGACATGGTGTTTTCTTCGTCTGATCTTTGAGAGAGACGAAAGAAAAGATGCCAGTGAGGGAACATTACATGTTCGCAACAATATTGTCCCATATGATATGATAAATATATATGGATTTGTTGTGTGAGACAAAAAATACTGTACATTTTGTTTCTGATGGTCATATTTTTATTCCACAAATAATATTTAAAAGCAATTTTCTGATTGATTTTTAATATAATGATTGAACCCAGTTTATAAACAATTAATAAATAACTGCTTTTCACACTGTATCATACTATTGAAAATAAACAAATGCAAAGTTAAAAATTGAAAAGTGGGACACTCTATAATTCCTAATATAATTACAAAATGTTCTGTTTAATCAGATGTATCAATAACTGAAATCAAAAGGGACATGCTCTCTCTCTCTCTCTCTCTCTCTCTATATATATATATATATATATATATACTTATAATAAAACGGAGTGTGTATTCGACTTGGAACGCTTCCTGGATGATCCACTCGGGAACGCTTCCGGGACAGTCCACTCCTCAAAGAGATAGACAAACCATGAATGTTTGAAACAAATTTAAGTGAAAATCAATCACCATGGTTTATTTTTCACAAGTTTTTAATCAACAATGGAAAGTATTAAGAAATGAAAATAGTTATTTAATTATAGAATTTTATGAGGAAGATTCTATCTTATATCAGTGTTGCTCGGCAACGCAATTAAATTAAATGCATTTCTTAATGTTTATTATCATTTTTTCGATTTGAATAATAAATAAATGTAAAAATATATCTTATAAATGAACGGTTTTATTTTTCTTTTAATTATATTAATTACGGACTACGTACATCACTTTCATCTATTTTGGCAAAGAGTTTTCAAGCTCATATATTGTGTTTAGCTAATAAAATCATATATTGTGTTTAGCCAATAAATTCATTTAGCCGAATGTTGAAACAGAAAATGAGTAGAAAGGATATATCTTCTAATACAATTTTGGTGTTTTCATTTAGTACATACAAACAGGTTAAAGATGTTTTATTCTGATCTGCAAATCCAGAGCTATGAATTTGGTGGATATCGCTAACTTGGCAGTTTTTCTTAAATGTTGCCAAATTGACGGAAATGTCGCCAATTTTTTTAAACGATGCAAATCAATGAAATTTATGTTTTGTTAGAAAAGAGTACTGAAATGATGAAATGATGTTTCGTTTGCTTTAGTCTGTCAGTTCAACCATCCTACTTAGTAACACATTTTGCGAATTTTTAAAATGTCACCAAATTGATATAAATGTTTGTAAATCCATAAAAATATCTTGAAATTGATAAAATTGCGTTAAATAAATGAAATGAATTGTGTTTTGTTAGGGGATGGTATTATGAGGATGTTTCGTCAATTTGTCGGCAAGTGAGACTGTCAGTTTTACAGTCCCACTTGGCGATACATTTGGCGATTTTTTAAAATGTCGATAAATTGATGAAAATGTTGCCAAACCTTCCACAGAGATAGCATTATTCAGATGATATTTTCAACAAATTTCTTTGAATCAAATGATATCATATCGTTTAGCAACGGATTTAAATTCAATGTGTTTATGCAGCTGACGATTTTTATTAAATTTTTTCCAATTTGAATAAAGAAGATATGTATATAAAATAAATTTCATTGCCATTGCATTTTTGACCGGATAATATCAATTGCGGTCTTCAGGTTTAAACATTATTATTATTGATATTTTCGGGGATTATTGATTCAGAGATTATTGATATTTTCAAGTTATTATACCATTGTTTTATTGCGGCAAAAATTTTTGAAACTCATATATTGCACGTTATACGAGTAATTTTCTACAAATGCATGGGTAAATTTTCTAATCTACAGAATATAAGTAGTACAGGTATGTTGGCATATATTTTGACATATATTGGAATCAAATACGGCCTTCTGGTATAAAGATAACAGGGATTATTGATATTTTTAATTTATTACGTCATCTGTTTTATTTTGGCAAAGATTTTTTAGACTCATATTGTAATATGGGTAATCTTCTACTAACACTTGGACATATCTTCTATGATATTATAAGTAGTATGGGTACATCTTCCCATATAATTTAAAACTTACATTTTGGCATATATGGGAATCAATTACTGCCTTCAGGTTTAAGGATTATGGGTTTATTGATATTTTTAACTTATACATGTAATCTACTAATACAGGTTATATCTTATAATATTTGCATATATAAGTAGTACGGGTCCCATACAATTTTAACGCTTTTATTTCGCATATATTGATTCAATTCCATATTTTTTGTAAATTTGCTTACAAAAGGGGCCAGGATGTTTTATTCTTCAGATCTGCCAGTGAAGATAAATTTGTATAGCGAGAACAAAGATTCATAAGCTTCTTTTTAGGAGCATTAAATTAAATATTTTAACAAAATATTTTGATTAAAAATGTCATTTAGTATACAATAGGAATTTGCACATGATTGTGAATTTTAAGTTTCTTTATATTATATACTCTGTACGAAGAAAGGGTATGCTGTTAGTATATAATAAAAGAAACACCAGAAAAATAAATTATTATTCAGGGTTCATACTCAAAATTGGCAATGAAATTCTCTGAGTTTTTCAGGTTTTCCTAAAATTTTACAAATGTCCATAATTTAAATCTTGACATTTTACAGTATGTAATAATTTTATTTAATGAAATAAATTCAAATTTAGTAACACAAAAACATGAAATTAAATTTTAAAAATCAAAACTTTGGTTGCAATTACAATATGGTAAAAAATCCATTTAAAAACAGTTTGAAACCACAAAACAATAGTTTATTCTAGGATCAAATAGAATTTTTCCTGGTTTTTAATGAAAAATTACAATTTTCCCACGAGTTCTTCCCCTGAAATTTCGAGCTGAATTTAAATTCTCTGATCATTCTCTGTTTTCCCTGAAGTGTATGAATCCTGTTAATGGATACATTGAGGAATAGAGAAACACTGCAAGGTGCAGTAAAACGAACAAATAAATAGATTTGAAACTGCACCTACCAGGCCCATCAGTTGCAGGTAATGGAGGATGC
Organism: Amaurobius ferox; assembly: GCA_951213105.1. Classification (NCBI taxonomy): domain Eukaryota; kingdom Metazoa; phylum Arthropoda; class Arachnida; order Araneae; family Amaurobiidae; genus Amaurobius; species Amaurobius ferox. Next base: position 133,367,490 of record OX578135.1, on the reverse strand, counting down.
ACTAAATGGGATGCATCATCAGGGTTTTCTGCTATTGTCCCTTGATGCCTCTTGATAATATCTTTCAAACGTGGAACTAGTTGCTTCTCAACTTCAGGCATAATGAATATATGAGGAAGAGTCAAGCACTTATTCTGTACTAAAGTTTTTTCAATAGTCATAAACATTTCAACATTTCGATCCATACGGGAAGGAGATTGAAAATCAAACCGTCTCCTAAAAATGGAAATTAAAATTATGTATAATGTTATGTGCATAAAAGAACATTAATAGTTATCAGGGTGCAAAATAAAGAAATATTTTTCATTAGCAAATCGCTAATCAAAATTTCATTTGTGTAGCAATTTCGACATTTTGACTAGTAGTTCACATCTACAAGTATGTCACAGAGTTTTTAACTGGTTTGCAAATAAAAACAAATATGCAAGCACGAGAAGGATAAAGCGTAAAATTTTAATTTGTTTTAAATATTACTAATGATTTTCATTTTGCCTTTTTTTATAATATTTGTTTTCCTAGACATCATAAAAAAAAATTAATTTACCATGAAGAATTCAAGTACTTTTGGGGGCAATTTTAAATTAAATTTCTCCCATAACACTTTCAAGTTTTTTTCAGCTTTAATTTTTTGCCATAATTACAGATTATTTCTTATATACTTATTTCTCTTTTAAGTTGTTAAGTTTTCTCATCTTGATCTTTTATTTTTACTTTTCCAAGCTGGTGAAGCATTTACTATTATTAATTCCTCTTATTTTTTAGAAGACCGGCCAGTAATTTTCTTTAATTTAGGTGGTTTGCCAATGATTTTCGGCAATTTTTTATAAATTTATATTCTTGTTTTTATCTTTTGATCATTTACTCTGTAGCTTTTCAATTAATGTGATATTTCATTCTTTTTTACTGTTATATTCAACATTTCTAAATTTAAAAAATGTCGTTTTGTATGACTAAAATATGCAATTCTATTGAAATACTCGAATTTTCCGATCAACAGGAGGAGGGTCGTGAACAGCTCATGGCCACAGGTAAGTTGAAACTGAAACCGATTTAACTTTGAATTGGTAATAATTGTTAACAGTTAGCACTTCTGAAAACACAAATAAGCTGTAAACATCTTAGAAATTCATAAATTTTTAGTTTCTTACATCGTCGATGAGCGATTAATAACTTAAAACAAGGGGTAATAATAATCTATAAAAGGAAATCTGGAACTTTTCTGAGCGAGACTTTAGTAAATGTGAAATTTTCATGATTTTGCATATGGTTGTTTATGGACTGTACATAAGCAGGTTAAAGTAAAACAATAATATATAAAATTGAAATATTTACAATTCAGCTCGGAACGGCATTCTCCCACCTCCAAGGTAGATGCCCTTCATTTGCACTGGACGCCTAGATTTAAGTTCGCTCACGCTGGTCTTGGGTAGCAGCATATTCCCGAAATTCTTTAATATAGATTAATTATTTTAATTTGTCATGACAAAAAATATGTTACAATGAATTTTTAGCCCATAAATAAATCCACAACCTGAAGGCAAATTTCACGCACCATTTTTATTAGTGAGTTATTTTAATTCCATTTGCTCATCCGCTTTAGAAAATCCTTTTAAATTTGAAATAATTTTGCGACAAGAATTTTGTCATTCAACTTGCATTTTACACGATGCAAGTAGATACAATAAGTTGAAAGTTCAATTTATTGATTCAACTTCTTGCATCGTGTGGTCGTACAGGAGCCTAAAATAAAGTGTGGCAAAGATGCTGCACTGGTGTATGTCTCAAAACGCATCGTTGATTAAAAAAATAGAAATGTGGATTACTCTCGTTCTCGGCTGCAAATGCAATAAATTATGATTGGTGGTGGAGGAGAGGTAGCTGTATCATAGCGATTATTAACAGATTTTCTTACTCCACAGGAGAACTTGTTTAGGGAGAAGAGTCATTCTAGGCTATAAAGAGTTTTGCTGGTAGTTAGGATTTCGTTAATCGCCATGTGAGGACTGGAGAGTAGAAATTTTAAGTTTTAGAGAGGGACGCTTGTGGTAAGGAGTAATGCGCATTTATGGAAAGATTTTTTTTTTCACTGACGTGAATAATTTGTCAGAATTTTTAATATTATGTCGCAAAATGTGATGGAAATTAATTTTTACATCGCAAAACACAAATTTTCCATTGTGATTTGCAATTGATACTGCTTATTTTGCACCCTGATAGTTATTAATCATGTGCATAAAAGAACATTATAGTTATTGATCAGAGATAAATAAATAAAAGATACAAAAATGTTCACAATAGACCTTGTAATAATAACACAATTGGTTGTTGTAACATCTATATAAGAAATGGTTGAGCTTAAACTAAATTTTATATGAATGTTACAAGTAAAAGCAAATTAGCATGTAATAAAGAGAACATAATGCATTATAATATACTTTACCTCAGAAAAATAAATTAAGATAATTTGCGTATAACATATACATCTAATGGAAAATAAGTATTTCTTTTATTCCTGAAAAAAGTAAAATGCTGTGTTACATGGGTGATTTTTAGTGAATTTCTTTCCGGAAATAGGCTTAGTGCAAAAATTGTGCCGTCCTTTGGGTCCAGTTCAAAAGCAAAATGCTCCATCCTTCGGGTCACAGTAGCTACGGAAAGCCGCCGTCCGCTAGGGTTAAAGAATTAATTTCCTTTAATGAGGTTTTAAACTGCTTATATTTAGTCCAGAGTTCAGAAAACTGAATAGATAGCAGATCTTCAACATTTGAGCTCTAATTATCTATACAAAAATATTAACAACATCATTACACACATCGGTGTCGTTCAAATAAATTTTCACACTAAAGCACAACCATTTCATTTTATTCACTTGTACCACTATGAGATTTATTTATCAATTGTAAAATTTCACTTTTGAAAAAATATTTCATTCTTTATGCCATAATTATTACAATTCTTCTGACTAACAAAACTCTTACTACTAGCTTATAATGACTTCCTCTGAATACCAGAGATAAGAATTCCAAGCCCTAAACCTTTTCTAATCGTAGCACTGAAGACCCTCTTTGTTAAAATAAACACATAACTGCCATGAAAGAAACCAGCCATTTAAATCTCAGTCAACATGCCTTTTAAATCAGAACTACCACAACAGCTTTCACATGCATTTGTTTATACTATCAAATTAGTCAGCATCCTAATGAAAAACAAAAACTGAAATGTGTAGGTCAATGTTCCATTAACTAGTTTTGTAAAAATAACAGGATTGTAGCGTCATCTAATATTAGTTAAAATTTTTGATCAAAACGTTTCATTGGCCAGTTCTTATACACATCAATGGGCCACAGTGGCTGTCTCATATTCGTTGTACAAGTGCATTAGTGGGCCGAGGGAGAAGAAAGCTCTTTGCTGCATATATACACAACATTCAAGGTATTAAAGTACTCAATAGTTGAAAAAAGACTTGAGCAAAAAATGAGATACTAGACTACAAAGCTAAACATTTTATCTAATGATCTGATGTGTCATAGTCAGGTAACCTGAAGTTGAATCCTATAAGCTACTTAGCTACAAACTTTGTTGCGCTATGTAGCCAATGAGAAAACTGACTGGCTTACACAGGTAAAAAAATTACAATAGATGCTTAGGAATTATATACTGACAAGTATGTCTGGATCATAAAAGTATGATTTGAAATTATAATTATATTTAACATTTCTTTATGATAAGCCTGATAAAGGTTTTGCATCTTAACCATTAAAACAAATGTACATAACTGATCACTTATATGGCCACTTTTATTTTTTAAGATTTTAAAACTGACTCCAAAATTTAAATGTTTTAAGGCATAATGTATAAACTTAACATATACAACAGAAAAGATGAAATAAGAATTATATCAGTTGTGAAATTTGCAAATAAAATTTTCTTACCATCCTTGTTCGCTTTTGAATTTGTAGACTGATGCTAGAATATGACATAAAGCTCCTCCAGGCCTGAAGTCAAGAAAGCATTTCATCTAAATGTAACAGTAGATAATTAGAAATTAGGAAAACCATACCACAAAAGTATCCAATAAAATCTCATTCTTTTAACTTATAAATGGTTTTGAAATTTGAATTAAAAATTTTTAAATGTGTGGGATTCAAAATCTGGTATTGATAATTAGATATAGCACAGATGATAAGAAATTTAAGATAGCAAATTTACTGAATTGGAAAAAGGCACCAATTTTATTTATTAAATTGGAAAAAACATAAGGTGTTGAATAAACAGCTAAAATTAAGTTGCATTTATTTACCAATGTGCTAAAATATTATCCAGAATACAGTAACTAACTATTCTGTGACTAAAAAAAATGACATACGAGGCTCGTCCACAAAGTAAGTTTCCCTGGGGTCGTTTACAGAAAAGAAACACAATTTCATGGAAATATTTATTGCAACAGATACAGCAAGTGTTCAGCTATTTTTCAACATATTCACCATCGGAATTGAGATATTTGTCATACCGTGGGACCAATTTTTGAATACCTGTATCATAGAAGTCTGCCGCCTGGGATTTGAACCACTGTGTGATAACCATCTCTGCCTCTCTGTCATTCTCAAAACGCTGACGCTGACCGGACAGGAATATCTTGAGGTGTAGGAAAAGATGGAAATCACTGGGAGCGAGGTCCGGGCTACCGGCACTAAACATCCCGCGCCGCTTGTTCTGAATGGCCCGTCGCAATTTCTGCAGTGTTTCGCAGTAACGCTCAGCAATCACCGTCTCACCTCTGGTTAGGAATTCGACGTGAAGTCCCGTCTGTCCCAGAACACCATGCACATCACTTTCCGCACCGACAACGTCTGCTTGAATTTCGTTCTACAGGGAGATCCACTGTGACGCCAATGCATTGACTGCTGCTTTGTTTCTGGGGTAATGTGGGCATAATGCGTTCCTGCACAAGCTCCACAAGGTCGTCCGTAATAATGGATGGCCTCCTACTGCGCTTCTCATCATGCACACTTTGTCGACCTGCCGAAAATGCTCTGCACCAGCGACGCACCATCTGCTGGCTCATGACGTTAGGCCCATAGACCCAGCACAGCTGACGATGAATTTCGATCGGCGCTATGCTCTGTGCATTCAAAAATTTTATCACCGACCACACTTCACAGTCGGCGGGAGCTGGAATAAGAACCTTCATCTTCAACAGCTGCAGCGATGCTACTGTGAGAACGCAGGAAGTACCGTTAGTGCATGCGCCATGCTACGTCATTGCTCTATCACGTACGCACAGTCGTTTCGCGCAATATAAGGTTTGCTAGCTGTGGGACGAGTGGGAAACTTACTTTGTGGACGCGCCTCGTATATACAAGTATAGGTAAAAACTTAAATAATTGCATTAGCAGCAAGTAGTTGGTAATACAAAACATTAATTGGTAATACCATAAGCATTAGTGGGTAATATATAAAATGTAAAAGTAAATTAATTCATCTAATATTTCAGTTTTTTTTTTTTTTTCTGTAATAGTAGTTTAGTTTTGTTCATAGTCCACAGTATTACTAATATGTACAAATTAAATTATACTTTTCTTTAAATACAGTCCTTAAATTTATTTATTACTGATAGCATACATAACAAGAGTTACTCATTCAGAAAACTTGCGCAAAACAAATGTGATTATAAAGCTGCATGTAAAAACACAACAAAGGAAAGTGCCAATAACAATATACCAGCATGTAAAAAGAGTCATGCACATATCATTATAGAAACTAAATAAAATAATATATTTCAAATGCAACTTTTATGTCTTAAAACAAAACAGATTTGGTATAAAGAATTTGGCGAAATCTGCCATTTTTTTTTTTTTTGCCGCCAAGAATGGCGCCAATGCGTACGGTGTTTGAAAAGTCCTAAAGGACGCCATTTTAGGCTTTGTGCATAACAAACATAAGCATATATATTTAAAAATGCATAAAACGCCTAATACATAAACAATGTTAAAGTATTAAAGAAAGTCGTTATGTGGAAAAACGATTGTACTTTAATGAAATTTAACGAAATAAAATAATGTTAAAGTATTAAAAAAAGATGGTACTTTCGAAATTTCAAAAAAATGATACTTAGAAAAGAAATTGTACTTTAAATTGAAAGAGTGCAAAAATTCATAAAATACAAATATCATACAAAAACGAAAGAAAGCACATGTGAACACTGCAAAAATGGAAATTTCCATCCAAGTTTTTCATGTGGCTTACGCTTTTCCCAATCAATCTTTTTAACATATTCCAAAAATTGATTAAAAGTATCAATTCCTTTCTCAGCACATGATTTTTTATACATATATACAACCAAATAATATTTAAAATATGTTTGTCTATTGTACGAAGGAGGATGTGCTTTTAATGTGTCTCCACGTGCTTTCTATGGTTTTTGTATGGCATCCAGTCATTGGATCCACAAAAGTCAAGCTGTGATTAACCGTCAAGTGATCAAAACCCTCTTTTCCTAACAAATCGTAAGCATTATCGCAGTCCGAATGCTCTGTCGTTCCTGGCTCTATCCACTTCTTAATAATGTTCACAAGCGTTTTTTGCGACATATTGTGAACAGCAATGAAAAAAAGCTTACCCGATCCTCTCTTGATTCCTCCAAAAACCCACTATGTGCCCTCTGTTATATTTCCGCTCCCCAAATTTAGATTCATCAACCTCTACAATTTTTCCTACCCCACCAATTTTCACTGAACTCTCTTCAATTAAATCCAAAATCGTTTCATTTGCAAACTGTCTCCAATTCGTTAAGGTCGAAGAAGTAAAAAAATACTTTTTAAGATTGGAAGTTTTAGTGCCCATTACAAGTTCATAAGTTAATGAAAAAATCTTGTCTAGCCTCAACTTGCTAAACCAAAATCACGACTTCTGCCTAATCGTTTTAATACTACCACACACCTTAAAATCAATAACATTCCTACATATCCAATTAAACCCATCTGAAAGAGGAGTTTTAGAAGAGAAAGTCATATTAGCAATATATCTTGAACACACCATCTCAGACTGAATCAACCCCAATTTCCGAAGAAAATCCATAAATAGCTGCTTCTCTTGAAATAGATGAACACAAAACATCCTATTAGAAATTCCCTCTCATCTCAAAATTGGCCTTCCACTTGAGAAATTAAATTTCAAATTACTCAACAAAATTCTCTGAAATTTAGCTACAACACTGACAACAGAAACCATAGAAGAGTCATCACTACAAAACACTCAAAAATCACTATAAAAAATCAAAAACAAAAAATAATCTAGGGATGCAACGGATCGATAAACATCCTGTATCCGGTCCATTCGGCTGTTAAGACGGATATTTGGTAGTAGCCGGAAATTAGGATAATCCGGCCAGATATCCGGTCATATAAATAATATGCTAAATAAGTATTTTTAATTACTCAATTAATAGTAATAATAAAATTTACAGGTTTCTCAATTTTTATTACAGTTTCTTAAACTACACTTTCATTTTATTACTTAATATAAATTCAAAATCTCTCCTTTACATTCAATATCTTTGACAATGAATATTACTTTACGATTTACATTACAAATTAAAAATAAATTTCCAGTCAACAGCATTCTTTTTTTTTTTTACATTAGTAATTAAACATTCACAAGACACAAATATTTCAAATGTTATAAAAAATTTTAAAGAATTAAAAATGTGTTTCCTATTTTAAAATTTTAAAATTTGGATGCAAAAAGAGTAGTTTTCTGCATTTTTTGGCAAAATTCTATTTCTCTGTCATAAATGACTGCTGCTTCAGAAAACAGTCTTTCACTATATACATTGCTTTATGTTGGGGCAAGATACTTTTTTAGCAATTGCGATAAATAAGAAAAATTACTCCTATTCATTTTCCACCAATCAAATAGTGACATTTTTCTTTCAATTACTGGCTGTGAAAGATGGTTTCTCAACTCTTCAACGTAAGCTGACTCGTCATCTTATTGCACTTGTAATTGTGATATGCTAGACTTTACAGTTAATTCAGGAAAGCAATCCCAAAAAGATGCAGGATTATTTGATTAGAATTTCCATTACTTTGAAATTTCGTTTCTATTAGGTGCAACTCTTCGATTTCTTCAAGAGAAGTCAAAGCTTGAACTTCTTTCTTCATTATCAATAATAAAGAAGATTTAATCATTTCATCATAACCCTAATCTTTATCGAAAAAATGAATTTTGATTCTTGGGTCTAAAATGGTTGCTATTGAAAAATATTCATTCAGCTGTATCGTTGAAAAATGTTTATGTATGTTTTCTTTTAACATATCCTTTATTGTTTCAACACCAAATACTTAATATTTTGACAAATATCTATTCAATGTTACAACCATAGGAATTACTTCTAAAATTAATGATTTTGAGGAACTTATTTGCTCGGTAATTTCCTCAAAGGGTTGAAGTAGAGTTAAGCAGTTTTGAATTAATGTCCATTGATATAATGAAAAGCTTGTTATTTCATTATTTTCCGCTGCATATAAGGACATAGCATTTCTTAATTTATTGACATCATTACAACAAATTATAATGTTGGAATTAAAAGCACTTATGATTTCTATAATTTATCAAGTTATCTGTGATATTATATAGGAATTTAAAGAGTGATAAGGTTTTAAAATTCTTAGTTGCTATAATCAAAACTGGAATTTTATTTTAAGCAGTGGCTACTAAATATTAAGAAGTTAACAAGTGTAACTATATTAATAACCAGCTGATAATCATTAAGTATAAGCACTTAACGCTTAATCTTTAATGGCCATTTTAAAAGTTTCAATAGTCTTGTGGCTACTGCTGGTTTTGGTTCTGATTTGTATTAGTTGCTTTAAAATATAATAATAATTTTAAAATATGTATTTCTTCTGAATTAAGAATTTGACTTAGCTATAATCATGTAAAAAAAACAGACAAATAAGAAGAAAAATTAAATAGGAACAGTAACACAATCAGAATTTTTTTTTCTGGGGAGGGGGGGTATTCGTTCTATAAAGGATTACAACCTTGAAATTAGCACAAAAATTACTATTTCTTCACATAAATTAGGGGCGCGGTAGCCCATTGGTTTGCGCGCTGGAGTTGCACTCGGTTGGCCCGGGTTCGATTCCAGCCACTGCCAAAACTGCCGCCGTGTTCATGCGGAGTACGATCACGTTAAACATGTGGGTCCGAAAGTCCTTCCGAGAGGTTGGTGGTAGGGGAAGGAGGGTACGGTCCCTGTGGATGCCTCCCCCACTGGGTTCCGGTCTAAATTGGGTGGCACTTCCCGACCGTCCAAACTGTTACCTTACACCTTTCTGGTAGGTCAGACGGTCTGGGTTTCAACAACAACAACATAAATTGAGGGCTTCTGGGGGAGGTTTTTTTAACCTTAAAAACCACCCCCCTGGTTGCACCTATGAATAGAAATAATGAAATAGTAACTATTTAGGATTTCTAAAGGAAAATTATACTGTTAGCCGGATATCCGGTTTTAAATTCGGTTGAATATCCGGTATAAGGCCAAACTCACATCCGTTGCATCCCTAAATAATACAACCTGGTTTATATTACAACCAAAATACAGCATGTATAAATCCTCTTGCACTAACTCGTGTATTAGGAAATCAAAATTTGAAACGAACACAAACCACACGGAGTGTAGAAAGAAGTAGAATAAACAGCGCTTAGCTAACAGCTAGCTAGATGAGGGGGAAGGGGGGGGGGGGGGGGTTGCCAGAAAAACACATCCCAGAACATTTTGTGCCAAGTGCAATTTATTTTCGAGCTACATTTGTCTATTTATCGCTCCAGAAAAAAAGCGTCAAAAACCAGATTCCTTATATTTTACAGTTAACAAAAATAAATAAATAAAACAATTCAAACACCAAAAAAACATAAGAAGACACTCCATGTTTAAGGCAAAAATTTAACTTACTCTAACTGAACCCCACCCCCTCTCCCCAAATAAAACAGCATTCAGAGTTCATCCTAGGTGTTTTTCGCAGGGCAGCCAGCCCCACTGCCCTCAGAAATTAGAAACCCATCCTGCATGCCCCAGTACTATAATTTTATGCCCTGACATCGAAAAATGCCGCCCCCCCCCCCCTTTTAAACATGACACCTATCCATGTATTCTCAAATTTTCAAAACATCGAGAAATGTGAGACACTTTTTCTCATTCATTATTTATTAAATCCACGTAAAAGTGTACCAATATAACTAGACACAATTAGAGGCATTCTTCACCCTTTGTCGGCATCCTCTGTGCCGCAGGGTGAAATTGCATCCCTCTGAACTTAACCACTCAAGTATAGGCGATACACTCGATAAAGGTTTTCATTGTTCCCCATGCCTGGGGTGAACATTCATTTCTCCTCCCCAGCATAGCCCTTAAAATTCCCACGTTAGCGATTAAATTTGAAAAACTAGCAATTAACAAAATTATGACAGGTCAAACTCTGCAGATATCCTCTCAGTAGATATTTCGTCTAATATATCCGTTTTATATTTTATATCCGTCTAACTTCGTAGATATTTAGGATATCTACGCCAAACTCTGTTATAGCCTAAAATGACTTTTTCCTTAAACAATCCATTCTACAGAGCGAGAAAAATCTGTCAACAATGACTACCATACTGCTACGGCTCTTAATTTATTGCACTTGTAGACAAGAATACATGGAATCCATATTCCTATCTTCTTCCTCCCTGTGATCACCGATGTGTCGATACATGACCTGGCGAAGCACATTCTATCGGATGTGATGATTCTATCATTTGACCCCACCAGCGCCCTGCTGAACTTTAATCGCTGAAATAATAGGGCTTTCAAGATTTTTACAACTGCCTCAAATTTTAAAGGGTTTACAAAAGTGAAAATGTAAACGGAATTAAAATTGCGAATTAAAATGGTGCGAGAAACTCACATCCGCTATTTTGTGCTTGTGAATTTATTTATTGACTAAATATTCATTATAACATTTTGCACCATGATAAATTAAAAAAAATTAATCTTTATGCAATAGTTTCAGGTATACGCTGCAGCTGACAGAGCCGAACGCTAATAAAGGGCATCAACCTTCAGGAATGTGGGGAGCAGTGTTCGAAATTAGCGGTCGTTAGTCGTAATTTGCGACTAGAAATTTCAATTTGACAACTAGATTCTTCAATCTAGTCGTCAAATTTGACGCCTAACAATACTATTGTTAAATATCAGTCTTCCCTTTCCCTTTGACTAAATTATGATCCCTGGTAGAGGACTGGACAGCGGTCGAAAAGAAAAGCGGCATTTTATACACGCCCACAGTGATAAATCTGCAGGTGGTAGACAGACAGTAAAAACCCCTCTGTCTATTCAGGGAAGGAAACATTGGGATCTTTATTGTACTTCAACTCATCCCCACCCTTCAAGACCTGAAATTGCACTTCTGAAGAATTTATTTGTTTGCTTTATCCTCAGACATTCCGATGTCCGAGATTCTGGGTATTTAACGAGTTCCTATTGCTCCCCTCCCCTTTATTCCCTACGCTAGATCTACGTATCCCACTTGTAAGAAAAGGGAGTGATACCGTGATCCTGCAGCCTTTACATTCTAATTGCTTACTATTATAGAACACAGTGCATTCCAGATTAAATCGTTCCAGCGTGTTGCAAATTTGGTTAGCTAATATTTTGTTATTAGACATTGAAAATGACGTTCTTATAGCTGCCAAGTGTTCAGATTTTTATGTACTTGTTCCGTTTTTTCAGTCTTGTTCCGGGAATCCGATTTGGATCCACAGTAGTCCGATTTTTCTTTTCCATATCATTTATATTTTATTGTATACAAATCTGCATAAGAGTATCTACAAGTCATGAAATCGGAAGTAGGTCACGAAATGAGAAACAAAGTCAGGAATTTTAAGATGGATGTTTTCTGCGTTTTCAACTAAAAATCTGTTTACACGTGATTGCGTCTGTTTCTAATTAATGTGGGAGAAACACATTTGCATCGAATAAAATTTTTATGATTATTCCTTGTTATATACAAGAAAACCATTTTTCAGACATATTATTAAAGAAATGAAGAGCTATATTGCACGAGTACCGGGTACCGCGATAAACGGCATTTGTCCGTGATCTTTATATTTCGTTTTATTGGGAAAATACTTTTCCACTTCTACAATCTGTTTGCATCGTCTACAACGTTTGTAATTATATCGTATATACTATATTATACAGAAAAACTATTTTTCAAGAGCATTTTCAATGACATGAAAGGCTATATTGCAGCAGTATCGCGATAAACGGCATTTGTGCGCGATCCTCTATATTTCGTTTTATTTTGAAAGTATTTTTCCACTGTTACAATTTGTTTGCATCGTTTAAAATGTTTGTAATTATTTCGTATATTATATAGAAAAACTATTTTTCAAATGTATTATTAATAAAATACAAGGCTATTTTGCAACAGTATGGGGAAAAACGGTATTAGTGCGCAATTTTTCCTCATGCAATATGTTCCTATCTTTCTTTTTGGTAGGTTGGCATCTATGCATTATTTATATCAATCCCTGAAATTAATGTGATTCATATTTTTTTTATTATTACCCAGGCTGTCTAGCTCACCCAAAGGGTGTCGAAAGCCCAGACCATTCGGCTCGTCCAAGGACTTAGAGCAGCAAGTTGAATGGCCGGGAGAACCCAAAGGGTGTAGATGAGTTTGAAGGGTATGATTGATACTTTGTCAAAGTGACTAGAAAAAGAGTAGCAACTATAAAACAAAAACTTATTATTGACTTGCAAATACAGAACCCTAGCTGCCAACTCTGCATTTCTTCGTGAAGCTCCAATATTTGCATTGACTGCCGATCTCCAGACAAATATGTAAATCCCCCCCCCCCCCTTTTTTTTAAACTTTTAAGATAAATATAGTAAACAGATTTTAAAATGAAATTCCATACTTTGACAAAATTGGCCACAAAAAGTGACTAAATTTCGCTCAAGATTCCCTTATAATATTTTAATTTTAAATGTGTTTAAGTCTTATATTTGTAAGTAATATGAGAAAGATTATATGGAAATGTCACTAAATGTGCATTTATACGTGATTATCGGTTTATCCCATTTTATAATCATGTATTTTCCATTCTCGCAACTTGTTTTCATCAACTAAAACTTTTATTTTATTTGCTGTTTTAACTCAGGAAAATTAATTTTCAAGGATGAAATGAAGGGGTATTGGGGCAATGACTGTACAAGATGACCATAATTGAAAATTGTTAAATAGAAGTATTTTTTTTTTAATTTGTTGTTTTTTTATACCCTTTTTGCCAAGTAAAAACAAATTAGCAATTTTTTTCTATTTATTTTTTCTTGAGTTTCTTTTTCAGTTTATTTTAAATTTTAAGAAAATTTAAAACAATTTTTAATACAAAGATCTGAATTATTCTTTTTTTATATCTTTAATAAAAATGGGTATTTAAAAAATAGTCATTGTTAGAGATGTAAAAATGGCAACTAGCCGTGTCTATTTGGCACCTAGAGTCAGAACTTATAGGCGTCAAATGACGCCTAATTCAAATTTTTAATTTCTAACACTGGTGGGGAGGGGTTGTATTGTTGTTCTACTTTAATCTACATATGTACAGTCCATAAATGACTATACAGTAAATATGAAGGAGGATAGCAAAAAATAGCACATTTAAAGGCCACTATTCCCCCTAGCCATACTTTCTATTGATTTTATAGATAGCAAAAGTAGTTATAGATATATTATAGTATAAGTTATAGATAGCAAAAATTTCACATTTTTTAAAGTTTTGATATGCGACAGTTTCTCGCTCAGAGAAATTTCAGCAATTCAAAGTTAAATCTGTTCAATTTTCAACTTACCCACAGACAAAGTTGGTTCATGCCCCCCCCCCCCCCCCATTCTGTGTAAAATTCGAGTATATTAATAAAATGGCATATGTGTTTAGAGATACAAAGTGATATTTTTTACATCCAGAAATATTGAAATATCAAATTCCTTCAAAAAGATAATGAATTTAATTGTTATGAAATAAACATATTGGAAAATTTTTACAATAAAAAGGGTTGCTAAATTCATAACGCAAAGGGGGAAAATGGCCGAAATATCGGGATCGCGCCAATTTAAAAGTTAGAGTAAGTAATCAAAAGGTAGAAACAAGAATATAAATAATTAAAAATCACCAAAACTCATTTGTAAAACCCCATAAATTAAAGAAAAATTAGTGGCCGGTGGATTATTAGTCGAAAACTCAGACCACTCAACTCGCCCAAAGGCATGAGCAACAAATTCAGTGGCCGGGAACAAGCGGATTATTAGTGGAATAAATAATAGTAAATGCTTCAGTTTGGATGGAAAAGTAAATAAATTAAAAAAAAAAAAAATCAAGATGAGAAAACTTAAGAAACAGGCATATTCGGAAATAATCTATAATTTTGACAAAAAATTAAAGCTGAAATAGTCTTGAATAATTAAAGTGTTATATGAGGAGGGGGGGGATGACTTTTAAATTGCCCCAAAAAGTATCTGTATGCTTTATGTTAAATGAATTTTTTTTAAGATGACCTTGAAAACAATTGTAAAATAAAACAAGTTAAAAAAAAAGAGTAATAATAAATATTCAGAAACTGAATAAATGAAAAATCTAAATTTTGGTAACTTATAAGAAATGGAGAAGATGGGGATATTAAAACAATGACTTACAGAAAACTTAAGATTTAGAAAAAACACCAAAGTAAGTTTTGAATTCTCTAGGAATTTGTCTGTGTTATCAGAAAAAATAAGTTTTGTATTTTGCCAATCTCTTAAATTTTCTCTAATTTTTAAAACTCCTCTCCCTTCTGCCTCAACAGCCAAATAATAGATCTTACAAAAGTAGATCCACTAAGGACAGTTTCCCTTGCTAAAAGACATAATGGTACCTTGCACCTAATTTTTATATAAATATATAAAATAGATAAATTATTATCTGTTTGACATTCTACGTGTGACCCACATTATGCAATGCATCCTTTAGCTAAAATTTATAATTGGGCTATTTTAAGAATATATGCCCTTTTTCGGAAGGCATCCCTTTTGAAATCTTAAAATGAACCCTGAACATTTACCGTTGACCTCCTCGTATAGCAGTATTTCAAATGGATAGATATTTGAAACATGTCTAAAAGAGAATTTCAAAAAACCTAAAAAAATACTAAAACCCAGAAATAGTATCAAAGTTGGGCCCACTAATAAATTTCAATAATTTAAAAAGCACATAACTATAAATAAAAATTTTTACAATATAAAACTTACAGGAAGCCTTGTGAGAGGAGGTTTGCTCACAGTTCGTCCAAAAGCTTCTTCTTGGAACTGTACAAGTTGATTGACTAAAGTTGCCAAACCCTTAGCAGTAGGTGGATCAGCCTGAGTGTACTGAAACAAAAAGAAAAATAATGCATCATTTAGCAAGCAATAACTGAAAAATATACACACTATTTGTAATATTATCCCTTAAAAATAGCATAATTCATTGACTTACCGTATATTCCGGCGTATAATGCGTGCCGGCATATAATGCGTACATATACTTTTAAACTGCACTTTACAATTTTTAGGTATATTCGCCGTATAACGTGCATTCATTTTTTACCGGAAAACCCTGAAAATTACATGTGCAATACTCTTATCTTTTGAAATCATTTATTCGAAGGATTTCGCCAGGCGTTTGAACAATAGGGTAATTCCATTGTGACTAACATAACATTTGAATGATTTTTGAAATGATTTTTTACATGCACTAACTTTATTTTTATCCTAATACCTTAAACAGGGTAATATTCTTCTTTGGGCAGGTGGTTTTATGTAGAGAAATGCAAAACTAATATTTAAAATTGTTTATATAGGCATTCAGAGAGTATTTTGATCAATGTGACTAACATAACAGGTTTGTAACACTAGGATTTTGTATTAATTTTTATAGCCATTATCCTCTGAAACTAAAACAACAAAATGATTATTTCCTTTTGAAAATGTCTATGTGAAAAGTTTTTGTTCTATTATTATGCACAAATTTGGCATACGTTTCAAGGATAATACAGAGAAATAATTTTTAATAAACCTTGCCTGTGACTAACATAACGTGTGAATATACTTTAATTTCAGAGTATTACAGATAATATTTACATAAGTGTAAGAATGCAAACAGTGTTTTATTAGATGTTTACATGTAGAAAAATTATAGTTCAATCTTATGTGTGAAATGATAATATCCACGAGAATTTAGAGTCGGTTGTGATAAAACTTTAACAATTTGTGCTCTTTCAACCTAAGATTTGTCCTCAATTTTATGGAAAACACAAAGGTTGCCTCAGTACTTTTCTTCATGAACAAGACCTCATAATCATTCTTATGAGTGTCAAAAACTTGTCCAACATACTTTTTTTTTTGACTTTACAGTTATAACAGTGACAAAATCACCCAATGACGCAATGGTTTCTGGGGTCAGTTCAGAGGCAGAGTCTACTTCAAAATTATTCATAGTGAAATCAGTTTCAGTTTCCAGATTTTCTTTTAAGATTACTTCGTGCATGGGAACATCATCTCCTGTATTCTAGTATAAAGCTAATTTGAATTTTCCCATATTAGTAATACATCATGAGGAATGAATACCTTCCACTGGACTGACATTTTCGAACAATAGTTTCAAATCTTTTTTCTTTCCTATCATGTCAATTTCACTGATGAACAAACATTCTGTTTTCATTGTCATTTTTCCCAGTTCGAGAAATAAGTCTTTTGCATTGTGCAAGATAGCTTTACCTCTCAAAACTCTGTTCCACACATTGCACTTCACAACAGCACCTACTCCATCATGTGGACCTATTCCGTGATGTGATTCAATAAAATTCCATGACCTGTAAACATTAGAAGAAGTTAACGTCATCATAGAATGCCTATTTTTAAAATGAGCAGCAGCTCCATCTGTCCACAAGATCACAGATTCTACATTAATCTCGTAAGTTATAGTAAAGTCATTTATAACTTGTTCATGAAAAATGTTAACTTTATAAGCTGAGTGCTTGTTTGTATCAGAAATTATTGCATAACACTGTGTCTGTATATCTTCAGAAGTAATGTGCCGAAAATAAATAACAGCAGTATAAATTGTTAAAGAAACTCTCTGTGCTGCATTCCAATGTGCTTGCATTACATCATCCTGATGTTTAATATAATAATTTTCAGCAAAATCAGTTTGTAGAATGATTTCCTCTATGCTTAAGTTTTCCTTTTGCTTCTGCAGCTCCTCGACTTGCCTCCAAATGTTATATGAATGTTTTAAAATATTTTTTGTTTGATCCATCAACATTTCTGTAACTTGTTTGTGACGAACACCAATTCAAGTTTTCCATTCTTCCACTAATAAAATGAAATACTTTCTTCATCATTCCATAATATTGTCTCTGACTCAAGAAATCTCTTTAGCTGGCTTACACCACAGAGTTCACATGTGTTTCTCATACAATTAGCAGATTTTTTATCACAATCATCTCAATCAGTTCTTTAATTTTCTTTGGTCCAGGGTTGAATTCACAAGTGGTTAAAAGAAGACTTAAATTCTCACAATAGACACAGCAGCAAACTCTGATTTTTGGTTGAAGCCAATGGATAATTCTGATCTCTTTTTTTTATTTTTTTATTCGATTCGAAATGTTTCAAAATGGACAATGGTATAAAAAATTTTATTCTCCGAGCTGTATTTCATGTTTTATTAGCAGTCAAACTTCGCCTTTCTGATTGTGGCGGGAAAACGGTCCATTTTGGCGCGTACGGAAAGTGACGTCACAAGGTTCTTCCGCGGCTCCCGTCATTGGAGAATTGATGCATAAGTTTGGTTATAATCGGAAAGTTCCGATAATTATAATTATTTCTTCAGTCCCAAACTTCCGAATAGCTATTAAGTTTGTATTGTTTTAGTGAAATACTTTTTTTAGTTAATACTATGAATGCAGAACATAAGAAAGGAGAGAGTAAATAACAATAAAATAACTCACTGACTTTGGTTTAAACAGTCATAACTATTAAACAACTAATTCGTATGCTTCAATTAATTTTTAACAAAGTCTGAGTAATAATACGAATTTTGCTATCTATCAGAATCAGAACAATAGTAATTTGAAGATACAAAGTATATTAATTACTATATAATAAAAATATTAAAAAAAGTATAGCTCATATTAAATTATAACTTTAATTATGAAAAGAATTACACATAAAATAATTAAATTTCATCAAATTCAATTGAATTTTCTACATCAGAGCACATATTTTGTTTTTTCAACATTGCATAGCAATAAACAAGTTTTGAAATACTATCTATTCCCAACCTGTTTCGAATCTTTGAATGCAGAGATGAAAAATTAGAGAATATTCTCTCTATTGCAGCACTGCTTGAAGGGCATGTTTAGAGATGTGCAAGTAGCTTGCAAAAGTCTTTAGAAATATCACATTATATAGAAATATCACATTATTTAGAAATATCACATATCATATTTTATCTTTTTTTTTTTTAAATAAATAAAAAATAAAAATTAATAAAAAAAAAAAATTGTAGGAATTTTAAAAGATTACTTTTATAAATTATTCATAAAAGTTATACCTAGAGATTCAAATAAGGATAAAATGAAGATTGATTTCACAACTTCTTATTAATCAATTAATATTTCATTATGTTTTATCATTTTAATTAAACAAATTAATATTAATGAAATAACTAATTAATATTCTGATTTAAGTCTCAATTATATTATGTACAAAATTATATTGTTTTTTGTACATTTTTTTAAATCCAGCCATTTTTTCCAGTTTTTGCCATTTTTTACCAGGTTTTTACAACTGTCCTGGCAAAAATACCATTTTGCTGGCAAAATGACCAACTCTAGGAATAAGTACGGACACTGAGCTGCAGCAATTGTGATATTTTAAATATACTTTCCCAGCTATTTAGATATATTTCCCAGCTAATAGATACTTTCCCAGCTATTGGAAAATCCAGGTTAAAAACTAAGCTATCGAAATTAGAATTACTCGATCCAAAACCCAATTATATACACTTGCAAGACTTTAGAAGAGCTACAAATTCTTGCTCATTGTTCATAGCTAGCACTTTTAGTTTTTGAGATATAAGCATTACAAACTTGTAAAATGAAAATTTTTCAATCTTCTTCAACTTGTCAAGAAGATTACTCGAAAACTAAGTCAGTAAGGTTCAATATATTAGCTTTTTTCTTTGTCAAAAAGTAGATTCAGAAACTAAATTTACTAATATATATTTTTGTCGCTTACTATTTATATCTATCTTTTGAAGTTAGAGTGAAAGTAGGAAAAATTAAAAAATCACTTGCTTGGATAGACGTTTTAAGTGTTTTCTAAAAAAAATTCCAAAGTATTAAAATTATTTCATATATTCATAATCTGGACCAACGAAACAAGAAAAAAATATGTACATTTTTATCTATCACATTCGGAGAAATTGGCGTCCAATGTATTTGCATTTTTCGTAATGCTCCAATTTCCACCACAGATACCTTATATAAACGTAATTCACATAATAATAATACTTATTATTATCATTATTATTATAAGCATTCAAGGAAAGGGTATCAAGTTTACATCTCGAGTTTCAGCTGTCACAAAATATTTATTATTTCTGAAAGAGAGCGCCATCACAGTAAAATCAATCTTAGGCAAATTGTCTGATTGCCTTTTAACAAAACCAGAATCCATGTTAACAATAAAATAAAATAAGAAACAAATAATTTAAACTCAAGCAGACCAAGAACAAATGGGTAAAATAATTATAAACAAATTGTAAACAAAATTAAACGCCAACTACTTGCAAATATCTCAGTAGAAACAGCACATAGTAGAATATTGCATCACAGGTCGAACAGGCATTGTGACGTCACAGCCAATCACGGGCCGTTTTGTGTTTGAGTAGATTTTGCACTTTTTCATTTCTTGATATTTTAATAAATAATTATTTTAAGAGATTTTCGCTTGGATATTTGAAATCAGAAAAAAAATTCTCTATAAATATCAATTGGCTTTACCATCTATTTAAAAAAATTGGAATTGTCCATTGCACTTCCTCCAGACACAGTTCACAAAATTTTGATACTCCTACTGGGTTTCCAGGATTTTCTTTCTTATATAAGTCAAAGAGTTCTTTTAAAGTGTACATTAATAGGCGTTTCTGCACTTTTTTCTTTTCCCCAGCTTCATTTTTAATATTTTTGTATTCCTTCTTCCCTGAAAGTTGTCTTGAAATTTCATCTCTTCTATAAAAATTCTTTACAGCACTTATTGTTTCTTTAGACCAGTGTTCTTCAACCTGTGTTCCACGGAACCCTAGGGTTCCACTCAAACGCTTCAGGGGTTCTGCGAGTCCATACTACAATTCATTGTTTTTGTTTTATTTTTCTTTGTTTTCAATTTCATATGACATATGTATGTATAATACAAATACTTTATATGGAATATTTATCTTCTTGTTTGAATTAATGCAAATTTATATCTTATATAAAGTTTTTATAACAAAGGCAGGGATGTACCTTGTTCATAACATGTAATACGTAATATGACACATCCCCCCTAAAATCAAATCTGGGTGTGCTACTGAACGAAGGGTTCCATAAAAAAAATATCTCAAAAAAGGGTTCCGCGGGATGACAAAGGTTGAAAAACACTGGTTTAGACAATGCACTTTTCTTTTTAATATCATCCACAGTAACAGCATTCAAAACTTGTTCACTACTTTCCCTTATGGTTAACTCTTTAATAACAACAAGTCGTTTCATAGACTGCTAGGAAGAGCTACAGACACCCGTTTCATTGCTTTTCCAAATGTCTGACATGTAGTGAATGGTGACTTACATGTAATCATTGTTTCTTCTTCCACTACTTTTTCCTTTGCATCTTTTCATCGTCCTCTCATATTTTTCATTCCTCTTTGAGATTCCAATCTGTGTTTCTTCTTATAAATTTTATCATATTTTCGACTTACTCTCATTGCTTTCATTCCTCTTCTTGCCTTTTCTCTCTCTGCAAGTTTCTTTTCTTCACTTTGTCTTGCACTGCTCTTTCTCTTTTTTTCTGCAGCAGTTTTAGCCATATTAGTTTTTTCAATAAAGGATTTCCTCACAATACTTTAATAAGCAGTTGAAGATGTCAAGTCTGATGTTAGATTTTATTATGTAGAATCATAAAAATGACAAGTTCCAGGTCTAATTTTTCGAAACACTTTTTCAACAATTAGATAGATAAAGTTTTAATATTATGCACAAATTTAAGATTTACAATGATTAATTCAACCAAAAAACTATGAGAAACATATATATATATATACTACATATATAGGAAAGGAATGCACACAACCTTACAAATGAGATGTTAAGATTTAGTTGACTTCATAAATTATTGTGTTATGTTAGTCACAACCAGTGATGTTATGTTAGTCACATGTACTGTTGCCAGAAAAAAAGAAAATTATTTATGTTTAATTGCATTTGTCTAATGGCAACAATCATATGAAAGACATTAAGTAAGCAAAAAAAGATTTTTTATGTATTTCTGAGGAGAGTGGAACTTAATTTATGTTTTTATGGCTAACATAACCAGTGAATCGGGTTAAACACCATCTATCCTGACATTAGTAAGTTCATTTCCTAACAAAAAATTCTTTAGTTTATTACATAGAGCAAAAAACAATGTTTCAATGGCAAAAACATTTTTTTTTTTTGCTTGTTGTATTTTTTATGATAAAATATAAGCCTGAAAACTTAGAAAAATGAGAGACATTTTGGTTAATTGCATATTTCTTATTTGCCGCCATTTTATGTAGATTTGAAGTAATATTTTGCAAAAACTATAGTTCAACTCCAAAAATTTGAAAAATTATTTTTAAAACGATATATAATACAATATATATGTTGAAAGATAAAAAAATCACCTTGGGGTTGACAGTTTCATGGAATTGCCTAAAAGTATACTTCTCATAGTATACATTCTCATAGTAGTATACATAGTAGTATACATAGAATAATAGTATACATTCTCATCATTTCTTTATTTTTTCAGCTATCATTTTTATATCCGGTGCATAACGCGCACTCGTAATTTCCGACCTTATTTTTGGTGTTATAAGTGCACGTAATATGCGGGAATATGCGGTATATGAAATTCTGCTTTATTAACATAACATAATAAAGATAAATAATAATACTAAATAGGCAAAGTATTATGAACTAAACACTGTAGTAACTTAATATTTTAATTTCTCACGACCACTGCATTCATAAATCCTACAAATAGTCTGTGTTGATAATTGAACCTCTTTTATAAACAAATTACTAGTTGCAAAATGAATAAATATATAAAGCGTATTTCCTTGATCGAAGAAAATGCTATTCCTGCATATTATGGCATCATGATCATCTTCATATATATCCTTATAACATTGTCTTCAATTGATACTTAAAATTGTGCTCAGAACAAGGTCTTATTTTTCATACTGATGTCTTCCTAACTCTTAAGTATATTATACGATAATTCACAATATTTTCTTCACAGACTGCTGAATTGGCTTCCTTCATTCTATTGCACAATATGAAAGTCAGATAAATTTGATACATTATTGTATACTTTATTTTTTAATATCTATATAATTCAATTCTTTTAAGCATTCGAGCTGCACATGACAAGTGCAGTAGTTATATTCGTGAATTAAAGTTTTCATAACTAGTTTGTTACAAATGTTTGTCTATAAAATATTTACAATCCCCTTCATTTACAAATGTTGGAGGGGATGATCCCTGCTATTTGAAATCTAAATTTCAACTTCTGGTGACCATCCTTTTTTACTTTCTCTACAATACATGGTAATGTATAGGGAAAGTATTACAATCATGTCGAAAATCACAATTCAAGTTTTCGATGGATCTACTTGTTTCAAGTACTCTAGAATCTGAAAAACTATTTCTAGTGTGACGTTTGTATATGAGTGAAATGTATGTATTCACTCTAGCTCAAAACTAATGGACGAAATACCACAAAATTTGATAGGTGAATCACTTCTGAGTTACCTTTGTGCTGATTAGATTTTGATACAATTCGGAAAAATAGAACCTGCTATTTTTTTTTTTTAAAAATGACCAGCAAAAATAGTCGAAATCTGAAATATAAAACTAAATATACAGACATACATTAATTTTATGCTTGTTTTATACGTAATTTTTAATGACAAAATGGATAAAACCAACTGTATTACTCTAGGATGAACCACTCGCAAAATATTAAGGTTTCTAGAATTTGGATGAGCTGACAATATTTTTCACAGTACTTAAAAAACAATTCAATGAAATTTCTTAAAATTTGGTAGATAAGTCACTTGTGTGATTAAGTCATTAGTGCTGATTATATGTTGGTACGGTTAGTAACAATAGAACTAGCTTTTTAAAAAAAAAAAAATAGCTTGCAAAACCTTTCAAATCTAAAAAAATTAAGCAAGCTTAAATATATTAATTAAATGCTTGTTTTCTACATAATTTTTAACGATGAAATGAATATAAAACCAACCCTCATTAAGATTAACTGTTCTCAAGATATTTAAAGTTGTTGAAATTTTGAGAAGCTGATGACATTTTAAAATGTATGATATTGTCAAATAAAAAAGACTTATTAAAACTGAAAATTGGATATAATCAAGCAGCGAAGTCCATGCACTATATCTGTCCAAGTACACCGCAGCCATGCATGGGAAACAGAAACTGGTGACATCAACTCTTGCCGACCCTCCTATACACACCAAATATCCACAGACACATGTGAGTCATACACTCCTTCCATTCAATATCACTATTTCTTATAAGACTCCTTATCAAAACATACATATTATACCAACCCCTAACATAAGGCAATTAATTTAGGCACCCCTTGGCCCTCTAACAATAACAAACCAATTTATCAAGTTTAATACCTCAAACATTTTATATCAAGTTTTCAATTTCTGGTCCTATCATAGAAGAACTAACTCTCTCTACCTTTATGGGTCATACACAGCTCCAGCCAACCTATCTATAAACAAAATTTGCATTAATTGCTTTGTTTAAAACGCAGATTTGAAAATAAAGCAGGACTCGAAATCTATGGTTTAAATATTCATATTCTGAAAATTTAAATTGGAATGGCTTCTCACTATAAACTTTCCTATTTCAAGTGAATCATGGAGGCGATCTCATCTCTAACTCCATGAGGTGAATACAATTTTCCTTTTATTTATTCAAGCACTAGCCGCCTTTGGCAACCAGCCTGTTTTCGCTACCCTTGAAAATTCTGACCGTGGCAAATTCTAACCGTGGTACACTCGCTGGCGTGACCTACCAGTAAGGTGTAAGGTAACTGTTTGGACGGCCAGGAAGTGCCACCCAATTTAGACCGGAATTCAGTGGGGAAGGCATCCACAGGGACCGTACCCTCCTTCCCCTACCACCAACCTCTCGGAAGGACTTACGGTCCCACATGTTTAACGTGATCGTACTCCGCCTGAACATGGCAACAGTTTTGGCAGTGGTGGGAATCGAACCCGGACCTACCGAGTGCAATTCCCGCATGCTAACCACTGGGCTACCCTCCGCGACAATCGCCATAACATTCTTTTTATTCACCCAATTTAGACCAGAACCCAGTGGGGGAGGCATCCACAGGGACCGTATCCTCCTTCCTCTACCAACAACCTCTCGGAAGGCCTTACGGATCTACATGTTTAACGTGATCGTACTCCGTGTGAAAATGGCAGAAGTTTTGGCAGTGGCGTTAATCGAACCCGAGCCTACCGAGTGCAATTCCCGCGCGCTAACCACTGAGCTACCGCGCCCTCCGTAACAATCTCCATAACCTTCTTTTTATTCACCCGATTTAGACCGGAACCCAGTGGGAGAGTCATCCACAGGGTCCGTACCCTCCTTCCTCTACCACCAACCTCTCGGAAGGACTTACGGACCCACATGTTTACCGTGATCGTACTCCGTGTGAACACGGCAGCAGTTTTGGCAGTGGAGGGAATCGAACCCGGGCCTACCGAGTGAAATTCCTGCACGCTAACCACTGGGCTACCGCGCCCTCAGCGACAATCTCCATAACTTTCTTTTTATTCACCCAGTTTGGACCGGAACCCAGTGGGGGAGGCATCCACAGAGACCGTAACCTCCTTCCCCTGCCACCAACCTCTCGGAGGGACTTATCGACCCATATGTTTAATGTGATCGTACTCCGTGTTAGTGGCGGCAATCAAACCCAGGCCTACCGAGTGCAATTCTCTCACGGGAAGTTAGAGTGAGAGAATTGCACTCGGTAGGCCAGGGTTCATTTAAATTTTATAATTACCATATGCTAAGCTCTTAATTCCACCATCCTCATTCCATCATTTAAAATATCCATAAAATTAAAATATCCATTTAAAATCAAAAAATCATCCATATTGTTCCACCAATCCATAAATATAATAATTTCAAATACATCACAATTCAAACCACCATAATTCAATCATTTAAATTATGTAAAATATCAATTTAAAAATATCCATTTAAAATATATAAATATAATAATTTCGCCCGATGTATACAACACTTATGCTAGGCTCTTAATTCATTTAAAACCGAAAGCGCGGTCACCATGGAGACGGGGAAGAAACTACTGAGGATGGGGGGGAAATGCCGTTGAAGAACTGAGCCGATTGCCGAGAAATTTAAAATCATGACGTCTTTAAAATTGCGATCCTGAAGGCAATTTTCATTATTTCTGGACCAGATTAGACTTGTAAGAATGTCAGATATTTCAGCTTTCTAAAAATGTAAATTATTAGTCGAAATTATGAGTACTTTTTACTATGCGAGAATTTAAAAACCTCAAAAAAATTAATTGTTTTTTTGAGCCAAAAGTGACTTTTGTTTTAAAATCTTTAAAAAATATTAGATATCGAAATTCAGAGTTGAAATTGATATATTTTTACTCGCAGTTGTCTGTTTTTTCCGGTGGTGTAATTTGTTTTTTTCTACGATATCCGGATCGTGGAGAAAAAAGGGCAAAAAACGGTCGAAATCGCATAAAGCATTAAATAACAAAAGAAATAATTAACATTTTAAAAATCTGTTTTCACGTGTGTGTGTTTATTAGGGTGGTTCCATACTCAGCTTGACATCAAATATGCATATTTATATGCCAATCTCAGTGAAAAAATATTCATGAAACAGCCCCCAGGATTTTTTGACAAAAACAAAAGTAGATATGTATGTCAGCTAAATAAAGCGATTTATGGCTTGCACTAAAGCAGTAGAGAATGGAACCTAGAGTTAGACCAGGTTCTCAGAAAACAAAGTGGTGCAATTGTGCATATAATTTTAACAATAAGGCTTTATTGATTGTTTATGTTGATGATATAATATTATTTGCCAAAAATCAAATGGATCTAAAATTCTGTAACTCCGTTACTGAAAACTAAATTTGACATTAAAATGTTAAAAAAAACAAAAATGTTATTAGGTATTGAATTTGAGGAAAAACATGATAAACATTTCATCCATCAAAATCATCGCAAAAATTTGTAACAAATTCTCAAAGTTTAAATATCCTATTTCTAGTTTACCCATAGCTAAAGGTATAGTTTTAAGCAAAACAGATTGTCCAGCAAATCATGCAGAAATCGAACAAATGAAGAATATACCTTACAGAAACTTATTGGGTTGTTTATCCTTTCTTGCCAGCAGAACTAGACCTGATATTAGCTATGCCGTAAACATTTTATCCCAATTTCAGGAAAACCCAGGCATTAAACACTGGGATGTTTTACTTAAACTTCTAGGGTATGTAGATAAAACAAGGGATTTTAAACTAAACTTATCAAACATTCAATCTGTGAATTTAAATTGCTTTACTGATTCTGACTTTGCAGCTAATCAGGATGATAGAGTATCAATGGGAGGCATGATATTTTGATATTTTTTGTAGATAGGGTACCTATTTCATGGAGGACATTTAAACACAAATGTGTGAGTTTATCTACAATGGAGGCTGAATATATCTCATTAACCGAATTGGCAAAGGAAATGGTATGGGTACAGAACATATTACTTGAATGTACTAAACTTAGCGTTAAGTTAGGAAATAGTGTAACATTCTGTGATAACCAAGCAGCCATAAACTTTTTCAATTCGCCCATTGAGAATCATAGAACCAAACACATTGATGTTAAATATCATTTCTTAAGAAATCTAGTGGAAAAGAAACTCTTTGAGATTAAATTTGTAAATAACAAAAATAACAAAGCTGACAGTTTTACGAAACCTATCACCAAAGAAGCAATCTCTAAATTCTGCGAAATCTTTAAAACTTCTTAAGATGTTTAAATTCTAATATGAAATCTAATGTAAACTTAAGTTAAATTCATTCTAAATTTTATAGTTGTATTTTTCAAAAATTAACTTCAACACTTTTTCAAAACCCGCACTGCATAGTTTAGATACTTAGGAGTTTAAACTGTGTGGCAAAGTATTTAAAAGTTCAAGATCTTTCAATATAATATACAAATCTTTTTACATTCCCTCAACATGTAGTTTAGATACTGTTGAGTTTATACTGCGTGGCGAAGTATATAAGATTTGAAAATTTGTATCTCCTGTATTTGACACAGAGATATTTTTAAATTTGTTTTACTCATGTAAATTGTATCATGATGTATTTTATACATTTTTAAACTTTGTCTTGAAAATATAATTATATACTGAAATTTATACATGATATTTTGAAACTCAATAATGTAGTATATGTTCAACTGAAATTTAAATTTGATTACTACTTGTATTTATGTGATTAGACAACTCAATCTGCAGGAGGGAGCTGCTTGTTAGAAAAACTTTGGTTGTAAACAAGCACGTACCTGAATCGGTCGATGTACGGTGTAAAATCCAAAAGATACTTCGTTCTAATTGGCTAATCGCTTTCGGACCGCTTGTTAAGAAGTTGGGTGATTCTTAGAATAGGCCCCCACTCATTTTTTAAAGTACGATCCAGCGCCAAGTTGGCGCGATTCTGCGGGTTACAATTCTATTCCGGCTACTTCGTGAATCTGGTATCCTTTGAATGGACATCCAATCAGCGCTCGCCTTTTTGGGATGCTGCGCGCGCGCCTTTTTATTCTTTGGATTCTGCATTTTAATAGGCAGTAATAGTCTTCTGTGTATGTCATCAGACCTTTTTCGATCGAATTCGTTGACTCTTGCTTTTACAGATCTTTTTCGATCGATTTGCAAAGATGTAAACACGTACAAACTTTTTGGAATAAATATTTAAAACATTCCTCGTAATTCATGGACATTAACATTTTACGCAAATTTTCAATAGATATGCAGGCTCCGGTGTTAAATGTACGTGTATGTTCAAGAAAACGTGTTGCAGTGTTGAATGTACGTGTAAGAAAACGTGTTCCGGTGTGGATGTAATTAAAAATATGGATATCCGTTACATAAAGGTTAGTTTTTTCTTTGTTCATCCCATGTTTTGAAATTGTCTTTTGTATTTTTCCGTGTTTTTAAAATGGGTTTCTTAATTTTAAAGTATCATTTTTTTCTTGATTTTTGTTAAAGTACAAACTTTTTCTAAGTTCCGTTTTTTCTTAAATTTAGTTAAAGTACAAACTTTTTTCTAAGTTCCGTTTTTTCTTAAATTTAGTTAAAGTACAATCTTTTTTCTAAGTTCCGTTTTTTCTTAAATTTAGTTAAAGTACAAACTTTTTTCTAAGTTCCGTTTTTTCTTAAATTTAGTAAAGTACAATCTTTTAAGTTCCGTTTTTTCTTAAATTTAGTTAAAGTACAAACTTTTTTCTAAGTTCCGTTTTTTCTTAAATTTAGTTAAAGTACAAACTTTTTTCTAAGTTCCGTTTTTTCTTAAATTTAGTTAAAGTACAAACTTTTTTTTAAGTTCCGTTTTTTCTTAAATTTAGTTAAAGTACAAACTTTTTTCTAAGTTCCGTTTTTTCTTAAATTTAGTTAAAGTACAATCTTTTTTCTAAGTATCGTTTTTTCTTAAATTTAGTTAAAGTACAAACTTTTTTCTAAGTTCCGTTTTTTCTTAAATTTTGTTAAAGTGCAATCCGTTTACTAAGTATCGTTTGTTAATTTTCGATTTATAAGTTTTTGATATTGATTTAAATTCAAAAAATATTTTAAGTATCCAGCGTTTTTA
Organism: Amaurobius ferox; assembly: GCA_951213105.1. NCBI lineage: Eukaryota > Metazoa > Arthropoda > Arachnida > Araneae > Amaurobiidae > Amaurobius > Amaurobius ferox. The sequence continues at coordinate 133,338,184 of OX578135.1, read as the reverse complement.
AAATTTTATTATTCTGCCATTACGCAATATTTTTATAGTTCTGCCATTACGCAATATTTTTTAAATGCACAAAAATAGTATTTTGCAATCTTTTTATGAGTATTATTAACTTTTATTTATATTCAATTGCAATATCATTTAACAAAATTACAGTTCATAAAACTCTAGAATAAGACGTCACTATTGTAGGAGGAGCCTATTTTAAAACACGGGAATATACGTCACTTCAATTGGGAGGAGTCAATTTCAAAACACGGCGCAACGCGCCAACTTGGTGCAATTTTGTACTTAGAAAAAAAACGAATGGGGGCCTATTCTGAGAATTTACCAAGAAGTTTTACCCCCATGGTCTGTGGTCCTGCAGATTGAGATGTCAACTTCCGGTTTATGCTAATTTCTACTTCAAACGATTAGCATACTCCAGAAGGAAAATATTAACTACAACTTCAATGATACTGGGCTATTTAAGCTAGTGCTTGTATCTGTTGATTATCTCCGTCTTCGAGATATATCATCATGATCACATATGATCGTTATCTTCATGTATGCCGGTTATGGCAATGTTTAGTGGCCGATATTGTTAGGCCTAACTGCTGTTAAGTCTTCTGTAATTTTTCAAGACTTTTGTTTAAACTATTTAACTTTTGCAAATATCTTTTCCAAGTTATGGAAATTGATATGTTCTTATGTTATTTTAATGTTTTGAGTTCGTGAAAATAAATATCGTTTTTTTCATGTCAAGACTATTTCCTGCTTACATCCGCTACGACACTCTACTGACATCTGATTTTTCGAATGTATAAATTCCCAAGATACCAGCACACTCAAATACCTGCTGTAAGCCTTAAGGCCAGCTGAGTGGTCTGGGCCTTCAACACTAAGCAACAACACAACTAAAATAGAATTGCCAAAGATAACAGAAAGCTAAAAGGGGTTATCAGAGAAACATTACCATGGGAAGAAATGTCACTTCGCACCAAGGGATTAACACATTTGGCAATTTATCGCTCAAAAAAAAAAAAAAAAAATTTGGAAATTCAAATTCTTTATATCAAAGCTGTAGTCTTTTTACACCGAATGCATATGAAACATGGAATAATTTAACAATTAATATTTGCTTAATAATCTTCTCCTTTCTGCTATTTATATTTTGCTTCTTTGAAAGAAATACATACAAGGGCTGGTTGATTTTAGTTTGAGGACAGGCACTGCTCTCTTAACGAAAGGTCAAGCAAGGTGCATTTTTAATCTCAAAAGGACTGTAACAAATGAGCATGCAGGGTGCTGCACCCATCAAAAACTGTCTAGAGGAAACTCAACAGAAGTGATAGTAACAATGTTTAAATTTCCTATGTTCTAATTTTAAGGCTGTAATGCTATATGCTAAAGAATTTTTACCATTTCTTGTAAAATTTTCAGTTAATTTGTGGTGTAACAAAATAAAAGTTATTTTTCAATGATCTAATGTGTGTTACGTCATTTTATTAATACTGATTTGTTAACCCTCCAGTATAAACAGTCATTTCGGCGACACTGCGGTGACAGACATGAATATTTCCCTTCACAAAAAAAATAATAATTAGAATTCCAAGAAACTCTGATGAGGAACCTTGAATGATGTTTGCAAAAATGAATCCAATAAAATCTGTTTATATAAAAGCTAGAGTAAAGTTATCTCTAAACATATACATCTAAAGTGGAATTTCATTAAAAAAGTTATATATTTGCAAAATAATTACCTAATATTTGCACATTAGGTACATACATCATAAATGATGTGTTTGTATTGTTTACTTAAATTGGTGTGCAAAATAATCCACTTTTTGATATTTTACACATTTTTGACACAAATATACAATGTATCACCAAAATGATGTTTTTATAGTTTACATTCGAAATACGCATTAAAATACTACTATATCATGCTAGAAAGCTTTGTCATCTATAAGATATTTTAAATAACATTATCAAGAACTTATTCCAGGAAAAAGTTTAGAGAAAATATATATTTAAAAAAAATTTCTTTTAGAATCTGAAAATTGACAAACACTAGCAATTCAGTAGTACATAATATACAGAAAATTAAACGTTACGGCGTTTGACATCTATATCAAAACCTATATACATTAAAGACGAGCGATGTATAATAAGAATGTATCTGACGTTTAAACAATAATCAAAAGTAATATTCTAATAACTAATCGATTACCTTTTTGCAGTTCTTTTGAAGCCATTGTCGAACAGTATCAAACTGCTGGATCGTTTCAGGCGATTCATAAAACTTAAAATTTGGACCCCCTTCTTTTTTACGATAGCACGTCATCCCAGACATGTTTTAAAGAAATTATTCTTTTGATGTCCAAAATAACGTTAAATATCAAAATTTACATATTTAAAGTCACAGTTTTATAATCAAAATCCTCGCTGTCCAAAGCCGCTTTACACACCTCACAATTCACTTCACTTCAATATTTTTCGATTAACAAATGGCCATTATGTATTACAATGAGTTGTTAATCAACAAACTATACCGCATTCTCATTGGTCTGAAGATTATATTGAGACAAAGTCCCTGTTGTAAGTATAGGCGTGGCTATATAATACGTAATCCAGAGTCACTGTAATACGTATAGCCAAACGTCACTTTCACATATATTGAGACAGGGTGCTCAATTTAATACTTACTACTGCTCCAGATTCGATTCCTCCCATACATTTCTAGATTATTCATGAATAGAATAATTATTCTTATTATTAATTCTTATATTACACTACAAATATATTTTACATATTTGAAATTGCACTTTCACTTTTTATAACTGATTTTATGTGAAATATATCGCTATATACATTTATAGTTTACAGATTGGCAACATTTTACTAAAGCAACAACATTATTACCAACTCAACTCTCTTTAATTGTGACACGACAGTGTTTACGTTTTAAAGTTTCAAATATAAAATTTTATATATATATATATTATAGTTAATATTCTTATTGCAATACGATGGAATCTGGTTTGTTGGTAATGTTTATTGTACCGTTTTAATTAATCAATAGTATTGTTTTCAAAATAAAAATAGAAAATTTATTTTTGCCGGATCCTGTTTACATTCATTCCTAATTACCTATATAGTTAGCAATTTGTTTATTCTTAGCCTAATTTGTTGCAATTTAATTCCGCTAGTTTTATTTAAGCATAATTATATTTTAAAATTTAGTTTGAAAGCAATCCTTATGTTTCGGAATGAATTATAATTATTTTAATATCTTCGTTATTTTATAAATATCAATACAGTTTTTACATAAGTAGAGTGAGAATTGTTAATTTGGAGATGTATTCGTTTTTGGGGGGTTCCGAAAACTGTATAAAGCAAACCATGTTAATTGCAGTGTACTGCAGCGTTAGAAGTTAATAATAACAGTAGGACCAGCTTATACAAGAAAACACTGGTCCGCAGCCATCATAACTGGTCTACTAAGGTTATAAAAAAACATAGCAGCAATGTACAAATACATACTCAGATATTTAGCATAATAATATGCATATGAAAATCTGTTTACCTTTAAAGAAGTATACAAATTATCCCAAATAATTAGCAAATACATACACTAATAGAAATAGAAACTACTATATGTAATACATAACTATGTATATATATATATAATACCATAATATAAACTACTATATATAATACTATAATTTAAACTACTATATATAATACATAAGTAGAAACAAAAGCTTCTAGCTCTCTAAATATTTTAAATATTTATTTTTTCTATCAAAATTTTCTGAATTTAGGATATTTTGTTTCGTCAGTTTTGAAAATGTAAATTGAATTTAACAGATTGTGGACTTACAAAAATAGGTTTTCTTTTAAATTGCTAAAATTTGTGATTTAAACAGTCTCCTTGTTATATGTTTTGATGGCAACCCTTTTTGATCTTGTGCCTATTCTAACTTGAGGGGTACAGCAAGCACAGAAACAAAAGCTTTGATGTCAGATGTGCCCAACTATCTTATAAGATCTGTAACACTTTACTTAGTTGGTTTCTCCAGTCATTTTTAACATCTTTCTGTGTCATAAAACATCTTTTTCAATCAGTTAAAGTATATGCAATGAAAAACAAAACATCTACCACAGCCAAAATGTTTTCACACCTAACATAGAATAGTCAGCGCATTTGTGCTCTCTTTTCAGGGGCCAAAAATAAGCAGTTTGGGGAACCACAAGAATAAACTTTACCACCATTTTAGATGTATATGTATCTACAAACATCTAACTACAACAGATATCTAACTATATGTTCGATTCATATATGGAACAGAGCAAAATACGTAGGCAGTAAAGTGATCCCCCAAAATCTTTATTATGTTCTTTAAATAATAGTGTTAAAAAGTATAGCTTTTAAGGAAATTAGGAAAATGTGTTTTCAACCATGTCTTACCCTAGAAGACATGGGTTCACTTCGGGAATATAGGCTCTAGATTCACATAGTTCTATCATATTGAATGTAGTTTATCTAGCACAAGTACAGCTTGGGTTTTGTTGAAATATCATAAAATTGTGTATTGTTGTAGAGGGCAAAATTCTTGCCAATGCAATCAAATGTTTATAACAAAATTTTATCATCCTATTGAGTGATTCCAATATATCCTTTCATTAAAAGTATAATATACACAACAGAATAAGTACAAAAAAAATTTTTTTTTCACTTACCAAAGACGAAGCTTATTTGCATTTTGCCTTATGTATTGTCTAAACGCCAAACAATTTTAACTTTTTTCATAAGTTTATTTTATATATAAACTAAATTTACATATCTTATACATGCATTTAGTTCAAGCTTACTATGAATAGTATTTTTTTTTTGTTGTTGTTAAAATCTTACTAAATGAAAACAAACAGGTAAAATTTCACTAAAATACCTCTCATGTATAGTTACCAGATATGGAAGGCAAATGACCTAAAAAGGACATTTTGTGTGTGTGTAAGGTAATTTTGAAATAAACTCCCATATGTATCCTTTACTGATTATAATTATAAAAAGTTTAATTATTATACTTTTGGGGAATACTCAATTTTAACTAATTATTTATTTTTATGTGGAAGTAAAAGTCAGCAACTGTCATATGTTTAACATTATACTAGTCAAATATATAACCTTTCATAGTTATCCACAGTCGACCTGTAACCTTCAGTTTCCCATTTAGCATTAAGTGATAATCTTCTCTCTATTTTTATTCTGTACCCAGACATGCAAAACTGAATTTCATATTTTCAGAAGTTTTGAAAAGTAATCAAGTTTTAGAAATGACAATCAATGGATTGCTCATGTATGTCTTCAAACATGTTTTTTACAGCTTTCAGCTTTTAAAAATGAATGAGATGGCAAAAGTGCTTGATGGTAGAAAATGCAGGTATGATTGTTAGCGGATTAAAAATAAATAAAAGATTTTTTTATTTGTATTAAAAAATGAGGTAAAAAGATGAATGACAGTTTCTAAAATTGGGGATGAAAAATTTCAAATTGAGGGTGTCTTCTTTTTGGATGCCATTTTATAACCTTACTTGCACTTTACATACATGAAGAATTTCCTATTATTTTTTCTCTATAACAAATACTAACATAAAAAGCTAAATATTGTATACTTTCTACATTTGTATTTAAACTTATTTTTTTACTTAGAAACTTATGTTGCTTTATTTTAGGAACCTAATCTTTACTCTGTTTCTGCAATAGTCATCTTGGATATACTTGGTGACAGAATATATGCCAAAGTAAGATATTTGTGCTTAAGTAATTTCAATGATTTTATAAGATATTTATCATAAAAAACTGTTCAATGAAGGTAAAATTTCCTAATTTCAATGTTTTTAAAAAAGCTTCACTTTAATTTCCCTATATACATAGTATAATATCTAAGGAAAGTATTGTGATGAGATTAAAAATTCGAATTCGAGTTTCTGATGATAGAGCACGTTTCAAGCATCTTTGGACTCAAATCGATTGTTTTAGAAGTGATGTCTGTAAAGACAATATCTCCCAAACGAATGGAGCATTTCAAATGAAATTCGGTATAAAAAGTGCAATTAGTGGATACTAGAAGCCTATTGATTTTAAAAGCAACCAAACGTCAGGAAGATCCCAAATTTTTGAATGAAATTTTGAAAAAGCCTAAAAAATCAGAACCTTTAATAATAGTACATAAATAATCATTTCTTATATAATTTTTCATTAGAAAATGATCAACATAAATTTTAGAATGATAGCAGGAACTGTTAAAATATTGCACTTTCTTCAAATGAATTTATTAAAAAATCACATTATACATTTGTTAACAACATTCTTGTGAATCTAGTTTGTTTCATTCATAAGAGAAGATACTTTGTGTAATAGTTTTGTATTTTGATGCCAACCATCATTTATGTATTAGAAATGCTCTTCTCTCCACTTTTCTGTAATGTTTGGCAATAAATTTGACAAACTTCGCTACTAATTTAGCGAAATATCACCAATTTGGCAATATTTTGCCCTAGATTGACGAAAATATTGTTAAATTGATAAAATGTTGCTAAATTAACATAAATGAGGTCAAATTGATGAATTATTAAAATATTTTATTGATAATTATTAGCTATTTTATTGATACTTAATCAGCTTTTTAAAATTTATAGATTATCTGATAAAAAATTTCATGCTATGCATATAAATAATCAAAAATTATCAGTAATTTATATAAATATCCTTCTTATTTAGTAAATGGTATAGTTAAAAAGTTTAGATTAGCTGGATTTTCATGAATTCTATTCATAGTTTCTTATATTAGCCAGACATCACCATTCTCTTGTATTAATAATAATTTTATTTTTACATCCACTTAAACATAAGCCTTATTTACTATTATAAGCCCCACTTTATTGGGTACTTACGTATTATCGCAACCATGCCAACCTCCGGGATATTATTTGACTATTGGGACACACAGGAGAATGACATATAATACGTAAGTACCAACAATTTATATTTTTTATATTTAAAAATTTAGTTTTTGCATTAAATGTCATTCTCCTGTGTGTCCCAATAGTCAAATAATATCCCGGAGGTTGGCATGGTTGCGATAATACGTAAGTACCCTTTATTGTAGCTCTTATTGTATATTATTACTTTTTCTTACCTTTTCCACATTATTATTTATTTCGTACGAATGGCAATAGTAGATTATTTCTTTTTCCTTTGCGAATGACAACACTAGTCTCTTCATTCTGGGTTCCATGGTTCGTGGTTTGGGCATATGCAGTGTCTATCCCAGGTATTATTGTTTCCTTTATTTGTCCTTCTTTGTATGTTGTCCGAGTAGAAATAGTTTATAGATATAATCTATCTATTTCTTCAGAAACATACATATTTTTTGTCTGCTTCGACAAAATACTTGGACCCAATGAAGAGTTTTGGCGAAGTGAACAATTTCATTATTTAGGCCTAGCCCTTGTCCACAAGTATAGCATTAATGCTTGGATTTTATATGTTTTTCTATTATTGATTCCATACCATTGATATTTATTGATTATCTTTTACTTGATGACTTGAAATTTGTATTTTTCCCATATGATTGAAAATTTGCTGTTTTATACTTTTATTTTGTAGGTTTGTTATAAAGTTAGGTTTTTCAATTTTCAGCTTCTCACTTTTCTATCATTGGACTTCTAAACTATTATTATTTATATATATATATATATATATATACATATACTCACATCATTTTTTCACTATGAAAGAAGTATATTCATTGCATTTTATAGGGAGAGTCATGTGCTGCCCACATTAGATATTTTGGATTTAGGTAATAATCAAACATGGTAGTGTTGGGAGAATTTTTTTTAGGGTCTTATAGCCTCTTGGCATTGCCATACATTTTGCATGCTTATAGTTTTAACACTAGAATTATCGACATCTCAAGATTTATTATAAAATCCCATTTCATAAGTAATCAAAATTAATGCTCCCATAATTCTAGTGGTAACAGATTAACAGCACACTATTATTTACTATTATAGTGCTGTCATACCAAATTTGGGACAAAACCCCTTCCCTAATTACAATATGTGACATAATACCAATAACATTAATTATTACTCTTAATATAGCCATTAAATCCCTTGAGTATTATGGTGCAATTGATAACATGAGAGATGGGATGTATTTCCGCAGACCTACTTTTAGGCAGGAATTTACCACTGAATAAAAATATATGGCATTGCCACGAGTTGAATAAAATTTATAAAATGTTTTACATTTTGTTGAAGAGAAATATTTGCTTTTGTTCATTTTCTTTATAAATGTGTAGTTATAGAAAATAGGGTTTTCTTTGACTGTTAATGTCTTTATATTTCAGTATTATGATAAAGTATTTCCATCAGCTAAGGAACAAAAGGCCTTTGAAACTAATTTATATAAAAAGAGAGCAAATGGTAAGTATCTAATAAACTTGTTTATATGAAAGGATGACAAAGTTGGTTTCACTATGTAATAGGTTTTGCTTTTAGCATAATCAGATTTGTCAGTCGTGAAAATATGAAAATCAGATAGGAGGATTAAAATATAATGCTTTTACATTTAGACAATTGAAATTACTAATAACCCCTACCAGGGTGCAAAATAAGTGGTATCGTATCTCAAATCACGATAGAAAATTTGTGTTTTGCTATGTAAAAATAAATTTGAATCACATTTTGTGACTTAAAAATCATAAATGATTCATGATAGTAAAAAAAAAATCTTTCCGCAAATGTGCATAGTTCCTGTAATATTCATAGGTTTTTTTTATATATTTCAAACCCGACATCTCGATATATTTATAGGTATATTTTTTAAGAACTTGTGAAATAATAGTTGTGAACTGCTAGTCAAAATATCGAAACTGCTACAGAAATGAAATTTTGATTAGCAGTTTGCTACTGAAAAATATTCCCTTATTTTGCACCCTGAGCCCTACCATAATTATAATGCATCCCCTCTGAAAATTTGAAGCCATTTCAAAATAAATAAAAGTTCTGTTCATAAACCTTCCTCTAGTCTTTTTCACTGAACTTACTCTCTGAACTCGTTTATGACAATAATAAAATTTATATGGATTTTGATGGATTTCCCAATGTTGAGTAGTGATAGTGCATTTAGAATTTTTATTAGTGCACCTTCATGTATTTTGAATTTGATTGTGGCATTATCTTCAATGCTAATTGCACTATGTTTTTGCAATTAAGATTTTATTAAGGTTTATTTTATTTAATTAAATGTTTATTTTATTTAATAAGGGGTTATAATACAATTAAGGTTTTGTTTTATTTAATAGATTATAAAATAAAAATATGACCAAAACTGTACTGCACATGTGTCAGATTTCTGGACATCTCAAAATATTTGTTGGCAGTAGCTGCAACACATTATCAACAATGCATCTTCTTTCAGTAAAATCTTGATCAGACGACATTGTGGATCACTTGATATGAGGATAATTTCATATTGGTTGTGGCAATCCTATGAATCTACATGTAAGAGAAAGTAAAGGAGTACTTCCAAAATAAAAATAAGATTAAATACAGTAGCGTGTGCCATCTATTGTCTCTTAGAACAAATAAACTTTCCTTGAATTGAATAGATAAATACTAGCTGTTGATAAAAAAAATTGCTGAAAAATAAAAAAATTTATTGAATTTGGAGAACTCGTGCACCAGGTAAAAAATTTCAGATGCCTGGAAGCCCTGTATTGTCTACCCCTGGTATTGATTACAATTAGACCTTTGATTTCAGAAGAATGAGTTTATTTTATTACATATTAGAAATATTAAATTTTAGATTCAATGCGGTCATTACAGTTTTTAATCATGCAGTTTTTACTCATTTAATTATAGAGCAGAAAAATGAAATCAGTTACTTTAAAAACCAAATTAATAATACATCATGTTCTATTTTCAGTGCATTGCAATAATTATGTAATTTTGTACTATTTATGAGTTTACCCTCATATTTTTTTTTCTCCAATTTATTAGCAGCAGATATCATTATGTTGGATGGATTAACAGTTGTTCACAGAAGCAGTGTAGATTTGTATTTCTATGTCATGGGGAATTGCCATGGAAATGAAGTAAGATCCTATACCCTATTCTTGCGTGTTATAAAATATTTTAAAATATACTAGTTGGAACCCAGCAACATCAACATAAAATGTCTGTACTATTATAGCTTTTATTTATTGGTTTAACTAGGTTTTCCACAGACTTTTGCATTAAAAGGCCATTGAAATAGATAAAATGAATAAGTCCATAAATTAAAAATCAGAAAAATTCCAATAATTTCTAAAAAAAGTGCAATTTTTACAAAACTTGGTAATGTAAGCAGTAAAGTAATGCTGAATGTCATTATATATCATATGAAAATTAGTAAGGGTTACATAAATTTGCATAATCGAATAGCAGCATAAAAATGAGTCATTGTTTCATGTTCTAAATGTGAAGAAAGACATTCGAAATAACCATTATCATTATGTAAGAAGAACCTCAAGTCACCTTTTTTTAAAAGAACTGCAATGGAGAACCATTGGCCAGCTCAAAGTGGGCCTATGTTAGTCAAATGTAGCAAGATGGTTAAATGTGAATTCTTCTGTGGTGTATAGACTATGTAATCCATTTCTAAGCACAGGTTCTGCATCCCAAAGTTTCAATAAATTAAAACTTAGAATTACAACTGCTGTACAAATCCAATAATTTGAATAACTATAGAAGGAACAGCCATTTACTCAACTATGATCCTCTCTTGCAACAACTATTAGAAGCATGGTATTAGCTTCTGTGCATAGAATTGAATTGGGCGTAGAACCATTGGGACTGGACTGAAGATCAATAGAGGTTTGTCCTGTTCACCAAGGAGTCAAGATATTGCTTGCAGAACACTTCTGAGTGTTTGATATGAAGAGAATCAGATGCCCGCTATCATCCCAGTAACATCCATCGAAGAAACCATTAGAGTAGAAGTAGCATTTGTGTTTAGAATGTCATTTCTTAGATGGTCATACATCATATCTGCCAACTTTTACGAATTTTTCGTAATTTTTACGAAAATTCTCTTGTTTTACGATTTTACGCGCGTTATCGATTTCTTTACGATTTTTAATATTTTTTACTAATTACGCCTAAAAATCGCGCCAATTTGCCGATTTATCGTCAAATTTATATTTTTACACCAAAATGTCGCCAAGCATTTGGATTGCTTGTCACACGAGAACGTTCGCGTTCTCGTGTGACAAGCAATCCAAATGAACGCAGACAATGTACGCGGCAATGAACGCAGACGTTCTCGTGTGACAAGCTGTATTTATTCTGGTACTTCCAGCACGCAGCGTTCAAAAAACGGACGGCAGACAATGCTCGTCTTTCTAACCCAGAAGTGTAGGCATAAAATTGCCCCACAGAAAGGAATCAAAATAAGTTGTAAATTTTTGTCTCCATAATCACCGTGATGTATGTTATCATATATATCATTAATGCATATGTTGTCATTGGACTCAAAGAGGAAACAGAAGAAAAAACTTCGTACAGCATTTGAAAATATTTGTTTTACTTTTATCCCTTTTTGTTGAGAGTCCAAAATTACCAGTTTGCATCCATTTTCTTCTTCTAATGATTTCATATCAGAACAATAGACCTAATTTATTTTTATAGTGCGAATGAAAATAAAGAATTATTTTACTAAGCAAATTATATTTCGCTTAAATTATAAGATGAGCAATTCAGTCTTTTCTTTTCAGGCTTTGCTGAGAGTACATAATTTCCTTTTTCCATCCATCTCCATCCCCTGATTATTACACATTAACTTTACTAAACTAGTTTATTTTTATATTTCAGTTGATTATAAAGGTCACCTTTTTAATTATTTTCATATAAATAGTAATTTTTTTTTTCATCTCTGCAGCGGTTGCCGAGAGAACGCTATTATCCTTTTCCATCGATCTCCATCTCCCTATTGTTGGACATTAACTTGATTAAATTAACATATTTTCATATTTTGGTTGATTATAAAGGCAAATTTTTTTAATTATTTTTACATAAATAGTACGATCGTGAAATTCAGTTTTTTTTTCGCGGGCGTTTCCGAGATTACACAATTATCCTTTTCCATCGATCTCCTTCTCCTTATTGTTGCACATTAACTGGACTAAAGTAGCTTATTTTCATAGTTTGGTTGATTATAAAAGTTAATTTTTTAATTATTTTCATATAAATAGTACGATCATGAAATTCAATCTTTTTCTATCTAAAGCCTTTTCTGCCACATTTTTATGAAAAGATATTTTTGAACAAAATAAACATTTTCTTTAAAATATACTGCCACCAATTTTTATTTATGTGCAGACACTAGACAATGCACATTTTAATAATATATGATAATTTTATGAATGTGTTTAAAATTATACTGCAGTGTAAGAACAAAAAATTTGTGTCTTCCCAATTCTAAAAAAAAATTTTTTTGTGAAATTAAGTTCATAAATCCTGACTATTGTAATGATTTAATTTCAACAAAACTGACAAAATAAAAGCATGAGTTATTATAGATAACAAAATCATAGTTTAGAATTAATATAAAGGAATGTGTTAAAATTAAATTTGCCCATGCATTTAAACAACCCTGTTCTTAAACGCAATTGTCAAACTTGCATTTTCTAAATATAATAGAATTATATCATTTTTCATCATTACATAACGAATTATATCATCATTACATAACGTAACTTTCTGTCAAAATATTTTGAGAGATGAAGGATACAATGTAAATAATGTACAAATGAACATGCATACAACTGTTTCCAAAGAGATCTCAAAACAGTTGTGTGTTTCACATATTTGTGCATTATTTACATTGTGTCCTTTGAAAATCAGATTTATGTCGATTTGTTCTGTAAAACTCATTTTACGCCCTATTCTGATTTTTTTCAAAAATCTTCTGATTTTTACTCCAAATAAGTTGGCAGCTATGTCATACATGCCTCTACATGCTGGCAAATAGGAACCTGAATGCTAAATAATATAGAGATGACATCCTGAATCCTTGTGTACATATGTATGCAGGTGCAATAGACAGGGGTGATTGTGTTCCGGAAATTCCGGAAATTTTAACTTGCCACTTCCGGGATTTTTTTATGAAATTGACATTTAATTTTTTTTTTTTTTTTCTAAATTTTTTTTTTCTAAAATCCAGGTATAAGATTCTTCCGCTTTTCGGCGGAATTCCGCTTCTTTGCTTTTCCACAAAAATTTCCGTTTTTTTGTTTTGCTTTTATGCCAAAAAATCCGCTTTTTCTGAAAAATTCAATTTTTTTTTAAATAAATTTTTTTCCTCAAAGTTCCGTTTTTAAAAGAAAATCGCAGAGAGGTTTCAACGAGAGCTATTATCATAATTGAGTTTCGGCCTACGACTGATGAGCGTTGTCCGCCTCCGTTTTATAGACGCTGTGTGCGGGGGGTGAAAGAATAAATGTAGCTTTCAGCTCACACGAGAACGCAGACGTTCTTGTGTGACAAGCTGTATTTATTCTGGTACTCCCAGCACGCAGCGTCCAAAATACGGACTGCAAGCAAAGCTCGCCTTTCTAACCCGGAAGTGGAGGCGTAAAATCCCCCACAGAAGGGGAATCAAAAACAAGTCGTAAATTTTTAGTCTCTGTAATCACTGTGATGTATGTCATCATATATGTCATTAATATATATGTTGTCATTGGACTCAAAGGGGAAATCGAGAAAAAATCTTCGCGCAGCACTTGAAAATCTTTGTTTTACGTTTACCCCTTTCATATCAGTATATAATTTTTATAGATACGACTAGTGCAGAGATGCCAACTTTTACGGATTTTCAGTACACAGTTTGTACCGATTTATACTTCATCTTACGGTTTTATGGACAGTACTCCCAAGACTACGGAAAATCCCAAGAAATCCATGCATCCCACCATTCAATTCATATTCCCTGCTTTGTTGAGAGTCCAAAATTATCAGTTTGCATCTAATTCTTCTTCTTCTAATGATTTCATATCAGAACAATAGACCTAATTTATTTTTATAGTGCGAGTAAAATAAAGAAATATTTTACTAAACAAATTATATTTCTCTTAAGGGTGAGCGTCAGTAAATTTTCTGCCCTATCCGCGCTTTGTTAACTTTCGCAGCACACATATTTCGCCGAAATTCTGCTCAAACAGTTGCGAAATATTTTCTTATAGATAAAATGCTATGCTTAGATTATATTAAAACTAAATTTAATACCCAATAAAACATAGAATATATGTTTTATATTAATTTAAAATATTTTTGGTGCTGCCATCTGTTGTCGTAATTTAATTCACACCGACTATTTTATTTTTTAATGAACGGTTTTAAATGTCTCTTCCTTCTAATACGCTATTAAATACAACAACAGATCATATATAATGCCATAATCATGGAAACGTAATTGAACTTGGACTTGAAGACAAAGGGAAACTTGAAGACAAAACTGCAGTCCTCAGTGATGTACATTCAGATCCCTTATCAAATTTATAGAATGATAAATTACCTTTCCGTGATTGTGGCATTATTATATATGATCTGTTGCTGTATTTAACACTGTATTAGAAGGAATAGATATTTAAAAATGTTCAATAAAAAATAAAAATAATCGGTTCGAATTAAATTACGACAACAGATAGCAGCACCAAAAATATTTTGTATTAAAATAAAAAATATATTCTATGTTTTTTGGGGCATTAAATTTAGTTTTAATATAATCTAAGCATTGCATTTTATCTTTCAGAAAATATTTCGCAATTGTTTGAGCAGAATTTCGGCGAAATATGTGTGCCGCGAAAGTTAACAAAGCACGGATAGGGCAGAAAATTTACTGACGCTCACCCTTAAATTATTAGATTGCGCAATTCAGTCTTTATTTTCGGGCTTTGCTGAGAGTACACAATTGCCCTTTTCCATCCATCTCCATCCCATTATTATTGCACATTAACTTTACTAAAATAACTTATTTGCATATTTTGGTTGACTATAAAGTTTACCTTTTTAATTATTTTTATATAAATATTTAAATTTTTATATTTATCGTGATTTTTTTTTTTTTTTTTTTGCGGTCGTTGCCAAGAGAACGCTATTATCCTTTTCCATCGATCCCCATCTCCCTATTGTTGCACATTAACTTGACTAAACTAACTTATTTTCATATTTTTGTTGATTATAAAAGTTAATTTTTTAATTATTTTCATATAAATAGTACGATCGTGAAATTCAGTTTTTTTTGTTTCTTTGCGGCCGTTGCCGAAAGTACTTAATTATCCTTTTCCATCGATCTCCATCTCCCTATTGTTGTACATTAACTTGACTAAACTAGTTTATTTTCATATTTTTGTTGATTATAAAAGTTAATTTTTTAATTATTTTCATATAAATAGTACGATCGTGAAATTCAGTTTTTTTTTGTTTCTTTGCGGCCGTTGCCGAGAGTACTTAATTATCCTTTTCCATCGATCTCCATCTCCCTATTGTTGTACATTAACTTGACTAAACTAGTTTATTTTCATATTTTTGTTGATTATAAAAGTTAATTTTTTAATTATTTTCATATAAATAGTGCGATCGTGAAATTCAGTTTTTGTTTTCTTTGAGGTCGTTGCCGAGAGTACTCAATTATCCTTTTCCATCGATCTCCATCGTCCTATTGTTGCACATTAACTTGACTAAACTATCTTATTTTCATATTTTGGTTCATTATAAAGGCTAATTTTTTAAATTATTTTCACATAAATAGTACGATCATGAAATTCAATTTTTTTTTTCGCGGGCGTTGCCGAGAGTACGTAATTATCCTTTTCCATCCATCTCCCTATTGTTGCACATTAACTTGACTAAACTAGCTTATTTTAAATATTTTGGTTAATTATAAAGGTTAATTTCTTAATTATTTTCACATAGATAGTGCCATTCAGTTTTAATTAACTTAGTTAAGTTAGCAAAACTACATTTTGAATTTATTCTAAGATTTTAAAATATATATTTTCAATATACTTAAACGATGCGGTTTTACTGAATACTACTGAAAACTTCTGATTTTTCTACTGATGACTCCTTTCAGAGGTTGGCATCTGTCCCAGTGGAAGTATATTTTAATATTCTTTGAAATAAACTTATTAAAATATCTAAAGCCTTTTCTGCCACATTTTTATGAATATATATTTTTGAACAAAATAAACATTTTCATTAAAACACACATAAGATACTGCCACCAAATTTTATTTATGTGTAGACACTAGACAATGCACATTTTAATAATACATGATAATTTTATAAATGTGTTTAAAAATATACTGCACTTTAGAACAAAAAATTTGTATCTTGCCAATTGTAAAAAAATTTGTTTTTTGTGAAATTAAGTTCGTAACTCCTGACTATTGTAATGATTTAATTTCAGCAAAACTTGCAAATAAAAGCATGAGTTACTATAGATAACAAAAGCATAGTTTAGAATTAATATGAAGGAATGCGTTAAAATTAAATTTGCCCATGTATTTAAACAACCCTGTTCTTAAACGCAATTGCCAAATTTGCATTTTCTAAATATAATAGAATTAAATCATTTTTCCAATGTAGTTGCATATAAGATGAAATATGATTTGGCAAACACTCTTCAAAACAGGATTGTTGAGACATTGAAGAAAGTAAAATTCTCTTTGAATTTGGATGAAAGTACAAGTAGATCATTCAAAAGTATACTTACTGTGCTTGTTCAATATTTTTGTCCTGAACAAAATAATGTAGTTATTCAACATTTAGTTTCTTTTTCTTTTAATGTTGGTACTGCTGCCACCATTTACAACCAGTTGGTAGAGTTCATAGAAGCAAATGAGATATCTTGGGTAAACTTGGTCAGCGTGCTTATGGATTCTTGCAACACTATGCAAGGAACTAAGAAAGGAGTTGAAACTTTGATAAGGACTAAAAAAGGTAAAAGGTGTTTTACTATTCTCAATTAACCACCCAAAATCAGAGAAGTAGATTATAACTGCTTAACCTGTTCAGGACCACTGTATCGTTTACACAATGGAAAGATTCTCCCTTCTCTGGCCCACGAATGCATATTTGCTACTTGATGCGGACGGCTGCTAGAGCCCAGTGAACACTACATGGCGTTAGAATCATATAGTTTTTGCAAAGCTTGTTACTTGAATCATTGACCTTTACATTTTAGTTTTGGTTTTTGTTCTTCATGAGAATGCTGACTAAGTTAATTGTATAAATAAATACACGTGCAAACTGTTCTGGTGGTTTTGATTTAAAAGGCATGTAGACTGAGATATTTAAAAGAATGGTTTCTTTCATGGCAGAGGCTTTCTTTCATGGCGAAGAGTGAATCAAGGAGCTCCCTTCCCTGCTGGAAGGCTATGAGCCAATGGATGTCTTCAATGCCGATAAAACAGGGCTATTTTTTCAGTGTTTACCCAACAAAATAGCGACATTCAAGGAAAAGAGTGCCAAGGTGGTAAACAGAGTAAAGTATGTGTAACTGTACTTTTCGCAGCTAATCAAGATGGAAGTGAAAAACTTCCACCACTGATGATCGGTCGTTCTGCAAAGCCCAGGTGTTTCTCGAAAGTGAAATTGTTTCCTTTTTTCTAAAAGCAAGTAAGAAAGCCTGGATGAGACCAGCGAAATCTTTAGTGACTGGTTGAAAGACATCGACAAATTTATGAGTTTAAAAAAAAAGAAAAATTATTCTGCTCATTCCAACTTCCCTACTCTAAGAAACCTTCACTACAAAATTTTTGCCTCTTAACTCTACATTCAAGCTGCAACCCCTCGATCAAGGGATCATTTGAAGTTTCAAATTGTGATACAGATGAAAACTGGTTCGAAAACTTCTAGACGCCATCGATGAATGCAATACCCTTCCAAACTTCAATGTTCTGGATGCAATGAGGATGATAGACTATGCTTGGGAAAATGTTACGGAGAAGACGATAAAGAATTGTTTCCTAAAAGCCAGATTTAAGCAAAGGAACAATGAGGAAGAGCAAGAACAACAAACGAGCATTGACACGATGTATAAAGTAGAAGCCAATGATGTAAATTCGGAAGAATGGATGATCATCAAGAATAGACATAATCTAGACATCACATTCGAAACCTTTTTAGACGTGGACGATTCCCTGACAACATGCGGAATGTTGACTGATACGGAGATCATAGACGACGTGAGAGGAGTTTCTGATGACGACGGTGATGAAATAGTGGAGGCAGATTCACCTAAAGTTACCATAAAAGAAGCGGAGAAGTCTATTGAAAAGTTGAGAACTTTCCTTGAATCCCAGGAGGATATTAGTCAGAACAGATTCGCAGTTATTGCTAACCTTAAAAAAAAATTGTTGATTCAAAGAAAATTAGGCATCACAAATTATTGCGTGATTCTTTTTATTAAGATATATAATAAATGCGTTATTTTCACTCTCTATTTTTCAAAACCTCTCTATCTCGAATTTTTTTTTCATTCCTGTGAGAGTCGAGATTGACAGGTTTGACTGTATCTGGAATTTACCTGCAATAGATAGAAAATTTTCATCAAACATCTGTATCAATTAAACATACAAAATGCTCTATAATTCAAGTAAAAGTATCATAACAAAACAATAACATTTTGAAAATTAAAACAATTGCATTTCTGTAATTATATGTTGGAAAATCTATGTTATAAATCTTAATAGTTATATGTGTCTATAAAAATGTCCTATTAGTATTTTCTAATAAATATTTGAATAAGAACCTATAAAGGTGTATAATGTAATGATTTTATCATAATTTTGCATATCTTCATGGCAGATCTGCTTCACATAACTTTCGATTTGCATTTTTGCAGTTATACACTGCTGATCCATTAAGAAGTATATAAATAGTGCTTTACTGTAGTATAAGAAAATAAAAATTTTAAGTAAATTATTTGTTTTATTTTTATTGCTTTAAAATGTTGAATGTAAAGTGCTTTGTGTATTTAAATGTGTGTTGTAACCAACCTCTGTTAAACTACCTTTAATTAATTTTTAAATTGTTAAGTTAATATCTTTCTATTAGCAAATTTGAAATAATATAATTTAAAAAATTTTCTTCCGTAGCTTATCTTAATGAGTGTTTTGAACTGCTTGTATGATGCTATAAATATGATTTTAAGAAAAAATGTGGAGAAACGAACTTTTCTGGAAAATCTGGATGTCATTTTGTTGGCTATTGATGAAATTATTGATGGCGGGTAAGAAATTTTATCATGATTATTTAGTTTTGTATTTTGTATTCAAACTTCCAAATTAGCAAAAAAAAAAAGGGTACTTACGTATTATCGCAACCATGACAAAACGTAATTGATGTATCGTCCAATAAAGGTCCCGATCGATTCCAAGGACAACATGCAACAAAGTGATCTGTATGAGGACCCACGTTCGAGCGGGCTCGAACTGGTTGGGGGACATACGCACCCCTGGGACTGTGTCGTCAGACAGGCCGGCTTCGCCGGACCAAGTCACAGAGCATACTAGACTCGCTTCTGGGACTCGCTTCTGGGTTTTTCTCAACCAGTTCGAGACCGCTCGAACATGGGTCCTCATACAGATCATTTTGTTGCATGTTGTCCTTGGAATCGATCGGGACCTTTATTGGACGTTACATCAATTACGTTTTGTCATGGTTGCGATAATACGTAAGTACCAAAAAAAGAATTGTACCAGAAGTCTATTGTAAGTTTTAGTTTAATTCATTTAGAAACTTGCAATTTCATTACTGTTATTTCTGATAAAAAGCTACAGTGGCATAAATGCTGCAAGAAGCATAATACACTAGAAAATACAGGCATACCCTACATTTATGACATGCTAGGTTCCATGCCACTGTCATAACTCAAAGCAATGCCTTTTTTTTTTACTTATCTAAGCATGTGCTGCATTACAATTGTTATATGGGCATAATTTATGTAAATACTGCATTTAAAACTAAAATGAAACACTAAGGTTGTCAAATGTAAAACACAGAAAATACTTTCGGTAAATCTGATGGAGAGGGATATCTATACCAAATGCTGAATCATCATTTAATGCTAAGCATTTCTTGACTAGAGATTGCCATGAGCTTGTAACTACAAGTCTAAATGAGTTTATATGGTAACCTGCCTTTATTTCCCCTATAGATTTTGACATAATAGGCATAATCTATAACTAAGCTGGCATTCTTTGAATTTCTAATGCTCCTATCATGATTAAAAGAAAAAAAACCATGGAAAATTCAGCATGACGAAAAGCTTCTAATAAAAATTTAGTAGTAAACACAAGTAAAGAGATGCAAAACAAAAAGAGTTTGTAAACAAACTGATTACAATGATACCATGTGAAATGTTGATGTGAGAGTAATATATATATATATATAATTTAATCATCATAACATTGTAAAAAAAACCTTTAATTATCCTCATGATGACCTTAATGTATGTAATTTCTTTAACATTTCTAACAGTAAATAAAAAAGAACTAAAAGAGCAAGTAAATATAATAAGAAATTGCCCTCATTATCTGATCTAAAAAATACCATCCTACAGCAGCATGTAAATTTCAAAATTACTTTTGATTGGAAACAATGTAAGAACTGGATTTTCGCAATTAAAATACAGCAATTAAATTTTGTTTATAACCTTTTATTACTACTGCATTTGATAATACTCATTTTAAACATTTATTCTATGATTTGCTTAGTACCAAAAGTAAAATTCTTAATGTTTATTTATACATCACTGACTTAAATCTAAATGACGAATCAAAACAATACACTAAAATAAACGAATATTGTACCCTGAATTTCACTAATCCAGTCATAAAAAATCTGATGTGGGCAGCACATCACTTTCCTTATATAATGCAATGAATTTACTACTTTTTCAGGAAAAAAAATAGATTATTTTTATAGTAGTTATTTATATTCTTTCCAAGATATTTAATTTTCATCAATGAGTCGTCATTTTCCATGTCGTCATCATCAATGAGTCGTCATTGATTTAGTGTCATTTTTATCCATTTGGCGAGTTTTTCGTTAATTTAGAAACATTTTAAAAAGTCGCCAAGTTGGCAACATTCCACCAAATTCGTCGCCAAAATCTCGCCAAGCATTATAAATGAAGAAATAAGTTATTTTTACAGCAGATAAATGACTATTGGTGTTCAAATACAAAAGTATTACTCAAAGTATCTTTTTTCATAAATGGAACGAGCTAGTTGCACGAGAATGATGTCACCAAATTTATCGCATGGTATTACATATGAAAAGTTAACAAGTTTCTCAATAGGAAATATTTTTTTTTATTTTATATGACTTTTTGATAATTTGAAAAATGTGCAATATCTCGAGAACGGTTCATGTTAGCATTCTAAAATTTATGTCAATCGTTTTCTAATGAAAAATTACATAAGAAATGTCTATTTGCGTAACTTTATTAGCAGTTTTGATTTTTTGACAATTTTTTCAAAATTTCACTCGAAAATTTAAGGGGGTTCTGAACATTCGATTGCGTATAAAAACAATAGGCTTCCAGTGTTTACAGATTGTGATTTTTGTACCAAATTTCGTTCGAATCGGTCCATTTGTTCGTCAGTTATTTCCACAGACTCACTGACACACACACAGACATCACTTCAAAAATATTTGATTCGTGATCAGGTATGCTTGAAACGTGCTCTCCCGTCGAAAGCTCGAATTCGAATTTTCGACCCCATCATAATACTTTCCTTATACATTATGTATATAAGGAAAGTAATAATCTGAAGATAAATGATTTTTTAAAATCGGTTTCCACTTTCTTTCCAGTCAAACATGTAAATCCCAAAATTGCATTTAAATATGATAAACTGCTAGGATGTTATATTTTCAATTATAATCAAATAGCCAAATCAATAGATATTAATAAAAATTATGAATTGGATAAAGAGTCTAACTGCCACTGTCTATCAGATAAATACAAAGACTACATAGATAAACACCATGGGCATATCTAAATATAACGGGATATCTAAATATTGTTAATAGTGATGCACTGAGATCACTGATGTTACTAGGTACTAAGTACCGTTTACCTACTAAATTTAAACATAAATTAATTTGTAAAGATTTAATTCTTGACTTAAATATGTTTATCTGTAAAATTAACTACAAATAACAAATTCCTGTAGAAGCCTTCAAACCCTGGAGCGTCTTAATAGAGCAATACTTAAATAACTGTATATATATTCAGAAAATTAATAAGTCATATAAACTTAATTCAATTAAAAAGGATATTAAAGAAATTCAAAATGATTTTTTTATTACTTACATCGATATGGCTAGTAGTAACTACTAAATAATTTGTAAATATTACTATATAAGTACACTCTAGTCACACTTACTTAATAATTCAATCTGTAATTTACATAATACTAACTTTAGAATCTTATCCAATAGAATATCAGCCAAATATAAGCAAATCCATCTAAAAAATAGTTGTAATAACATTCCATATCTTGTTTTAGTATCTAAGTTTCATAAAACCCCTATAGCTTTTCGAACCATTACTAATGGACATAATTCTTGCATTACTAATGCTGGTAAATTATTATTAAACATTTTAAATGAAGTTTCCGTGTCAGATAACATCTCAAATAACTGTCATATTGTGAAAAACAGCTTTGAATGAGTAAAGAAATTAAAAACTCTTACTAATATCCATAGTATTTATACTTTTGATTTCAAAGATTTGTTCAATAATATTGATACAGATGATCTGTATAGAATTATTTTAGAAATTTTTGAAAAATATAATATCAGCCTAAAATATTCAACTTATCTTTTTAAAAAATTACTTAATTTCACTGTCTATGAGAATTATATTCATCATGGTGATTCTTTCTTTAAACAACAGTTTGGTATCCCACAAGGGGGGGGGGGGGTTGCCTCATCATTATAGGCTGATCTGTATATATTCTTCTATGAAAAGAACATTAATCCAGGGTTGCATAATATGCACATGTATAGATATTTAGATGACATATTATGTATATCTCATAACAGGGTTCCCACTAAGTCAGGAAAAGAGGGGGAGAATTTCTTTCCTTCCAAAAAATTTTGGGAGAGATTTTCTGTCATAAGGAGAGATACTTAAAATTTCATTTTTTTTTACCAGACTAATTTAAAAAGTAATAAAAAAGAAAGCATTAATTATAACTCATATTCTTCGACATTTAAATTTTTTAATTCTTAAAACTAACATTCTTTTAACATTCTTACTAACATTCTTTTTAAAAATTAATTAGGAGTCGTTTAAGTATTAAGTAAGCACATTTTTGGTAATTTTATACATCTCCCCCCCTCCCCCACTTGTTAGCAAAAATACTCAAATTCCTGACTCAAATTGCTGACATAAAAACATCTACATGGGTTATTTTATGTAAAATGACTAACATGCGAATTTACGATTTTTTTGTCTGTAAACTGCAAAAGTCGAGAGCCGACTGTATTTACTTTATATTTTGATTTTTAAAATCATTTTATGATCAATTTTCATGCAGAAATAGCAATTAAAAACTTGAACGATTTTTGATCGCCGAAGGCGAATATCGACGAAAACTATTTCACTAGGCAAATAGAATTAGGTAATAATTTTGACTTGACGTTTGAAAATGGATTTTTTTTTTTGTATTTTTTACAAAACTTGCAGAACATAAGGGTTGCATCGTCTTTTTGTTGAATCTCAAGCCAGTCATGTGATTTTAGCCATTTTGTTTGAAAAGTCTCGACATTTTTCTTTTTGTTTTCAAAATAGGCCTTTATTTCATAAATAATATCTTTGCAAAATAATTTTTCTGTATAAAACGCGAAACAATTACAAACACTGTAGTCGATGCAAACAGATTGGAAAAGTGGGAAATATTTTTCAAATGAAACGAGGTATGCCGAGGATAGCGTACAAATGCAGATTTTCGTGATGCTGCTGCTAAATAACCTTTCATTTTATTAATAATACGGTATAAAAATGGTTTACTTTTTAACACTTTACAACAAAGTTGAAAAGTGTTTATGACTTTGTTCATTCTGTCTGTCTGTCTGTCTGTCTGTCTGTCCGTTAGCACGATAACTGCCGTAAAAATGAGTTTATCAAAATGAAATTTTAGTATGTTGTTCAGACGGTCTGTAGGACCTATGGGAATATAAATAAATAATATCACCCAATTAGTTTTTTATTGAACCCGGGTTGAAAAAATGAAATACATTGAACCCTATGGGACCTCATTTTTCAAACATTTTTTAAGTAAATTTAAAATTCACGAATTGCTTCGAAATTTTTAGGAAATATTCACATTATCCCATAGAATATATAAAAAAAAATTCAGTAAAATATGTTAAGTAGTTTTTTAATTAAAAAAATTATTTAATATAGGGAAAAAAACAAATTCAATTAAATTCTGACTTTTGGATATCTTCCAGAAAGAAAAGAGAGAGATATTATATAATAAATATCTCTCCATTTGTTTAAACGTTTTGCATATGGGAGTGGCTTCATATTTTAAGATAAATTTGGTAGATAACAATTTTTCATTTTTTTAAAATTTTATATAACTCTTCATGATAAATTTAATTGATGGCATTTTAAATGCACTTTCCTACATCCTAGAAAGTTAAAATTTGGTACACAGCTTAAATTTGTTGAACATTTTATTCGACAAAAATTTGATGGATCTTTAAATATAGATTATACATTTTTTTCGAAATGGCCTGAAAATAATCCCCGTTCACTTCTATAAATCATTGGTGTAATATTGTTAAAAATTCTGATGTGGACAGCACATGTCTTTCTCTGCAGACTCATATTCGTTCTCTTTATTTATTCAATGATAATTTGAGTTTATCTGCACAACATAAGTATTTTAAATGACATTGAATTTACACGTTAAACTTAAATTTGGTTCTCATTTGATAGCTGGACTTATTGTCAAAGGTGGCGTAGCGAAAACGCGAAAAAACTAGAATATCTCAAGAACGGCTAGTCCTAGAGTAATGGGGTTAGTCTTATTCTTTTTGTTGTCAAAAATCACATATAAAATAGGAATTTAATTGATATAATTGAGCACACGTAGTCTTTTATTTTTATATATAACGATTTTTGCTGGCCATTTCGCAAAAATAGCCCGTTCCTTTTTCCCGAATCGTAGTAGAATAACCTACAAATGATTTATATACAAAATTTTGTTAAATTTGGTATATAAATCACTTGTAGGTTATTGAAATATTATACTCCAAAATTTGTTAAATTTGGTTCATTAGTTTTTAGCTAGAGTGGATAAAGGCAATTTCTGCGGCCATTTCGCAAAGAAGGCAGATTCTTTTATTACGAATCGTACTATAATCTAATGAACATCAGGATTTCCCACAAAAAACATCCCTACCAAATTGTATGAAATTCGGTCCATTAGTGTTTCAATTAGAGTGGATGTAATATCCACACAGACACACAGAAACATACACAGATACACCCTTACACACACAGACGTCTTCCTAAAAGTAGTTTTTTCGTGTTCTAGAAGTCCCAAAACGTGTAGATACTTTGAAAATTCGAGTTCCGATCTTCGGCACGATTCCAATACTTTGAGTACATACACATACACATATATATTATCTGTGTATTATCTGTGTATCTAAATTCCGTGCCTATGCAATTACAATAGTTGTGATTTTAAATGATCCCTAAACTTTTATTATTTCTTCAAGGAAGCCTAATTTTAACATATGCAGAATGCAAATATCTCAAGCGATTGTAAGATGAATTACATAAGAATTGCTGAATTTTTTTCACACAAAATTATTTAGCTCTGGAGTCTGGAATACAAGTTATATGAATGAAATATTCATTAATTTTGCATAAAGAATCAGATGATTTATATTTCGATACAGTTTTAAATATTTAAGTATAATAAATTACTGTAGTACTGTGATAATGTAAAAGATATTACCACTGAATGAATCACATTTTAGAAATTTTTAAATGAAATTACATTTCAGTTGGAAAGTGTTTCATAATCAATGCTTATGCATGATTGATCTTTCTTGTTATTATTTGTATATTAAACGAAATAATTATAAAAAAATTCAGTCGATGCAAATATATTGTGAAAATGGCAAAAAGATATTCCTTGGTCATCTCTCCTCAGAAAATGTGGCAATCGCCGTATGCGAACACCGTTTTTGCAATCGCGGAGAAACAGATTTTCAGATCATGTAAGAAAGGAATGTCGCTGATAAAAAATTCTTTGCTTTGTTCAAATTTTGTGACATTTTGGGGCATATATGGCCAATTTCACGACATTTTCGGGATTTTTGTAACCTGTAGACATACTGTGTACAGGGGAAAGGATTTTCGTCCGCGGAAAGAAAATTTCTGGAGCAAAACACGAAAAATGCGGGAAGTACTATGAAAGAGCATAATTCAAATCCGTGAAAGAATCCTATGAAAAAAAAAGCAAAATTTTATTTGTTCGAATTTGCGACCCACGCTAGCGGGGGAGACACATATAGTTTCCTATAAAATATCTCGCTAATTAGAAACACGTAGTACTTTCAGTGTGCCCAAATCGCGATTGACTGCAATTCACATTTAGCTACGAAATCGCAGTCCGCGACCGCGCGGCAATCGGCCCGCGATTCGCAACAACGAGGAAGCTGATCGCGATTTGCGGTCGCGAAGCAATCGGCCCGATCTACCGGTCGCGGGCGCCGTGGGACTGAAAGGATTCTGGAGAAATTTCGGTCGCTAGAAATGGCGACTTACTGTAATAATTTTAGTCGCCAATGGCGACCTTGCCACCGCCAATCTGCATCTCTAGTCATCGGGATCGGGCATCGGATTTCTCGGTATACAATTTGAAGGAAAAAATAATTTTAGGCCGGAACTGAAGAGAGAGAAATTCTCGCGCAGTCTAAATTTTTACGCGAGATTTTTTATGGATTTCGCGAGAATCTCGCGGGTTCGCGCTGAAATGGGAACCCTGTCTCATAATAATAATCCTATAGTATATAACTTTTATCCTAATAATTTACAATTAAATGCAAGTAATAATAACTCTAATGTAGCAAACTTTTTAGATGTAAATTTAGATAATAAAATCTTTTTTTAATCACCCTATATATATAAAGAAGGGAGATTCTCACATTTTTGTCTCTTTCCAATATAAAGTAAAAATAATAATGGTAATAAGAGTGAGAATGAGAAGAGTAAGAAAAGAGAATGACTGAAAGATAATGACTAAGAATGAAAAGAGAATGACTGAATGAAAAACACTTGTGAACTTCTAAAAGAAATAAAATAGAAAGTGAGAGCTAAAAGGGGAAGATTCTTAAAGAGTGCATTCATTCTCCCTTCTACAGGATAAATTACTTTCAAAACACATTTTTTATTTTTCTTATCAAAGCTAAAATTTTATTTAATTATTCCATGTTTAGTGTCAATTTGGGTGTAAAAAGTTCTAAATATTTTATGAATTTTTGTTATAAAACCAATATTAACAAAAGCAGATTTCAAGACCAGGATCCTTCTTTTTTTTTTTCCCCTTACGTTATATGTGCAAACCGGAATTAAGTTCACTTTCAGAAAAGAAAAAAAAATGTGGTCTAAAATTAAGATAACCAGCTCTAATTTTTTTAGTCGCTGGGGCGATTTGGCATCTAGTATTTTCTAAACACTGTTTCAATTTCTTTTAAAACTAGAACAAATTACCTGGCATTGCCCGTAGCCTAAATAAGTGCCCACTACGTAAATAATGCAGACATAGATAATAGTATCAATTTCATTGATGGGCATAAGCACTACGTAAATAATGCAGACATAGATAATAGTATCAATTTCCAAATCACCTGTTTTGAACCAAAATCATTCCTGTGCTCTGTTTTTTCCATGTGCAACTTTGCCAAATGTACAATGTGAGTGTAATTCACCCGAAATAATCTCCTTTGATATGCCCTTAATAAGCCCACTGAAAATACTGTAAATTGCAAAAAAGAAAAGTTATTTTTACTTAGAAATGTTCAATTTTTGTTTTTAGAAAGTTTAGTTTAAGAATTAGATTTTCATATTTTATTATCTACTTTCTCTCCTGTCATTTGCTGCGATTGAAGTCCACGGCTCGGAGTTAATCAAAAGAAGAAAAATAAATAAATAAAGTTAAAAGTAAAAATACGATTTTATATGCTAGTTTTAAAAGTTTGTCTGATTTGTGTCAGATTTTCAGAACACACTTATAGTATTGAAATACTATATTCCAAAATTTGAAAATTTATCTTTAAAATCCACAAAATCAGAAAAAAAAGGCACATAAGCTAACAGTCTGAGACATTGTTCACAGAATGGGTGTATGCTGATAGGCATATACACTGATGTATCAAGAGTCTTTTAAGACATTGATGGGCATAAGCAATGGGGGGGGGAATAGGAGATAGAGGTCCTGAGCCCCTTCTTGTCCAAATATTCTCTTAAAATTTCCATTAAGAATCTCCAGAGAGACTAAATTAGGTAGATAGCAAGGCCATGTAGCCTCATCCCTAGCTGTCTTGTGTAGCTCTTCTGTTGGCATAATTTATTCTTGTCAATTAAATACATGGAATTTGTGATTGACCGCCTGCCTTTAGCCCTGGAGCACCAACATACTTCTTATTAGGTAAACCTGAAAATAGGCACTTGCAAATCACCACAGGTTAATTAAATAATGCAATGTGGCAATTAAATGAAACAACTAGCTGGCCATCATTCCTCCCCATTCTGTTTTAATCAGAAAACTGTCCAGAAGTTTATTGTGTTTCTCTCCCCAATTCTCATTTCTCATATGTATATATATTACATATTAAGTATATGTACCATACTTTAAATGGCCACTAAACTAAAACTGCCTACTGGCTACTAAACTAAAATTGCCTACTGGCCACGAAACTAAAACTGCATACTGCTCACTTGTTACTAAGTGAAAATTTGAATTTTCAAGTCTATTATTAGGCCTTCTTTGTTCCATTATACAGTATGTATAGTCAGAATAGAAATCCATGTTTGATCTATGGGTGAAATCGTGATGCAGAGAGAAATTCCATTGTTCACACTCTAACCCCGCGAAGAACAATCACACATTTTGGACTTGTTCTAAATCTTAAACCATTCTATTCTTTTAAGATTATTCAGCATTTTTACAATAAAAATATAGAATAGAGGAAACTTTTTCATGAAACACCAGAAAGTTTACTTGTTGTATTTGGGATATTTCCATGTCATATCCTAGGAATGTTAATGAAAACTGACAGGACATGCCAGAGGGATAATCTCTCTCAAAAGTTATTAGCCACGGTGACTAGTGGATGATTATCGGTTGTTTGCCGAATTTGAAATTTAATCACCAGCTTGTAAATAGCGACCATATAATTTAAACTATAGCTGCTAGAGAACTAGTAGAAAATATTCAGAAACAAATTTTTGAAAACCAATTTCATGCTTATCAAGTAGCAAGAATAGTTTCCCATATATAAAACTCACAATAAAAATTCAAACAAATGCAACAAAATTGTTTGCAAGAACTACTTGTAAAAGTTGTAAGCACTCTTTGTAAAAGTTGTAAGCAAGTTGGATTTATGTGCAAGTATAAAAGCTTAAAATATATAAATTGGGATGGCCTAAAACAAAAAATATTTAATTTAATTTTTTTCTTTTATGTTATTCTTTAACCGGTTAAATGGTTGCATTTTTGCTTTCTGGCTTTTCACATAATGAAACGAACATCTTGTGTGTAGTTACAATGGCCGTATTTGAAAACTCATTTGGTTATTTTTCAGTTATGGTCCAATTTTAACCTGAGTAACAGAGAATTTTTTTGGCTATCTGGTCATGTGATGTACAAAAAACTTAGTTTTCATTGGAAATGCTGTAAGAAACTGCACAGGATAACTGTGCTGTCTTTTATATATATTATTATTAGTCAGAGTAACTAAACAACCAAAGAAACAACTGTGATGTTTGTCACCATAGCCAGTCAGTTAATCAGTTGAGTTTTGAAATGTACCTAAAGTGAACAAACAGCATTAGAGGATTAAATGAGTTTAATGATTCTGTGAAATAGTTTAATGATACTAAAACTATGTGCATGATAGAATATACAAGATGAATATAAGCAAAAAAGTATATAAAAGCTTAAATATTATGAGCAACTTGTCATCCTTTTATCACCTTGAACTGGTTGTTACCCTTCAACAGGGAGTTGATGATATGGCTTACCTACACAAAACTTCTTTAAGCAAATGATGGACAATTTTTTCTTGTACAAATTTTAAAATATTTACTTAACCAGCATCAGTAGCTGAAGAGTATCTAAAACTGAAACCACTCCAAGGATGGTGAAGGGATGGTTAAGTGCAGTGATTGGAAAAACTTTTTTTTGTAGTGAGCTACAACTACTTTACAACAAATGTTGTTAACTATAACTACTTTTCTTAAAAAGCAGTAACTACAAACTGCTTTTAACATGTAGTCACTACTTAACTACTTTTATAAGATGAATTTTGTCAGAGCTTCAATTTACATAAAATGTTGAGGATATGGATATACTGTAGTAATTTAACACACCTCTTTTGAATAAGAACCCAGATTTATTGATCAATTTACAACCTTTACACTTTTACTCATTTCTGAAAACAATAAAATAAAACAAGAAAGATCAATCATGCATAAAGCATTGACCAAAGAACACTTTCCAACTGCAATGCATATTTATTTAAACATCTCTAAAATGCGATACATTTAGCAGGAATATTTTTAAAATTATCACAATACTACAATAATTTTTTATATTTGAAAACTTAAAACTTCATCGAAAAAAATGAACTTTATTCAAATGACATCATTGAAATATAAATCACCTGACTCTATGTAAAAGCAGTAAATATTTCATTCATACACTTTTCCATTCCTTTCATTCATCACAATACTACAACAATTTATTTTACTTAAAAACTTAAAACCATGGAGGTAAAAGTAATTTAATTCTATGCTTAAAACTTCATCAAAAAAGTCTGCTATAAAATCGTCTGTTCTCTGTGTAAAATCAATGAATATTTCATTCATATCAGCTATATTGCAGACTCCAGAGCTAAATAATTCTGCATTAAAGTAATTCAGCAATTCTTATACAACTTCTCTTACAACTTGATGTGTTTACATAAGTGAAAATTAGGTTTCGTTGTAGAAATAATCAAAGTTTGATGATCATTTAAACTCAAATATATTGTAATTGCGTTGTTTCAGAATATAGATGCACAGAAATTAAGCAAAAATAAAGCAATTTTAGGACGGATACAACACTAAATATAAATTAAAAAGAACTTTTTTGATTGAAAGAAAGATTTTGACACAAGATGGATGCCATATAATATGGGTGTAATTATTATTTTAATTTTTATTTAAAAAACTACCAAATATATTTTGCTGAAATTTTTTTCATGTTTTTTATGAATTTGAATATTTCTTAAAACTTTCAAAGCAATTTGTCAATTTTAAATTCGCTTAAAAAATGTTTGAAAAATTAGGTTCCATAGGGTTCAATGTATTTCATTTTTTAAATCCGGGTTCAATCCAAAATTAATTAAGTGATATTATTAATTTATATTCCCATATGTCTCACAGACTATCTGAACAACATACTAAAATTTCATTTTGATAAAGTCATTTTTATGGCAGTTATCGTGCGAACGAACAGACAGACAGAATGAACAAAGTCACTTTTCAACTATGTTGTAAAGTGTTTACAAAAGTATAAAATAAAATAAAATAAAAGCAAAAACTATTTATTTAAAACATTCATTTTTAGTGGAATTTGTATCTCAAAATTTCAATCAGATATGCAGGATCTTTTGGGACATAACCTATCTGAATATATTCGTATAAAAATTAACTTTATGAGGAAATAGCATTCCTAACCCTGCAGCATCAAAAATTTTATGTAGTTTCTCCTCGTTCTCTCTCAGGAACCGGCATATATGTTCGGCAGAATGCATTGAGTTCCATCTCGTTTTATTTGGCATTATGAGACGGACACTTAGCTCTGAAGATATCTTGTCAGCTAAAACAACTGACATTTTTTATTTGTTCCAAAGCGTTGAATACTGTGCACATTATATCATTGCTCAGAACACTAAGTTTCATATTAAAGAAGAAATGGTAATCACTTGATATGTAGAATGGCACCTTGTTTGTTTACGTGAAAAATAGCATCAAAACTCGATACAAACTAGTGATTTTTTGTATCGTGCTATACGCTACAGTACTTATTTTTAAAAGTAACACATTACACTACAAACTACAATAAAAAGTAGTGACTACTGTAGTTTCACTACCTGTAGCTATCTACTTCTGACCTTTGAAATGATTTCTGGTGAGTGCACAGTCTAGTTATTAGGCAAACGTTTCTTCCTTGTTATAAGTACATATTACATTTTTAAACCTATATCTTAAAATGTAAAACTCTTCATAAAGGTTTTATTGTTAATAAATGTAAAACCCTTAAGAAATGCTTTATTCTGCTCATAGCCATCTCATGAAAAAAAAATTGTTCCCCACTCCAAAAAGGTTGTTGACTTGAATTTCTCTTAAAGGGGTTTCATTTTTTACAGCTGTTTTTGTTATGTTAAAAATAATCTGCCATTTCTTGGTGTTTTAAGTACTCTTTTTATTGTTTTGAAATATCTATATTCCAAGGTTTGTAATACTGTAAATGTTCTTTAATTTAGTTTGAAAAATCAAGCACCCTTAAAAGTTTTTAAATTAGTTATATTTCACTGTAGAATGCTTAAAAGTTCTAAATTTTTCTATTACACTCTGAATTTTAGAAAATTTTATCTGCAGATAGAAGACTTCTGCTGTATTGGAAATATAAACAGTAAAATAATAGATTTTTACAAAGTGGATATACCGCTGCAGTTTGTATTCATTGCAACAAAAGTGTGACCAGAACAACTCTTCTCTAAAGTGACAGAGATCAACTAATTTTTCAGTGTCTGACAATTGAGGATAATTTTGTGCTTCAAAATTTAATATTAATCTATATTTATTTTTCTAATATTATTAAATGGATGCATTTTTGCTTCCTGGCTTCTCGCATAACAAAATAAACATCTTATGTGTTGTTACAATGACTCTGTTTGAAAACTCATTTCATTGTTTTTCAGTTATGGTCCAATTATAATTAGAATAATCAAGATTTTTTTTTTTTTATCTAGTCATAGGATACACAAAAGACTTGTTTTGCTTAGGACAGAGATCTGCTCATTTCTCAGAGTCTTAACAGCTGATAATAATTTTATACTTCATGATTTAATATTAGTCCAATGCTATGTTAAATAAGTTAGGGTGTTTAATTTTGTTGACTTAAAATTAGTCCTCTGTAATCCGTACCTTTATTATCTTCATAGAATTGTGCTTGAGGCTGATTCTACATCTGTTGTACAAAGGGTAGCTGTGAGATCCGATGACATTCCGTTAGGGGAACAGACCGTGGCTCAAGTAAGAATCTTTGCTATTAATTTACTACCTGTGTGTCTGTCTTTGTTTTAGGATTTGCAAGAAGAAACTAAGATAGAAGGGGCAAGTTTTATTAGTGGCCAGAAATAGCCATGCTGTGAAAGGGATATTTTTGTTTGTACTCTTCTCTGTAGCATCTAATATTGGATTGTCTTTTTAAGAGAATTAAAATTTCATTATATGCAGTTAAAAGTTTGAATACCATAGAATTTCGATAATAAACCTCTCATTTTTTTCAAGGAAAAATCAGCAAAAATACTGAAAAAGATTGGATTTTTTGGAAAAAAAACAACAAAAAAACAGTGGGACAGGGTTACAATAGAAATTTTTGAACATAAATAAAAGAAATTACTGCTTTGGATTTTCAGTTAAAAGTTTAAATTTTTGAATATTATTCAACATTTTTAAACACATTTTACATTCAATGTAATTTACATTACTATACTTAAGCAATTATACAATTTATATTACTATTAAGTGAAAATGAAAATTCTTAAAAAAAAAAAAAAAATTAAATTGTAAAATTTTTCTGTTGCAATGCTGACTTGTAAAATGGGGAAAGGAAAAGTAAATAAAAAGTACAAACGGGGATCGATTTAGTAAGAAATAATTGCATAGCAATAATTGCCACACAAAGTGTACCTTGTGTAGCAATTCCATGGTTTTGAATAGCAATTGAAAATTTCATTTAATATTTTCAAAAGATAAGCAGACAGAAAATTCTACAAAGAGAACTTCAAAATGCTCTCCAAATGTGTTTCTAATGAGCTTTAATAATTCAAAGTGTCTAATTAAATATTAATATTTTAATAACATTATTCTGAAAATATACCTTCATTTCATTAATAATATGTATGAAAAATAATATCCCTGTATGAAAAGCAAAGTAAAGATAAAAATATTACTAGATGCAAACAGATTGCAAAAATGGAAAATATTTCAAAGTAAAACGAAATATACCAACAATATCGTGTCTAAATGCAGATTTCCATTATTTGAAACATATTTTATAGTTGCTAAAATATTTTCTTTGTGCTTCAGCAAAATTTATTTCGGGAATTGTTTATAAAATGCTCTTTTGATGTTTGAGAACAAAATTTTAGTGTAATGAATTTCCATACCACAGATGAGAAGATGCTTTTTTCACATTACAAAGTACTGAATCACCAAGGCACAGAATGGAAGTATCTTTGAGATATTGCTAAGTATTTTTAAAACAGGTTTTTCTAAACAGTTGATGCAGCTAATTTGAAATCATGATATGGAGGAAATAATCTGAAACTTGTCTTATCAGTAATAGCACATTTTTTATTAGAGATTTTTACAGTATGATGTCATACATCCAATGGTTTCATAATGTCACACATCCATTCGAAAGTGTTCACATGTCAGCACAAGAATTCTCAAAACAAATTTTTGATATGAGACAAGCATCACTATGGAAAATGTATCGCAATTACTGTGAATCGGTGCAAATTTTTCATTGCTCTTTTAGCAAAATACGCTACCGTGTAATTCAAACCCTGGGTATAACTTTTATATATTCTTCAGGCTTTAGAAAAGGAATATTCGATGAAATAGAAGTGGTGATCTCAATTACGATAACAAAGAAATAGGCAGAAAAAGTATGAGCTTTAAGAATTCCCATAACAACTTAAAAATTGAGTAAAGAGAGGGCATTAGATCAAAATTTTAAAGAATATGCAAAGTCATCACTTTTTTTAGGGGACTGGGTATTATTAGAATTTTGCAGTGTTAAATGTTTGTAATACTCTAAGTACTTACCATGCCTGAAGGGGGCGTCTCCAAAACTAAGATCACTCCACCATTGCAGAGAAAGTCCACATCTGCTAATTGCTATGCTGGTTTTTAATGATGTTACTTTATTTAATACTTCAAATTTCATGATTTTCCCCGTACCCTTCAAAATTTTTAATTAATTTGTTGTTATTGAATATTTCGGCGATTTATCCCCTTTTAACTTTAATTTGTTTTCCTTTTCATGTTTTTCATTATTCAAAATTATGCGCGATGTATCTACAAATGCTAAATATCTTTTCTAATTCTCCGGTGTTCCTTTTTGGCCTTTTAATTTAACCTCACTTCATTTTCGAGTTTGCGAAAAAAAAAGATGTTTTTTAAGTGCGAAGTGGACCCTTTCGCAGCTTATCTTCAGACACGTGCAAGGAAGTTGCCTCATGACATTCCGTGGGCATGCTTTACAGCGTGGATTCATGGTAGCCAGCTTGGCGGCAATTTCACACCTCGTGGTTCTTGGCGAAGCATCATATTTTATTCCAGGTATATATGTAGGCACTGTGTGAGGCGCAGGTTTTGACTCGCCAAGTTTGGCGGCCGTTGGAAAGCGAACGTGTTAAAGACATTCGATTGCTAGCCTCCGTTTGAAAAGGTGGTCTGAATTCGCATGGCAAAACCGCGGTCCAGGGCCTGTGCCAGGACGCCTGTGACCCGCAGACAAACCTCTCCTTCGCGCTAACACTGTGATTTTTGGTGTTTTTGAAGTGGTGCCATCAACGGAAAAACTTCTCCCTCCTGCTAATGCTGCATTTTTAATATTTTTTTCGTGGTGCCAGTTATCAACGGGAAGTGCTTGTAGTTGCTCTGCCATCTCAGTGCCACCGTTCTATTGCTCTGCCATCTCTGTGTCATCGTTCTGTTGCTTTTCCATCTCAGTACCATCATTCTGTTGCTCTGCCATCTCAGTGCCATCATTCTGTTGCTGCTGCCATCCCAGTGTTACACCGTGTGATTGGAACCTAGGTGTTTCCCTCCGAGTGTTCAAGCCTCGCGGGCCTTGTGTGAACAGGGCCAGTCCTCAAAAATCAGAGTGCAAGCCTGTGTCATTTCACTCCTCAGTAATCGGGGTGCGTGCAAGCCATGCCACTTAATTTTAGAAGTGATTAAATCCGAAAGAAAGTTACAATATGTGAGGAAAGGGAAAGCATCTAATTTAAAATTGAAGTTTAGTTCTAATAAAATTACCAATTTGAAGAAAGAAAGAGATGTTAATTTGCAATTTGATTTGAGATTTAGGGAAAAGTGTGTCAAATAATTTGAAGTCGTTATACCAATGTTATACCAATGTTTTCTTTTTTGTCTGTAAGAATTTAATTTTAGTACCTTAATGATTAGGGAATTTTTAATATTTTTATTCTTTTGACATTTACATTTTTTACTTTTGGTAGACAGCTCCCCAGGCAGACCAAACTCTGGTCCTCAAACCAGAGTGGATTCTGAATCTGGGTTTTATTTTGATTGTTTAATTGGGGTTTGTTTTAAATTGAGTTCTGAAATTAATCGATTTAATTATAACGCAATGTAAGCTAATTGTTCCACTATACGAATTTCTGGCGTTCTTAAATCTTAAAAGTTTGTTAATAAATAAAGTTTCACTTACCTTAAATGAGTTGTATTTCTTTAGTGTCATGGCTGTGCAATTTATTATGAAATTATTTAAAGGTAAGTGAAGTCAGAGAGTTCTATAAAGGTTGATATGTATTTCTGAGATGTAAACAAGGTTGAGCACAGGACAAACAGTAGAGGAATTTATCAAATAAAGAAACAATTTTAATTTAGCAAAAGTAACTTTATTAGGCAGAAACTATACGGTCAGGCCAAATCTAAATATAAATCTACCTTATGAAAACTGTAATCAAATAGAATAAATAAATAGAAATAAATAATCTTCAAGTAAAAAGTAAGGAAGTCAGTTCCAGCATAACACATTAGTACCAGTCAGTTCCGGCACAACATAATAAAGCTGTTTCCAGCTTTTATTAGCATGATATGAATAATACCTGCAATCGCAACAAGAAAACTTGTTACATATTATCATTTGGGGAACCTCTATAGAGACTGACAAATTCAATTTTATTATGCAGCCGGTATCAAAATTCACAAAGAGAGTAGGCTGCAATGGCCAAATTCATACTCACAGAACCAGCCTGAACTTGGCCATTACAGCTAGAACTCGATATTTATTTACATTTTATGCCAGTTATGTGATAAGACTAAGATTGTCTTTTTCTATACAGGTTCATAAAATTGTGGCACATCACAAGTTTTCTTGCTGGCAGTTTTCAGAAGCTTTCTTGCTTGCAGATATTGACTATACAGGGTGTCCCAAAAAGATTGAAATGCGCTTTAATTCTTTACCATTGGAGATAAGTGGGCAATGTAAATTGCAAAAATGTTGAAAGTAAGGTAGGAAATGAGACTATGTTAATGAAATAGTCCTCCCATTAATTTTCAGAAAGTGACACTTTTTTAATTTTTATACAACCCCCTTAGACAAATTTGGTCAATCAGAAAATTTTTATTTTTAATGCAACAAGATCATTAAAAAAAACCTGCATATATGTATCTTTAAAATCAACTGAATTATGATGATAAAGGCAAAAACTTGACTTATGCCGCTTTTCTGTACCATGTGAAAGGCTGTTTCATCAGTAAAAATAGGGATCATAAACAAATTGACGATGGAAATTGTTTAGATCAAAAATACATTAATATGTGTCAAAATTTTTTACCACAAATGCATCTAAATAAAGCATTACACAGACAGAGATCATATAAAACAGTAGTACTCACTACGTGATTGGGTATCCTATGTATTATCATCCAGTTTTGTCCTTTTTATGATATGTCACAAATTTACATTTCTAATATGATATAAGGTCCCTATTCACAATGTTCAATTTTCAATCAAATATAACTCGCTCAATTTTAAAGATACAGATATGCGGGGGGGTTTTAATGATCTTATTGCATTAAAAATAAAAAATTTCTCATTGACCAAATTTGTCTAAGGGGATCATATAAGAATTTAAAAAGAATAACTTTTTGAAAATGAATGGGAGGACTATTTCATTAAAGTAGTCTTATTTCCTACCTTACTTTCGATATTTTTGCAATTTACATTGCCCACTTATCTCCAACAATTAAAGAATTAAAGCATGTTTCAATCTTTTTGGGACACCCTGTATACCATATTGAAGAGAGCTGAAAAAGCTCAAAGCTAGTCCACAGATGATAGTATGTGCAATAGGAACGTGATCCACTCTATTTGCTGTTTTATAAATATAATTTGATATTTAGTGACCTTTGTATCCATGTGCAACCATAAAAAAAATGAAACACCGGACTGCAATTGCACAATTTATTTCGCAAAACAAAACAGAAAATATCATCTGATAATGATAGATATTAATATCTTCTGCATATATCAATATATAAAATTTATATATTGATATATAAATTTTACTTATGACCACATAAATTTGATCCTAGTTATTTTGGCACTAACTCCGAAATCTTCAAGGGCAGCATCCATTGATCATTACATATTCAGATTCATAATCACCGAAAACTTTCATGTAGATTAAAAAAAAATTATGAAAAAGGCTCAAAATTGACTCAGAAAATCCTTAAAATCCATTAAAGGGGCTTCTAAAACTTGAACTCTATTTCAGATAGAACAAATACAGAATTATATACAGAAAAAATATTTCATTTCAGGAATCGCAACAAGATTCTTTGTTTATTTTTTCATATAATTTGAATCTTTTATATCCCACAGGTATCTGTAATTTTGTAGAAGTTCTATTATTTTTTCCATCTCCAGATTCCAATGTAGTTTAGCTGCTTGAGATGTGCTTGCAGTTGCAATTGCCATCTTTAATGCAAATAAGAAAGGCGAAGCAGAGTAACATCCAATCTTATCATCCTCGGATTGGTTTGCGCTCATAAACTGAGCAATTTTTGTTGCTGAGTTAAAAAAAATTGCTGCAATTCGCCAGCAAGATTTCTACCCATTGAAATGTATGGTGTTGCTGAAAAATTGCTGGAAGGAATTGCTCCGTGTAATAACACTCTAATGCTCTGGTTCCACCAGTATGTAATGTTCTGTTACTTTCATCTACATTTTGTTTTGTATTACACATATAGTCATTGTTTATGAAACATTGATGCAGTGTTCGATGTTTAATCATAGATGGTTTTCAAAAACATCTGAGCTTTTCTTCCAATAATTTTGGGAACTGTCCCCGATAAGCAGAATAGTCATCGAATTTTGAATAAAATTTGATAGTACACTCAATATAGCACAGATAAAACTGAAATGTTGTATACCAATGTTTCAAACACAGCTGCATCAAATGGTGTCAAAATTAACAGCTATTTCTATTCATAATTTTTATGAATATTAATTTACTAATTATTAATAAATATATCAAATATACGAGGGTTATTTTTTAAGTAAGGTCCGTTTGTGAATACCATTTGAAATTTTGCATGTGCATGAAAATGAGTGCATGCACAGACTCCCGGCATTCTTTGAGCAGAGTCCAACACCATTTGCATTTACAGCGTCAGTCTGTTCGCTTCGTACATTTCGTTAAAATGTTTAAGAAAATTGAGTGCCCCGTCAACTGTGAAATACGGTCTGTCATCCAATTCTTAACAGCAAGAAACATGACATCTGCAGATATTCATCGTCAGATATGTGAAGTTTATGGTGACAATGCAATGAGTGACAGTAAAGTGCGAAAATGGTTGAGGTTGTTCAAGGAAGGTCGGAGAAACGTCCATGACGAATCACGCTCTGGTCAGCCATCTGCAATCACTGACGATTCGGTGCAGGCAGTTGATGTCAAAATTCATGCAAACAGGAGATTCACAATTTCCAAGTTGTCATCGGAATTCCCACAAATTTCAAGGTCAGTTTTGTTTAAAATTGTGTCCCATGCTGCGGCTCAAACTCAAAATCTGATCGAATCTTTTGACTGGGAGGTATTCGATTACCCTCCATACAGTCCAGATCTTGTGCCTAGTGACTATCACCTTATCCGCCATCTGAAGATCTTCCTGGGTGGCAAGCATTTAGACACTAATGAAGAAGTGAAAACGACCATGAGTAACTGGCTATCATCACAGGCAGCAGAGTTTTATGACGACAATGTCCAAAAACTGGTATATTGTTTCGATAAATGTCTAAATCGGCAAGGAAATTATGTAGAAAAATAGAAAATTGAATGTAAATTCAGAAAATAAATGTTTTTTTGAAGAAAAATATACTTACTTCATTTCTATTGCAAAACGGACCTTACTTAAAAAATAACCCTTGTATATAATAAATATATCAAATATTTTTTAATAAAATTTATATGAATCTTGCTTGGGGTTTTTAGTAAAAAAATATGCAAAAATAATTGTCTTAGAAAATTGATTTATTGCGAATATATATCCCAAAAACTGGAAAACCCATTTAACGTTGGGATCAGCAAATTTCAAACAATTGCAAATAGGTGAAAAATCCTTTCAAAATGGTAAACTTCTTTTTAAATTAACTTAAAATTGTCTTTAGAATCTGAATATGTAATAATCAATAGGGGTTGCTCTTGCAGATTTTTGAGTTAGTACCAAAATAATTATGAAAATGAGCCCCTTAAGCAAATTTTAAATATTAATGTTTGTAAAAGACATTAATCTCTATCATATTATATTGTCCGTTTTGTTCTGCAACATAAATTGTATAGTTGCAGTTCTGCAACATAAGTTGTGCAGTTTCGTAAATTGTGCAGTTAGGTGTTTCAAGTTGTTGTTTTTTCTGCTTCCACTGCTGTACCTATCAGGAGCATATTTAAGGTGAACAACATACACCAGTGAAACTCTACTAAGGTTTTTGTGTACAATGTAAACCTCTGTAGGCTCATATTTAAAATGGTCACCAGTGAGGCATGCTTTTTTTTCTGATCCCAAACTACTTAATTGCTACAAAACTGTGATGAAACATAATGTAAACAATAAAATAGTGCAAAATATAGGTATATACATGTTTAAATTCATTAAAATAATATTTTCTTATTTAATAATACTTATCAGATAAATTAACTTATGTTGCAGTTCAATTTCTAATTTATTGGACTTTATGCTTTGTGATTTCAAATAATCATTAGCTGCTTCAATTAGTTTTTACATTATTTTCTTTATTGAATTACATTCCACATTTTTTACTTTCTGAATTAAAGTCCATGAACGCCAATGTCTGCAAAGGGGGGATCGAACTTTTTGGGATAGGGTATGTCAAATACCTGTCTTTTTGAGAGGGTCTTCGTCTGGGATGGACGCTGTCCCACCCGTAAGCAAAAGGTTAAGAAACATATCAAATAAATTTTACTGATTGGTGGAAATGTATTATCAGTGTGATTGAATTTCCTATGTAGATAGAACATATTGTCCTATATTTTGTCTCAAAATACCCCATATTTTTCCTAGTACCTGACTTACAAAAGATGGAACTCAGGTCCTAATTGGCTTTGAGGACCCCTACTAAACTTTCTAAAATTTATGCATACCATCAACAGTCAATAAAAGTTTGAAGTAAATTGAAAATGTTATGAAGCAGCACTCTGGATTAGAATAATCACAGAAATATAAATTTAACTTAACATCACAGTAAAATATTTTTGTCAAAAAAAATAATTTTGCTGTTTTTTTTTTTAACGTATCACTGATATGTAATAGAAAACATTGTAAAATATTGTGCAAATAGGCTGTATAAAGTGCAGTATTTTACGTTATTTTCTATTTATATATTACTTGTGGACAAAATCACATACTGTTTTTATATCACTGATATTTTGGAAACTTTTAAAATGTCTCAACTTCTTAGTAAAATTTGGGAGACACAGCCCCAGTGGCCTATATGTAAACCGGGCTTTAATTTCCCTTCTAGTTCTAAAAAATACATTGTGATATTTTAAGGGCACATTAGAAGCCATTGCAACATGAGATCCATTTCAGTCATGACTGACTGATAAAAACTAATAAATCTATTGAGTATAAAGTATATTTATTGCCTTTGAAATTATTATGTGTACACATCGAAAACAGCATTTTATGATCTTAGCAAACAGGGATGAAGCTTCCTAGTGTAACTTTTAAAATTGTATCTCCCAATATAATAGACTTAATTAAAATATCTTGTAGGAAATGTTCTAATTTACAAATGTTTTATCTCTTACAGGTTCTGCAATCTGCTAAAGAACAACTTAAGTGGTCATTATTGAAATAAATTTTGTTTTACTATATAATTGTGTTTAAGAATTACTTTTGTAAAATTTCTTTGTATATTTAAGTTTAATAAATGTCAATTTTAGAAACCTTTGCTATTTAAACTTTATGTTCAATTGAGTGCTTTATTAGCAATCAGTCTCATTGAAGTTACGTGGGAAAATAAAACTATCTAATAGTAATATTACATGCAGTTTTGTTGCTTGAATTTTTTTCCCTCAGCTATCAATCATTCTATTCATCTCACTTTTGAGCAGTGATATTAACAGTGATGGGGCCAGAGGGGAGAAGGCTGATGTGATGGCAAGCTTGTTGTCTCAACATTGTATGTTCTGCAGAAGAATAGTTTGTTTGCTGCAACTATTTTATGTATGCCCAGAAAGTTCTGTCAATGTTGAACTAGTTTCTCTCTTGAAATTTGAATGCAGTTGTTATATAGAACAACTTGATTTATTCAATATATGTTACACAGCTTTAAGTGCATTTCTATTTATACATTTTATACTTTCAGTAATGAATTTAATCCACTCTCATACTAAAGGATCCTGATTTATAAACTTTCAGAAAGGGAAAAAGTGGTGATAATAAGTGCTATTGTATTACTCTAAATTTGTTTATACTATATTTGCAATAATATTTTTTCTTTCCTATATTATGCCTCAAAATTAATATTTTGCCCCTATTTCTATATTAAATAAAAAGTAACCGATGCTAATAACATTGATTGAAGTAATTTTTTAATATAACAGAAATGGATTTTTTTTATATTCTATGTTTATGGTTGCTTTTATTCTGATATTGTACTGTATAACCCTAAAGTTATAGTACTGCACCTCACCTTACCCATAAGCATAGCCAGAAACTTGGAAGGGGTACAGTACTCAATATTTGGTCAATATAAATCCAGTGGAGAGCAATGTAATTGTTCAGACAATAGGAAGTATAACCCCAACCTCCTGAAGTAAGGCTGCATTCAGGTTTCCAATTATATGTTTAGAGCTATCTTCAAAGACAATTAAGAGCCAAAATGAAATCAAACTAAGTTCTGGCACTAATCAGAACATATGGATTTGTTTATAAGCGAATTTAATTAAATTGCACCTAGAGAAATATTTGGTGCTATTTGTAAGCCATATGCATATGTAGAACTTGTAACTGTGTAAAGATAAATTAGCTATCCTGTCTATCAAAATACTTAAAGATCTATTAGAAAATAGGAATAAAAACTGAAATTATGTAAAAAATTAAACTAAATTAACTTTTATTTTTCCTGGCGTAATAGGGGAAACATTATCAAAAAAATTCCAGATGTAAATTTAATGTAAATAATGTGTGCTACAATCAAAGATAGATTTGTTTTGTAAAAGAGAAAAAACAAGGAAGTAAAGAGTTAAATATATATTGTAAAAAAATATACTTTCTAGCTTAAATTTTGAATATCTTGATTTTGAGACAAGTACTTTATCAACTGAGTGGATCGACAATGATCAACTTACTGCTGCCCCTCTCCCACACACACAAAAAAAGAATATTTATATATATAAGCTTATGAATGTATAAAGATATTAAATTAAGAAAATTGCATTATATTCTTTGTTATTTGAATAGGAATTTTATAACTATACATGAAAATTGTAAGTTTTATTTTTCATACTGGAATCAGTTCAGAGAGTAAGAGTTAAAATTTGCTGT
This sequence comes from Amaurobius ferox, assembly GCA_951213105.1. Taxonomy (NCBI): domain Eukaryota; kingdom Metazoa; phylum Arthropoda; class Arachnida; order Araneae; family Amaurobiidae; genus Amaurobius; species Amaurobius ferox. The sequence goes on along the minus strand of OX578135.1, from coordinate 133,293,720 downwards.
TTTATATATGCATTATTAATAAAATAGATATTGGTGATTCCAGCAATCAAAGCACTCCCTGTAATCATTCAAGTATATGTTTGATAGGCAGCAAATAAACAATTTTAAAATGTAGGCTTAAAGGGACATATGTTGTCAATTTGTATGCCTGTGGGCCATTAGAATCAGAGATAGGTTTACTAAGCAATACTAATTAATTTTTTGCATGTTCATTCGAAATGGTGAAAAATATTTAATTTTTAGTACTTTCCTCTTTTCATATCAAATGTCAAACCGTCTACAAACTGATACATATTAAAAACTACTTAAATTAAAAAATACAGAAAATTTTAGCAAGATGATTTCTGTTGTGCAACTTATCTAATTAGCATACCTACTTATAAAAATTGAAAAATTTGTTACTCCGAAATTACCAATGTGCTCAAAATTCTTTGTGTATTTCTTGAAATCCCATTGTTTATTCTGCTTAAAACTTTCTTGGTTGCCACTCTAGCAGTCAGTAATGATGTTACATTCTTTTTAAGTAACCGTATTACTGACTTGAAAAAATTACAAGTAATTTATATGAATCTTGTGTTTGCCAAATCAGCTGTATTTCCAGCTCATTTATTTAATTCATTTTCACTTACTGGCAAGTGTGCTGTATTACATAGTAAAAGTTTATTATACTTTTCTTTTAATAATTTCTTCTAAACAATTCAAGTTTTCTAACTGCATTTCTCACAGTACCATACAAGTATCAATTTGTATCACCTTGTAATCTTTGCTTACAACAAATATATACTCTTAATAAATTCAAAAACAATATACTCATAATAAATATAAAGTTTCTGGCACAGTTAAGAATTGCTAAAGACACAATAAGCCATCCAAATGCCATCTATTAATGTCCAATGGGTAGCCATCTGGATGCAAAATTCATGTGCAATGGGCATATACTGGATCATCCATATTACGTCCAGATTGATGTCTGATTGATATCCATATGGACATATAATAGATGTACAATGAATTGGATCATCCAGACTAAATTCGTACATCCATATTAATAAATTATTTATTTTATATTTAAAACATGATAAAAATACGTCAAAGTATTGGAATATAGCAGATATATTGATTTTGCGAAAACATAGTTTTATTTCGTTACTGCTAATTCACAGATCCTGTTTCGGTTCCTTCGAACAGGAGGTCATAAGTAACAACAACTGCTAATTCCTTTTGATATTCTTCTGGACTAGAATCCACAATGTGCTGTGTGTGTTAGAAGGAACCTAATTTTTTATCCACTATAAGATATGACTTATTTTTAAAGTTAAAATAATAATATAACTTAATCTTTTTTTTAATATTTTTCTGTATTGCTAGATAAAATAAGACATTGGTATAAGAATTTGGGCTAGTTATGTGTATTTTTTGCATGCTGTATATAAAATTTTAATGCTATATACTTTGTGATTTTCTTCTCATCTGCCTAAGTTTCATTTTTTGAAGTACTATAAAACAGTTGCTTGATTATTATTCAAATTCTGCCACTGCAAATGTTTGTAATGCGAAAATATGAATTTATATTGCCCCATACAAAGACAATGTAAAATATTAAAAATATCTGAAAGTCTCAATAAATTTTAGTAATAGTATAGTAAAATTGCTGCCTTGGTTATCATTTTGCAAGTTTAAACTTATAAAAAGCAAGTATATGATCAATGTAGCATCTTACCACTAATTAGCCCCTCCTACGTTTTCCTTTTATATTTTGTGTTATTCTGGAATTTACCTACAGTCATTCAGATTTCAGTAGTTGCAATCTGAATAGGGTTTAAAGCTGGTAAGGCAGAATCAGTAGCATCTTTTATTAGTTTTAGTCTATTTGCTTTTGTGTATTTTGTGGCTAGGGGCCCCATTGAGCCTACTAGATCTCGGCCTAAAAATTTTTGCCTAATCTGTATTCCTTCTTCACCCTGCCTATAACTATAGGCCTTCTAGTAATAGAAGGTCAAATAGCAAAATTATAACTATTACCATCATCGAACAGTAGCATAGTTAGAATTTTATTGATCAGAAGCAACATGCACAGTATTTTCCCTTTTCGATATGAGGCTCCCTATACTATATTTGAAATTCGGTGTGAGAGGCCCCTATATGATATTTGCCATTCTATGCTAGGCTCTCGTATAGCGATAGAACTCTGGACATGGACATTTTTTCAAAGGGTCTTAAGCTTTAGGACTCCAAAGTATGTTTTATTCGCAATATGTCGCTTTAAATGCATATTTATGCTACCATTGAAAAAAGCCCTAGAAAAGAAAACGTTTGACTATGGGCCATTAAAAATAATAAAATGCCTTTAATAAATAGATCTAATTTATTTCCAGATTTCCATATCATGTGGACAGGACATCTGAGTTCTAGAGTGGGCTTCATAATGCTCATAGCTTATCAGAATTGTATATGTTGTGCAAATGCAAATCTGCTGGGAACAGGCTTATCAAAATAGACTTCCTAAGACTCGGATTTAAGTCATCATATAATGTATGCTAGTTATACTTGTAGGCCGTACATGACTGATAATGAGGGGGAACAAAAAGATGCATTGCATAGGAACACGGACCGTAGAAGCAATTCGTGAAAAAAGGCCAGTAACTTGTAACACAGGGAGTAATAGGGGCCTGCGCATTTGCTGCATAGGGGCCCAAAATTTCTGTCGGCGATACTGTTAATGCTTAGTGATTTAATTATTACTGTCTTATTTCTTTATGACATTAATAACTAAATTAAGTCAGTTTATGCTTGCAGGAATCTCATGAGGTGTTGTAGTTGTAGAAAGCCTTCAATGCATTTATAATTTTCTGACAAATTTATTAAAAATCTACTTGACTAGGTATAAACATTGCAGGCTAGTACACAAGCTGAATAAGGCAAATTTACAGAATGATAAAAACGGATCTGGCACTGAAAATTTTGCTATCTCAACGACTTCCATGACAAGGAGGGGCGGGCCTCAAAATGACAGTTTTCATACAACAAATATTTATGTACTAGATTTTAATGAGAACTGGAATTAAGCTTTTGAATTGTATTAAGTACTAACTTTTCAAATGGTAAAAACAACTCCGATAATAATCCTTGAAAAAGGAAAAATGCTATGGGGGGTTCCCTTTTAGTTCGAGATTCCAGCACTACATCATTTAGCTACCTTTATATAAATATTACATAAATACTACACTTTACATAAATATATTTTTCTTTTATGAATTTTCACTCCATTTTTTTTTCTTTTTATTAAATCATTTTAGATTACTGGGTTTTAAATTTCCATATTATTTTAAAAAGGCATTTTCTTTCATGACGGAGGGAAAACGTGTGATTTCGTTCACAAATAATTTCTTTTGACCCCCATTCCCGCTGACGCCAGTGGCAATAATTCTCTGTGATACAGCCATAACAAACTGAATCCTAAAAAAGATAAAAGTGCTCGAAAAATAATAAACCACAATCTTGTAATTTGGCTAGACAAACTTGGAACCATATATAATGATTTGATAGGATAAAAATTAAAATAGGTGACTCGAAACTAAATGAAATTCTTACTAAAGAATCTGCATATAGTAAAGGATTTGCTGTCTTAGAGATGAGTTTTAGAAATGCCATTCTGTATTTTTAACTAATTAAAGGATTTTGGCACTGTTCAGTGACCAAGACTCTAAGCAACTGCTTACTTGTCCACTAAAACTGAAAGGAAAAGAAGTAAATGCTTAATTTACTTATTCAATGATACAATGTATATGTAAATATAAAGTAACAGGTTCCAAACTCCTTCTCTTGAAATAGATAGATTTACAAATTTTGAGCATCCCAGAATATGAATAAACTATTCTTCCTTCAATTATATCTATGTGTCTGCCTGTTTGGCAGGATATTTTTTGAACAAATTAATCCATTTAAATGAAATTTTCTACAATTATTTCAACGTATAAAAGGTCTATATTCAGGAAGATTGTACCAGAGAAAGTCCTCAACTTTTCAAACATGCTGTTTGTTTTCAAATTGTAAAATGTTATAAGAAATTAACTATCTTAAAAATGCTACAAAAATAGTTATTTTATTTAAAAGGGAATGTTGAATGACGTCCCTATAGGATGCTAACTTGCGTTCTTCTCGTGATATTACACTAATTTTTACTTTCTCCTACTTAGCATTAAGAAAGTACTGTTTTCATGAAAATATTCGATTACGAGACTTTGATGCCAATATATGTTTTAGGACCTTCTACGTTTTGACTATTTTAGAGTGATGTCTGTCTGTCTAGTCGATTTTTTGTGTACACGATAGCTGCCAAAAATATTAATGCATTTTCACGAAACTTTATATTAGACAATGTTATCGAAAAATCTGGAACTAAAATTATTTAAATTTGACTAAAAACTTCTAAATTTATCCAAAATCTTATATTTTCTTAAAATGGCAGCACATGACAAAATTTGACATAATCAGGCATAAAAGGGGTTATTTATGGCTCAAATTGAGCCGCACAATGCTTAATAACCGTGGTGCAATTTTTGGAGTCGTGGCGTTGTTAACCTCTCAGGGAGGCAAGTTACCTCCGTCCCCCACCCTAAAGGGGTAAATTGTCATGCTTGGTATCAATTGAAATATATTTTTCAAGCCCTTTAAAATGAAGGGTAGCATTCTATAATTGTGATCATTTGGAACAACGATAGAGATTTTTCATATTTGTTCTTGTAAAATTAAAAAAAAAAAAATCACAAGCTGCTTATAATAGTATTCAAAGTCGAGTTGAGCCACGCCCCAATTAATTTTTTGTTTTCACGAACATTTTCGAATTCGAGATTTGATGCCAATATATGTTTTAAGACCTTCTGAACACATTTTGACTATTTTTGGAGTGATGTCCGTCTGTATGTATATCTGTGGTAGATTTCTTGGGTCCATGATAGCAGCCCCCAGACATGAATGGATTTTCACGAAAATTTATATCCGGCTGTGTTATCGAAAAATCTAGAACTAAATAGAACTTTTTAAATTCAAGTGAAAAGATCGAAATTTTACATTTGTTTGACATGGCAGCATAGGACAAAATTTGACATAATCCTGCATAAAAGAAGTTATTCGTAGCTCAATGATCACAAGACTATATCCGCGTACATATTTTGTGTTCGTAACGTTATCAGCCTCCTCGGCATGGGCGCTCATAAGGTAGGGCAAGGGGTGGGGACACTTTCCCCACCTGGACGTTATAGTCACAAAGGCAGGCATCATGCTAGTCGATGTTGTACGTCTTATCCTTGAGATTCCCCCTCCTAAAAACGTTTTATGAGTGCTCATACCCCTGGGGTCAAGTTACATTTTCCTGTTTGGTATCGATCGAAAGATATTTTCAAGCTCTGAGGGTTACACGTTACAATTATAATCATTTAGACAACGATATTGAATTTTCAAAGATTTTCTTGTAAAATTGGTAAAAAAAATCACAAACTAATTAAAAATAGAGAGGGAAAAGGGGAGGTGTCACGTGCCCCAGCTGGATGTTATAGTCACAAAGGCAGGCACCATGCTAATCGATGTTGTATGTCTTACCCTCAATTTTGCCCCTTCCTAGAGAAAGTTCTATTGGTGCCCCATACCCCTCGGGATCAAGTTGCCTCCGGAGTACATTTTCAAATTTGGTATTAATCGAAAGATGTTTTCAAGACCTTTGAAGTGAAGTGTTACCCGCTATAATTATAATTATTTGGACCAACGATACCGATTTTTCAAATTTTTCCTTGTAAAATTGATAAAGAAAAATCACAAGCTAAAAAATCACAAATGGATTCTGGTATGAGAAAGTCGAGTGGAGCCACTACAGTTAATTTTATTTCAATTGCAAAAACAAATTTAATATTTTCACTTTTACAAGAAATGAATAAACACCATTGTTGTGGATTATTTAGAGCTTTTCTCGAGATATTAGAAAATGTATTTTTCCACACATCTTAATATTTATAGAAGTAATAAAGTGATTTACTAAATTTTGTAAGCTTATTGTAACATCATTATATTATACAGTATGTACCTTGTTATGTGATTAATGAATGTAAAAGAACTGAAATGCCATACTGCTGGATGTACAAAAAAATGTGACCATGTTACACATGAAGGATGGATTTGAAAAATAGTCGATCCTCGTTCTGCAAATGTTTTATATTTATTTCTTTTCTTGTATACGAAGTATGAAAATCTCGGCATAAACATGTCATAAAATTTCGAAAGAGACCAATTTTTCATTTTTACCCCTTGAACAAAATAAATAATAAAACAAATATAACCGTAGTTTGGATTGAACAAAATTCGGATTATCGAATCGTTACTGTTTTTGATAAAGTGGAGATTGAAATGAGGAATTATGGTGGGGAATTCTTGGCATCGCTCCTGGGTGGGGCTTGTCCTATCATCTCGTTTGGGGCCTCCAGAAACCTCGGAATGCCTCTGGATTTAGGGAACCGCGGCCCCCGTGTTACACGTCACCTTCGAAATCTAAAGTTCACGAAGGTGTCGGTGTTACATCACTGACAATGACACGGTAATGCCGTGCTGTACAAACATCAGAAATAAAGGATCAAATAATTTTTTGGTGAAAATTGTGTGTGTATGTACACAAAATTGCACATGCAATCACGTGGTCTCAACCCTGGCAACAGCATAGCAACCGGAAATGTAGGATAGACAGTTTTTATGAATCTTGTAATGACAAAACCAAAAATGTGTAATGACAAATTTCCATCATAAATGATATTGATCCATATATTTTAGATTCCAAAAATGGACGATTGTCGATTACAACCGTACTTACGCTCAATATGGTTTAGAAACATTTCAAATTTAATACTTTATGAATAAATAAGTTATTTAACATAAATAGAAAGAAATAAACTTACCTATTATAAGATGCTTATCACAAATTGAATTTTCATGGATATGAGATCTTCAATTTTAAAGTTGTCAATATTATTGTATCCTTCCTCCCTTTTCCACGTCTTTTCGATACAGGATTTTCCTATTTTGGAAAAACAGGAGATTCTGCAAAAGGAAACAGAATCTCTATCACCTCGACTACCACATCCCAAAGTTCAGCATTATTTATAAACTTGTTTTTCTTACAAAATCAAATGGATCAAGTCAAAGAATGATCACGTGGTGTCCTACAAATGCTTTTGAAGCTGAGGATAGGGAACGTGTGACGTCAGTTTGGAAATTTAGAAGCTTTACATACTTTGCAGTTTTGACACCAGGCCACACATTGAGGATTCAGAATGCCACCAGCCAATAATTTGTCGATAGCAGGGCGCCTGGAGCAGAGCTCCGTATCCCTAGTCGGGTAGCATATATGTGGGTCACAGTCTTCCACTGAACCTAGTCCTTTAATAGGGGCCAATAATGATGAAGAAACAAGTTAGTAGTAAACAAAGAATGCTGTAAACAGTGATCTTAGTGTTTGAAGATAAGGAGGGTGGGGAAACAGGCGAATATCTCCTACTGGGATGCAGAAGAGATTCAGTCAGGAAGTAAAATGCTGTTGCTGTAATCAGCACAGTTTTCAGGAAGTTACATTGATATATTGATTCACTCTACGTCGCGTGCTGCATCTCACATGTTGCTCAAATATGCACTAGAAACCGCTTTGAGAGTTCACACATACATTGAGGATTCAGGACATATTTTATGTCGTGCACTGAATCTCATATGTTGCTCAAATATGCACTAGAAACCTGTTTTTCTAATGTTTTGCGTCTCCAGTGTAACGTACAACTTGATGCAGCCCGAAGTCAACGTAAAAAGGTTTTACGTTGGCCTCTTGCAGCCTCGTCTTCAATGTGTGCCCTCCTTTTTGCTCTAGTGCAGCGTGTGTCCTCCATGACTCAGCTTGAATGTATCATTGGACGAAGTGGTTAGGCAACCTGCAAGTGCGGTTGCGGAAACGATATAATTTGGCTGCCGCCAAGTGCGGACGCGCATTGCCGACGCGCACACCTGCCAGTGGGCTACCGTCCCGGATAGTTGTTGTCTGACGGCGGAATTATATTTCGTTCACTAACGTTAGACGACAGTTGTGACGACAGTTGGAATTCTTCAAATATATTTAAAAATAAATTACCGATAAAAGAGTCGAATTTTACGGTTTCTAGCTCCTACAAATGTATAGAGCTTGAAGAATGAAGCGATTCCTTCTTCCACTTCTATTTTTCTGAAAATAAAATATAATAATCTTACTAAACTTTTTAAAGAACTTGATAAGAAGTATTATATCATAAAAATGTTCTAATTAATAGACCCGAGCTGGAGCCCCCCCCCCCCCAACTTTCCGGTATGCTGGGGAACCCAGCCCAGACAGGAAAAATTAGGTACACATATGAGGGGACGGGGGCCCGGAGAGGCCCCTTACCCCCCTCCCCCACTTTCCATGGACCTGCATGTGTGTGCTTTATTTTGAAGAAAAAAAAATAAGAGAAAGGTACAAGTGACATTTTACTCCTTCTCAGAAAAACGCTGGTAAAGTTGTGAAGAAAAATATAAAATATTTACGCAAGTACTTCTAGTGAAGGAATATGCGCAAAATGTCTCTTCCATTTCATAATATTCAACCATTCAATTACAAGCAGCTATTTTTTTTTAATAATTTTTAATATTATATATTATAATATATTAAAAGATATTTAATTATAAACCGGTTTTTCATTTTTTAATTATTTAATAATGCATTTTTTATGTATATAATAAACTAAGTAAATTGTTTTCTTCTTTTTGCTATTAATTTTATTTTTTTCATAAGTGGCAAAAAGGTTTCCCATCTGTAAGTATTTAAAACGAATTCTAATATAATATTTAATAATATATTTTTCAAAAGCATTTTTAAATTTGTTCTTATAGTTTAATAAATTACTCTTATTTATTATATTTAATAATTTACGTTTTAAGAATTTTAAATTTTTTTTCCTGCTATTCTTTTTGTGTAATGTTTTAAATTTATCATTAAAAAAAATCCTGTTATAGATAAAACATAATTATTTTATAACTTTTCTTTATCGAGAAAGAAAATATTTAAAAATATACTATTTTTAGATCTGATTAATGCATATATAACATTAAAATAGATCTTGAAAAATGAAATTTTTTCCTCCTATATACATATAAAAAGAGGGAATTGGGGGCTTTGATTTTATTAAATTATTTTCATTATTACATGTGAGCTGTAATAATATGTCCAATGACTTTTTAAAGTATTTATTCTTATAGTACAGCTACAGTCAAGCATATATTACACAACATAGCTATAAAAAAGGGTTTGAATTTAAAAATATATAAAAATTTCTTATACTTGTATATTGCAGTCAGCATATCGACCTAAACGGAATATAACGCTACTTTCCACCGTCCGACTAATTTGACGGAAGCCCACTTGCAGGTTTCCTACTGCAACTCTCTCCGCGACCGCACATGTAGGCAGCCTAACCACAGCCATCATTGGACGGCACATACTCCATAATGTTTTTCTGCCTCGTAAAAATCTTAACTGCTAACTGTTAACTATTAGTCATTTCTGCACGTAAACGTCGGAAATTGCGATTGATATGAGGCTCTTCAGAAAGAATTAATGTCTTCATTATAATAATGATTAGTTTCTAGCATTTATTTATTTTTTATTTTCAAATACATTTAATAAATATGACGCTTGATTTAAGAGTTGCTGTTGTTTGCTCAAGTAATCAAAATAGAAGTATGGAAGCTCATGCTTTCCTTAGGTATTGGGACACTATCATTGATATGATTTTGCTGGTGTCTAATCTTTATTTTTATTCCTATTAAATTTATCAAGTTGCTTTATTAATGACTTAGGGCCCTGGTCCGGTTTATGGCATGTTTTCCATTAACTAGTATCCGAATTGATAATTCAGTTGTACTGGGGAAGTTGGTGAAGGCACATTTTTATCATCTGACTCAATTTTGCATAATAATTTATTTTTTCATTCTTTGTTTCAGAATATTTTCTACTTTGATGCACAAAATGTGTAGTACTGATCATTTTACAGACCAATGTAAAAAATAAAAAAAAGTTTTCCAAATTAATTTTAACTGAGTACTGCGATTGAGCCGTAATTTTTCATAAATTGTTTGTTTTCTACTAAAACAATACCCTTTATACTTTTCTAAATTTCATTAAGCTCGTGACTGGGTGCTGGTTGTAGAAAATGATCAAGCAAGTAGATGGTTTATGGCTTAAATTGCTAAGCTATCTTTGAATGCTTGAATTTTTCTATTTGGGAAGTAGAGAAGTGTGGATGTAAGACTTACAAATCATTATTTATCTTATGGAAATTACTTTATGTAAACTTGTTTTCATAGTTTATTAGTGATTAGTTTATAAATTGCATTCAGTTTAATTTCCTATCTTCTGCTAATATGATAATGATCTTTTGGGGTGGGATTTGATAACTGCTGTGTTTAACAAATAAGATTTTAATTAAACATCCTATTTGAGAGAAATCTATTGGCTTATAAGCTTATGAAAAGTTTTGCATCCTAAGGTGATGCAATGCTTGTCAATTGTAATTAATGGTAAATTTCAAAGGGGTTTTTCATGGTGCTCTATTACAATGTGCCAATCAGGAAGCACATTCTTAGGGCTTGCTACCCTAAGCATGTGCTTCCTCCATTTCTATGAAAATAGAGTCCTAATCTTGTTAAATAATTTCTTTAAAAATGTCTTGGTTTCGTGGTTGGTAATTCCTTTCCTTTTGTTATGCAAAAGTGGTCTCATGATAGTTGCTTTCATAACTTCATCTATTCATGTTATCATAACCATAAGTACTCTCTATAGTCAGAGATTTTTTTTTTTTTTTTGGTTTGAAGATTAAAGTATCAGATATGTGTTCAAAGTCAACTGCCTGGCTGTGAATAGTACAAAATAAAAATAATATGTGGGAATAGTTTGCTGACAAAAGTCAAGTCTAAGAATTGCAGTTAACAGTATTTCTAATGTTTTGTGGAAATGATATATTGAAAATTTTCTCTTATGAATTGACCATGGTTTGTATTTCAATTACAATTTTATGAGTCAATCTGTCTTGCAGTGAAAAAATTGAGTCTGTCAATTAAAAATATGAGTATAAAATGGTACATATCTCTCTAAAACTTATTCAAAATAAGGGAAACATTGTGTACTGTATGTGAATTTTGATATATCATCCTATGAGAAAAATAATTTTATGGAATAGATTTTTAAAATTTTGTTAGTTATTATTTCATTTATTTATGTATTTCTAAAATGCGATAAAAAAGAGGAATAATTTGCTTTAAGAGACATATTAAGCTATAAACATCAAAAGTCTAATAAGAAATATTTTTTGTTTTCATATGCATCAGTCATGTAATATGCAAAATATAAAACACATTTTTATCTATATGGATTTTTGGGTGATCGATAGAATAGCCCACCATTGCTTCTTATCGCAACAAGGATCCGGTTGGTGTTACAATTCCATTCGATTTTCATCGCCGATCTGGGTAACTCACGACTTCCCTGACATCCAATCACCACTCAGTAAATCTGGATAATACCCCCCCCCCCCCCCACGTTTTTTTTCTAAATACAAATCGCGTCAAGTTGGCACATTCTCCCATGTTTTGAAATAGGCTGCACCCATCCTATGTGACATTCTTTCTTGTAGGCTCTTCTTACCAAAATGGTGTTTGCTAGTGTGTTTGTTCTCAACAAGAGTTTTTAATGGAAATGATAGTATAATTCAATTTGAATAACAGTGAATAATACTTCTGAAAACATTACAAAATAAGATTTTTGCGAATTTTAAAAAAATTGTGTAACTTTGTAAAACTGCAGAATAAAATACTTAATAAAATTAATAGTGCTTATCAAACGTTACAAAATGAGGTTTTTGTGAATTTAAAAAAAATTGCAGAATAAAAAACTTTGAAAATTTTAGAAAACATACAATACTTAAAGCATTTTGTGAATTTAAAACCAATACTTAGAAAAAATATTGTACTTTAGCAACATTTCAAAAAAGTGATACTTAGAAAAAAGTTTGTACTTTAATAAAATTAAAAAAAAAAGATACTTAGAAAGAAAAAGGCATTAAAATTAAAAGATTAAGAACTTAAAAATTTTTAAAGGAGGAGAAAAAGCAATTTCCTAAACACAGAAAAATACAAAACAGTGGATAAATTAAACAAAAAACACTGACCTTCAGGACTTTTTGCACAATTTAATTTCATCTCCACACTTAGGACAGACATATATACTTAACCCTCGTAAACCCTTTTATAACACACTAATTAATCACTTAATTTTCCACACACTTTTCCAAATTATAGTAAAATTTAATGCTAGATTCATTCAAAGCGACATCCATTCGACCACATTTCGCAACACTACATTCACCGTCCATTTGCTCGTGCTTATCAGAAGACATAAGGAAAATGTAATTGACAATAAAAGCAAATCTGGAAAAATACAACTAAAGTTAAAAAAAAATATCAAATTATTATCAATTTTCAACTAAAAAAGCAAGAAGTGCAGAAAAATGTAGAACAATCAAATAACATGCAAATTAATGTACTGTTACTTCAGAAAATGATAGCAACCATAAAAGCGTGTACTTATTGTATGTTACCAGATTACAATATAGACCGAGATACCAGAGGTTACTAGATTACAGCATAAAGTGCTTGCAATCGGAATGCTTAGCAGCGACTTGGCAAGCAAACTAAGAGATGGGGGGGTTATTGCCCTGATTAACCCATAGCCTTTTTGGTTTCTGCAATTTAGTAGGTATTTCATCAGTTCTTTTTCAATCGTATAACGTTCAATAGATAATCGTATGGTTTTAGGTGAAAATGAGTACATCATAAAATTTATTTAATTGTGGAGATAAGATAAAATTGTGTGAAAGAGAAAGAGAGAGATTGATGGTTTTGAATGGATGTGTTGAAAGAAGTCTGGTGGTGTAAGAGTATGATGATGTTTGTAGGAGTATGAGAAAGGGCATGTGGTTGGATAAAATACAAAGAGGAATTTACATAAAGGTTAGTTCATTTATTTATTTATCCCGTGTTTTGAACCTGTCTTTTGTATTTTCCCGTGTTTTTAAAATGGGTCTCTTAATCTAATCTAAGTATCGTATTTTTAAAATTTCGTTATAAGTACAATACAGTATCGTATTTTTTTATTTCGGCAAAGCATAATAAGTATTGAGTTTTGAAGTTTTTGCAAAATCCCAAAAAATGTCTAATATTATCGAGTTTTTAAAGTTTTTGAAATTGCTTTAAATTTAAGTATCATATGTTTGTTAAAATTTTCAAAGTTTTTTTATTCGGCAATTTTACTAAGTTACACAGTTTTTTTTAAAATTCACAAAAATCTTATTTTGTAAAGTTTTTGAGTTTTCACTTCTATTCAAATTGAATTAACTATCATTTACATTTAAAATTCTAATTTAGAACACAGCAGCATACACTACTTTGGTAGGAGGAGCCTATTTTAAAACACTGGAATATACGTAACTTCGGTCAGGAGGAGCCAATTTTAAAACACTGAGAGATGCACCAACTTTGTGCAATTTAGTAGTTAAAAAAAAATCCAAGTGATGGACTATTTTATCGATCTACCAGATTTTCAAATAAATAATATGGTAATAACGGGAAAGTGCTTAACTGATTCTCTATCACCGCCTGTGGACCTTGGTTGCTTGATTAGCACAGGGCAGACGATGATGTGCATAAAATGTGCTTTTGTCTTACTACACCTTCCAGAAGCCTCCCCTCTGGTTATCTAGAAGACTGAATCTTTGCACACTTATAGTATCAACCACAGTAAGTTTCACCCTCGAGGGTTGATGAAAAATTATCCAGACTCTCCAAAAGTCATCTGATGACCGAGAAGGCTGAAACTCCAAATCCAGTGATGAAGGGCATTATTTTAGCCTCGTCCACCAATGTAATAACTACTATTGGAGTGGATTCATGGAGCGCCTGGCCAAAGAGGCCGTATCTCCGAGATGACTTTGATAGCTGTAACTTTGAAATTACTTGAGATAGTCCATGTAGCTGTGCTAGTAATACAATACAATTAAATTGAGAATCCAGTGTGTGTGTGTGGGAGGAGGGGGGGGGGGGGTTCAGAGAAACGAGGAAAAAGGTGAAAAACGAAAAAAAAATTCAGAACAACAAAATCATAAGACAGCACAGGGCATTTTCCTACAGGAAGAACGTCTGTACAGCAGAGAAAATCATGGAGATAATTTCCATGGGGCCCTAGGCCTTAGGAAGATTTAATTTCAAATGCTTCGTAAATTTGATAATATTTTCAATTTGGATATCTTTAAACAGTGCTTTAATCTCGTTAAACAGATTAATAAAATCATTGATTCCATGCAGGTTTCTATTGCTAGCCTCCTTGTGTGTGTGTGTGTGGGGGGGTCCTGTGATTTCTCTTGCTTGCAGCATTAGCATAAGAGGATTTCAGGTGTAATTTAGTAGTGGATTCTGGTTCCTTTTCAGTATCATGATCAGCAGGGATTTTTACTTCGGTAGATTCAGGGTAGTAAACTTCCTTAAGGATCGGGGTGGGGAGTTTTTGCACAGGTGCATTTACTGTTTTGGTTTTTAGGGGTTTATTCTGGGGATTTGCCTGCCCTTGGATACATACAATCCCGGGTATGATGCTTCCCTGCGCATTTCAGGCATCTACTCGGAAAATTATAGCACTCGCATGAGTGTCCGTGTCTTTGACAGTTAAACAAATTTTAATTGCATTAGATTTAAGGGTAGTGATGTTAATTCTAAGTATCATTAAATATTTAATTTCAATCAAGTTAGGTTGTTCATCAGTTTGGGGGATCATAGCAAGGAAGAGGGGGAGTGGGGTCCTCTGAGATCTGTGCCTAAGCTGAGTAAGCCAATTTACTCGAATTCCTGGTGCGATTAATTCAGTAAGTCACTTCCGTACTAGTAGGGAGGCCACAGCCATCAGTCTCCGTACTAGCAGGGAGGCCACGAATGAGGAATTTTTTTGGTTTTTCCAATTTCAAATTAATTGAACTGAAGGGAATCTTTTTGTCTATCAGGAATTTTTGTAGCTTGCGGTAGTCATCGACATGGTTTGGCGAAAGCCTAATCATGTCGTGACTATAATTTCCATAAATGGGAATTTCAAGAGATAAGTTAATTTCCTTAAGATCTTGCCACCTGGAGCAGGCATTAATAAAGAAAGGTTGGGGTCTTAATTTCTTATTAAGGATGACCTCAGGATCGCCGTTGATTTCACTGTTCCCGGACTCGAGGATTTCATAGGAATTTCTCATGAGGAGGGGGCTCGAAGCAAGGTTAGCAGCAGGGCTTCTGCAGGCTTTTTTAGGACTAGGGTAGATGAATTCGAGTCTAAGAATTTTTTTACAAGTTCTGAATCCAGCGGTTGATTAGTCTCCTTAATAAAAGAAGGGGTTTCCTCATAAGAACTGGTTGATAAAACAGTCTCTTGTACCTCGTTCTCCTTTTGCTTATTAAAATCAATGTCAAAACTCATGATTTCCTGCTTTTCCTCATGGGGGTTCATTTTACTACTTTTCCTTTTTGGGGAGGGGGGGGGGGGCATGTGCCAATATGCTTCAGAAATTTCTGCTTACGTACATTAAATTTTTTAACTGTATCAGCATCATAAATCTTAGCAAAATGTAGAAATTTAGGAAAGGGTCCGACTGGGTTCTCAAAATAAATGTAAATATCACTGCACTTACTTTGGAAATCTTTCATTAGATCTGGGTAGGCCTGTTGCATCTCCTTGCTTTCGCAGCTGTAGTCAGCCAGGAAATCAGCTATGTCAGTCAGAAACACGGAGATCCATTTCGGCTTAGTGTCGAAATTGAAGTCATCATCATGGAATTTTGCATCCCTGAGCTTTCGAATAATAACGGCACAGTCACTAGAGAGAAGTACAGCTGGGTTGCTTGGCTCACCGTTCTCATCAATATACTGAGCAAGTCTCACACATGTAATATCCAATTGTTCATAATACGAGTGGACTTCAACCCCCGGATCGTCTTCCAATTGGGACATGATGTCCCTAAAATGTCGATGCACACGGTCAGCACATGGAAAAAGTCAGGAGCAGCTCCAAAGAATGTCTGTGCACCTCGGTGATCATCCACCAATGTAATAATTGTCTAATGTATTTTTATCTTGCCAAAAGCCCCCCCCCCCCCCCCCCCCCCCGCACACACACACACACACACTCTGTGATCTAGAAGACTGGATCTTTGTACACTTATAGTATCAACCAGGATCAGAGACGTATTTTCTATTTCATCCTCAGGGGTAGACGAAAATTTTTCTTGACCCTCCAGAAGCCACGCAATAACCAAGAAAGCTGAAACTTACACATTTGTAGTATCAACCATGGGACAAAACCTAATAGCTAATTTTTGATAATAGAAGTTATAAAATATAAAAATACAAGATAAAATACTTTCAAAAGTATCTGGACATATAAAAAACATTGAAAGTGATATAATTTACTATAAAATATTATTTTAAATATAATAGATTAGCTATTTATAGCTGAAAAAAAATATAGAATCAAATACTTCGGAAAATTTGCGGACATAAAAAAAAAAATTGGTAAACCTGATAATTTGTTAGACTTTTTACAAATCCAATACTTAATAGAATTAAAAATTTGAGGGACTTTGCTAATATTTCACAAATCCCATACCTAGAAACAGTTTAGAACAAAAAGAACTTATAAAATTTGTAGGACTTTGCAAAATATTTCATGAATTCAATACTTTAAAATTTTGTGGGACTTCGTAGATATTTCATAAATCTAATAAGTTTTTAGAACTTTCAAAAGAACGAAACTTATAAAATCTGTGAGACTGTAAAAATTGTACACACGAGAGCGCAATTTTCAAAACACAGGAAAATACGAAACAAAATTTCAAAATATGGGATAAATTAAACATAAAAGACTAACCTTCATAACTCTCCACTCACGTTTTACAGAACATGTTTATTCAAAATACTGGATAAATTAAACAATGACTAACCTTCAGAACTTTATCCAACCATGTTTTACAGAACTATCATCCATATCCATTTGAAACTATAATCAACAAAATCTGAAAAACAGGCTAAAAATGAATTAAAATAATCCAACAAGAGCAATAGTAAAAACATCGACAAAGGTTTGTCTTGTCAGATAGCCCAATACTTTATTTCATGGCTGTCTTAAAATTAGATTTTCCACTGCAGACAATATACACAGACAGACATTCTGGCCGCCCAAATAGCTGCTCAAGTCTTCAGACGAGTCGGACGGTCTGGGTCTTCAACATAGACAGACATCATGACGACAAATATCTTCTTTCATTATGTAAGATAATAAATGCCCAGCTCAACTGAATGTGATCTAAGGTGGGTCTGCAATACTGGATTAACAGCAAGCATGGACCAAGTGAGATACCAAAATGCAAAGATAAAGGGAATTTTTTTAAAAGATTGTTTACTCATATATATATGAAGATGGGGTGGAAGAGCATGTGAAGAAAGCATTTTAATAGAATGTTCAGTCTGCTTTATTTAATGTCTTACGGTGGAATTTGTCATATTGACTTATTTTTCTCATCCTTTCTTTTTGTTTTTGCACAGTTTAAATGCCTTCAGCATGCAGTAGCACAGATTGATACACATGCTGATAGCTAGTGCATGCTGAAAAAAAAAAGCCACATTCTCAAGATTATTCAGTACTGTATGGCAAAGGTCGGCAACTTGGTGCTCGAGCACCAAGTTGCACATTTAAATGCAATAATTGTACAGGAAATATATAAGGTAAATAAAAGTCTGATATGATTAATAATTTTACTCATCATTTTCTTATTATATCTAACATTTCCTTTTAAAGAAATCAGAGTAAAACAGGAGTTTTATTAAGAATATTTTTAATAAGGCCATTTGTAATGGAAACTAGTTATGTAAACTTACCTGCACAAACATTATCAGCCAAAATTTAATGCGTAGATTTGTTTAAATAATTTTTTTTCTAAACGAATGTAAAAGTTCTTTGTCTAAGTATGACTCAATTTTCTTTAAAATTAAGTATATTCTCTCTGCAGCTTGGTCTTTACTGGCTACTTTTCACTGAAAGTCTTATAAAAATAAAATATGTTTTACAGTAAACTTCTGCTAATTTGATCTAAGTTTTCTGTCTACAGCTTGATGAGAGGATGACGATGACGGGAATACTCACATCTGGTAAATCAGATGAATTGGACACTGCTTCTTTCCTTTTTTCCCTTCAGTCAATTTTGCTGTATTAATTCCCAGGGCTGTGGAATCAGAGTCTGTACAAATATGCAGACTCAGACTCCTAAATAAAATTAGTTAAAAATAATTTTATTTTAGAATATTTAACTTTTTAATGGTTTTTAAACTAATTTAATTAATAAATTAAAAAACTTAAAAATTAATTGATATGTCAGTATTGGAGTTGAATATTGGAATACAAGAAGAGTCGAAGTTGGAATCAGGCATTAGAAAAAAAGAGGAGTCTGAAGTACACTCTACACTCTACAGCCCTGCTAATTCCAGATTTTACATCTTTTCATTGTGCAGAGATCTTTTAGCAATAAAATACCAAAAATTCATAATATTATTTCAATTTTCCCCACCAGAGTTAGGGGCCAACGGCGGTACCGTGCTGAAAACACCGGTTCTTGTTAGATCACCGAAGTCAGGCAGCATCGGGCGCAGTTAGTACTTGGGTGGGTGACCACCTGGGAACACAGTGTGCTGTTGGCACATTTCGGGTGCGGTAGCCCGGTGGTTTGCACGCTGCCACAATTGCTGCCTTGTTCATGCGGAGTACGGTCACGTTAAACATGTGGGTCCGTAAGTCCTTCCGAGAGATTGGTGGTAGGGGATGGAGGGTACAGTCCCTGTGGATGCCTCCCCCACTGGGTTCCGGTCTAAATTGGGTGGCACTTCCCAGCCGTCCAAACAGTTACCTTACACCTTTATGGTAGGTCGGACAGTCTGGGTCTCAACAACAACAACACCAGAGTTAGGAAACTGACAAAATATTTGGCAGCTTTATTTGAGACTTTCTCATGTATATATTTTCACAATTCACTGCTCTACCATTGTATTGTGATGCTGTCAGTATCATAATGATTAAAACTGTAACTTTATGTAAGCTTTCTTTTGCAAGTAATTAGTATTTTAAATTGCTTAAAATATGAAGTTCGATATGGGCCATTTAATTAGGTGTGTGCAGATGCAGGGAGGTACAAGAAAAATATGTGCAATAAATTTTTTGGATCCATGACAGAATCTTGCTGATGGGTCCATCATTCTATGTTCTGTTGTTGGGCAAAAGAGAAATTTCTTTATTAATCAGGATGTTAACTGATAAAGACAAAAGAAGCATGCATTAATAGCAAGAAAGTAATGGGAAGATTAACATGCGATCCAGGTAGAATGGCATTGACATCCAGTGTTGGCTTACCAAACCAAAGTGAATAAACACAATTAAGCCAGTTCTAAGTCAGAGAGGGGACATTACCTTTCACATCCAAATGTTAATTAATGGTGTCAAACCTGTGTTAGATTGTCTGATTTGAAGTAGCCACATGATGAACTCTTGATTACTGAAGCATAGAACCTTCTAAAAGGGAATGGTTAAAGCAAAAATAAGAATGATGTGTAAATAAATTGAGAATTAAATAAAAACAACACTAATACCTCTATTCATATTTAAACCTAATTTACAAAACTGCACAGTTTTGGCAAATTATTTTATTACTGCAAAAAGAGATTTTGGATTACATGTCAATGCATGGAAATCGTGCTCCCCCCCCCCCCCCCCTTCTACCAAAGTATGGTGATTACCATTTAGCTGTCAAAAAATAAATACCAGACTACATAGAAACTTGTGTATAAGGCTTTAGTGCCCATTGATGATGGTTGTTAAATTTTTGACAATAAATGTGGATTGAAAATAGCACTGTTTATGACATTTGTGAAACTGCCATAAGAATCAATCAATCTGAAGCTAATATTCACTTTTCATTCTTTTCTTTAAAAAAAGGTGGGTGGGGGGTTTCAATGTATTCACATCTAACACAAAATAGTTAGATTTAAAATTGAAATTTAGTTTTGTGTTTTTTTGGGGATGAGACCTTTTTTTTTTTTTTTTGTAATAAGTGATAATTTGCATTTTGCATCAAATAAAGGCACAATTTTTTCCCCTTTCATATTAATAGAAATAAGATTAAATAATTAAAAATGAGAAAAATTGCCACCATTTAAAAAAAAGAAATTAATAGTGTTGTTATTTTTTTTATTTTTCATTTATTTTAATCTATTCTTTTCTAACATAGTAATTTGCATTTATCTTATACTGTGCAATAAAAAAATGGCAATTCCAGTTCATTTTCAAAAAACTTCTGCTATATCTGTAAAAGTTAAGGTAATTAGTGAAACATTTGAGATATATTCTGAATTCTTACTTTCCCTACAATACATACTATAAAGAGACATCATTGTGATGGAGCCAAAAATTTGACTAGAGAGTTTTGACAAAATTACATTTTAGTATCTATGAACATGAATGAATTGTTTTTTTATGTTACCTGCGTGAATGATTGTATTTTGTGTGTATCTGTATGAGTTTGGACATATCTCTTGAAAGAATTAAGTACTTTGTTTGAAATTTATTACAATACCTAAATGTCTATTATTTAGCTCATTTAGTCCAGGTAAGGGACCCAACAATCAACGTTGATGGACCAGTTTCACTCTTTCTAGAGTTTATCAGCTCTGGGCCATTAGCTGCAGTACTTATATAAAAAAAAAAAAAACTTGCTATATGTTACCAGTTTGTGAACGCCTGGAACAGGGTGGATAGTGTCTACCCTAATAATTTACGACCAAGTAATTTATATTTTAATTATATATTCAAAATAAATGTATAGAATGTTTTCTGTGTAAATAAGGAATGGAAAATACAGACAGATTTTTACTTTGTCTGGCTCCTATTTCCTTGCAGCGCTATCAATGTATTAGCCAGGAGAGACCTACTCATTGTCTCACATAAGCAGCTCCCATCAGGAGATTGAGAATGCGCATGCACCATCTATCCAGGTTGAACATTTATCTTATAGACATGTTTATCTAAGCTGTGATTGTAAGGAATTAACTGTTTTCATTACACAGATTTCTTGCATTTCAAATTGTTGAGGCCCTAACTAACTATATTTCACTATTCATAGTGCATTTAAATTATGTCGTTTCTTTTGTGGATTTTGAACTTTTCCGCCCAGTCCATCATAGAAATGAGCATAATTTTGGAGAATAAATTGAGAACCAGAACAGCTAGAAAGCTCAAATTTGGCATATTGTTGCTTTTGGTATATTTTAATTTTTTGGATTTTGAACTTTACTAATAAAATAACTTAAAAAAGTTCCTTGAAGAAAGTAGGCATATGTCAAATGTCAGTTAGGTGATAATTGTTTCCAGGGCATATAAGCCCCCTTCTTCATACCAAATGAACCGTATGTGCCCTCAACAACCGATAAGAATGAATTTCGACCAGGCATGTGAAGCAATTCAAACAGAGCTAGAATACTTAACATGGAAATTCATTAGTGAGTGGCCTCAGCCATTGAAAAATAACCATAAATGTATAAACACTGCCCGATAAAGGGACTCTCCCTTGCCCATACAGACAAGAAAAGCTGATTCTGAAAATGGAATTTAAGCATTGATGTGCCATTTAAAATGAAACAGAAAAAATATAAACAAAACCATTAAATTATTGGTTAAAAAAATGTGAAGGAGTTTAGAGGGAGGAAAAAATAGTCAAACCCTTGTATAGGAAGAAAAATAAAGAATTACATAGGAAAGAGGCAGTAATTAAGAAGAAGAAAATAAAAAGTAACCGTTTTCGAAAGTTAATTTCATCAATCAAACTATTATAAAATTAACAGTGGTTAAAACTCAAAGAATATAACATGAAAGAAGGAAACAAATGGTTTCAGAAGTTATATAAGCTATTTCATCAATTAAAAGTATCAATTGATTAGTCTAATAAAAATATCAGTGAATGAGACTGGAATTAAGAAGATAACCAAATTGTATATAAAAATACCAAAAAATTTTTGGATGCTATATGAACTAGCTTTTAAAGTCAGAGATGTACAGGGTGTAACATATTGAATGGGACAAACGGAAAGAATACCTGTGAACGCTGTAATTACTTTATTTTGATAAATCAAATTTACAGTGAAACTATGGTTATCCAACTTTCTATAGATGTTCTATGTGTGCCCCTCCGGTAACACGGTAAATATCTATGCAGTATTCCATTTCCTGCCACACACATGATAGAATATCCTTTGTTAATGGTTCGAGCACTTCAGTTATCTGCTGCTGCAGTTGCTGTAAGTCCTGGGGCAATGGAGGCACAAACACTTTGTCTTTAACAAAACTCCATAGGAAAAAATCACATGGGGTTAGATCTGGGGATCTCGGTGGCCAATAAACCAATGGCATATCGTTTGACCCAGCACGACCAATCCAGCGATGGGGTAGACTATTGTTCAGGTACTGACGTATGTTTGTACGCCAATGTGGTGGAGCACAGTCTTGCTGTAGAATGAATCCGGGAACCACTTCCTCCAACTGAGGAAACAACCACTCTGATAGCATATCTTGGTAAATGCACCAGTTAATCATTTTTTCCACGAATAAAAAAAGACCAACTCTTGGAAATGGTGCAGAAAACGTTCACCTTTGGAGAATCACGCTCATGCTCCATTACACCATGTGGATTTTCTGTGCCCCCAAATCTTAAATTATGGCGATTAACTTTGCCAAAATCGTGAAAAGTGGTTTCATCCGTAAACACAAGTCGTTCCGCGAAACCATCTACCTCCAGCTTATCTTGCAAATTCTCACAGAAAGCTTTACGTAACGGTTTGTCAGATGGTTTTAATGCCTGCACCATCTGAAAGGTGTATGGCCGGAATTTTAGATATTTCCTGTAACACATGCCACACCGTTGTATGAGGCACATTGAGTTCAGAACTCGCACGACGCTTTGATTTTGTGGGACTTCGTAAAAACGTTTCACGAATTTTTTCAACCATTTCAGTTTTGGCTCCTGATCGTCCTGGGCTGGTTTTCTTACACAAAGAGCCTATGTCCTCAAGCTGCTTCACCCACCATTCGATGTTGTGACGATGAGGTGGTTCTTTACCAAATTCCTTGCGAAAATGTCTTTGAACGATGATAAACGATGATGTTTTGGCGTATTCCAAAACACAGTACGCTTTCTCCTGCATGGATGGTGCCATTTTGATTAACAGTGCCTCTAGCGGCGATTTCATAACCGGAAGATTTTTCGCTGTTGCCTGATAAAACTTGTATAATTGTAGTTTCAGAATTAATTTGTTTCGGCTAAATCAATTACAGAATTTGTACTATGCTATTCTTTTTGTCCCATTCAATATGATACACCCTGTATATAAAGAAAAATCCTCTGGCTATGAAGATGTAAGGAACTGCATGTTTATCAATAACAAGATTATCAGTTTGAATAAATAAAAACTCATACTTAAATAACAAGTACATAGGTAGTGTGGAGAAACAACTGCTTTTTGAGGAGCAGCAATAATGACTTGATCAACTATCTATAATAATATCTGTGTTGCCTATAGTGGAAAATTTAAACGTACGGCTATGAAATTGAGCATACAGGTACTTCAGGACTTGGGACAATTCGCTTCAATGAGATTTCTTTAAAATTTGAATTAGTTTTTTAGTTATTTTAATCCAAAAAGCATCCCATTCATGGTAGATTTGTGCCTCTTATCTTTTATTTTATGGTTGCTGATGGTGCTACCATTCTAAACGTAAAATTAAGTTCATTAATTGTGACTTTTGTATTTAATGATAGACATTTTATTACACAGAATTAACGACTGTTTAAAAGTTTATGTACGTAACGTAATGCCATTAGGGAACATTTTGTGTGTGGATTTAACAAGATTAGAACATTAGTGCATCTCAAAAATATAAATTATAGAAAACAGAAATGGGTGATGCCCTCCTTTTCATATATATTTTAATCTGTGAGTAATAATTTTTTTCCCTCAAGAAACTCATTTCTTTGATCGAAGGAGAATGTCTTTTAGCATTCAATGTTCTAAATTTTCAACAATACATTGTAAAATTGTTAGGGACCGAAAATATAATCATGTACTTTCCATCTTAATATCATTGGAAAGATAAAAAAAATTCTCTTTTAAAAAAAACTTTGAATAAATTCCATATGATTTATTGACAAATTTTAGTAAATTTCTGAAAAATGTGTTAAATATATAATATGTTTTGAAGAGAACTTGACTGGTGCGGTCATCTATTGCACTATTTTGGGAATTCATATGTTTAATAGATAAATTTTCACACATCCCTGATTTTAAAATTGCGATTTAAAAAAAATCCTTTTACAGTAAAAAAAAATCTGATGTGGGCAACACATGACTTTCCTTATATAATGAAATGAATTTACTACTTTTACAGTAAAATAAATAGGTTTTCTTCTAGTAGATACTAATATCCTTTCCAAGATATTGACTTTTCGACAATTAGTCGTCATTTTCATTGATTATCGTCATTTTTATCCATTTGGCGAGATTTTCGTTAATTTGGCAACATTTCAAAAAGTCGCCAAGTTGGCGACATTCCGCCAATTTTGTCGCCAAAATCTCGCCAAGCGTTATGGACAAAAAAATAAGTTATATATATATATATATATAACTTATTAGATATTGAATTTTCCACAATTAGTCGGCATTTTCATTGATTTAGCGTCATTTTTATCCATTTGGCGAGATTTTCGTTAATTTGGCAACATTTCAAAAAGTCGCCAAGTTGGCGACATTCCGCCAATTTCGTCGCCAAAATCTCGCCAAGCGTTATGAACGAAGAAATAAGTTATTCTTACAGCAGATAAATTGGCGTTCAAATGCAAATGTATTACTCAAAGTATCTTTTTTCATGAATGGAACGAGCTAGATCCACGAGAATGATGTCACCCAATTTATCGCATGATATTATATATGAAAAGTGAACATGTTTCTCAATAGGAAATATTTTTTTTCTATTTTATTTGACTTTTTGATAATTTTTGTGAAAAATGTGCAATATCTCGAGAACGGTTCATGTTAGCGTTCTAAAATTTCTGTCAATCGTTTTCCAATGAAAAATTACACAAGGAATGTCTATTTACGTAACTTTATTATTGGTTTTGATTTTTTGACGATTTTTTCAAAATTTCATTCGAAAATTTAGGGGGGTTCTGAACATTCGATTGCGTATAAAAACAATAGGCTTCCAGTGTTTACAGATTGTGATTTTTGTACCAAATTTGGATCGAATCGGTCCATTCGTTCGTCAGTTATCGTCTCCACAGACCCACTGACACACACACACACACATACACACACACATACTTTCACACACACACACACACACACAGACATCACTTCAAAAATGTTTGATTCGTGATCAGGGATGCTTGAAACGTGCTCTCCCGTCGAAAACTCGAATTCGAATTTTCGACCCCGTCACAATACTTTCCTTATACATTATGTATATAAGGAAAGTAAAAAGGTTATTCTTATAGTAAAAACTTGTATTCTTTCCAAGATATTGAATTTTCGTCAATTAGTCATCATTTTTATTGATTTAGCGTCATTTTTATCCATTTGGCGAGATTTTCGTTAATTTGGCAACATTTAAAAAAGTCACCAAGTTGGCAACATTCCACCAAATTCATTGCCAAAATCTCGCCAAGCGTTATGGATGGAGAAATAAGTTATTCTTATAGCAGATAAATGACTATTGGCGTTCAAATACAAGAGTATTGCTCAAAGTATCTTTTCTCATGAATGGAACGAGTTAGATCCACAAGAGTGATGTCACCAAATTTATCGCATGATATTACATATGAAAAGTGAACATGTTTCTCAACAGTTAATATTTTTTTTAATTTATGGGATTTTTTGATAAATTTATTTAAAAAATGTGCAATATCTCAAGAACGGTTCATGCAAGCGTTCTAAAGTTTTTATCAATCGTTTTCTAAGGAAAAATTATATAAGAAATGTCTATTTGCGTAACTTTGTTAAAGGTTTTGATTTTTTGATAATTTTTTCAAAATTTCACTCAAAAATTTAGGGGGGTTCTAAACATTTGATAGCGTTTAAAAACAATAGGCTTCCAGTATTTATAGATTGTAATTTTTGTACCAAATTTTATTCGAATCGCTCCATTCGTTCGTGAGATATCGTCTCCACAGACGTCTCCCATATAGTCTCTACAGATTAGGGATGCTTGAAACGTGCTCTCCTGTCGAAAACTCGAATACGAATTTTCGACCCCGTTGCAATACTTCACTTATACATTATGTTTATAAGGAAAGTAATAATTGAATAGCAAACCCATTGCATTATTAAAATTAAAAAATATATACTTTTCGTGTGAATATAAAAAAATATTACACATTGCCCCCCAAACAATAAATTGTTTCTGCTGTTGGAGTGTTGAAGACCCAGACCGTCCGACTCGTCCAGAGGACTAAGAGCAGCTATTTGGACGGCCGATTTGCTGTTGGAGTGTGTGCATGTTAAACTTCATAATTCCAAGCAGAGATTCTTTTCTCTAATAGTACTTCTGCTACCTTTTGCTAATTTGAAAGAATAAATTAAATTAATCCATCCTTTAACTCCCAGGCAACACAGGGTGCATTTTCTAGAAAATGTACCCGATGTAAATGTAAAATATAAGTCTTCTCTCCCTTCAGGATGATGTTTTTGTAGAGTGTGTGAATGTATTATATTTAAGCAGTAGGCACTTTTTTAATTATTTATAGATATTGGCTGTTTACTTAGGATGCATTATTTAAGTAGTTTGTGCTTATTTAATTATTTATAAATAGTTCATATAGTGGCCACTTATTGAGGACCCTGGAAATGCCGAGAGATTCATTCTATTTTAAATATAAAAATTATGTTGTTTGCAGAAGATATGGCCAATATATAAATTGGTCTAATTGTGCTGAGGTTGTGAAATTAAGATTTAAATTGTGCCCATTAATGTCGGATGTAGAGTTTCAGCATGGGATGGATTTCAGTTTTATGATTGGGAGGGATGTATCATGCCTGTTATGCCGATATAAATGGATTGCATGCAATTTTCACTGTTATTTATACAAAACAAATTAATTTTGTTATTTTATATAACTATCCTGCTTTAACTCCCAGGCAATGCCGGATACATTTTCTGGTATTCAAATAACCAACAAACTACTTTAAAAGTATCGGTGCATGATACTGAAAATTGGAATATAAACAAAAATTCAGGGAGTAACCAATTATGTAAGCTGTATGAGTTAATGTTAACTTTCATTTAATTCATTATAAACTCATAGTTAACTTATATATTAAAATATATACGTTAACTTCCACAACCAGTAACTTCCTTAATTTTTTAATATATTTTTATTTTCAGCATCATGTACTGGTACTTTTAAAGTAGTTTGCTTGTTTGTTATTCAAATATAGTTGATGAAGTCACTATTGCAGCTTTCCAAAACTGTTTGTTTCTCTACACTATCGCTGTACTTGCTTTTTAACTAGGAGTTTTTATTTATTCAAACTCTGATAATTTTGTTATTGATAAATATGCAGCTCCTTACATCTTCATAGTCAGGGGAGTTTTCTTTTCTAGAACGCATCTTTGACTTTAAAAGTTAGCTCATATGGCATCCTAAACTGGCTGTTTTTCTTTCAATTTGATTATATCTTTCTTAATTCCAGTCAGATTCACTGATTTTTTTAGGAGACTAGTAGATTGATACTTTCTTTTTACTTTCCTTATATACATATAATGTATAAGGAAAGTATTGTGACGGGGATCGAAAAATCAAATTCGAGTTTTTGACGGGAGAGCACGTTTCAAGCATCCCTGATTATGAATACAACATTTTTGAGGTGATGTGTGTGTCAGTGAGTCTGTGGAGACGATATGTCACGAACAAATGGAGCGATTCGAATGAAATTTGGTACAAAAATTACAATCCGTGAATACTAGAAGCCTATTGTTTCAACCACAATCGAATGTTCAGAACCCCCCTAAATTTTCGAGTGAAATTTTGAAAAATTCATCAAAAAATTAAAACCTTTAATGAAGTTACACAAATAGACATTTCTTATGTAATTTTTCCTTAGAAAACGATTGACATAAACTTTAGAATGCTAGCATGAACCGTTCTCGAGATATTGCACATTTTAAAAATAAATTTATAAAAAATCCCATGAATTAAAAAATTTTTAAAATGTTGAGAAACATGTTCACTTTTCATATGTAATATAATGCGATAAATTTGGTGACATCATTGTCGTGGATCTAGCTCGTTCCATTTACGGGAAAAGATACTTTGAGTAGTACTTTTGTATTTGAACGGCAATCTGCTATAAAAATAACTTATTTCTCCGTCCATAACGCTTGGAGAGATTTTGGTAGCGAGTTTGGTGGAATGTTGCCAACCTGGCGACTTTTTTAAATGTTGCCAACTTGGTGACTTTTTCAAATGTTGCCAAATTAATGAAAATCTCGCCAAATGGATAAAAATATCGCTAAATTAATAAAAATGGCGACTAATTGACAAAATGTCAATATCTTGGAAAGAATATAAGTATCCGCTATAAGAATAACCTATTTTCTTTTACTGTAAAAGTAGTAAATTCATTGCATTATAAAGGAAAGTCATGTGCTACCCACATCAGATTTTTATTAATGAAGTTAGCTCATATGGCTTCTAAAACCAGTTCTTTCTGTACAATATTGTTTTCTGACTTAGTCTTGATAAAGTCTAGGTCAGAAACCATCCTAAATCAACCTAGTCTTAATTCTGACCACTCTTTATATTATAGTAGTTTGATGGATGAAATTAACTTTTGAAACTGGTTACTTCCTTTGTTTGTTGTTATTATTTTTACTTTCCTTATATACATATAATGTATGTGGAAAGTATTGTGACGGGGTCGAAAATTTGAATTCAAGTTTTCGGCTAGAGAGCATGTTTCAAGCATCCCTGAACATAAATCAGTCGTTTTTGAGATTGTGTATGTGTGTATCAGTGAGTCTGTGGAGACAATAACTGACGAACCCGGCCACACAGTAAGTTACCGTAAGCTTTAGGGTTGGTTGTGTGGTCTGGGCCTTCCAATAAATGACGAACGAATGGACCAATTTGAATGACATTTGGTGGAAAAATTACAATTCATGAATACTGGAAGCCCATTGTTTTTATAAGCGCTCGCATGTTCAGAACCCCCACTAAATTTTGAGTGAAATTTTGAAAAAATACTCAAAAAATCAAAATCTTTAATAAAGTTACAAAAATAGTTATTTCTTATGTTATTTTTCATTAGAAAACGATTGAAACGAATTTTAGAACACTAGCATGAACCGTTCTCAAGATATTGTACATTTTTCAAAAAAATTATCAAAAAATCATATAAAATAAAAAAAAAATACTACCTATTGTTGAAATATGTTCACTTTTCATAAGTAATTGTATGTGATAAATTGGGTGACATCCTTCTCGTGGATCTAGCTTGTTCCATTCATGAAAAAATGTACTTTAGGTAACACTTTTGTATTTGGACGCCAATAGCCAGTTATCTGCTACAATAATAACTTATTTCTCCTTCCATGACGCTTGGCAAGATTTTGGCGGAATGTCGCCAACTTGGCGACTTTTTTAAATGTTGCCAAATTAGCAAAAATGACACTAAATCAATGATGAAGTAATTGATGATGAAGTAATTATTAAAGTATTTTAATATATGGACTATTGCTTATTGAGGATGCTATCAATATTGATGATTATTTAGAGTTGCGCGAAGTATAAGTTAATTGAGTATTTTGAAATAGTTTTACATGTTGTAATCCTGAAAATCGCTTAATGTACAATTCCACGATAAAACACAGTACCGTGGATCTTATACATTATTTTTTTATTGTAAAACTAGTAAATCCATTGCATTATATAAGGAAAGTCATGTGCTGCCCACATCAGATTTTTTTTTAATTGCTACCTCATTCCCTTGTAATTTTTTATTAATTTCCTCCTTTACAAGGGTTTGACTATTTTTTCCCTCCCTCTAAAGTCTCATTTTTTTTATCAGTAATTTAACAGTTCATATATTATTTTCTCAATGTTTTGTTTTAAATCTCATATCAATGCTTAAGATTTCATTTTCAGAACCACTTCCCCCATCTTTGTGGAAAGAAACCCTTTATCAGCCTGTATTGACATGTTAATGGTTGTTTATTTCAATGGCTGATACTTCTTGCTAGTGAATTTCCATATTGGATGTTATAGCTCTGTTTGAATTGCTCTTCGCTTGCCTCATCACAATTCATTCTTAGTGGTACATACTGTTCTTTGGCTTGAAGAAGTGTGTGTGTGTGTGGGGGGGGGGGGGGGAGGGAACTTAAAACATATTCAAAACAATTGTCGTCACCTAACTGACATATGCTTGCTTATTTTAAGGAAGTTTTGCAAGTTATTTTCTTACAAGCTGTAGTTTTATTTGTAATTATTACTGATTCAGTCCGCCATGAGAAGTTACATGTTTTTTGGAAATAACTCAAACCATAACAACCTAAAAGCTCAAATCTGATATTCGTCTTTCATGGAATATTTTAGTTTTGAACCTTACGGTTCAGATGTGTGTAGTCGGGTGTGTGTATGTGTGTGTGCATTCAAACTCTCATTAAAGTAATCAGTTAAAATCCACTGTTTTTGCTTTGACTAGAACTTAACATTGAATCTTGTGTTTATGAACCAGCCTTGCAGCCTCATGCAATATGAGATCAATATTTTAGTAAATTCGATGTTGGCTATCTGCTATGACTGACTTGTAGGTATTCACAAAATTGTTGCATAAGTTTTCTTATTGTCAGAATCAATGCTGGTAAGCAGTAACAAGGGTCCGTCAAAGAGGTTGGTGGTAGGGAAAGGAGAGTACAGTCCCTGTGAATGCTGTCCCCGCGGGGTTTCAGTCTAAATTGGGTGGCACTTTCCAGCTGCTTAAACAGATACCTTACACATTCAGGTAAGTCGGACAGTCTGGGTCAAAGCATCTTAGGACATCCCAGTGGTTAAGGTGCAGAGACTGCATTTGGACCCGAGTTCAATTCTCGGCTCTGCCCAAACTATTCCTGTGTTTACGCAGAATACTTGCACTCTAAATCTGTGGGTCTGAAAGTCCTTTTGAGAGGTTGGTGGCAGGGAAATACAGTCCTCATGGATGCCACCTCTATTAAATTCCGGTCTATATTGGGTGGCACTGTCCCGGATGTTTAAATAGATACCTTATAATTTCGGGTAGGGCAGACAATCTGGATTAAAAGAAAGAAAAAGCAGTAGCAAGAGTGACTTGGCCGTTATTAATGTATTAGCTGTGGATAAGTCATGCCTTTGTCTTATTGGATTGTTTTATCTTGTATCCCTCCATTGATAATATGAAGACCAGTATATGATAGGTGAATTGTTACCTTAAATTATCTAAATTATTTACATTAATAAGTATGTCTCTTATTTATGCCCCGGAGGTTGATGAGTTGTGGAATAAAGTAAGATACCTTGGTGGCTTCCGCTGTAAGTTTTATAGTGATAGGACAAACAAGTTTTGGTATCCTTTTAAGGATATCCAGACCATTTTGGAACCTCTTTCTCAGTTTTGCAGCGATAAACGTAGTGCACACTTTGCACGCCCCTTGCAGGGACAGCTGGTTAAGCAATTCTTGACTCCTATACTTGATGTACTTATAAAGGCTATTAATGAAGCGGCCTTTATAGGCCAAATCTTTGATCCATTGACCCCTGATGAGAAAAAAGATTGTGAGTCTTCGAGTGGCGGAGCTGATGAAGAGGGAGCTGTTTGTGTAGGTCCCTTGGTTTCGCTACTGAGAGAATGGAATAGTTCGTCTCATGGAAAAGCTAGTAATGATTTGGATATAGCAAGTGAAATTGATAGACTTAAAGGGAAATTGAATAAAAAGGATTTGCTGTTAAGGGACTTAAGAGCTAAGATAAGGAATAGGGATGAGAAAAGTACTGAACCGGTTGGAGAAGATAAGGTCCTTGAAGACCCCAGGGTTAAGACTTTACAAATGCCAGTAGAGTTAAGGATATTTATATAAAGGAAGTAGAGCATAAGTTATCTAAATTGGAGGTTGTTTATAAGAAATTTAAAGAAGTGAGGATTGTCGAAACTAATAAGAGGGTTACCCAGTTGAAGGAAGAGGCTGCTGAAAGTGAGCATATGGTCACGAATCTTAGATCTGAATTGGATAAATTTAAGGGGCTCTATCAGGACTTAAAACGGAGAGCGGCGGATTCTAAGGCTTCCGCCAGTATTGGTGAGCTTTCTTCCTTGGAGGATAATCTTACAGAGAAGACCTCCGCTTTATGCAAAGCCCAGTCAGTAATTGAAGATCTAAGTAAGAAAGTAGTTGAGTACTCCAAAGAAATGGATAGGTATATTTCCCAGATTCAGGATAGAGATAGTCAGATTGTGGATCTTGAAGCTGGGCTTAAGGCACTTAGTACTCCGGGGGGGGGGGTCAGGAAGGAATGCCGATGGATTTTAAAAGTTGGAAGCTTGAAATGGATGGTTTAATTAACGAGAAGGATGAGTTATTGGTGGATTACAATGGGCGTTTGGAGGCTGCTAATAATTTACTGGAACAGTTAGGACTATCTTCTCAGGCTCAGCTCTTGGAGATTGCGTCCTTGAAGGAATTGCTCATGGAAAAAGATGCGGTTATTGATCAACAGAGGGTTCTGTTTGGCTCCCCCTCAGGGGTCTTCAGCATTGAGTCTGCATTGGAGGGCCTTGCTTCTGAAGTCAAGTGCTTAAGGGAAACCCAATTGACTCTTTATGTGGGATTCGAGCGACAAGAGAAAAGGCTGGAGGCTTTTATGGAGATGATGGCTGGAGAGTTGAAACACGTGGATCAACGTGCGGGAATAGAGTTACCTATAAATATTGGGAAAGGTCCTGCCAGAGTTGATTCCATTTTTGTTAAACCCCTTCCTTCCTTGGCTGAAGAAACGAGAAAGGCATTACTTAAATCGGAAGTATCCCTGAGGGGTCTGGGTGTTGGTATAGATAAATGTATTGTCTTGCCCAATGGTAAAGCTATTCTAGAAGTCCTGGGGGAGGAGTCGGCCAAACGAGTCCATGATGGGTTGTCTTCCGATAATGAATTTACAAAGGCTTTTTCAGTAAATAGGGTTAAGAGAAGAGTACCCAAGATTGTTTTTCTTAATTTGCCGGAGGGGACTGACTGTAAAGAATTTATCTTGGGTTTGGTAGCCAGAATCCTGGTTTATCTGACCTTGATAGGGGGCTTAGGTTTTTGTTTTTGGCTAAGGGCAAAAAAGGGTTGTCATTTGGTATTTTCTGTCCAGCATCCCTGGTTTCGTATTCTTACTGAGCTAAAAGTTGTTTATTTTGAATGGCATAGAGTACTTTGTAGGGAATTTATTAGGACTTTTCAGTGCTTTAAGTGTGGAATGTTGGGCCACACTAACGGCCATTTCCCTGGCCCTGATAGATGTCTGAAGTGTGCTGATATTCATGTAGAGGGTAGTTGTGCAGAGTCATTTAAATGTATTAACTGTGTAAATTATAATCATAAGTTTAGAAGTAAAGTAAATGTAGACCATTCTTGTAGGGATAGGGACTGTCCTTCATATATTAGGGAGATAGCCAGGTATAAGGAATTTGTAGATTATGGCAGTTGAGATAATCTTTCAGGTTGTCCGTTATTGCTTTTGAGATATGATACTTAAGGTTAATTGTTTTGTAGTAAAGTTTTGTACATATAAAATTATATTATTTTGGTATAGATTATTCCTCTCTTGGTCTCTATTATGGAGCGTTGGAATTTTTGGTTCTGGGATACACTTGTTATAGTATATTTTGTGGATGTTAATGAGTTTAAGTTTTGTGAAATTGTTTAGATTTTGTATTGCTTTTGGATCTGTTTTGTGGATTCTTTGGAATTTTTGGCTGTAGTTTTGGGATTTTAAATATGATAGTGTTTGGTATAACGATTAATATATAATGAGTTTTAATGATAGTTGTTGGGATCGTTTATTTTGGGGGTTGGCCTTTTTGGGTGTCAGTGTCTGTTGTTGGGTGCTGTTTTCTTGTCGTTTGCAGTTTAAGGTTTTGTGCTTTTCGTATGTGGGGTTTTTAATTTTTAGGATTGTAAAGTGTATCTGGCATTTGTAGGATGTTATTGTATAAAATTATTGATGTATAGGGTAGTTTAGATTTTTAGAAGAATTTATATTGGAACTTTTGTATGGGATAGAGTATGAAAAGTATTTTTGTGTTTGTATTAGTGATCAGCTTTCTTGATGTTGGCACTTTGACCTTTTTATTTTGTTGTAATTTATTTTGTATTTGTTTTTCCCGCAAACTGTGCAGATGTTTGTAGGCCGTGTAACTGTCCTGGCCAGATACCCCCCTCTTGGTTTTTGTTAATAAATCCTTGGGTGTTCTGGGTTGTGGCCTCACCAATTGGGAGAGTCGGCAGCTTCCCTTGTCCGATGGGCATGGGTTGCCCGTTGGCTCTCCTTCTTGTTGGGGATTGTCTTTTCTCAGCCGTGCATACCAACCCTTTAAGCTCTTTGATGGCAAGGAGCACGGTCAGGGTCGTGGAACATTAAGACCAGCTGAATAAATCAAAATCCTTAGTATAGACAATATATTGTCAATTTGGTGAAAAAATATATATATATTGAAACATTTAAAAGGAAAAACCTGTGAATGAAAACTCATTTTACTTTCACTACAGTACATAGTAATGTATAGGAAAAATATTGGAATCATGTCAAAAATCACAACTCGAGTTTTCGATGGATCTACATGTTTTGGGATCTCTAGAACATAAAAATCTATTTTTAGCATGGTGTGTGTGTCTGTCTGTCTGCAATGTATGTATCCACTCAAACTCGTGGACCAAATTTCATAAAATTTTATAGGTAAGGGTTTCCATGGTGCTGGCTTCAGGGTAAGTCTTTTCTGGGTTTTCCTGGTACTGATTAGATTTTGGTATGATTCTGAAAAAAATAATCTGCCTTTCTTTGGGAAATAGTTTTCTTTGCAAAAATCATCAAAATCTAAAATAAAAGACTACATATGCTTAAATGTATAAATTAAATATTTGTTTTATCCGTAATTTTTGACGGTGAAAAGAATAAGATAAATCCCATTACTCTTAAGACCATCCGTTCTCGAGATATTTTAATTTTTTGGCATTTTTGCTACACCACCTTCAAAAGTACTTCCAGTTACCAAATAGAAACTAAAATTGAATTAAAAGGGCAAATCAGTTGTTGTTGAGACCCAGACTGTCCGACCTACCAGAAAGGTGTAAGGTAACCATTTGGACGGCCAGGAAGTGCCACCCAATTTAGACCGGAACCCAGTGGGGGAGGCATCCACAGGGACCGTACCCTCCTTCCCCTACCACCAATCTCTCGGAAGGACTTACAGACCCACATGTTTAACGTGATCGTACTCGCATGAACACGATGGCAGTTGTGGCAGTGTGCAAATCCAGCGCGCAAACCACTGGGCTGCCTTGCCCGAAATGTGCCAACAGCACACAGTGTTCTCAGATGGTCACTCACCCAAGTACTAACTGTGCTCGATGCTTCTTGACTTCGGTGATCTAATGAGAACCGGTGTTTTTAGCACACGGTAGGGCCGTTGGCTCTAAAAGGGCAAATCAGGGCTCTAAAGGGCCATTGGCTTTAAGGGCAAATCAGTGTAATTTCAAATAATTATGCCTGTTTTATGCAATTAAACTCAATTTAATGAATTATTAGAGAAATAATGAGAAAATGAATTTGAGTCTGTAGCAAAAGTTAGGTGCAGCCTACATTAGATTTTTTTTCATTCTGATACTGATTATAATACAAGTTGACATGATCAATAAGAAATATGAATGTATGAGAAAGTAAATTGGACCTTGTATAATTTTCTCTTGCACTAAGGTGCTCTCTGATAGCTGAGTGCTGAAGAGGCTTGTGAGGTTTTTATACATCAGATAGTAACGGTTACCTTACACCTTTCTGGTAGGTCGGACAGTCTGGTTCTCAACAACAACAACATCAGATAGTAGAGTCAGTAGTCAGTAGAGCATTTGTCTTGAGATCAAAATTTCAGGCATTGGTGTATCTACTGAAAATAGTGCCTATGGCAAGCACAGATATTGCACCTCTGCTCAAATATCTGACACCCATATTTTAGAAAACTTTACCATAATATCAGTTCAGAAATGCTAGTTAAACTCTTTATTTAATTAACAAATTATAGCACCATATGAAAGTTATAACTGAACCTTCCTTTTACTGATGATACAAGTTGGTTTATGATGTGATCAAAGTCAGTTTCTTTTCTTTCTAATCTTAACAGAGCAAGATTACAGAATCTGCCTTGACCCATGGAAGCTCTGAAAGGAAAGTATTAGTTTTACTTGCTGAATGTTCTCTCACAGCGGACGATGGAAACTGTTGCGAAGATTAGTAAAAACTCATCTCCATACTGAATAATAAATTCGATAAGCTGTTTGAGAAGTCTCGACATTTTCAAGCTGACCATTTTTTTATTTTCACTCTTAATCTTGTCATACACAAATTCATCTGACTGTACTCCATCTCAGTTTGAGATGCATTTATATTTGATCTGCCTTTGGTCTCTAACAAACTTATAGCAGGTGCGAACTTCATGGAATATGTCGAACTAGTGCTTTTCAAATAAGGGTATGAAGAACTTGCTCGATTTCTTGGTTCCCTGTACCTCAAACTTTCATCTCTCCAGCTCTATTGTCTTTCATAAGGAAATGTTTTATGGTCTTCTTACATAATGCTCTGTTTTAAGGCAATGGCTTTTTTAACAAGCTGTTCATCCATGATGATTAAAGACATCCTACATATGACTGAAATACTTTTTCACTATACGAAGATGGCTTGTCTGACTTGAATGAAAACTGCTTGTTGCCATCCCTCTTCCCTTCATGTGACACCTAGGACGCATGTCATATCCACCATACCCCAAATATGCTACTGGGTTTAGAGCCTACTATGGGCACGAATTTGCACTATTAAGTGTTTTATATACTAGGGTTATTAATTGAAAATTCTATGATTAAAACAAAGACAGTGCAAGAAGAAATAGGGTTGATTATTTGTAGCCAAGAAGCCATGGTTTCTTCAATTGAGAGATAACGTTATTTTCTCACAGCCCAGATAGTTCAGTCAATGGCATATTGTCTTAAGATTCAGGATTGAAAATTTTTCATTATGAAAGACTTCATATGGGGCTAAAGGAATATTATGGACTTTGATATATGAAATAATCTAAAGTAAAAAAATCTGATGTGGGCAACACATGACTTTCCTTATAAAATGTAATGAATTTACTACTTTTACAGCAAAAAAATAGGTTTTTCTTATAGTAGATACTTATATTCTTTCCAAGATATTGAATTTTTGACAATTAGTCGTCATTTTCATTGATTTAGTGTCATTTTTATCCATTTGGCGAGATTTTCGTTAATTTGGCAATATTTCAAAAAGTTGCCAAGTTGGCGACATTCCGCCAAATTCGTCGCCAAAATCTCGCCCAGCGTTATGGACGAAGAAATAAGTTATTCTTACAGCAGATAAATGTCTATTGGCGTTCAAATACAAAAGTATTACTCAAAGTATCTTTTTTCATGAATGGAACGAGCTAGATCCACGAGAATGATGTCACCCAATTTATCGCATGGTATTACATACGAAAAGTGAACATGTTTCTCAATAGGAATTTTTTTTTAATTTTATGACTTTTTGATAATTTTTTTAAAAAATGTGCAATATCTCGAGAACGGTTCATGTTATTGTTCTAAAATTTATGTCAATCGTTTTCTAATGAAAAATTACATAAGAAATGTCTATTTACGTAACTTTATTAGCGGTTTTGATTTTTTGACGATTTTATCAAAATTTCACTCGAAAATTTAGGGGGGTTCTGAACATTCGATTGTGTATAAAAACAATAGGCTTTCAGTGTTTACGGATTGTGATTTTTGTACCAAATTTCGTTCGAATCGGTCCATTCATTCGTCAGTTATCGTCTCCAAGACTCACTGACACACACACACACATACTTTCACACACACACACACACAGACATCACTTCAAAAATATGATCAGGGATGCTTGAAACGTGCTTTCCCGTCGAAAACTCGAATTCGAATTTTCGACCTCGTGACAATACTTTCCTTATACATTATGTATATAAGGAAAGTAATAAATGTGAAGTATAAAAAAATAGATTTATTGAGACTACTAGTTTGAATTAAGTGCCCACTACTTAAATAATACATTTGCAGCTACAACATCACTCAATTTACAAATTTTCAAATCAGTTTCAATTCAAATCATTACCAAATCCTTAGTTTAAATGTAAAGTGAATGGATTCATAATTGCTTAAAAAGTACACACACATATATATAAATGATCTTTTATGTAGAAAGAATTCCCCCTGTTGATGTGGCTTAAATCGTCAGTTGGGCATGTACAGTCAACAGGTTGATAAAAAATGCCAGGCTTCATTTGCAGAAACAATAATCTGAATTTCCTATGTATTTACTTAAAAAAATCACAGCAAATGAAATCGCATATTAAATAAAAACTTTTTTTTGTTAGAATGCAGAGATATACACACAACTTTTTGCCAAACTATAGAATTGTGCTAATCCTAGCTTTCTGGATGCAACAAAACAAGTAACAGATAACCTAAAAAATGCAAATTTTGATGTATTTAAAAATATATATGTATGTGTGAAGGAATTCAGTTCATTCTACAGATTCAGTTCAAACATCACTGGAAAGAACATTTTTCGGTTTTTCCCAATGGTGTCATGATGGAAACTCTGTGATAATATTTTTAGTCGCTAACAATATGTATGAAAATTGCTCAAAATTGTGCTAAAATAGAAAATAACTAAAAACTAATTTGAATATTAAAAAAAATATCACCAAGGTGCACCTTCCCGAGTCCTGAAATTACCTGTGCATCAAATTTCATGGCCATGCAACACTTAAATTTCCTATTACACATATGCACAAAAACAACCTCCTTTATTATCTAAGATGCTTCATTCTCAAATTAGTGGATTTTAAAGTTGTTGATTGCTGAATCATTAAGCATCAAGCTGCAGGTTGTAAATTAAAATCACCTCCAATAATAATGCAATACTTGTTTGTTGCACCATTCATGATTTTCTTGCCATATAACAAATATTATGAAGTCTTCTTAGTGGCATAATGTGACAGACAATAAAACTATTGGTTCTACTTCAAAAGTATTGATAATTGTCTTATTAGAGTCTAATTGTCTTATAATAATTGTCTAAGATAATTGTCTTATTATCGTCTGGTCAGCTGCAGATCTGAGGCAGTGGTGGATTTCTTATGAAGCTATTAATCTTGTGCTTTTAGCCTCCATGGACTCGGTATTTTTTCTTTTGTTCAATAAAATTTAGCACTGCATAAGTATTTTTATAAATTTGCACACTACTGACTCAGTTGAATGGTGTGTTAATAATTCAATTCCCATTTTTCTGTAATTCATACAAACATTCTGGTTCTTGCAAAATGAATAATTTTTTACCGATATCAATTCAAAAAAATCTGATGTGGGCAGCACATGACTTTCCTTATATAATGCAATGAATTTACTACTTTTACAGTAAAAAAAAATAGATAATTTTTATAGTAGTTATTTATATTCTTTCCAAGATATTGAATTTTTGTCAATGAGTCGTCATTTTTCATGTCGTCATTATCAGTGAGTCGTCATTGATTTAGCATCATTTTTATCCATTTGGCGAGTTTTTCATTAATTTAGCAACATTTGAAAAAGTCGCCGTGTTGGTGACATTCCACCAAAATCTCGCCAAGCATTATGGACGAAGAAATAAATTATTCTTACAGCAGATAAATGACTATTGGAGTTCAATTACAAAAGTATTACTCAAAGTATCTTTTTTCATGAATGGATCAAGCTAGATCCACGAGAATGATGTCACCAAATTTATCGCTTGGTATTACATATGAAAAGTGAACATGTTCCTCAATAGAAAATATAAATTTTTTTATTTTATATGACTTTCTCATAATTTTTTTGAAAAATATGCAATATCTCGAGAACGGGGTCATGTCAGCGTTCTAAAATTTGTCAATCGTTTTCTAATGAAAAATTACATAAGAGATGTCTATTTGCATAACTTTATTAGCGGTTTTGATTTTTTGACAATGTTTTCAAAATTTCACTCGAAAATTTTGGGGGGTTCTGGACATTCGATTGTGCATTAAAACAATAGGCTTCCAGTGTTTACAGTTCGTGATTTTTGTATCAAATTTCGTTTGCATCAGTCCATTCGTTCGTCAGTTGTCTCCACAGACTCACTGACACAAACACACACATACTTTCACACAAACACACACATACTTTCACACACACACACACACATACATCACTTCAAAAATGTTTGATTCGTGATCAGGGATGCTTGAACTGTGCTCTCCCGTCGAAAACTCGAATTCTAATTTTCACAAATGTCACAATAATTTCCTTATACATTATGTATATAAGGAAGGTAATATGAATAAGCTTCTGTATCATTCATGGAGTGGGCAAGTACATTATTGCTACCAACGCAAGAGGCCAAGAGCACCACACATCTGTAGAATATCTTCCTAAGGAAATTTTAAACTATTACCTTAGTTTATAATAGCAGCTGACATATT
Organism: Amaurobius ferox; assembly: GCA_951213105.1. Taxonomy (NCBI): domain Eukaryota; kingdom Metazoa; phylum Arthropoda; class Arachnida; order Araneae; family Amaurobiidae; genus Amaurobius; species Amaurobius ferox. The sequence goes on along the minus strand of OX578135.1, from coordinate 133,252,689 downwards.
TCCAATGAGAGAAAAAATTTTGAGTTTACTTGCAGGGCATTAAATTAAAAAAAAAATATGATTATAAATTATCCAATAATGCCAGATACATAATTTTTTTTTAAAAGGAGTGAAATAATGCATTTTTTTTTCTTAGCCCATAAAGTGTTGGGGCATTTTAAATACCATACAATATACCTTATAGGTGTTCCCTAAAACAAAGGGAGCAATGGCACTTTATGGGTTAAGAGAATATTTTTCCTCCAATTGTTTAAAATTTCCCATGTTAACTTATTGAAAATTGTCCATAACATATAGCTTGCTTAGTTTTTAAAATTTTTCCTTTGCTGATTTTTGCCAAGCATAGTTGTTGAAAAAAGAAAGGTTTATGCTTTTTTAAAAATCAGTAAAATAGTATTTTACATATTATTGAAAAATGATGCATTCATTTTACAAAATTATTAAAAGTACTTCTAATTTTATCAATCTTTTAAAAAAGCACAAACATTCCTACTCTGAGCATCGATGTCCCTCTCCCCCGACAATGAAACTACCAAATTACTATGTGTAAATAGCCAAACTTTCTAAAAAATTCACCAAATGATTGAAGAGAAAGCTTTAAAATAATTGCTCGGAAGTATCTCGGGCCTGACCTGAACTATCATTGTACTGAATTTCTTATCTGTGGGTCACTTACATTTTTTGCTACACTGGGGACAAGGTGTTGTAGGACATATAGATATGTGTATACTTTTGAGCATATTTATCAACAGAACCATTCTTATAAAGTACCAGTTACCTTCCAAGTAAAGTAAATTTTTAGGATATCAGAATATTTTATGCTTCCAGCAGCATTTTTAGTAAATGCAATCTTGGCGAGCAGTTTTCATATTAAAGGATGAGACTGCAAGAGTTTTGAATTGTTTTAAAAAGGGGAAAAAAATATTGATGTATGAGAATTTTTGTCACTTTGAAAATCTTCTAATAGTAATTCCTTTTGAGGATAATGTATTGCTCCCAGGAAAACTCCTTTTGAAAGAAAAAAAAGTCTCGTAAAAATGTATTGCATGTTTTGAGAAAAAATTTAAATAGTTTGTCGGATGAAAGCATAGGTGATGAAGGGGCATCACACGTTTGTTTCTCCCCTCTCCAGTTTTTTAGACAAATAGGCTGGTCCCCCCAAGTTTTCAGTTTTTATTTACTGTTTTAATAACAAATCTAAAACAAGTGCTGAATTTATTAATGTGAAGTAAAACTCTGGATGCTGAATTAAGAAAAATGAAAATTACCCAATTCATTATTCTGATTATCCAATTTGTAAAATTAGACCTCACACATAGTTGACATATAAGGTGTACTAAATGTCACACGAGGGTCACACTAAAATTTTTGAGATACAGCTAAGTGGTACAAGTTAAACTTGCCAGTTCTTAGAAGTGTTTAAAGTACTCTTCTCCAACATCAATGCACTTTTATAGGCGAATTTTCCAAAAATTAAATGCTTCAAGCCATCCATTTCTTGGAATCAATGAAAAATATGCTTTTATAGCCTCATCAATCTCATCTTTGGAATGAATGAGAACAATTCCCATTCAAAAAATTTTTTAGATTAAAAACTAGCAAAAAGTCACACATAGCAATATCAGGAGAATAGGATGGGTGTTCTATCACTTTGATGTTTTTTTGTTCAAGAAGTTCGACTGTCATTCTAGCTGAATAATATTGTCATGGTGAAGCATGAGTCCCCTAACATTCACTTCCTGAAGAATTTCTGGAAGACTCTTAGTAGTGTACCAGTTAGCTGTAACTGTCTTCTGTTCCTCTAGCTTTATTGCATTGCCCAGACACTGTACTTCTGAAGAACACAGCATACATTACTTTTTTCATTTCTCATTGTCTTTTTACCATTGTTGGTTTGGGGTCATTTTCAAAGATCCATATACTTTCTTGACATGTTGGAACGCCAAAAAACGGTATATATGTTTCATCACCAGTTATGATTTTAGAAATAATGCGGTGTCCACCATCATTAAGTAATTTTAGGGTTTCTTTACTGATTCTGACACGCTCCACTTTTTTTGTGTTCTGTTAAATTATGGGGGACCCAATGACAAACTAATTTTTTCATATGCAATTCTTCATGAATAATTTTATGTATAGTTGAGGATCCAATGTTAAGTTCCTTCTATATCATTTGATAGGTACAGTGATTATCATCGATTAACATTTTTTGAATGGCTGATGCATTTTCTGGGATTATGGCTGGTAAAGGTCTTCCTGTGTGTTCTTCATCCAGGAGAGAATTTCGATCTCTTCTAAACTCTGTAAACCATCTGAATACAGTGGCACGAGATGGAGCATCATTTCCATATGCTAATTGTAGATGTTGAAGACATTCGCCTTGATTTAGCCCCACTTTAAAATCATAGCTCGATAATGCTCTTGCATCAACTCCATTTTTTTTCTTTCAAAATGTATATGATATCTAAATTGTAATTGTTGCCACAAGTTATCGTCTGTGGACATAAAAGAGTTTAAATTTAAATATCCGACCAATAATTTTTTTCTAGCGCATATATTCTGCCCCTTTTTCAAAAATTTCAGTGTGACCCTTGTATAAGGAGAGAGAAAAAAAAAAATTGGAGAGAGGGGAGCCTGGGTCTGGCAATTATCCCTCCTTTTTTTTCATGTATTTTAATTTTTCGTTTTCAAGTATCTTTAAAATGGGCAAAAATTCCAGTAAGACTTTTTAGCAATGTGTAAAATTCCATTGTTATATTTTACTATATCTGAAAAATTTATCCTTGGAAATGCCTGACTATTTGAGATCTAATTTAGTACTCTCGTGACTATGAAATGGTATATCATGTTCTGTAATTTCTTTGTGCTGCTAGGAAAAAATTGTTAAAGACAATGTTCGCAAATGATAAAACATTTTGAACTCTTGCTCACAGGTTTTGGACCTTTTACCATCTACAAGCCCTTCCAGGCTTTGAACTTTTCAATTATTATTCAATAAAGAATTATGTATATTCATTTTTACATGCGTTATATAATATAAACTTTTAATTTTAATTATTTAAATGTGCTTTTTAATGAACATGACCTGATGAAATATGTGCCATTAACATGATAGAAATAAACTACAGGTTATAAAATTAATCTTTTATTAAACAGTAAGACATAAAAGAAATCAAAAATGTTCTTTTCATAAGCCAATGCATAAATGCATATTTTGTACCAAACTTTTTACAAAGGATTCAGCATACTCAACATAAAGAATTATCGACACTTAATTTTTTTTTATAGAAAAGGTAATGCATATCAAGAATATAATAATATATGTAATAAATATGATGATAAAAAAAATTGATGTGAGCAGCACTTAACTTTCCCTTCATAATGCAATAACTTCATTCACAGTGAAGTAATGATGTATAAGGTTCATGGCACAATGTTTTTAGCGTTGAATTGTACATTCGTATTCAGTATTTTTTTTGGATGACAACATGTAAAATTATTTTGAGTACCCAATTAATTTATATTTCATGCAAATTTAACTTGATAATTGGAATTATTGCTAACGTCCATTAAGTAATATAGTACTTATTAAATGATTTTAATAATTAGTAATATTGATATTTTTTTATAAAAAAACGATGTTTTAAGTTCCAAATAATAAATTCCTGATATTCAAATTTTAATGTTTCTCATATGTTAATAATGCATTTAACCTTTCATTACTTACCTTGGAAAGGCAAATCTCATTATTAAGACTATCATTTAATCATTGCCAGATGTGTGTATAAATTAAACCTGTCATACGATGGGGGTGCATAAATTTAAAAGATTCTCTTCCATGTTTTGTCTTCTAGCATGTATGCTCGTGATATCTTTTAATACATGAGAGCCATGCATCTAATTAACCCAACCTCCTAATCAATATTATTAGTTCTTATAATAAAATCTATCAAAGCATGAGTACTATACCACTTCGTACGAAATGCAATTAATTTATGACATCTTAAGAGTCCTAAACCACCTAACAGCAACACCACAAACAGCAAAGCTTGCAATATTTTAAATCAAGAATATTAATTCTCCTAAAGTAGCAAGGAATATTAAAAAAATTGAACTTTATTTTCTCAAGTTATTGAGTTTTCATTAATTTGGCATTATTTTCGTCAAATATCATTTTTGCCAATTTGGCAACATTTTCAAAATAAAAATGTATACAGATTGCGAGAAGGGATATTCCTATATACTAAACTAGAAGTGAATACCTGGCATTGCTTGGTATTTAAAATGTAAATTTTTTATTAAAATTACACCAGAGCATACAGAGAATTCTTGAAAACCAAACATACCAAGACATGTTATAGTGAAAAATTATTATTCAAAATTGCTAATTGCCGATGCGCTTTCAAAATAAATTGCTTGCTATAATTTGCAACACATAACAACTAAAGTTAATTTGTTTTAAAAACTAATCAAAATGTTTCATTTTAGAAAACAATTTAAAACACTAGCAATAATATTAAGACTTCTTTCTGGAAGGCAAATATAGTTTATAACACTAATAGAATTTTCTCGTTCCATCTTTATCTTTCAAAACTACATCGCCCTGTTCTATGTGCTCTTTATAAGGATATCCTATACATAGACATGTCTGTAGAACATGGTTAAACAATTCGTGTGAAACATTATTAATTGCAATGGCATGGGAAAGCTAGCTAAAAAATTATAGTTACTCTTATTACAGACATTTTCAGTTTTGAACTAGGTAACTAAAGCCAGCAGTGCAACTAGGAAATTTAGTCCCTTGAGCAAAATAGGTAAATGGCCCCTCAAAATAAGTGTTTAAGAAATGCTTTTTTTGTGGGGTGGGGGAGATTACATTTGGGGGCCCAAAATTTTAGTTTTGAGAAAATTAAATTTTAGCATTTTTATTTGGCGAGGGCAGAAAACATTTTTATGGGAAAATTTTTTAAATTTTTGGTATTTTCTTTAAAACTTTTTTTTTCTTTTGCTCTTCTTTTTGAAGCTCTGATAGTTTAACTTCAACTTTTGTCAACCATAGCTAATTGAATAAAAATTGTTTTTAAATGTGTTTGAGAAGCTATTCATAACTTCAGCTTATATTAAAAAATCATTAGAATCTTTGGCTATTTACATTTTGTTTTATTCCTCACTTTAATTACTTAATGTACATGCCAGTGTCTGACGTGAGTGCCCCTTGCAGGCAATTCTGTACACACTCGAGTGTAACATTGGCAACTGAGATATTTACTAAACAAATTTTTGCCTGCAGGTTCCAGACATAAGCAACCTGTATATCATTGCTTTTTCTGTTAGAAAATAGATGGTGCTAGCAGTATCGAATTACTAAAATAAAATTACCATTATTTTGAATTACACTTTGTGGTAATTTGCATTTATATTCAGTGTAGTGTGTGTTACATAGGGTAGATCATGTTATGTTATTGCTATAATGAATAAATGTATCAATACATGAATAATAATGAAAGTGTTGCATCTGAATATGCAAATTTATCGGAAAGTGGATCTGATGAAAGTTCAATACTGATGTTGAATTTAAAGAAATCAGTGAGGATGTAAACATTTTAGATTTGATTAGAACTTAGTGTGCTATTTGAACAAATCAGCCAGTACCTGCAGCACCAAGATTTCTATTTGTAGGAGTTCCTGGTTGTACTTTTACATTGCCAGGAGAACAAGATGCAGAATGGTGAGATAAAGTTGCAGAAATGCAACTTTATCTCACCATGGAAATTCTTTACAGTATTGTGAAGAAACCCGAAGAATGAATGTATTGAACAACAGCAGAAGTGTTTGAGACATTTGTCTTTTCCAATCTTCAAAGTTACCAAAGATATGAAATTCAAAGATTTTTGCATTTTGCTGATGAGGAATCCTGTGGTGCAGAAACTCATCCACAACCTAAATAAGATATGGTTTGTTTTAGAGAATATAAATAACAAGTGTAGTTCTGTATATGTTCCTGAAAGAGATATCAGTATTGATGGAAGTTTGATGCTGTACAAAGGGAAATGATGCTGTTTAGGAAAAATCACATTTTTAGGGACTTAAGAAAAATCACCATTTTAGTATTTCTTTTGAGAAATTCACTTTTACTTTTTTTGTAAAATAAAAATAAAATCTCAATTTTAACAGCAACAAAGATAATAAAGGAAAGAAACAAGATATTATTGCAGAAATTGCAATGGAGGAATATGCGCCATGCTGTGTTGTGTTTCGTGTTGTACTACCCTCAATTAAATTTTTAATTTCTCGTATATTATGTATGTAAATAAATAAAATATTTTGAACAGAATGTCTTCTATAAAAATTTGAAATAACTATTTTTAACATATAAAGTCATAATAGCATAAATAATAATTTTGTTTTTAATCTTTACTTTTCATTAATAGACAGTAATATTCTTTAAGTTAAATTTCTAAAATATATATATTATGTACCATAATTTACTTGTAATTTCGTGTACTTAAATTTGTTTTTTATTAATATTTTAAATTTTATTGAAATTTCAGTAAAAAGGGCTTCAAAGTTCGTTCCTTTGGTTCTGGGAATCAAGTTAAGCTACCTGGACCAGCACCTGATAAACCTAATATTTATGACTTTAGTGTTTCATATGAACAGATGTATCAAGATCTTCTATCCAAAGACAAAGCATTGTATCCTTTATGAATTAGATATTTTATGTTTTTATTTGATGTTAAATAGCAAGCTTTATAGTAGACTTATCTGATTTTTGCTTTTATCCATTTGACACCAATACTCCTATTTTAAGAACAAAGCAATAACAATTTTTTCTGTAATCCTGTGTGTTTAGATCACTATAATTTTTTCAGATATATTGATTAAGAGAATGAAGGAAAAAATTGTGCTTTAAATTTACATTTTATCAGCAAAATTCAAGTGCAAAAAAAACAAACAAAAAAACTCACATTTTTTGTGTGTTCCACCCAATGAATTTATATAAATATAGTATGAAATTTTTTTAAGGGGTAATATTTAAAAATATATATTTGCTTTTGCTGATGTATAGTAGTTTTTTAATTTGGAAATCGATATTTAATGACTTTTTGAGTGTTTCTATTGCTTTCAAATGGAGGCATTACTGCTTATCACTATATTTAATAAAACTTATTCTTTCTATATAAGTATGTGTTATATAGTGTATAATTACCATATAAAAGTTTTTCTTCACAAGATGTTTTATAGAGTGATACAATGGGCTGACCGAAAGTCACTGCTTGCTACATTTTTTTTAGTTAATTGTTTTCATTATTTCATGTCATTTCCATTACTTTGTTCAAATTTATTTCTATTTTGGTTTTTATTGTTGCGATTTGAAATAAGTCAGTGCAAAAAAAAAATTAATATGGAAATGAAATTTGAAATATTAGAGTGTATGAATACATGCAAATAGTTATGACATATAATAAACTTGTTATTCACAAAATCATTGCAAATTCCAGCACTATTATTTCAGAAATTATTTTTTTTATATCATATTGAAATAAACTACAACAATAAGAACTTTCCAAAAATTTGATATAGAATTATATCCTTGAAGAGTTGTTTTATTATTAGATTTTTCATCAATCTGTGCCTGAAAGTTTTATTTATTAGATATATTAGGTTGACTTATGGGGATTTTTCTTTCATATACCTTTATTCATTATAAGTAGAATAAATTACCTGACATCATCTGGGTCCTAAATAAGTGCTCACTACTTAAATAATACATTTAGAGAATCATCTCTTCAAACTGCATCAATTCTTTCCATCAAATCATTTTCTTCTTTAGTTTCAAACCAAACCCCTTTGCATGCGCTCTGCAACTGTGAAAAGCAAGAAAAAATAAAAAAATGGTCCTTTCTCTATGAGAAAAAGTGTGTTTTAAACCACACAGTGAGTATGGGCATGCATAGTCCATTAAAGTAATAACTCTGCTCAACATAAAAAAACTCATGGGATACTGATATATGTAAAAATCATGTTAAAACATAAAATAATGTTATGAATATGTTAAACATTTCTCTGTATTTTGTTTATTTTCAAGGTAAAACAACCTCTACATGCAATCATTCCTATTACGTGAAAGTAGAGTTGCCATACCTTTTCAGGACAAAAGAGTATATAAGGAGGTCATTGCCCAATCATATAGAGTTGATGTGATACTATCAAACTGAATTATGAGATATTAAGGTTATCAGCTATTTTGTCAATTAGTTGAGCATTTAATTTCTATTTTATTAGGCCTGATAGTTGTTTAGTAATTTTTAAGATAGTTATTAAGCTATTCGCTATATATTGTTCTTGTGTATGTTTATTATGGTACTTTTAAATAAAAGTGTTAATCATCCAGAAATTTGAACATCCTGAGAGTACACCCATGATTCCAGAAGATATGTCATAATAACTAAAATATTGATTCAAATTTTTTTTTAAATCACACTGAGCCATATTTTTCTTTGTACCAAAGTACCTCTGTACCAAATTTTGTTGTTGCCTGACTCTTAAATTTCTCATTACAAGTGACGCTTTTTATTATGTGAGATATGTTTGATTTGTTTAAACTTCAAATTGTCACTTTCTCTTCTTAGTACCTCGTATGTACAAATAATAAACTATCATATTAAGGAATGTGAAAAATTGTACTCAAGATTGATATCTCTAATAAATTGTACAAACTGTGAGCAAATCATATTCAAAGGTGGTTAACATTACTTTTAAACTTTTGCAATTATAAGTCACATAGTATAATAAATATTATACAATTGGGGGAAAAAAATGAGGATTTGTATTGTTTAAAACTTAATGTCTGCAGTGGGGATGCTTTCTTATTGTCTACCTTCTCCTCTGATAGTTTCTCAGCTACTCCTTGCTGCTGCTCCATATGGATATTCTCGTCATTGTCCAACTCCAGGCCCATGGACATCCACAGAGACACAATTTTTTCTACCATTGAGGCATTATGTACAAGCTCCTCCAAGTCTAGCTGATACAAATGCTGGCAAGATATTTATCTAAGATCACAACGTCCTATGATAAATTTGGTCTCAGGCTTTGTATATAATCCTCAGGCAGTGAAGTATATTGAAATGATCTTTCCAAAATTTCTGAGGATTAGTTGTGTCTCTGAAGTCACCTCAAAGCATCTTTGGAAAAGTGCTTTTGTGTGAACTTCTTGAAATTAAAGATGACTAGTTAAGGAGTAGTGGGGGGCTGGGACTAGAATTTCGCCTGGATGAAACAGCCATGTTCAGCACCAAAATCTTCCAATCCTTTTAGTTGTATTGTTCAAAGATATTGGAAAGCTGGTAGGCTAATGGCTAGTTGTCAAATGCCTAGCATTTGTAAATAAATGCTGGCAGGGGTGTATTTTAGAGAGGTGTTTAGGAAATTCACGCCCCCCCCCCCCTCCCCCTAAAATTGAAGATTTTCAAAATATTTCCTAAACACACATGGGATAAAAAAAAAGATCTACTGAATCATTCAGTTTGTCGTTCTGAAATCCTTGAAGTGGAAAAACAACCTATTTTATCCCCCAATAAATAAATAAAAAAAAATAATAATTATAACATGGAATACGTACGTGTTGAGGTTTTAAAAGCTAAGAATTAAAAAAACAGTTCTTTGGCTACTGCCTCACTTCAGTAGGAGGGAAATTCTCCTACTGCAGTACAACCCGAAGTCTCCAAATTTGGAAAAATTCCAGTTCCTGAAGCTGGCAGAAGAAGCTAAGATTTAGTGACAAAAGCCAGTTGTTTAGTGACTAGAGGTCTCCACGGGTCTAATTTAAAAATTTATCTGGCTCAGAAAATATTAAGATTTGACTCGGCCACAGCCAAAGAATTTTTTTTAAATAATTCTCCTGAACCTAACCAGTCTTGAAAGCATTCAAAGCCAGCCCTAATGCTGTGGGTTTTATAATGAAATTCAGCTGTTTGTGTTTGCATTAATAAAGTGGCTAAGTTAATTAACAAGTACACCTAATAAGCAGCAACTGTTGTATTTAATATGGCTAAATGCAGATATTTTATTTTGATGTAAACTACATTTGTTTTGACAGAGTTGTTATAATTTGACTGTTTTTATAAGTGTTTGAAATAAATGTTATATCTCTGATAAGGTATCCTGTAATATGTTTAATTATTATAAGAAGACATCTTTAACAAATTTAGATATACTCAAAATGGATTACTTCATATGCTTGACCGTAATAGAAGGATCAAGACACATCCTGAAAGGTTTCAGTCTTGTTATGAAACATTTGATGTCATATTTACTGCAGAAGAACGTGTTTATGATCAAGTTGTTGAAGGTTTGTATGTCTAAATATGTTTTTGACTGATATTGATACAATACTTTTGCAGGTTAACATAAATATGTTCAGGTATGTTTTCTCTTATTTTCAAGTTAACGTTAGAATATAGTATGTACTCATATTCGAATTTTCAGTTTGTATTTATGTGTTATGATGCGATGTATAACCCTAAGAAAATTCATTCAATTATATTGAATAGTTGCTGAGAAATCAGTGTTTTTGTGTAAAGATAAATTTGGACACCAGTTTATTTTCCATTTATAATACACAGTGTGTTAGTCATTATTTTGAAAAATAAATGTGTATTACTCAGTTCAAAAAATATTTTCTTAATTCTGTATTTGAGTAAGGGATGCTTTACTCAAAAGCAGAATAAAAAATCTGATGTGGGCAGCACATGACTTTCCCTGCAGACTTATATCCATGTTCTCTTTATTTTAATTAAATTTATTTCACTTTTAATTCAATTTTCGTTCTCATTTCATAACCGGACTTATTTTCAAAGGTGGCGTAGAGAAAATACGAAAAACTAAAATATCTCGAGAATGGCTAGTCCTAATGTAATGGGGTTGGTCTTATTCTTTTCTTCGCTAAAAATTACGTATTAAACAAGCATTTAATGGATATATTTGAGCATACGTAGTTCATTTTTAGATTTGGATGATTTTTGCGGGCCATTCTGCAAAAAAAGGCAGGTTATTTTTTTCTTAATCGTACCAAAATCTAATCAGCACCAGGGTGACCTATACGTGACTTATCTACCGAATTTTGTGAAATTCGGTCCATTAGTTTTTCAACTACAGTGGATACAAGCTTTTGCGGGCCATTTCACAAAAAAGGTGGGTTCTTTTATTCCGAATCGTGCCCAAAACTAATCAGCACCAGCCCTGCCCACAAGTGACTTACCTACAAAATTTTGTGAAATTCGGTCCATTAGTTTTTTAGTTAGAGTGGATACAAAATCTGCACAGACAGACACACACACAGACGTCATGCTAAAAATGGTTTTTTCGTATTCTAGAGGTCTCGAAACGTGTTGATCCGTCGAAAACTCGAGTTGCGATTTTCGGCATGATTCCAATACTTTCCCTATACATTACCATGTATGGCAGGGAACGTAAAAATCTATTAATTCTGTATTATTGTCATTCAGGTCTTAACAAATTCATGGCTAATAATGTAATTTATTCAACTTTGTACACAGTTGGAAATGTTAAAATCCTGTTTCTATTTGTAAAGAAAGTGCGTTTATTTCTTCCTCTTTCAGAATTAGCCAGTCGGTCGCCAAAAGAAATATCTCCTGTTCACATTATCAATATAGATGTCCAAGATAATCATGAAGAGGCTACTATTGGAGCTTTTTTAATATGTGAAATGGCATCAAGGGTAATTAAAACTTGATATAATATTTTAGAACTTTTGAATGTTGGCGTTTTGTGTATGTGTGTGTGTGTGTTTCTTCTTTATATTAACTGTTAGATTGAGTCTGATTTCTTTTCTCAATATTTGTTTTCGTACCTTATAATTCAAGTGCTATACAGTTTCAATATGTAAATCCATCTGAAAATTCATACGTTAATCTGTCTGGAAATTTTTCTTCCAGGAATGTTCAGTTAAAAGTCACATAAATAACATTTGATTCGCTTGTGAAAAGTTGTTTAGCATATGTTATTCCCTATATTTCATTTGTATAATTTTTTTAGTCACTTTGAAACCAAATTTTGTGCACTAAATACAGTAAAGTCTCTGTTAACTGTATACTCACCTGCAGGTTAAATATTTAATAATGCATTTCATAAGTTTTAATTATAGATGTCTACTAACATATAAAGTTTAAAAATTTCATTTACTTTACTTGATCTTCTTGCACTTGTTATTCAGTCTGAATTTGAATTACAACAGAAATCAAAATGTGTTTTCTCTATATTTTGAGCTCCTGTTAAAATATCAGATACTCATGCTCTCTCTTATTTGTGTCTTAAAACATAAAAGTTTCTGTTGTCATTGCAAGTCTTATGACAATTTTGTATTAAATTTTAACTACTATATTTGCACATACATTGTAATAACTAAGGTACTACAATGTTATATATCATCAGCTTTTAAAGGTGTAGTTAATTTATTCAACAAGTTAATTTGTGCAAAAACATTATTGATCATCAAATGCGTATCTTAATATCAATAATGATTATCCTTCTGTTACCAAAATGCTGCTTATCACCTGTCTCAACAATTACCTTTTAGAATAAAATAGAATAGAAATGGGGGGAGGGGGTACTAGGGTTCAATCACCACAAGAAGTGTATTTTGCAATCATAATCTCAGTTTCCGAGGAGCACAGACAGAAGAAAGTAAAGTACGAGGCATGTTTTTTAAGTAAGTACCGTTTTGAAATTAAAAAAAGACGTGCAAAGATATCGCAATAATTTTATTTCTACATGAAAGCCTGTACCTTAATCTACTTTTCTACATAATTTCCGTGAATATTGAGGCACTTGTCATAACGTGGCACCAGTTTTTGAATACCCTCCTCATAAAATTCTGCCGCCTGACTTGTTAACCACTGTATCACAACTGTTTTGACTTCGTTATCGTCTTGAAGACGCTGACCACCCAGGTGTTTCTTCAAGTGCAGGAACAAATGGTAGTCGCTGGGTGCCAGATCAGGGCTGTATGGAGGATGATCTAGAGTTTCCCATTTAAAAGATTTGATGAGATCTTTGGTCCGATTAGCCACATGTGGACGGGCATTGTCATGCAGCAAAACGATACCCTTACTCAACTTGCCACGTCTTTTGTTCTGGATTGCACGACGCAGATTGTTCAATGTCTCACAATAAGACGCTGCATTGATTGTCTCATTACGAGGCAGAAACTCCACTAGCAATACTCCTTTTTTGTCCCAAAAAACTGTGCACATGATTTTCCGGGCAGAAATTGTTTGCTTAAACTTCACTCTTTTGGGTGATGATGAATGTCGCCATTCCATGGATTGTTGTTTTGATTCTGGTGTGACGTAGGCCACCCATGTTTCGTCACCAGTAACAATTTGTTCTAAAAAATCTTCACCTTCATTGTGGTACCGCTCAAGGAAAGTCAATGCACTGCCTAAACGTTGGGTTTTGTGCAAATCCGTCAACATTTTTGGAACCCAACGTGAACACAATTTCCGGTAATTCAAGTTCTCGGTCACAATGCGATACAAAACACTACGAGAATATTGAGGAAACCAGTCGCACATTGATGAAATTGTAAAGCGTCTGTTTTCTCTCACCTTTTCTTCCACTTTCTGCACCAAATCTTCATTAAAGACCGAAGGACGCCCACTCCGTTCTTCATCATGCACATTTGTGCGGCCATCTTTAAATGCTCTCACCCATTTCCTTACCATTCCATCACTCATAATGTTTTGTCCGTAAACTTCACAGATCTCACGATGAATATCGATCGGTTTTACGCCTTTAGCACTAAGAAATCGTATAACAGCCCGTACTTCACAATCGGCGGGACTCACGATTGTCGGAGGCATCTTAAACACTCAGTAAACAACGTATACAATGAAGAATCAGACTGTAATGGCGTCAGTGCGTAGACAAGAGATGTAGGTAACCAGCGCGCATGCGCGGAACGCCGACCGTAGCGCTGCGGCGGCGGAATCGCAAAACGGTACTTACATAAAAAACATGCCTCGTATATGAGAGGTATCTGATGGATCAGTTGGCTCCATGAAGTGTGAGCCCAGATGCTCAAGTCTGAGATAAGCGAAAAAATTACATTCACACAGAATATGAGCAGGAGTTTCTCTTCTGAATAATGGCATCCCCTATAGATTCGATACCTATTCGAATCAAATCTGTTGAGGCAAAAATGTCTTGTAAGATGACCAATAGCAATCCTAATTTTCTTCTTATCTATCCAAAGTAACTCATTAGTTCTTCTGGTAAAGGGTCTTTGGTTAATTTCTTACCCTTGTCTTTGACCCTTTTTACTAAGCCAAAGGACTTCTTTTTTGGCCATCATCTTGGTTAAGAAATTTTTTACTATGCATATGGGACGGCAGATAACTAGTTCAGGCTTGTTTGCCCCCTTTTTACAAGGCTATCAGCCTTTTGATTGCCCTCAACATCTCTGTGATCAGGTGCCTAGACCAGTTGAATTCTTCTAACAGATCAATCAGGGCTTGTAGGCGGTTCCAAACAATTTTAGAGATGATAGTGCAATGATTGAGAGTAAAAGAACCACCGGGCTATCGGAGGAAATCTGGATATGCTCTCTATTGTAGGTCCTGGGCCAAGAGACTACCGAAGTTTACGTTAGCACATGTCTGAAAATCATAGTATAAATAAATTCAGTATACAAGGTGTCCCAAAAACATTGACCTTGGCTCTTATTCCTTAAATATTGATTTTAGACATATATAATAAATTACAAAGTTGTGTAAAAAAGTGTACAGAATTTTATGAAATTGATAAAAATTTTCAGGGGATTAAATTTGAAGAAATACAAAATTTTAACTTTTATACAGCCCCTGTACAAAAACACTTCCAATGAGTAAAATGTGCCCTATACACTAATAAGGTGATGTACAAAATTTCAGCATTTTATCATAAAAAGTCCCAGAGATATGTTTAAACAAAGTGCAAATGACAAGAGTGCAAACAAGAGCGCAAATGACTAAAAACAGAAATGCATCGTAGGCAAATAATATCTGTCTCTTATCTTTAATGGATCTTTGGCATGAATGGAAAACATTTTGAACAAGCTTTGTAATCATTGTGTAAAGTTGTGTATGTCATCATCAAGTTATTATTTCTACACAGTGTCGATACTTTTGTACCAATAAATAACAAAATTATTATTTATGTAATCATTGTTTTCTTTCGTAATTTGTGTATCACTCCTGAAACGCGATCTGCTGACATGATTTTCCCCCTCTGAGAACCCATGTCGATGCATCGAAAAGTGGTTTAAGTCAGCACTGTCTTTATAAATCTCTGGAACTTTTTATGATAAAATGCTGAAATTTTGTACATCACCTTATTAGTGTATGGAGCACATTTTACTCATTGGAAATGTTTTTGTACGGGGACCATATAAAAATTTAAAATTTGCATTTCTTAAAATTTAATTCCCTTGAAAATTTTAATTGATTTCATAAAATTCTGAACCTTTTTTTACTCTGTAATTTATTATATATGTCTAAGATCAATATTTAAGGAATAAAAGCCGAGATCAATGTTTTTGGGACACCCTGTATAATCCTGTAGTTAATACCCCATTTTTTTGCCGAGAGTTCCTTTGCTTAAGCTCCCCATGGGGAGTGGGAACCATCCATACATCTCAAAATACCTCTCTAAATGATGTCCATTTCATTAGCATCAATCTTGTTTTCTTGATAGCTTTCTTTAATGATAACCATCTTTATAGTGGAGACAGCTTTACATAGATAATAAAAAATAATTAGTAACTTAAGTGGAAAACAATTAGTAATTTAGTTTTCATCACCATAGTTCCAAATATACTCATCAAAAGTGTAATTGCAATACCATGAAGGAATGCACGTAGCCATGTGCAAATCACTGTACTGGTAGAAGAGAGTCATATGCAAATGATTAAAAGAACAAACAAAGGTATGCAAAAGAAACCTGTTTATTCAGTAAAGAATGTGCCCCCCCCCCCCCCCACACGGGCGGCTATACAGGCTGCTAAACCGTGAGGCATACTATCGATGAGGCTATTGTTGCCTAAGGTAATCCTTGCCAAGCAGCGTCCGCTGAAGCACCCAGTTTGTTTACGGTATGTACTGGTGGTCCCTGGTGCATCTAATGTCCGATAAGGGTCTACACCTGTTCAATGGGACAGAGATTCGGTGAGGCTGTCAGCCAGGAAAGGATGTGAATTCCATTCAGGTTGTTGAGAGTTTACTGTGTGGTATGGCATTAACTTGCAGATCCAGGGATGGCCGAACCACAGGCATCACAACTTGTGTGATGTTTCAATCTGCTGCCAGATTACCTGCAATGTGCACCAGAACTGTTCGCTGATCGAACATGATACTGTCCCAAACCATGCAGCCTGGTGTGACGTTCGATGATATAGACTGGTAAGTGACATTCCCCCGAGAAGGCACCACACCTGTTTAGGACTATCATTCCTCCATAGGCAGAAGTAAGATTAATTCGTAAACAATACCCGATGCCATTCATTGGTCCAGTTGCAATGATGACAACACCACACCAGATGTGCATTCTTGTGTCAAGCACTTAATGGCACCACAGTGGCTGGCCGCCATGCACGCAGCTGTACTTTATGCAACTTGTTGCAAATGGTTTGTGTGCATGCAGGTATAACCATTGATGGTAACAGGCTGTTTCGGATATCACTTGCTGTTGGGAATGGGTCTCAACGAGCCATTCAGCAAATCTGCCAGTCTGTGCTCTATCGTGCACCTGTTTGATCCATTCTCTTTTCAGCTTGTTCTCTTATGTTCTTGTGTCCATTGTGTTACACATCGCTGGATGGTACTCATCTTGTGCCCAACACACATGGCATTTGCATGCAGTGACAAACTCTTGTCACGCATCTCCAAGATACGGCCTTGTTCCCCAGTTTTTAACTGCTGGTATACAGCTCGCTGATGTATTTGAGGCGTCACTTTTTCAAAAGTTTGATTTCTGCAAATCGTCGCTGATAGCATTTATGTCGCTGATAGCATTTATGTCGCTGATAGCATTATGACGAGATGTCTGCTGGTTTTATCTCCCGAAACCCCATGTGACTTGATACTTACCTGATACATTATCACGTGACCTGATACATAAGAAAATGTAATCATTTGCATATGACTCTATCAGTACTGTGATTTACATATAGCTACATTTATTCCTTCACAGTGTTGTAATTTCATTTTTGATGAGTGTAGTAGTCAATAAAATATATTGCAGCAGCTGTAAACACAAATTCTTTTGCGACAGTAATGGAAGACAAAGTTTTATGATAAATAATGTTCTGTTTCAGTGAATTGCTTTTATTTTAATATATTCATTATTATAACAAATTATATTTATTAGTTACTTTTAAAATTTATTTCTTGAAGGATTGTTCTAAAATACTAATTCAGCAAGTTTCTCAAATATAAATTTAATATGGGGTTTTCTATTCTTGCAACTAACAGTTTATTTGAATAACTGCATTAACAAAACAAACTTTGGCTATTTATTTCTATTTAATTTATTTAATTGATTTTTAGATGTCAGAATCAGAAGATCTTGACAACGATATTGATGAGCTACTACAAGAATTTGAAAGTAAAGCACAACGGACCATACTACATACTGTTCAATTTTATTGACGTGTGCTATGCCTTCATTATCTTTTATATACAAAAAGAGTGTATTTATTGACAAAATCCGTGTTACATATGATATTGAGGACTTCCATATATCTTTACTTTTAAAGGTTTTTATTTCTGTTTGTCTGTTATGTTAACTACATATATGTGTATGTAAGATAAATTGTGAATTTTACATTTATGAATTGACTATACAATCATATAAAGCTAATGCTATTAATGAATAGACTAATCACAATTTTCACTATTTAACTTGTTCTGTCATTTCACACATTACCGTAGAATTCTGATAATATCCTTGGTCTCTTTTTTTTTTCAAGGAAAATTTGGAAAAATACATTAAAAAGTATAATTGGATTTACTTAAAAAGAGAAAATAAGTGGGACATTAAGGGTTAGATGAATTTTCAAATACAAGAGAGGGGGGGGGGGGGGGAGACTACAGTTCACTTTTGGATAACAAACTTGGTTTTAGCATCTATTCAAATGTTCTTTTCTTATGCAATCTATATTTTATTTACTATTAAATACAAATAAAAATTCTAACTGTGTCTGTAATTATAAAAAAAAAAGCTTAAACAGTTGGCTATCATGGCACAATGAGGTTGAGTTGAATTAAAAAGAAAAACATAGTACATAGTTACATCTTTTCAGAAAATCTATAAAAATACTCTCATTAATTGTATTACCCATGCAAAATCATTTAGTGAAAAGTGGTTTAGGAGATGTGAAAAAGTAAATATTATGGAACACTGCTTTCAAATTTTCAGGAGAAAATATATTTGAGTATGTGGGTATTATCAGAATTCTTCAGTAATTTGATAATTGGCAGTTTTTAATTATTTAACTTAACTAAGCAGTACAGAAGTTCAGCTTAAGACATCTTTTCAATTTCTTCAAATGAGTTAAAAAATGTTCTGCAGGTTTTTCCCTTTTCAAACATAGATGCTTAAAAGAGAAATGTGTGTGCGTTTTAGAAAATCAATTAACTAATTATAAACATATTTAATATTCATCAAAATATTACATACATGTATATACATTAATTGCACTTAAAATTAGCTTGGTTTTTTTTTTAATGCGCAAATATTCTAACATGCATCTTTACATTGTAAAAAATGAAAGAAATTCCAAAAATTAAACAAATTTTAAGACTTGAGAAATAAAAATCTGTGGGAGAGGATCGATTCTCTCTTAAGTCAGAATCTTAAGCTTTACTTTAGTGATGTACCCAGAAATTTTTCGCTTGAGAGTGAAATATTTTATTTAAATAAAATTTATTTGTATATGAAATGTGAGTGATGTGAAAATTTAGTTGTGAGTGAAATATTTTATTTAAATAAAATTTATTTGTATAAAATTTATTTGATATATTAACAATTAACAAAAACTTAATATCATGGCAACCATAAAATGCTATTAAAAATCCTTAGCAAGCTTTTTTGCAAACAGCACTATTTCATAAACAACCTTATAAGTTCAGCTTAAAAAAAAAAAAGTCTCCAAAAATTGGCTATTTTTCATGTATTTCTAATTTAGTTATTTATTTCAGAAATAAAAGGAAAATGTCTTCCTATCTAAACTTTGCTACTTTAATAACCACTATAAAGTCTTGGCTAAGCCAAAAACTAAGAGGGCAGACATCCACCATAAATCATCTTCATATATCAATTATATATGCCTTCGAAGAAAAAATAACATAGTATGTTTAAATTTTAAAAAACACATATAAACCATTTGCCATGCAGAGGAAAAATACTTATGTTTACATTTTTGAAAACTTATATAAGTCACACTGGACACCTCAATCTGAAAAATATGTTATGCTATTCTAATAGTCCCTATTTTTACAATCACACATCAAATACTAACAGGGAATGTGTATTCACATTGCCTGCCTTTCATTGCATTTTCTCCACTGCTTTTGGGTGACAACCACCCTCAAAAGCTATTCTGACAGTTGTTTCAAAATTAATGTCTGCA
Source organism: Amaurobius ferox (assembly GCA_951213105.1). Lineage (NCBI taxonomy): Eukaryota > Metazoa > Arthropoda > Arachnida > Araneae > Amaurobiidae > Amaurobius > Amaurobius ferox. Next base: position 133,232,999 of record OX578135.1, on the reverse strand, counting down.
AATTCTTTTATACTTCAAATAAGTCGACCAAACCCATTTATTTAATTTGAATTAAATTTGTGTATATTGCTAATAAATTAGTATATTTAAGATTAAAGAAATATTTCAGACCATTCGTTTAAAGATATTTTCTAAAAGGTGCTATTGATTTAATTTTATAAATTTAATAATTATATACTGAATTAAATGTTTTGAAACTCCAAAAGAGTTTGATTTCAAGTTATATTTAAAATTTGTGTTCATTATAGCAATTTACCATAGATCACCATGAGAATATTCATCCTAATAACCATATTTTAATGTTCACTTTAATTATACAAAAATTTAGATGTGGGTGTATATGCATAGAATCTCAGAAAAGGGTAGGGGGGTTGACTGAATAGAAGGAAAAGTGTTGTTACAATGCTGTGATTTCATTTTTCAATATGGACCCATATTAATGTAATTGTTTGGCTAATGTAGGGGTTGTGACCAAGATTAGAAATTAAAAGCAGAAAGTCAGACATCAATGACATCTAACCATTTTTGCCCAGTTCGCAAAATGGCATTCGCATTGGGTGCAATTTTGAAATTATTTTGTTTACATAATGTAACTCGCAAAATAAATAGCTTTTTATTAGCTGACCCACCATTGATCTGCTATGAAAAAAAATAGTTTATTGGTGGAATTTGTGTTAATATAAGTGATAGGTATTTAAATTTTTAAAAACTTTGTCTTCAAAACAAAATTTATAGATGTAAAATACGACTAATGACTGTTAATTTAGAACCTTGGTTATGATTCCCTTTCCTTCTGTTTATGCCATTATGAATGTTGCATTTGCACTTTCTTTGGGTACATCACTACGAAATTTAAAAATGCATTTTGCAAATTTCCATCAGTTCAAATTGCTAAATAGGAAAAAAATAATTTTTTTTTTTGATATATATACCAGCAGGCAAATATTTTGTTTGTAGATAAAAATACAAAGAAAAATCAAATTTTATATCTGGCTGCTGATTTTCAAACTTGGGGTATTATTGAATCAGTTATGTTTTTAAATTTGATTTATTAATTTTCACATTACTGTTTTAAGCTTACATTATGTTTTCATTATTTGAATTATAATACCATATAAAACTTAATCACAAAGTACTATTTTTTTTTTTAATATAAATACATCGTCATTCATTTAAATTCATTTATTCAATTCAATGTGATTACATAAATAATGAAAAATAATCTGTAGTAATTAAAAATAATTCGAAATGTCAAATATATTTTGTATAAAATGTTTATAAATACTTTTTTATTTGAGCATTTTTGTGTTTAATTTACCATAAACATATTTTTTTTATATACTACAGAAAATAGTGTTTATATATATATATATATATATATATATATATATATATATAAAATAGAAATGTAATACTACAGTGAGAAATTCCTTAATAATGGACACTTAAGAAGGAGAAAAAGGTGTTAAACAGAAAATTCCTCAAAAGCTTTAGCAGTAGTAATGCTCCAAAAGCTACTGCTTTTGACATTACTCTTTTCAAGTCCATTTCCTGCACTTTGCTCCAAGTATGTGGTTGTATTTTATGAGCTGTTGCGGAGCACATGCAAGTCAATGATTGCAAACTTTATTTTGTTATTAATTGCAATATAACAAGTTAGTGATTGACAAATAGAACAATTACTGATACCTCACTTTAAAATATAAAATAACAGATTATAACACTTGTGACAGCCCTGTCATTAGGACAACTGGGGTAACAAACATGATGTATTTTATATATGTTTTGAATTTGGTTTGTAAGTGATTTTAAACAACTATTTTGCATTTTATATATCTAAATCACTATCACCTTTGACACCCGATTATTTTTTTTTTAACATGAACAATTTGAAATTATACATGGTTCATACTCAATTTCTTAATTTTTCCAGAGAAATTTTCAGATTACTGCAAACAATATAATTAAGGATGATTACTATTTGTATATTTTTATGACAACAGATAATTAAACAAATTATTTGTTATCTATTACGACAAATAATTAAAGATCTACCTAATTAATGCAGAAAATATTTGGATAGCTACTTGGTTGCTATACCTGAAGAATTTTAATATTACTTACTTGTTACCTCCTATCTTACACAATAAAAGAGAAGATATTAACACTAACATTTTCAGTAAATAAATTTAATTTAATTGGCTTCATTGCAACATTTTTTTTTATAGTATTTCTTCATAAAGTTTGTCTTTGTATACTTTGTCAGTTGACAATCTTTTTTTTTTTTTTTTAAATTTTTGTACTAAAATTTTAATTTGATCTTTCATTTTCATACAATCCTTTGGTGTTTTGCCCTTTTTTCATAGCTTACAATGTTACATTGCCTGTCTTCTCTTATCTCCCTATATAGAGCATGGGCACGAGCGTAAATAAACATCCTGTATAGTAGAATGCTCAAAAATGTAAGGGCATTATTTTTACCATAGTGGGTAATGGTAAACTGATGATGATGGCAAATAAAAATTGAAACTGAACCCATGAATTATCGAAATTTACCTTTATGCTGAAAATAAGTTATTTAGAGCACTTGAGTAACAATATATGTATAACAATTTCATTTGCTAAAGTGCACTTTAAGTGAATTTACACCACTACTCATTTTTACTGTAATCACTAGCTAGCATTCTGAATATATATAAAGTAATAAATTGACTGAATATATATAAAGTAATAAATTTTATATATATAAAGTATTAAATTTTAGTAATATAAAGTAATAAATTAGTGTATAAATTTACTAGAAAATTCTACCGTGCATACACGAGTGAGAAGGGAAAGGTATTGAATTTTCTTAAAAAAGCTCTTATATATATTTTATTAAAAGCTAATATTTTATTTTCTGGTAAATTAAAAATATCCACCGAAGAAGATAAATTTAGATATATTCTACTAAAATTAGTTAAACGATTGTAAATTTCTAAAGTAGCTGTTAATGCAGAAATATTAATGAATTCCATACTGCTAATCATAAGTGTATTTTGTTTTGGAAACGTAAGTGCAAACTTATCCTTGTGACATCATGTGCCCATTCTCTATTAGGAGAAAGTAGCTGACACTGCCACCACTGTTTGACCAATTGTGTGTTCTTGGAGTTTCTCCGTCTTGTACCATGAAAACTGCAGTATACAAAAATATAAAATTTGGTACATTTGTGAAATATGTTAGAGGAACACTCATATAATCATTTTATATAAATATGAGATAAATCGTTTTTCGATTTAAACTTAGTTTAAAAAATATTTTAATGTCAAAGTTAAAGACAGAATATTTAAGCTGTGAGTTCATGTCCTGGACAGACTAACAATAGCAAGACCATGAATTTTTGCAGGCATGTACCTGCATAGTTAAATTTTTGCCAGAGTCCCTTTTTTTAAATTTCAATGCAGTTACTGAGTTATTCTACTTTTATGAAATGCACACAAAAATTATACCCAGTACACAGCACTTCTGTATGGGTGTGTCCATTGAGAGTTTCTCTGTCTCATACCGCAAAATCTATAGCATACAAAAGTATGAAATGTTGGTACATTTGTAGTGAAATGATAGGGGAGCATGTTGAAATAAACTTTTTTTTTTGGTTTGGCTTGAAATGCAGTGAGAAGGGGGGGGGGGGGGGCAAGATTTTTTTATATGGATCATCTTTTGTCTCATCTGCTTGGCTTATTGTGGATAAAGGTTTTTTTTTTTTTTCAATCTATTCAAATTGAACTGTTTTCTATATTTTTATATAAAATACTGTACATATATTTGAAAAGGCTACATTGCATACAGTTACAACTTAAAATGCAGTATTATGTTTGTGATAAAAAATTGAAAGCAAACCTGAAAATAGGTGTGGTGCCATATTGTTAGGTGTAAACTGGTTTTCACTTCACAACTCCACATAGCTGATTGGTTGGCTGTGTAGTATGACTGATTTGTCAGTTACTACAGAAGTTTGTTGTTGTTGAAACCCAGACCGTCCGACCTACCAGAAAGGTGTAAGGTAACTGTTTGGACGGTCGGGAAGTGCCACCCAATTTAGACCGGAACCCAGTGGGGGAGGCATCCACAGGGACCGTACCCTCCTTCCCCTACCACCAACCTCTCGGAAGGACTTACGGACCCACATGTTTAACGTGATCGTACTCCGCATGAACACGGCCACAGAAGTGTGTGAAATTGTTGTCTTATATAGAAAGATTTGCTGCAATTATCAACTGTTGCTTGATGAAGAGTTTAAAATTGGCCCAGTTCTTTTTCAGTTAGCTTGTGATAGAAAATTAATCTTTGTTCAAAGGTCAAGATTTAAAGCACAGTAGTTACCTCGAAAAATTAAAATTATATTAGTCAGTCATAACAAACAAAAGAAATTTCAATTTTTGAGATTTTATATTTATTGAAATTAGAAAGTTTAACAAAGAGGTTAAAAGTAATTCTGGGACAAACTAAAGAAAAAAGTTTTAGAGTTGCATGTCTGCACCTTCAAAATTTTAAGTCACATAAGTAACATTTTCACCAAAATTCAGTTTGCACAAGTCTTGTACAGTGAGCTCTGCCATACTTAAATTTAGAACTTGTGTGTGCACACTAATTATTAAATACTTCAGGAGAGAGAGTTCTTTAGCCCCCTGCTGAATTCACCAGTTAGCGATAAAAGATGCAAAAATAAAGTATTTGTCCAACTTACTGCTCATTTTTCAAAATGAATTTTCATAGTTTTCCAGAGTTACCCAGTTGTCTTCAGCAAGTTCAAGATAGAGCATACTGCTATTTTTAGAAAATTTTCACAAATTTTTTCTTTTTAATTAATTGATATTTATTATAAGTACATGAAGGCAGAGAACAATATAAAATTCCTCTAAATGTTTTATATAATTTTGAATGCATTATACAGCTTCAACTTTTAAATCAAATATTTATATCTTGCAAAGGAGTCAAGCTCAGCTATTAAAATTGTTTTGAAACTTGGCACTGTGTATTTTCTGATTCTGCAATATTACAAAAATGAAAAATTTGTCATTTTATTTATGTACCAAATTCGATTATAAACTTTCTAAGATTATATCTACAAATCAATATTTTTTCATAATTTTTTTTTAATTATAATGTCTAAGTTTCCTTTTCTAAATGTACGTTTTAGAACATAAACCTTTAAAATTAACTAAAATATGAAAATAAATTAGTTTAGTCAATAAGAGGATGGAAAAAGATAATTGTGTACTCTCGGTAACGTCCGAGAATGAAAATAAATGGAATTGCACAATCATACCTTTTATACGAAAATAATTAAAAAATTAAATTTTAGAATTAACCAAAATATGAAAATAGCCTAGTTTAAAAACTAATATGCAATAATAACATGGGCATGGATGGAAAAAGATAGTTGCATACTCTCAGTAACTCCCGAGACTAAAAACTGAATTGAGCAATCGTACTATTTATACGAAAATAATTAAAAAATTAACCTTTAGAATTATCCAAACTTTACTAATGTGCAAAGAGGATGGGGACATGGGAGGGAAAATATAATTGTGTATTCCCGGCAACGCCTGAAAATAAAAACTGAATTGCGCAATCACATAATTTAAGAAAATTTTTACTTGCACTATAAAAATAAAGTTTTATTACTCTGATATGGAATCATTAGAAGATGAAAATGGATGCAAACTGATACTTTTGGAATTAGAAATATATGGGGAAACACGTGAAAATTGGTGCATTTTATATCAGGCATTTTATTTGGTGCATGTGATTTATGAGTATGAAAATATTTTCTGCTCATAAAGTTACGGAATGCTGTTAAGGAAAAATTAGGTATGGCTAGGAGTGGGATGTAGAGGGCTACAATCACTTTCCTCTAGCTTATGACAGTGCTGTTAAAATTAGCAGATTCTTAAATAATGTATTCATTGTTTACAGCTAAAACAAGGTTTTGTATAAAAATGTCCTTCATAATTTAATTTAAAAAAAAAGACAAAACACAAGCAAGTTTAGTTAAAATAAACTTTATTGATATTTTGATGCTTAAGGTGTATAACATTGCAACCTTAATACAACTGGCTGATAAAAATTGCAATAGAAAAAAAATTCATTCAAAATGTAATTAAAATATGAAATATCTAACAGTCGTAGAAAAATAGACATGATCTGATCTCATAAAATTTTTTTATAAAGGAACAACTTCCTTCATACATCACATATAGAAAAATAGTATTTTAAAGTTAACTATTTAATACTGTTATCAATTATTAGAATGCAGTTAAACTCGGCTAACTTTGTAATTTAAGCATAATAGTAAATCTATTGCTGCACATTTTGCTCTTAATAGAAAAAAAAAATGCCATGCATTGTCGCATCTAAAAATTTAGCTTTCATTCAGCCACAGAATGCAAAGGTTTGGACTGCTATCTTCTATATCTGTAAAATAAAAATTTAATTTCGCAGAAAAAAAACTTTTTTTCTATTCTTGTAGAAACTTCTTTTTTTAGAAAGCTATAATGCTTTCTTCTATATAACAATGCTTTCTTCTATATAACATTATGAAAATATAAGTTTCTATTTTAAAATTTCACTTTTTATATTGTGTAAAATTAAGCAGTTTTTCCTTTCAATTGCCCTTTGATAATGATGAAAGTATTGTTTATGGGAAACAAATCTTGTGTTTTTTATTGTAATCTGTTCAAATAGCATCCCTAAAGGAGAAGATAAAGTGACTTATTTGAACTTTGAACTAGATTTTTGATGTTAATGATTTGCTCTTACTACATGTTTTAGTTTTTTCCCCCACTGTAAAAGCAGTTGAAAAATTGATGCTAAAATGAAGGTTTGTATTTAAAACAAAATCTTAATTAGTAATTACACGTTTCTAATTTTATTAAATCATAAAACATACACTTTAACAAATTTTAAAAATACTTCCAGTTAGTTTATTGAATTTTTCTAAAAACAAATAATATCAGAAACATGCAGGGGAGAAGTAATATTCTTTTGAAATATACTGCATTCATATTTTGCGGTTACATATGTTGCTTTTTGAGTGTATAAAGCGTGTGTCAGGATATAATAGGAATCAGACATTTTCTTTGTTGATGCCATTTTGAATGAATCCTTAAGATAGCAAGCTTTTGAGGAAGTCATTGTCATTTTGGGCAAGGAACATAGCTGTATTCACATATGTTTTTATTAAAATTCCAAGGTTTCACATACCGAAAAGACGTTAGATGTTCTCATACCAACACAAGATGCAAATTATCTAAAGAAATGGAGCACTTATCTCTAGTAACGATTATAATGTATGTTGTGTATGTAAGCTAAAGCATATCTTTAATTTATGCTTTGTTAATTTCTAAAAGGACTCTGGCTCATTTTAAAAATGAAAAATTAAGCACTGCTTACGTACTCAAATGCAACATTACCCATGCAACTATTTAACATTGTCAAAATAGGTATGTAAAAATGTAAATTACCAAAATTGACTAGTGTATATTTAAAAATAGAATGAAAATATCACACAAGAATAAATTATTAGATTTTGCAAAATTGTTTTTTCTTCATAACTATTCAACTAAACATTCACCCAAATATATACACAATTTTAAAGAGTATCTAAGGCATACAATAATTGAAAGGGCTTCGTAGTGAAAGTACAAAGGAAGTTGCAGATTTAAGAGCATTTCTTATCCTTTTTGTTACTGTGTTATATATATATAAAAAAAAAAGCTTAAAAACATTTGGCAAAAGATGAGGCACTAGTCTTTTTTTTTTTAAGAAATGCCTTTTTAAAAAAAAACCCTTATCTGTGATGCTTTTGTTAATATGTACTAAAAATTCAAATAATTTGCGATAGCATATTTCTACCAAAATTTTTGGAAAATTATGGATTTTATATTTCCCTGACTTTTCCGGGCTCTCCAGATCACCATTCATGTTTGAGCTCATTTTGAAGAGCATCCAAAGGATGTGATCAGCTTGGTCGATGGATGGAACTAGAGAGAGAGACACTCGCACGAATATGCTGGTTCCGTAGGCCCAGGCCATCATAAGTAGACAAAATCTGCAACTATAATGCCAAGCTCATGGTGTTAGGCTCAATCTGGATGTTAATTGCCCTATTTAACCCATGTAACTGTGCCCCATACAATATTTAAAATGACCTCCTTTGTATGAATATGTTAGTGTACAATGAGCTGCTCACCTTCAACATAAAAGGTATCAGCCCTTTTTAGAAACCTAATTCCGCAAATGAAGATGCCTTGCATCTCGCCTTTCACTTGTAGTTGTCAGTTCGTTTCATTTGTGGTTTAAGAAAATCTTTGATACTTGACAAGAGAGTTGTCTGTTTCGTTACTTTTTAACGTGTTCTTTTAGTATAGTCAAGGTTTCTTTTCTTACATGAATTTCAATAAAATCATATTGGAATACAACTATATTCCTTGCTCAAAGTGGCACTGATGACCTCAAAAGATCCTTTAAAGGGGGGAAAGAAATTCATTCAAAATGACATAATTTAGTGGGAAAATTGTCAGATACTCGTATCCTGACAGCATGCATAAAGTTTAATGAACAGACAAACTAGAAATGATATAGAATCTTGCAGATCGTAATATTTTCTACTTAGGAACAATCACACAAAAATAAAGATGCATTTTTAATATTTGAATACACACAATTGCTACTTTCTAGAAACATGTAACACATTAATATCTCACACATATTTACAGTGAATTTGTAAATAAAATAGTTTAAAATGCCTTTTTTAGAAAAACTTCATAATGATCTACTTAAATTATAACAAACATTTAATAAAAAAATTCACTAAAACAGAAAAAAGGAAAACCATAAATGTGATAATACCAACTACAGAATAAAAATGCATAAAATTGTAAAAAATAAAAATATTCTACAATAATACCAAGTTCAATTAGAATACAAGACAAATGTGCAAATGAGGTGATGAAAAATTAAAATACATACACTTTATAATAAGTAATTTTACATCAAATTTTTATTGCATCAAAATTGGCTTTGCTTTGTGTTTTTGTTCTAATTTCTACAGTAGAGCCCGGTTATAATGAACTGCTCAGAGAACCTACAATAATGCTTTCTAATTCTGTTTTACTGTAAAAACTAATTAAATTAATTGAAAAGGGAGTTAACATAACTATGCTAATTAACATTAAGATAGCATATTGGTTTTCAAAATATATTTTTATTAGTTGTTTTATATTTTGGAATAACACTGCCTTAAACACTTTCCATCAGTGTCATCTACTGCCTCTCAGTAAACTAGGAGATTCTAGCTGTACTATTTCACATGCTCAGCAAATCTAGGAAGTTTACAAACTGAACAAATTAGGCTTGAATTAACATTGTTATCAATTAAAAGTTCATACTTTGATCCTTAGATCTGAGCCAAATGTGGGCTCATCATAAATGGGTTCTACTGTATAATAAAGTAAAGTCTCCTTATATAACATATATCGCTAAACAAAAAATTTTATTTGCTATATTGTTACTCAGTATTGCATTGTTATCGGACTTCCTCGAAACTTTGTTATAACCGATTATTCACTATGAGGAAGCATAAGCAAAGCTCTACTGTATTTGCAATTATACACTTTAAAGAATAGAAAACTTGAAAAATGATTAGCGAAGTATTTACAATACTCTTAGTCTTTAATACACATACTTAATTTTTACTCAATTTGGAAAAATATTTAATTTTGGTAATGATTAAATTTATTTTAAAATTCTTAAATTATGTATTTGTTTCGTTCATTTATATTAAAGTTTGTACCATAATAGTGAGAAAAATGTTCTAAAATTCAATAGTATAAATAAAAATATATTCACTTATAAAATATTGCAGAAATTTTGCAAGTTCTATTTTTTTTGCCCATCTAATTTACTTCAATTATTAGTGAAGAATGAGAACAATAACTCAAAAGTACTAGTAAAATTTCGAGCATTTAGGAAATATTAATTATTTTTAATTTTAATTCTTGTTTGAATTCTGTAGTTTTCTTTTGGTATTAAAAATTTTCATCTTTCGAATTAAGACCATTCTAGAATTATGGAAATAACAAAATTTGCTTGTATTTTCAAGCTGTAAAATATGTACAAATGACAGCAGATTGAGCTGTGCAAAACATTGCTTTACATGAAAATTTATATTGCAAGCTGCACATTTCTTTCAAACGTATTTAACTTACTTTGGAATGTATTTGATCACATTAATTATCACTTGCACTTTTAAAACAAAATGTACAGAGAATTGTTATCACGCAAAGGGTGATAGGCAAGGTATCCGGGCAAACAATTTATCTTCTTTCAGCACATACACCATCCTTGCAGGCTTGGCATAATTCGCTGTTGTGGGGAGTTCTGGGTTTTCCAGGACGTCTAGTTTTGTGATAGGGTGCCTGCAGAAATCCATAATAAACTTGGCCAACACGGTTGTATATATTTACTAAAACCTAATAAATAATAAAAATATAAGTACAACTGTTTTTAAAGGGAAAAAATATTTATATGGGTAAAAACAAGAAAAACTAAGAAACAATTATTTCAAAAGGGACGGCTATCCATGGGTTGAGTTGCACTCCAATATGAAACCTTCAAGTAAGTGCTTAAATATTTTTACCACCTGATCACTGGTGAATGTTCTCTGGTGTAATAAGTTTTCTGCTTTATAACTGATTTTTATTTAAGCTTTATATAATTCATTTTTTTGAATCAGAAAACTCAGACAGTAGCTTCCCTGAGATGCAGGGATGGATGCAGAGAGTATTTTGGATGGGAATCGACTGGACTGAAATTCTGACCAAATTTAGCTTTCATCGAGTAAATGGAGGAAATGTGACAGTCTGGCAAATGCTTATATGGTCTGCTGCACATTCATCAGGGGGCACAAATAGATCAGAGGAGGGAGGTTTTCGAGGTCCCATTTAATATCGGAAGTAATTTGATGATGTGTAAATTCATATAAAATAGTATTACAAACAGGACCACATCATGCTTATTAGACTTGTGCCCTTTATCCCCACCTTCAACCTCATCTTTATGGTTTTGAGGTATATTATTTTTATTTCTAGTCATGGATTTTATCACTAATCACAGCCCTTGCAAACTAAACTCCAGACTTTTGAATATTCAGTACTTGTAAAGTTGTTTTACAGGTTATTTCAACACTATAAACAAATTGATAAGATAACACTGGTCTGTTGCAAAAAAATATATGCACCCATAAGAAATTGAGCTACAGTCGCGAAACTCGTCATGCATGTATCGTTTGAGGAGATATACAAATGATTAGAATCTGTGGGGCTGGGGATTATTAAGAAATGGTGACAAGAAAATGACAAATTTAGTCGTGAAAGACGTTGCGAAATTATATGGGCCATCGTTGTCTTGTTGGTACGTGCGGCTTGACAGCATAGGCAGAATAATCGGCTATAGAATATCGTCGACGTACAAGTGAATCGTCAGATTGGCTGGCAGCACAACTAGAGAAGATATCGGCTGTCCCACGAGATGGCTCCCCAGACTTATCACCTCGATGGCTGTATGCCGCTTGACAACAAATGCAGGATCGGAACTCTGGCAAGTGCTTCTCCACAACGTACATATGCGACGCTTATCAGCACTGAGAGACAAGCTGGATTCGCCGATAGGTGAGATGCCTCCAACACGGACACTGTCCAGGTTGAACGAGTGCGGCACCAATCCAGACGGCTGTCTATGTTTAGCGGTCAGTGGTAGGCGCCTTAATGGACGCCGACACCCAATTCCACTTTCTGCAAGTTGTTTCCGAATATTATTGTTTGATATAGGATGCATGGAGCAAATGCTTTCGAATGACTGATATACCATTGACGTGGACGTGTCTCCTCTTCTGACTGAAAGATCCTCTCGAGCAGCATCCTGAGTCTGACGGCACATGACTGAGATGGTTACATGTACCTTTTCCGATACACTGTTTGCCAACACCCCACAACTGCCATATCGCTCCGACCAAGATGGTGACTGATACGTCTGTTGGACCAACCAGCTTCCTAAAATATGGCCTATCTCTAAATCCGATAATTGTTCATAATCCTATAGAGAACTAATGTAATTTTTCTGCTAATGGGGGTTTTCACACCAAACTGCCTCACTTGCTTCTTGACGAAATATCTCATTCTCAACAATATATAAATGTACATAAATTGAAAAAAAATATATTGAATGTGTAATTCATGGTTAGCAGTGTGGGGCGCATGTAAGTGACCGGTAGCCCGGTTTGCTGTAGCGAACCGGGTCATGCAGCCCCTGGTTAGTAGAAGTCTATAGAGAACAGTATTTTTTTTTAGAAAAAATAATTTTCTTTTTTTTACTTTCCAGGAAATAGTATAAGTACATGTTGATTATATCGTTTACAAATGTTTATTTCTAGTTTCAATTTTATTAGAATTCCAACGAAATTTCTTTATGCTATACGCTAAGTGGAATTTATCATAGTTTGGCACGCTGTACAACCAGCGACGTACTGTCCTTGAGCGATGGCTCCAGAACGCCGAACGAAGAACAGGTGTCCCTGCAATGAACATATTTTTCGTAAATACTATATAAAGACTATTACTATGCACTATGAGAAAAGGGCGCCAGAAGCTTAGTTAAACCACTGGGTACGACTGCTATTATTCTGTACAACTATGCGAGTACCGTGCTTAACGAGCGGCCTGTATTTTACAAAACGTTCGCCACGGCAGATAAAACCGTTTTTGTGATCAAGGGACAAAAAAAAAAAAAATTTTTTTTTTGTAGTATATCGTTACAAACAACACGTGTGTTAAACTTGTTCTTTTGCGTAGTTAAGCCACCGCATAATACAAAACCTTTCATCGAAAGGATTTAATTGATAGTTTGTTTCCGGAAAGGGTGTTTTCAATTGAGAAGGTGTTAGCAAAAGCAATGCTAGGTATAAAATAATCGAAGAGAAAATATTGTCTCTAAAATGTGTTCTCTTTCGCCTCATGGAACAATCGACGCGGAAACAAAAATCGTCAATCTGCATGTCAAAGTGTTGTGTCATGATTTACGACACTAGCGTAACTAACAGTATGAACGGCGCGTGACATGTGTCTTCTACACTTTTGCAGATGATATAAAAAGAAGTCGAATGAAAGGGCTGATCCAGTAATATTATTAAAATCGGTGTGTTAGAATTGACTTATCTGACATGCTTTTGCTATAGGGTGAGCCCATCTAAGGTTTTGCTCTTCACTATAATAGCTTCTTTGTTAATATACGAGTATTCTCATCACCATAATAATAGTTATGCATGGAACGCTAAAGTATTGTTAAAAATATTTTTTATATACGGGAAAAATGAATTTTTGAAATACATGACTACAAATTAGGAAGACACTTTTAGTATCGCCTATGCTTTAAACGACCTCGTTATACATTGCAACTTTAGTTCACGTAATTTTAGACTGACAGTCTTAATTAGAACATTACTCTTCTTCGACCCAGACTGTCCGATTTACTCGAAGGTGTAAGGTATCTGTTCCTACGGCCTGGAAGTGCCACACAATTTAGGCCGGAACCCAGTGGGGGCGGCATCCACAGGCACCGTACCCTCCTTCCCCTACCACCAACTCTTGGAAAGACTTACGACTCACATATTTAACGTGCCCGTACTCCCCGTTAACACTTGGACAATTTGGGTATGCCGGGAATAGAACTCAATCAGTGCAATCACCACGAGCTAACCACTGGGCTGTCCCACCCCTAAGTTTACTCTTGCAGTCTTCATTAGAGGATTAATTTTCTGCAATCCTTAATTTATCACATAGATTCCAACGCCAAGGCATGAGGGGATTGGAACCCCCCCCCCCTCCCTTTCCGGGATCATGCAGATTTGTCCACGGCAACGGATGATGTCCTGAGATTCGAATGGAAAATCATTTCGACCACGTGTGTATGATAACTAAAGATTCAATGTATTTTAATTTTGATAGGCGTGTTATATGGGGAAATTCCAGGCTTTAATCCTCAATAAAAAATGAGGAAGTTTACAGCTTAAAGGGTGTTTGACAGAGTCAGCTTCTGTCAAGTCTTAGAAAAGAGGTAATATAAAATGCGAGGGATTCCAATTGAAGTATAAAGAAGTAAATTTGATGTGAGAGAGTACTTAAAAATGTACATGTAGCAACGTAAACGGACATGTAGCAGAACCAGATGGAGCCTGAATAAATGGAATAAAGTATAGTGGTTGGTCGATGAAGTGAAATTATCCCAATTACGAGGGCAAAAAAGGTTCGTAAAGAGGAATTATGTTGAAGGCAGGAAAGCAAGGTGCGGAAGCCTTCTCTTTGAGAATACTTCCACAAATATCACTCAACTGTAAATCAAAGTCCAAAATCGTCTCGTGATTAAGATACCGCCTCAAGCGACATCCTTAGAACTTCGAAAGAGGATAAACGAAGTAGTTTTACAGGGCAATCCCTGCTCAGAAATCGAAACTTTCTTCAGTCTTGGGCTAAACGTCAAGATTAATTAGTATAAAAGTTTATCTGCATTACAACCATTCTTCATACAAAATTTCCCTCTTTTCCTTCTGTTATTTACATATCCCGCATGGCAACTCCCTTTTCGAAGTTTATGCATCAGCATTTGAAATACACTACGTGACAGTGAAAATGAGACACCAAGGAGTGGACAGAAAGTGATGAAAATCGGCAAACAGAGAGACAGCAACGAACAATAAGTGGTGTTTATTGCAACATGATACACCTATACACTGAGCGATAACACCGTCTGACTCTGAACAGTAGGTTATAGGACCACAGCGAACGGCGATACAGGCAGCAACACGTCTAGGTACAGAGTCAATGAGCTTGCGGATGGTATCCTGCGGTATGGCTGCCCATTCCCTGTCAACCATTTGGCAGAGTTCGTCTTCTAAACGTTCGTGCGCTGCTCTTGCGTGCGCAGTAGCAGCGCACACAAGCGGCGTCCAATTACGTCCCAGAAGTGTTCGATTGGTGAGAGATCAGGGGAGACTGGTGATCAGGAAAGCACCTGGGTACCTTGCAGGGCATATTAACTGATGCTTGCCGTGTGTGGTCGGGCGTTATCCTGCTGGTAAATGGCATTGGGTACCCCCTGAAGGAAGGGCAGTGTCAACATGATACACCTATACACTGAGCGATAACACCGTCTGATCGGTAGGTTGTAGGACCACCGCGGACGGCGATACAGGCAGCAACACGTCTAGGTACAGAGTCAATGAGCGTGCGGATGGTATCCTGCGGTATGGCTGCCCATTCCCTGTCAACCATTTGGCAGAGTTCGTCTTCTAAACGCGGCGGTAGCAGCGCACGCAAGCGGCGTCCAATTACGTCCCAGAAGTGTTTGATTGGTGAGAGATCAGGAGAGACTGGTGGGATCAACGTGATTTCTTACAAAAAGCCCTGGAATCAGCCCTCCTGGAACTTAGGGAATCTAAAACTATCATTGATAGAATTTCCATATTCTATAAATTTATTTGCGATCTAGCCGAAAAGCCTATTGAATAAATATTTAACTCTGTAGGACCGGTCCGATATCCTCAGTGCATTTCCAATTGGAGTGCACTTTTCCTTTTCCTTTCCCACGTTGGCTCCCCCCCCCCTTTCCTCGCCAGACCCATACTCTCAAGGCAGTGTTCCACGGAACACATCCATTTATTCCAAATTTTTCCTTTATTTTCTTGGAGGAAATTTGATTCTCTATATCTAAATTATGTGACACGATATGACTTAATTGGGACTTGTCCTAATTCTGTCTAACGTGCATCGCTACGATTCCAATGGATCCCTATCATGCTAAATTCCTTTACTACGATTTCTCAAATCTTGTCAATTTGAACGCAGATTCAAGCAAACCCTTCGGGTTTGTTAGGTGCTCCAAAGTATATCTTTTGAGGTTTGAGGGGGGAGGGGAGACTGGTGGTCAAGGAAGCACCAAGATACCTTGCAGTGAATGTTGACTGATGCGTGCCGTGTGTGGTCGGACGTTATCCTGCTGGTAAATGGCATTGGGCACTCCCTGAAGAAAGGGTAGTGTCACCGGCCGCAGCACGTCATCTACGTATCGTTGGGCCGTCATAGTGCCTTCAATACGGAACAAAGGTGACCTGCTATCGAAGCGATGGCGCCCCAAACCATGATGCCGCGTTGTCGCGCGATATGGCGTTCCACAGATGCGGCCGGATTGGATCTGTCACCACTTCGGCGCCAGCCTCGTATACGGCGACTGTCATTGCTAAAACAGAAGCGTTACTCGTCTGAGAACATGGCCTGTGCCCTTCCACGGTAAACGTGTGTCTATTCCGACACCATTGCAAACGGAGGCATCTGTGCTGTTGGGTCAATGGCAGTCTTCTTAACAGGCGCCATGAGTGCAGGTCGCCGGAGAGACCAATCGGCGGATAATGGTCCTGGTCGATATGGGAGCATCAAGGGTGTCCTGCACATGCTACAAAAGGGCGACGGAAGTGGCCTGCGGGTCCCGCCAACGCTTGCCGGCGGATGCGTCGGTCCATGCGCGCCGACGTCGCTCTGGCAGTACCGGCACCCCTCAATCGTGCCACTTCCTTGTTTCAACCATCTTCACCACAGCCGGTGCACCGTGGACGCGTGTAAGTGACTGTCCTCTGAGATTTGACGTATGGACCAACCTGCTCTTCTGAGTCTGATCACCATACTCCTTGTGAAATCGTCTGTCTGCTGGAACTGCCACAGTTGGTGATGGTCTGGCATTCTCTGCTACTACACGTTTCCTCTGGGACAAAAATTACAAAATGATTTCCCTAGCAGACAGAGCGGCGTGACTATTGCCGATTCTGCAGGTTCCTTCCCTTATACCTCGCTCAACGTGCGCAGGACAGCTGCGCATTTCGCATCATTTATATAACTCGTTGAGCTGCGTCTACCCTGCAATTTGCATATTTTTCTGCCCACTGCTTCTTGGCGTCTCATTTTCATTGTCATGTAGTGTACAATAAACGTCCCGTTTATCATTATAACGAACTCTGTCTACCAGTTTAACCAACGTAATACTGAGTATCTCGATCGTGATAAATAAAATGAAATGCAAATAATTTAAAAGCTGTTCATTGTTACAGTGTCATTCCATTATTTAACTTCAATAATCTATTTTGGCAATGTAGAAATGCTACTTTACTCGCAAAATTTTATTAAATCGCGTAAAAGATTGTTTTAATTTGCCACCTTGCAAAAATTGATGGTTACCTCTCCTAGAAAGTTGTGATTCAGAGAAAACTGCTGTAAAAATTCACACACACATAAAAAAAAAATCGATCAGTGCTGAATTGAAAATGTAAAAGTTCTGTGTACAAACTATAGTATATCTTTAGTGGTTTGGGAAAATATGGTTAATGTCACATTTGTAACAACGCTTATCATCAAGTGAAACGTTTCCCGACATTTTGCTGTAAAATATAGCCGAAAATTTATTCTGCAAAATATAGTTTCTAAAGAATTAAATCAAATTTTGAAGTGAAAAAATTCCCTTTCAAGTACGAAGGAGAAAATATTTTTTATGAAAGCAGTTTAATGACAGAATAATGGTTTATCCAGTTTCTAATCGTAATTTTTTTTTTCGGGATTTTGATTAAAACATACAATTTTCCATGTTTTTCCTGAGGTATTTAACTTAATTGGATTTCACCCTGTTTCAGTTATTTTCAGATAAATATCTCATCCTCATAAAAGTCTTCTAAATAAGATTCTGACGAGTGTCAGTGGCTTATTTAGAACAGACAGAGCTGATATCTGTATTACTTCACATATCACTTACTTTGATAACCTCCTCCGGGTACCACATAGCTGGTTCATAGTTGCCAGTCTTGCATCTGTCACACTGCTGTCCGTACAGCTTCAGACACACGACGCCTTCGTTAGTAGCCGGATTCAGGATGAACCAGAAGGCAACTCGCCCCTTCATGGATGTCCAGCCATGGCCACAATCCTTGGAACAAACAAATAAGAATCACCAAATAGCTCATGATCACGACAACTCTGATGATTGTGATGTGACAGAAGTAGACGTACACCAGATATTTTATATAAAGTAGACGAATGAGTACGTATAGATTATTATGTAGGCGCAGTACTCGATTGAGCAAATTAAGTTCAGTAGGTTCTATATCGGCCTCTAATCTAGACTGGAACACCTAGACTGCCACCTCTCACGAAAAATGTCATGTTTTTTTTAAGGATAAGATCTAATTTCCAATCATATTCTCGATCCTCACTACTGTTTCTGTATCTCAATACAAATCTATTTATTTAAAAGAAAATTCATTTGCCATCAGTAGCCAGCAGTGTGATGCATATTAATTAGTAGCCACCTCTCACGAAAAATGTCATGTTTTTTTTAAGGATAAGATCTAATTTCCAATCATATTCTCGATCCTCACTACTGTTTCTGTATCTCAATACAAATCTATTTATTTAAAAGAAAATTCATTTGCCATCAGTAGCCGGCAGTGTGATGCATATTAATTAGTAGCCACCTCTCACGAAAAATGTCATGGTTTTTTTTAAGGATAAGATCTAATTTCCAATCACATTCTCGATCCTCACTACTGTTTCTGTATCTCAATACAAATTTATTTATTTAAAAGAAAATTCATTTGCCATCAGTAGCCGGCAGTGTGATGCATATTAATTAGTAGCCACCTCTCACGAAAAATGTCATGGTTTTTTTTTAAGGATAAGATCTAATTTCCAATCATATTCTCGATCCTCACTACTGTTTCTGTATCTCAATACAAATTTATTTATTTAAAAGAAAATTCATTTGCCATCAGTAGCTGGCAGTGTGATGCATATTAATTAGTAGCCACCTCTCACGAAAAATGTCATGGTTTTTTTTAAGGATAAGATCTAATTTCCAATCATATTCTCGATCCTCACTACTGTTTCTGTATCTCAATACAAATCTATTTATTTAAAAGAGAATTCATTTGCCATCAGTAGCCGGCAGTGTGATGCATATTAACTAGTAGCCACCTCTCACGAAAAATGTCATGTTTTTTTTTAAGGATAAGATCTAATTTCCAATCATATTCTCGATCCTCACTACTGTTTCTGTATCTCAATACAAATCTATTTATTTAAAAGAAAATTCATTTGCCATCAGTAGCCGGCAGTGTGATGCATATTAACTAGTAGCCACCTCTCACGAAAAATGTCATGTTTTTTTTTAAGGATAAGATCTAATTTCCAATCATATTCTCGATCCTCACTACTGTTTCTGTATCTCAATGCAAATCTATTTATTTAAAAGAAAATTCATTTGCCATCAGTAGCCGGCAGTGTGATGCATATTAATTAGTAGCCACCTCTCACGAAAAATGTCATGGTTTTTTTTAAGGATAAGATCTAATTTCCAATCATATTCTCGATCCTCACTACTGTTTCTGTATCTCAATACAAATCTATTTATTTATATAAATAGACTATTTTTTTTTCTATGTAAGTCTCTAAGTATGATCTTTTTACTTTCCTTATATACATAATGTATAAGGAAAGTATTGTAACGGGGTCGAAAATTCGAATTCGAGTTTTCGACGGGAGAGCACGGTTCAAGCATCCCTGATCACGAATCAAACAGTTTTGAAGTGATGTCTGTGCGTGTGAGAAAGTATATGTGTGTGTGTGTGTCAGTAAGTTTGTGGAGATGATAACTGACGAACAAATGGACCGATTCAAACGAAATTTGGTACAAAAATCACAATCCGTAAACACTGAAGTCTATTATTTTTATACGCAATCGAATGTTCAGAATTCCAATTTTCGAGTGAAATTTTGAAAAAATCGTTAAAAAATCAAAACTGCTAATAAAGTTACGCAAGTAGACATTTCTTATGTAATTTTTCATTAGAAAACGATTGACATAAATTTTAGAACGCTAACTTAAACCGTTCTCGAGATATTGCACATTTTTCAAAAAAATTATCAAAAAGTCATATAAAATAAAAAAGAAATATTTTCTATTGAGAAGCATGTCCACTTTTCATATGTAATATCATGCGATAAATTGGGTGACATCATTCTCGTGGATCTAGCTCGTTTTATTCATAAGAAAATATACTTTGAGTTATACATTTGCATTTGAACGCCAATAGCATTTATATGCTGTAAGAATAACTTATTTCTTCGTCCATAACGCTTGGCGAGATTTTGGCGACGAATTTGGTGGAATGTCGCCAATTTGGCGACTTTTTAAAATGTTGCTAAATTAGCGAAAAACTCGCCAAATGGATAAAAATGACGCTAAATCCATGACGGCTCATTGATGATGACGACATGGAAAATGACGACTCACTGACGACAATTCAATATCTTGGAAAGAATATAAATAACTACTATAAAAATAATCTATTTTTTTTACTGTAAAAGTAGTAAATTCATTGCATTATATAAAGAAAGTCATGTGCTGCCCACATCAGATTTTTTATAATAGTTTTATCTTTTTGAACCATGAAAAGAGAGCGATTTACATATTTTAATAAAAATGTTTTTATGTAAACATTTTATGGGATTCATATAAAAAAAATTAAACAATTTTAAGTGTTTATACATTGCTTAATACTTATATTCAGATATCTAAAGAAATTGAAACACTCAATTTTGTGTTGTAATTAATTAGGCCTTTAAATCGTACCTTTAAAATGATTTTTAATTTACTAGCATATTTATTAATAATAAAACCTAACTTCGCGGTGTTTGGTATTCGGAAAAAAGAATTGGCGCGATTATCTATGGGTGACGCGGCGAGAAGGATTGATCTATCTGATTTGTCACCCTGTGGCCGGTTTTAGCTGATCACTTTTCTAATAATTTAGATCAGTTAACATATAGGTTCTTTCTATGCTATTGGTGACAAAAATGTTACCATACTATTGTTTTTACAAAAAGATTTTAAACATCCATTTCTTAATATGTGGTATAGATAGAGCTTTCTATAAGCAAGGTTTCTCAGGATTTATAGGCTTTGGCTATAATTTTGATGAGGGTAGGGGACCAGGGCTCATTAAGGATTTTTCGGTTCCAGAGATGTCACTTCCAATTAAAAGATTTACATTCCTTGTAATATTATTTCATAGGATTTGCTATATATAGATAGAGCTTAGATGATAATTGATATGGATTCAGCATCGAATTTGAGTTGATGGGGAGGTTTACTAAGAATTTATACTTCCAGCTCTAGAGATATCACTTTCGGTTTTTCTGAAATTTTGTATGACTGTCTATAAAAGCATAAAAACACCAGAGTTCCACACCATATTTGGCACCTTATGAAGACTACATAATGAATTTCTTATTTTTAATGTTTTTACTAACAGCTGTCCACATTGTAATGAACAGGTCAGGTTGCACAGTATTTAGAATACGATATGAAGCCGAATCAATTATAATAGCTGACACCGAAGACGACGATTGATAAAGCTATCGTGTTTGCGATAATATTTTCTGTTTGTAAATGGAATACAACAGACAGCGTAAAGTTTGACAATAGAATATATCTTAAGATAATGGACTATCATTTCCGTTTCTTGTTTAGTGTTGGTTATAAGAAATATTTGGATAAAATCAATTGCCTATTGCTGAGAAATGCGCTTTAAAATTAGATATTGCGTTGATCTATTCTATAATTTGGGCAAAGCTGACTTGAATATACTGTGGAAGCCTTGACCGGGAATTTACTCCTTTACGTCTTTCATACGTCCATTATGTGCACATTGATTAGGTTTGTTTCCATAGTAACAGATTTCATTAAAATTAATTTAGTATAGTTTTCATTAAAATATGAAAAACCATGAGTAGCATTTTGAATTTTAACTATAGAAATGGGTTAATTTGAAATAATACTATTGGTTTAATATAGAAAAATATTAGTCTTTTTTTTTCTTAACAGTGTTTAATAGTGTTATATAATTTGGCAGAAATAACCTTTTCCTATACCTTTTTACAGACAATTTAGTTTGACTAATATTGACTACTTTCTGAAATTACGACAAGACAGATTCATATACTAACAGATTCCAATGCTCAATTTATTAACGAAATATTAGATATATTAACCACATATTATAAAGAGTTTGGATTTTGAATTTTAGGATTATTATTGAAATTATTGATTATTATTCAAACCACCTGTTTTAAGATAAGCTTCTAATTATTAAAGTAGTTTAATATATGGACTATATAGTTTTAGCAAACACTAGCAATTTTTTCTAATTATCAAGTTAGATTTACGGAAAATACAGAATAAGTCACTTCGAAAGAGTTTTACATATTGTCGAAAAGCGTGAAATTTAAATGCTTGATTAAATTCCAAAAACATTGTCTTGAATCTCTTTATGATTCTTTGTGGAATAAGTCATTGCATTATGTAGAGAAGGTCATGTGGTGTCCACAGATTATTTGCCTTACGTTAACATGGGTGAACTGAAACTCTCTGCGGGAGAAATGTTTACTTAGTTTACAGGCGTAAAATTCCGAAATGATTTTAAATACGCAAACTGAAACTCACCTCACAACAAAATCGCACTTTAGCTGAGTCGACGTTGGCATGCCAAATGCCTGTTGGCCTTTGTGTCACTGGTAAAAGCATCCAGGAATGTGGGGAATATTGCAAAAATAGTGTTCGAAATTCACTCTGCCACACCTGCTCCATGCCACTGTTGGAAGATAAGACAGTTAAAAAAAAACGTAAAATGAAGACATGATCATAGAATTCTGCTTTCAATTCAACCAAACTGTACATCATAATTTCAAATAAATAAAAAGTACATTTTAAATATGCCAAGATTTGTCTGTGGCTAGGCTCTGATGCATTGAATGTAGCAAAACTCTCATACAGCGTTTTTGATTTCTCACTTCTCCAAAAAGGACTATTACTTTCAGTAGAAAAAATAGGTAAATAAGAAAATAGGTAATAAACAAAAGTCACACTAAAAAATAATTAATTAAATATAACGATAATTAAATATGTATTTGAAAAGCTAGGATATTCTATTTTTTGTGATGGCATTATTGAATCCAGGTTTCGGTATACTTTCAATTTTCAATTCATTTTTTAAATTACCGATAAATTTTAAAATGTTCTCTAAATTCTCCCATTTTTATTTTAAATATTAAATAATAATAAATATTAAATATTATTAAAATGCAAATATATTTTCCTCTTGCAATCCAAGAATACCCAAGATGTAAAAACAGAAACATTCTTCCAAAAAGGCAGACGATATTTTCTTTTAAACAGTGAATGCAAAAATATGCTTCCAATCACGAATGTGGTGAAACAAGCATTGGAATTGAAATGGAACTGCAGTGCAAAGAACCTGTATCTGATGTTATTCACATTATTTTATTGGTATGTTGAATCATTAAGAATATTTAAAATCATAATTAGTACATTGCACTAGAAATGACAGAAATGTTTGCTTAAAATTTATTCTAAATTATTTGTACATTAACTCTACATGCTTAACGCTCTACTTATATTTTCTTACTGTGATTATTCACTTACTGGTATGTTAGTGAATTTTAAGAAGTTATAGTAAAAAAATTTTAAGAAGTTATATTTAAAAAGTTATAGTAAAATAATGTTCCCTAAAAATTGATCTAATGATGACTAAAATTCAGCACTTGTTTAAAGTTCACATATTTTTGATGCGCTACCTCACGAATTTTGTTAACTGAGAAAATTTCCAAAAACGTTGCATTGATTTAAATAGAGAGGCATAGTATTGAGTATATCTTTGTGGTTAATTTTTAAATTAAGATTTCCTCATTATCAGTTTAATTAATCAGTATTTTTTCACAGTTGTAGGACATAGTTCAAAACACAGGGAGATAAAAAATTAATTGAAATGTAAAATAATTTTGAATACATAGAAATATTCCTTATTGTTTCAATTCTAATTTACATTGCGATAATTTATTTCTATAAAATTGACAGTTTAAATAAATATTTTAAGCCATACATACAATGCAATGGCGCTTATCTTATCCCGGCGCCACCTGAATTATTGTCTGAAATGATATTGACCTTTTCTCACTATGGAGTTTTAACTCTTACCTTTACCTCCATGGTAATATTCATATCATCAAACAATATAATTTCGAGCGTGAGTAATTTATGGACGTTATCATCGTTTGCCGAATGGCAACAAGCATATGCACATGTTCCACGATTTCAGTTTGTTTACGTTATTCGCTTATAATATAGTAAAAATAAAAAATTACGTTATTTTAAAATACCAATACCTTTTTTTTGCAGTAATAACACTTTATACACAATGTTTTTGTCTCACTTTATAACTTTTAGTTGATTAATTAAATTTTAAAACAATATAAAAGTTCCACATGTTCACCGTAAGCGTAGTTAGGCCTATATATTGTGTTATTATGGCAAAAAGGTATTTTAAAGTAATGTAACTTCTTACTTTATTAATGGAACACAGATAAACCTAAATCGTCGAATATGTGGATATGCTTGTTGCCATTCGGCAAATGATAGTGCATAAATTACTCACATTCGAAATTATGTTGTTTGGTTTTATGCGATGACTAAAATTATTGTATATAGAGGCAAAAACAAAAATAATAAGTTTGAGTCTATAGAGAAAATCATGTGCTATTCATCAGATTTTTCCCTACTATTGCGTAATTTACTTGATAAAATTTATTTCGTAATTTGTTCAGATACCTGCAAATATCTTAGACAACAGAAAGCTGTGCTTAGAAATCTATAACACAGTAAATTAAAACTTCGTAAATACAGCATATATAGTTTTTCCCTTATTCGTTGTACTTTATTTTCTGTTTTCTTTCCTATGTGGTTTTGTGTGTTCGTAGTTTCCTGTCAGTAGATTTGTTTGTTTTTTTCCTCTTTAATTTCTTTCCGTGGCGCTGACAATTTTTCTACTCCAATTTCATATTATGCGTGCCATCCTCAGTTGCCGACTTTACCCGAGTAGGTGAGGTCGCGTTTCTTGTCGGTCCTGAAGAAGAGACTGTATCTTTAAAATTTGTAGACTAGTTTTTTTGTGTGCGTGCGTGTGTATTTTGTATTTACGATGTTTTTATTGTGTTATTATTGCAGCAGTTTTTGAACGATTATTTGATAGAAATCTAGTCTCCATATTTTAAAGATGTCTGTATACAAATAAATGTACGCTAGATTGTCTATCATTATCGGGTCAATACATTTAATAATTATGTTCGTGATGAAGCAGCCGCTTCTAAGCGGATAAGCTATAAAGAATATGAGACTCAAGATGGATGGAAAAGGAAGAATTTTCAATTAGAAAGGAAATATCCGAAATTCAAAGGAAGATGCTACTGCCACAATTATGCTAATAATTATGGCAGTATATACATAGTATGGCAGTATATATAATTAGCATAATATATGCTACTACCATATATCATGCTAATAATATTTTATAAATAAACTAATCTCTAGGTAAACTAATAGGATTTAAATAGCATAATTATGCTAATAATTATGCTATTATTTGTAAAAAATTCTATATACAATTTCTGTTAGATTATTTAAATAATAGTAGTCTATTTAAACTAGATTCACATCTTATTAATAGTATCAAACTGAAAATTATCAATATGTATAATGATTTAAATATCAATTATAAATTTCTTAAATTTCCATATATTGTGTTATTCCTAAATTTCATAAAAATACTATTAAACTTAAAACTGTTACTAGTGGTCATAATACTTACTCTACTACAGCGAGTAAATTACTCTAAATTATTTAAATCCAATAAATGATAGTTTACGTTATTCTAGTAATAATTATCTTATTTTAAATAATAGTAAATAATTAAAAAATAAATTAACATCACTAGGTAAACTAATAGGATTTCAAACTTTTGACAAAGATATTTTCAATAATATTAAGATATCTGATATATATGTTGTAAATTTAGCTCTATGTAATGCTTATATTACTAATCATTCTACTCAAAAAAAATTTATCAATTTTCCTAAACTTCTACACTTTGTTCTATTCAATAATTATATTTTTCAAGGAAATAAATTATACCCACAAGTCTCAGGCGTTCCACAAGGTGGATGCAGTAGTAGTATGTTACCTAATTATACCTTTATTATCATGAACAGTCTTTTACTTCAATAGATTATAAAATTTATAGATATGTTGATGATCTGATATGTTTAGTATATACTGAAAATTATGTCATAGATATAGATTTCTATCCCAAAAATTTGGAATTAATTCCTAATGAAGATACTATTAGTAATAATGTTAATTTTTTGGATTTAAATATAATTATGGATCCTATTAACGGTATAGTTACTAATTTATTTGATTAAAAAGACAATTTTAATTTCAACATTAATAAAATATTACCATTTAATTTCTGCAACTCGATTCAATTGTTTAGAAATATTATCCTTAATCAACTTTTTAGAATTTATAGATTATCAGATAAAAAATTTCATGCTATGTATATAAATAATCTAAAAATTACCAGCAAGTTATACAAATATCCAGTGTATTTAGTTAATGGTATTGTTAAAAAGTTTGAATTAGCTCAATTTTAATGAATTCTCTTCTTTGTATCTTATATTGGCTAGACATCAACATTCTCTTGTTTTGACATTACATTTTAATTACATTCCCTTATATATTAGCCTCACTGTTTTCGTTTATACGCCTCATTATTTTGTAGCTCTTACTGTAGAATATCACCTATTATTGCCTTTTCGCATTACCGTTATTTGTTTCACATGATTGGCAACGGTGGATTCTCAAATTTGCGATTGACAACACGGGTCTCTTCATTTTCGGCTCCTATGGTTAGCACATTTTCAGTGTTTTATAATCCAGGTATTCTTATTTCCCTTATAATTGTTCTATCTTTATGTATGTTGTCTAAGTAGAAATAGTTTATAGATATAATCTATCTATTTCTTCAGAAACATACATATTTTGTGTTCATTTTAATTAAATACTTGGACCCGACGAAGAGTTTTTTTTAAATGAACAATTCAATAGGCTTAGTCCTTGTCCACGTGTATAGCATTATTGCTTGGAATTTATTTGTTTTTCTATTATCGATTCCATATTTTTGATATGTGTTGATTATCTTTAGCTTGTTGACTCTAAATTTACATTTTTTTTTTCATTTGCTTGATGATTCGCTATTTAATACTTCTTTTTATTATGTAGATTTTATTTAAATTTAGGATTTTTGAGTTGCAACTTCTCTCTGCTCTACTACTGGAATTTCAAACTATTAGCATTATATATATACACACATATATTTTATATGTGTGTGTATGTTTTCTAAAGCCTGGCCATATGCTTTCCCATAATCCCATAGCTTCGGCCCCATATGCATATAACATAATCTATTTCGGCGTAGGGGAGATGTCGTGCAAATAACTTCTTTTTCAGGTTTAAATCTTCCCGTGTAATCCATTTTCAGATTTAACATTAGCCGTGCAATTGGCCTATTTTCTAAATTTTACATCGCAACTCCATCAACACCCTTTGCCTTTACTAGTGCGGTTGTTCTGTCTGTTATCCTGGCTGTTTTGTGGCTACTTCTGTTTGTTAGCTACTTTCTAACTACCAATCCATGAGACAACAACCCCTGAATCACTAATGAAAATAAATGGGGGTAATACGTATCTGCTGCAACTATCCGTGCGTCAATCATTCTTATTTCGGTTATTAGATTTTGGCTGTATCTTTCCACGATATGTCCTCGTACGCACAGCTGTTTCTGGCACAGCAAAACAGCCGTGTCACGCTCTCCTCAAAACAATCTCCTCGTACCTGAACAGAATACCTGACAAGCTTTTCCCCTAGACATGTCACAAGCAAGTCAGCAGTTTCCGAGCAACTAGCAGAGCAGCGTCGCGATGGAACTTCCTTATCGGAACATCGAAGAGAACAGAAGATGATCGCAACCAAAGCTGAGATATTTCTTCTGTTTAGAACTCAATTTAAACCATTCATCGTTAAAACCGAAACAATCCAGGGGATCCTATGCTGAACAACAATTAAGACTCTGATATATGATTGTCACTGCTTTTTTCAGATTTACGTTCCTGCTTTCTCGTAGGGTTTATGGTTTTCCTAGCATCTAACATAAATATAGCAGGTTTCTTTCGAAACTTCGTTTTTCTAACGGTTTTCCTTCATTTTCCTGAAAGGTACCCCTCCTTGGGAATGCTGTCTTCGCCTAATAAATTTCTCTCGCCTGGTTTATCATATTTTTTTAAAGTTGAAGAAAAAAAAAATTCTTAAAAATGTGAAAAATTAAAGATCTTATTTAAAATTTGTAGTGGGGAGGAAAAAGCAAGCTTCTTTATAAGGCCATAAGCATGGAGAGGGGGGAGGGGGGGGGGTTAGACTCCCTCCTAAAATTTTCGGTCAGCTTTACTTGTCAATTATGCTGTTCTTTATGGTTAGTGTCAAATTTTAAGAATATATTGAATTTTATATTTCTTGTCTCACTGTGACTCATACTCCCTTAAGTAACTAAATTAAAAAAAAATTTTAATTTTGCATTTTACGAGCCAACTAAAATAAGAATCACCCCCCCCCCCCCGGCTACTGTTTTCTTTATAAGAAATAGTTATTACATAAAATATCTTAAACATTGGTCCATGGAAGCCTCATGTTTGATGTTGATACTACAAATTTAAATTTCCCTTTTCCTATAGATTTTTCTTTTTTTTTTGTTGGCAACGATCTTTTTTTGGAGGGGGGGGGGGGTAAAGCGACGTAACTGTTTTTGGCAAGTGCGCTCTTGCGGTTGTGGTAACGGTACTTTGCCATTTAACCTGAAGAAGGCTCCATTTTGCTTTTGAAACCGGTTGATACTTTTTTTATTCAAACTTGTGTGCTATGTGTCTAACGAAGTTCCTATTTTTTGTACTCCTGGTTCGATTACTGTCTCTGGCTGATTGAGTTTAAAATAAATTTTAGTAAAATAGGAAGCCAATTACACCACTCTGGCCATATAGTAAAATTTATTGGTTCCATCCGTTTAAGATAAAAAAATGTACAAGTTATTTTGAATGCTTTAGGTTTGATGAAAACCACAGGTACGAGCAAGGAGAAGTAGGAGTTCATGATTATCTTTTATTAAAAAATTTGGAAGGTGTAAACCCCCTTTTTATTAATGTTAAAAACCTATTGTAACCAAATTTCATTACTTTTCTTTTTTTTTTAATTTGATTTCTGTCCATGTATTTTTTATCCGTGATTTTCCTTCTAAAAAGGGGCATAACGAAATTTTTATTTATATATATATATTTTTTTGTAATCCAGCTAATGTTTACTTGCTGTCTCCGGTCGATAGTTTGAAATAAATGTTATTTATACAGGACACCAATTACACCACTTCGACCGTATAAGGAAATTACTTGGTTCCATCCGTTTGAGATAAAAATAAAAAAAAAGCATTCAACTCTTATCAAGTTATTGTCTATTATCAAATTCATGAAATTCTTCCATTCGAATGCGAGAAAAACCCAATTTTATTTTTTGTTTTCAAAAAGAATAAAAATTTTGCTAATTTGAACGAACGGATTTCCTATCTCTGCCGGGTGATACAGAGAAACCGTTTACGCAAAGAAACACTCTTGTGCCCTTGAAGTGTCTTGCGTTCTTACACTTCTTAAAGATTGTAGAGAATAGATGCTATTGTGACGTGCAGGGAGGGAGGTAAAATGAATTTCGGAATATATACGAAAATAATATTTAAATGAAATCGGTATTGTTCCACTTTCTCTCCTATTTCCCTCCATTTATCGAATATCCTTGAAATCAACTGTACGATGGAAATCGCAAAGCAATTTCTACAAATGAACACTGACGGTTACTAATCGTTTCGCAGTTATATTTTAGTAATTTTCATAAAGGAACACTAACGGTTACTAATCGATTCGCAGTTATATTTTAGTAATTTTCATAAAGGAACACTGACGGTTACTAATCGTTTCGCAGTTATATTTTAGTAATTTTCATAAAGGAACACTGACGGTTACTAATCGATTCGCAGTTATATTTTAGTAATTTTCATAAAGGAACACTGACGGTTACTAATCGTTTCGCAGTTATATTTTAGTAATTTTCGTAAAGGAACACTGACGGTTACTAATCGCTTAGTAATTATTTTAGCAATTTCCATGAATGAACTCTGATCTGTTATTTATTTTACTCTTTCGATTTGGGCATATCTTCTCTCTATTAGAAGCAAAATATTTCTGCCTGTCTATTATCTAGATCTGTCTATTATCTACATATCTGTTTGTCTGCCTGTGTAGTCTGTAACGGTAGTGGGGAACTAAGCGTCGTATATGCGACGTTGAAATTCGGTACGCAGGTACGTCAGAACCCAAATAGATGTGCCTCGATGTTATGTTTTTAAATTTTAGTTTTTTAATTATTTTATAGGCTCGAAATTTCTTTATGACCGCTGAAAAACACCATAAAACGCGTGTAGAGAATTGAAGCTCAAATTTTATTCGAGGCACGGCTCAAATTTTATTCGAGGCACGGCGACAGATGAGCATATCGCTTACGAAGCCGGGAATTCCAGAAAGCTGGCGCTTCAGTAGGATTTTAAAATCCACAAATTTAAAATCTCGAATTTTACAGAGAGATTTGAATGTTTAAATATAAGATTGTAACAGTATTGTAAGCATTCTCTGAGGGAAAAAAAAAAAAAAGAAATCGCGTTTCTACGATAATAACGTTTCAAGTTAGCAATTAAGAGTTTTAATTGGTGATAAAACAAAGACGTTTTAATGAACGGTTTTTCCGGGAGAGGGGGTTACTTTTCAAATCTTTAGCATTTTAGAAAAAAGATAGCTTTTTCCTTTAATTTCAAGGATCAGAGTAACGCCGGGTAATTCGTTCTAGTGTTGATATAAAACTTGTAAAAAATTACCGCCATTCTTGAATTTGTTATTAGTAACCAAGCATCCTGCCGAATTACTCATTAGACCAAGTACATAGACCAAGCTGGGTCTGGGCTATGTGATTGATCTTAGTGGCAAATTTGACTCAGTGACAAATTTAATAAAAAAAATAGAAATTAGTGAAGTTACTCAAAAACAGTGTCAGAACTAAAGAAGAAAGATCAATCATGCATAAAGCATTGATTATGAAACACTCTCCAACTGTAATGCAATTTCATTTAAACATATCTAAAATGCGATACATTTAGCGATAATAATTTTAAAATTATCACAATACTGCAATAATTTATTATATTTGAAAACTTACGGGGAAAAAATGAACTTTATTCAAATGACGTCATTGAAATATAAATCGCCTGGTTCGCTATGAAAAAGCAGCAAATATTTCATTCATGCACTTTTTTCTATTCCTTTCATTCATCACAATACTAGATTAATTTATTTTACTTAAAAACTTAAAACCATGGAGGTAAAAATAATTTAACTCTACGCTTAAAACTTCATCGAAAAAGTCTGCTATAAAATAGTGTGCGTCTCTATGTAAGATCAATGACTGTTTCATTCATATCAGCTATATTGCAGACTCCAGAGCTAAATAATTTTGCATTGAAGAAATTCAGCAATTCTTATACAACTCATCTTACAGCTTGATGTATTTACATTCTCCATAAGTGAAAATTAAGCTTCGTTGTAGAAATAATCAAAGTTTGATAGTTATTTAAACTCAAATATATTCTAATTGCGTTGTTTCAGTATGTGGATTCACAGAAATTAAGAAAAAATAAAGCGGTTTTAAGAAGGATACAACGCTAAATATAAATTAAAAAGAACTTTAAAAATCACGATTTTGACACAAGGTGGATGCCCTATTTCATTTTGAAGGGGGTCACGTGACCAATTCGTATTATTTGGGTACAATTATTATATATATTTTAATTTTTATTTAAAAAACTACTAAATATATTTTGCTGAAATGTTTTTCATATTTTTTATGGCATAATTTGAATATTTTCTAAAACTTTCCAAACAATTTGTGAATTTTAAATTCGCTTAAAAATATTTGAAAAAATTATGTCCTATGGGGTTCAATGTATTTAATTTTTTCAACCCGGGTTCAATCAATCCAAAACTAATTGGCTAATATTATTCATTTATATTTCCATAGGTCCAACAGACCGTCTGAACAACATACTAAAATTTCATTTTGATAAAGTCATTTTTACGGCAGTTATCTTGCGAGCGGACAGACAGAATGAGCAAAGTCATAAACACTTTTCAACTATGTTGTAAGGTGTTAAAAAGAAAATGATAATAGAATGTTACACCATTCAAAACGTCTTTTATGCTCATTGAGAGTGAAATGAAAAAAAAAGAAATTTTTTTTGACATGACAAATAAAATTAAAATTAAAGTTAATATTATTTTATTGTTTCCCACAGTTTTTTTTTTCAGAGAAACTTTCATATAAACAGTAAAAAAATATTTTTTTAAATAATTTGTTTATTTTATATTTTTATTAACGATATAATATATTGCCCCTGGCAACTATATATTTATTAACGATATATTATATTGCCCCTGCGTACCAGTGGGGGCGGAACACGCTGCGCCCAAAAACACAACACCCATGCCTACAGGCGGTACTCGAACCCACAACCCGGCAGTTCAGCGAGCACGAGAAAACGCTTGCCTTGACTGCTTAGCTACTGCGTCGGCTCATGAATACTAACTGAACGTTTCTTATATATATGTTTGTCTGGGTGCATGCGTACTTGTGTTTGTGTAATTTAAGTTTTAAGTGTGTACGTGTAACTGTGTATCTGTGTGTTATCTTGTAAGCTTGTGTATGTATGTTTGGGTGTGACAGAATGGGATAGTACATTGGCATGGAAAGAGCATCAAATTTTGTAAGGAATACTGAAAAAAAAAAAAAAAAAAAGAATAAAAAAAGTATTCGCACAGCTAGCTAATCTTGTTAAACAAATACTCATTTTATATATGAATTATCATGAGAAATTGAATGGCATTTGTCTTATAACGATGGCATGAACAGCACTCGAGATAGTGCACATTTTACGAATAATTAAAAGTTTAAAGTAGGTTTTCTGTTCTGTATACAGGGTGTCCAGTGCTATCGGTGCCCAATGGCTATTTTCTCAACCGTTAGTCACAGAGATACACTTCCAATTGCAAAAATGTTTTAAATATTAAAATCTATTATCTTGAAACAGTTTAAATCAATAAATGCATTTCTGAAAGAAATATGAAATATAAATTTTTATACAGTCCCCCGTTCCTACCAATTATATTTAGGAAAATCATCCTCATACAATTTTATGCAAAATAATAATAATAATAAAAAAAATTCATCCTTTTACGACCAAAATCGACTTATAGCTGTGTAAAGTTGGAGCACTTTTTTGCTGAAAAATGGTCAATACGGTTCCTGATTGGTTGCTTGCGGGACATTTTTATGCGTGGAAAAGCGCCTTATAAAGTTTAACTCAGTGAATTTTGGACGTAAAAAGAAGATTTTTTTATTTTGCATGAAATTGTATGAGGATGATTTTCCTAAATGTAATTGGTAGGACCGGGGGACCGTATAAAAATTTATATTTCGTATTTCTTTCAGAAATGTATTTATTGATTTAAACTATTTCTAAGATAATAGATTTTAAAATTTAAAACATTTTTGTAATTGGAAGTATATCTCTGTGACTACGGTTGAGGAAATAGCCATTGGGCACCGATAGGACTGGACACCCTGTATAATATTAAGTGACACATGTATTAAATTCTTCTCATGGATTTGGCATTTTCATAGTTGCCAACTATGGTTGAAAATTTGTAGATTTTTACTAGCGAAGAAAATTTGGAACATTCTGAATGACTATCTTGAAGTTAAATTTACGCCACACTTAAAAAAAAAAAAAGCAGAGTAGGAGTAGAGAAATGGGGGAAAAGGAATTTTATTCAATTTCAAATTATACCTTATGGATATTGTTTTTCCATCTTTTGTACAAATGCTGCTGAATTTGCTTTTACAAGAATTTTTTTTTCAAAGACAGTTT
Source organism: Amaurobius ferox (assembly GCA_951213105.1). NCBI lineage: Eukaryota > Metazoa > Arthropoda > Arachnida > Araneae > Amaurobiidae > Amaurobius > Amaurobius ferox. Next base: position 133,198,834 of record OX578135.1, on the reverse strand, counting down.
AAAAACATTTACAGGATTCATATCCATTTTTTTGAATAAAATTGCCAAAAGTTTTTCAGGTTTTACCTGTCATTTTCAACAAAATTTCTAAATTGAAGTTTAAATAACTACAGAATTCTTCTCGTAATAGTGATTATCAAAGCATAATTTACTTTTCTGCGAAAGAATAAATAAAGTTTAAGACATACAAAAAGTATTTAATAATTTAATATGATTTTGCTTATTATTTCAGGCATTCTAAATAAAAAATATATTCTTGAATAAAATTTAATACACTGAAAAGAAATTTACAATTTTAAAACCAGAATGTTCGTTCTTAAAAAATGAGTAAAATGTTTTTAGATTTCCAGCACAGTAAGTGTATGTTAATTGTTAAATATAAGAATAAACTCATTACTAAAATAATTAATTTTTATATTATTTGGTAAATTATACGGAACATTTAAGTCATCAACATAAAACAACGTGCCACATATGTGTGCAACACGTGACTTTCCTTGCAGACTCAAATACATATTCCCTTTATTTCTTTAATAATTTATTAGAGTTTAATTGTATAAAATAACACGCGTAATTATTTCAATTGCACTGAATTTGCACTAATTCAATTTTTTTTTTTACTTTCCTTATATACATAATGTATAAGGAAAGTATTGTGACGGGATCGAAAATTCGAATTCGAGTTTTCGACGGGAGAGCACGTTTCAAGCATCCCTAATTACGAATCAAACATATTTGAGGTGATGTCTGTGTGTGTGTGTGTGTGTCAGTGAGTCTGTGGAGACGATATCTCACGAACGAATGGACTGATTCGAATAAAATGTGGTACAAAAATCACAATCCGTGAATACTGGAAGCCTATTGTTTTTAAACGTAATCGAATGTTCAGAACCTCCCTAAATTTTCGAGTGAAATTTTGAAAAAAAATCCTCAAATAATCAAAACCTTTAATATAGTTACGCAAGACATTTCTTATGTAATTTTTCCTTAGAAAACGATTGACATAAACTTTAGAACGCTAACATGAACCGTTCTTGAGATATTGTACATTTTTCAAATAAATTTATCGAAAAATCCCATAAATTAAAAAAAATATATTAACTGTGGAGAATCATGTTCACTTTTCATATGTAATATCATGCGATAAATTTGGCGACATCATTTTCGTGGATCTAGCTCGTTCCATTCATGAGAAAAGATACTTTGGGTAATACTTTTGTATTTAAGCCAATAGTCATTTATCTGGTAAAAGAATAACTTATTTCTCCTTCCATAATGCTTGACGAGATTTTGGCGACGAATTTGGAGGAATGCGCCAACTTGGCGACTTTTTGAAATGTTGTCAAATTAACGAACGCCAAATGATTAAAAATGACGACTCATTGACGAAAATTCAATATCTTGTAAAGAAATAAGTATCTACTATATGAATAAGCTATTTTTTTTGCTGTAAAATAGTAAATTTATTTCACTATATAAGGAAAGTCTTGTGCTGCCCACATCAGATTTTTACTTTCCTTATATACATAATGTATAAGGAAAGTATTGTGACGGGGTCGAAAATTCGAATTCGAGTTTTCGACGGGAGAGCACGTTTCAAGCATCCCTGATCACGAATCAAACATTTTTGAAGTGATGTCTGTGTGTGTGAATGTGTGTGTGTGTGTGTGTGTGTGTGTCAGTGAGTCTGTAGAGACGATAACTGACGAACGAATGGACCGATTCGAACCTAATTTGGTACAAAAATCACAATCCATAAACACTGAAAGCTTATTGTTTTTATATGCAATCGAATGTTCAGAATCCCTCTAAATTTTCGAATGTAATTTTGAAAAAATCGTCAAAAAATCAAAACCACTAATAAAGTTACAAAAATAGACATTTCTTATGTAATTTTGCATTAGAAAACGATTGACATAAATTTTAGAACTCTAACATGAACCGTTCTCGAGATATTGAACATTTTTCAAAAAAAATTATCAAAAAGTCGTACAAAATAAAAAAAAAATATTTCCTATTGAGAAACATGTTCACTTTTCATATGTAATACCATGCGATAAATTAGATGACATCATTCTCGTGGATCTAGCTCGATTTCATTCATGAAAAAAGATACTTTAAGTAATACTTTTGCATTTGTACGCCAATGGTCATTTATCTGCTGTAAGAATAACTTGTTTCTTCGTCCATAACGCATGGCGAGATTTTGGCGACGAATTTGTCGAAATGACGCCAACTTGGCGAGTTTTTTAAATGTTGCCAAATTAACGAAAATCTCGCCCAATGGATAAAAATCACGCTAAATCAATGAAAATGACGACTCATTGTCGAAAATTCAATATCTTGAAAAGAATATTAGTATCTACTATAAGAGAACAACCTATCTTTTTAATGTAAAAGTAGTAAATTCATTATATTATATAAGGAAAGTCATGTGCTGCCCACATCAGATTTTTTCATTTGGTAACAGTACATATTTCCAAAGGTAAAATATTCTAGTTTAATCAATCTAAGTAAGGGATAGAGATGTATCGGAAAAGATACTAGCGAACCCTCTCGGCAACGCACGAGAACTAAATTCTAAGAAATTAAATTCCACAATCGCACTACTTATGCAAACATCTAGCACTTGACTAAATTTTGTTATTCAGTTCACTATTTAGCTGGGTTACTGAAACTGAAGAGATTATTTTCAAAAGATGAACTCGGGGATATTCAAATACAGGATATTCAAATTGCAATGTCAGGACTTTTTCCTGGCCTCACCGATAACATGCCGAGGATTGCGTACAAATGCAGTTTTCCGCATTACTGCTGCAAAATGGCTCTTCATTGCATTGTGTTTGAAAAAAATCTGATGTGGGCAACACATGACTTTCCTTATATAATGCAATGAATTTGCTATTTTTACAATAAAAAAAATAGGTTTTCCTTATAGTAGCTTTTTATATTCTTTCCAAGAAATTGGATTTTCGTCAATGAGTCGTCATTTTCACTGATTTAGTGTTATTTTTATCCATTTGGCAAGATTTTCGCTAATTTGGCAGCATTTAAAAAAGTCGCTAAGTTGGCGACATTCCGCCAAATTCGTCGCCAAAATGTCGCCAAGTGTTATGGATGGAGAAATAAGTTATTCTTACAGCAGATAAAAAACTATTGGCGTTCAAATACAAATGCATTACTCAAAGTATTTTTTCTCATGAATGGAATGAGCTAGATCTACGAGAATGATGTCACCCAATTTATCGCATGATATTACATATGAAAAGTGAACATGAAGTGCAATAGCTCGAGAACGGTTCATGCTAGCGTTCTAAAAGTTTTTGTGAATCGTTTTCCAAGGAAAAATTACATTAGAAATATCTATTTGCGTAACTTTATTAAATGTTTTGAAATTTTGATGATTTTTTCAAAATTTCACTCGACAATTAAGGGGGGTTCTGAGCATTAGGCAAAAAACAATAGGCTTCCAGTACTCATGGATTGTGATTTTTGTACCAAATTTCATTCGAATAGCTCTATTCGTTCGTGAGATATCGTCTCCAGACTCACTGACACACACACACACACACAGAGAGAGAGAGAGAGAGAGAGAGAGAGAAGAGAGAGAGAGACAGACAGAGACAGACACCATTTAAAAAATATTTGATTTGTGATTAGGGATGTTTGAAACGTGCTCTCCCGTCGAAAACTCGAATTCGAATTTTCGACCCCGTCACAATACTTTCCTTATACATTATGTATATAAGGAAAGTAATAACCTTTTTACACACCACGTAATAATTATGAACATTTTAGTCGATGTAAACTAATTGCATAAGTGGAAAATGTTTTGAGCATTTAAACGAAATATACAGAGGACAACGTGCCAATACAGTTTTTCGCGACACTGCTGCAGACAGGATTTTCCAGATATGCGAGAAAACGACGATTTCAAAATTCGTAACACTTTCGTGACTGATTTCCGATTTCATGATTTTCTAGACCTGTAGACACTATGTGGGATTATTTGGGATTTTTTTGTAGCGGGATCGAAAAAAGTATTGATTTTTGGTTTGTGAACGAAAAATCGGAAATCGGTTTCCCGGAAAGATGCCTGAAAACCGGTAACTTTCCGGGGTAAATCAGAAGGATTGGCAGTTATGCACTTTCTATTCACGAGAAAAGACACCAAGTTTTGTGTTTCTATACCAAATAACTTGTGTCTGAATGTCACGTGATGATGTATGTGAATGTCAATAGTTGAACATTTGTAGGAGGTGTTCCCCCTCTGGCGTTAAACTAAATTGGTATGAGGTGTTGGTCACTATATATAATGGCTCTTGCGTTCATTCAGAGAGTATTGAATTCTCGATCTGGCCAATTGGCCAGAACTGAACTGAACACATTTTAAAATTTCTTCAAAACAAAATAGCCGTCTATAACAGTGTTGTCTTTAAACCCTTTCAGGAAAAGCAGTGTGGTTGCCTTTATATCTCAAGGGAGGGGATGGGGTATCCCCAATCAGTCTGGTTGAATCAATGATCACTTAAGGTAGCTTGGGATAGTACCGACACCTCAAATGCAATTGCTAAAACAAAACCCCGTTAGCGCCACATTAAATCAACGCGTGATATTGCATTTCAAAACAAGCACCGCATTGCCAAGGTTGGTGAGACATCCTTCCAGACCTCAAAGTGAACTCGCTGAATGCCGTAATGAAAATCGCGAGCAGTAAGCAGTCTTTCTGCAAGACGTAAAAATTCTGGAAGAGTTTGTGAAGGAACAAACAGCCGTAAAAAACGGCAATGACAGTCATGATTTTTTTCTCTTCTCTGCCAAGTCGTCTCGTAAGTGGTCAGGAGTCGGGAAGACAATAGAAAATAATTGTTGATCTTGAGCTGAGCAGGGCTTTTACTACAATGGCGGCTGGTTGCGTAGCTCGGCCAGTTATAACTCAGCGAACTGAATAAGTAGTAACTCATGCGGGAATTCCGGAAGAGACAGGACAAGGAATTGAACGTGGTTCTTGTATGATATTAGTCCTCCATCGGGTCCTCTTTTTTGGAGGGTTGGAGAAAAATAAATAAGCAGATAAATGGAAGAACACTTTTAGGATGAAAAATTATTGTTACTGTTGGTCATGTGTAAAGAATGTATTTATGATGTTTAAAGATTGTATTTTTGTGTTTCCGATATGAAATATTGCGAAATGGGAAATGTCACAATCTTCATGCCGCACAGAATGTAGTCAGTTACTCTTTGAATATTAGTTATTATTGTCAGTTCTGACTGCAGTCATTGCTTTCCTTTGGAACAATAATGTCACCCCAGGACAATAACATATATACAGTCCTTAGGACCTAACGTATATGTTATATGTCACTACGACACTCTCTGGATAATTTAAATACTTTTTTTCTAGATACTATATAATTGTTGCCTTTGATAAATATATTTATACTAGTATTTAAATCTGTCAAAGACATCAGAGAATCTAACACTCTTTAAAAGGATAACTTTTTAACTTTTTTGGTTTAACTCGTTTATGTTCTCTCATAGTTAATACTATACGTGTGTGAAAAGTTTCAGCCTTCCAGGTCATTGTGTGTGTGTGTGTGTGCGGGGGGGGGGGGAGGTAATTATGCTACACCAAAATAATAACACATATAGTGCCTTTACGCAGGGTTGTCTAATATATGATTTGCGGGTTATAGAGCGGCCCTCCCAAAATTTTAATTCGTCCCGTCTGCTACTGTTTGAAAATAAAAAATTCCAGGGTTTAAAATAAACATTTTAGAGGAAAAAAAATCTTAGGAGATTACTGGTCGATGAATCTTCAGAAATAAGAAAAAACTGCGAGAACAGCGCATCGTTTCATCAAGTGTGACAGACATTGACTTCTTGTGAAAACAAAAGCAATGCTAGACCTCACATTAACTTAGAGTTGTGTCTTTATCTAGATACCACTTAATTGGTGGCTTTGATAAATATATTTATATTTACTACATTTTGGGTCATCCTAGAGAGCAACCTCTTAATTTTTTTGCTTTGAGTTATTGCTTAACGACTCTGCTATACCCGTCCATAGGGGATAACATGTATGAAACTATTGAATGCTTAGGCGTAGGCAAGGGGTTCGCATGTCCTACTTACGGTGAAAAAATAGGGGCCTATATTGAGAATCGGAAATTAGCACCCTTAATTTGTTACGTTTATCTTGCAGAAGTAACCCCGGACCGGTTTCGTACGTTTTCGTGCTTTTCAGTGTGGAATAGACGATGCCTGTAATGACAGCAAGCAAATTTGCTATAATCCATTAGTATATGCGGATGACTTTGATCAAGAGCTCTGTTTAAATAGATCTTTTGCATTTAATAGAATGTCTTTGATAATATAGAATATATTTCAATCAACAAGAAAAAGGTCATGGGATTAAATAAAGTATCAATCCATTTTAATGCAAACGTTATAATTTTTTATTTTTGTTGTAAACATTATAAAATAGATGAAAAACGTGATTGCAGAGTAAAAAGTGGCTGTCGCCAGCAACATTTAATAAGGATTTTTAATCTATTTGGGCTGAAACTGGATGATTACTGTCGATTTGTTACAACAAGTATTTAAGCTATTGTAGAACGTTGAAAACAATGTAACGAAATGGGGAGGGGGGGAGCCATGTTGAATTATATTGAAATACGCGTTTATTAATAAGCAAAAGATTATAAGGATCATTTTTATTCTTTCATTAAAATGGATCAACATTTTTATAACATTCAGAAAGATCAACTTACTATGACTGCTTCCAAGAAGAGGCCGGTGTTGCTGTACAAATATTCTGAGTCATAGACATGGACGGCGTCACGGGATATATTGCTGTGTTATTTTGAATAATTGGAGTGGATGGAATCTGACACATTTCCCCAGTTCCAGTAGAGTATACCGCTGCTGGTGTCATCTGGCAGACTCCCGGCGTGCACTGCAGAACAGAAGCCCCGTTGACTATCCTTTGCTGGCAAGGCACTATGGCAGATGTGGGCAAGGATTGACTACATGTATAGATTCCTTGATTGCACTGAACGATATTTGAAACAGCAGTGGTTGTAGTTTGACTGTTCGGCACAGGTACTGGCTGTTTACATTGAACTACATTGGTATAATTGTAAGGCAATAGGGTTGGTAAGCTGCTTGTGATAGGAACCAAGTTCGTAGGCACTGGGGTATAAGTAAGGATAGCGTTACAGTTAGATGCAACCACATTGCACGTTATATTCGTAGTTTCATGGGGGGACTCTGGTGTGTTAGGTGTTGTTTGCGGACTAGGAGTCTGGTTGCATCGGATGATGGATGGTGTTGATATTGCTGGAGCGCATGGTATAGATGTAGGAGCAGTTGTTAGCATCTGACCAGAGGCATAAATTGTTGTCGGTGGGTACCGCTGGTTGCATGGAATGGCTGATACTGGACTTAGAGGGCACATGCCAGGAGTGAAAGGATGGAGAGCAGCTGTGGTCATGGGACATGCCGCCTGTGGCATTGGTATGAATGGTGTATTGCACACAACCATGGTGGACGGCTTCGGTTGCAAGCCCGTTTAGATTCCCTGAAAATAAAGCAATGATTAATCTTTGCTATCTGACATCAACTACATTTAATACCTTACATTACTTATCTCTATTTCCTGAGTTTTGAAATTCTGTAGATATATTTAACATTGTGTTAGATCTTCCAAAAAAAAATAAGTCAATGGAACTACTCCATTCACAGGATTCCATGGCCATTGTATATTGTTTTACTTGCTTTTTATTTAACCGATTCAAAGCCAACGGCTCTGCCGTGTTTAAAACACCGGTTCCCGTTATTAGATCCCCGAAGTTAAGCAGCATCGGACGCGGATAGTACTTGGGTGGGTGACCATCTGGGAACGCCGTGTGCTGTTGGCTCATTTAAGTCGACGTGGTGGCCGAACGGTCAAGGCGAGCGTTTTCAGCGATCGATCGGCCGCCACGTCGTGGGTTCGAGTCCCACGTAAGACATGGATGTTGTGTGTTGTGGGCGCAGTGTGTTCCGTCCCCCTCTGGTGCGCCTGGGCGACGTCCTAAGACGGCAAAATAGTTCACGATTTCGGCCGTATATAGGACAAACGACGTAAGTCGACGTAGAGTCTAGTGCCTGGCCATTGAAAAAAAAAATTAACTGATTCAACAATGTTTGATGCATATGTTTAGTTACCAGATCTTCCGCAGAGTGCTTTTGTTTAACACGCGATTATATTACAATTTTATACAAACGAGTAGAGTAAATAATTGAAACGCGAAATCATTTTTTAAACGCACTTGAGGATTCCACTTTCAATTTACTAATAAGAAATAAATAATTCTTTTAAAACAAGGTTGTTGTTGTTGAGACCCAGCCCGTCCGACCTACCAGAAAGGTGTAAGATAACTGTTTGGACGGTCGGGAAGAACCACCCAATTTAGACCGGAACACAGTGAAGGAGGCATCCGTACCCTCCTTCCCCTACCACCAACCCCTCGGAAGGATTTACGGATCCACATATGTTTAACGTGATCGAACTCCGCATGAACACGGCGGCAGTTTTGTCAGCGGAGGGAATCGAACCTAGGCCTACCGAGTGCAATTCCAGCGCGCTAACCACTGGGCTGTCGGAATTAATTTTGTTTGAAATAGGGGCATTTTACTTTGTTTATATTTCAAATTCACATCAATTGCCCTAACCATCAATTGTTAGCATTCTCTTGTACGGAAGTATCTTTGTATCAAATTTTGTGGCTGTAGGTTGCTTTGATTTTTCTGTAAAGTACGAGGAATTAGACATACACATGCATATTTTTAACACTTTACAACAAAGTTGAAAAGTGTTTATGACTTTGTTCATTCTGTCTGTCCGTTAGCACGATAACTGCCGTAAAAATGACTTAATCAAAATGAAATTTTAGTATGTTGTTCAGACGGTCTGCAGAACCTATGGGAATATAAATGAATAATATCACCCAATTAGTTTTGGATTGAACCCGGGTCGAAAAAATAAAATACATTGAGCCCTATGGAACCTAATTTTTCAAACATTTTAAGCGGATTTAAAATTCACAAATTGCTTCGAAAATTTTAGGTAATATTCAAATTGTTCCATAAAATATATAAAAAGAAATTCAGCGAAATATATTCAGTAGTTTTTTAAATAAAAATTAAAATAATAATTACACCTCTTATATGAAACGATCACGTGACCATGATATGAAACGATCACATGACAAACTTCAAAATGATATATGGCATCCATCTTGTTTCAAAATCGTGATTTTTTTAAGTTCTTTTTAATTCATATTGAGTGTTGTATCCGTCCTAAAACTACTTTATTTTTGCTTAAATTCTGTGCATCTAGATACTGAAACAACGCAATGACAATATATTTGAGTTTAAATGCTCATCTAAATTTGATTATTTCTACAACTAAGCCTATTTTTCACCTATGTAAAATGTAAACAGCAAAATATATAGAATGAGTTGTATTAGAATTCCTGTATTTTTTTTAACACAAAATAATTTAGTTCATGGAGTCTGCATGGCTGATATGAATGAAATATTAATTGATTTTATAAAGAGAAGGACGATTTTTTTCGATGAAGTTTCAAGCATAGAGTTTAATTTTTTGTAGCTCCATGGTCTTAAACAAAATGTTTAAATAAAATAAATTATTATAGTATTGTGATGAATGAAATGAATAGGAGAAAGTTATGAATGAAATCCTGTTTTTATAGAGAGATCCAGGCGTGTTATTTTTTCTATGGCGTCATTTGAATTAATTTCGGTTGTTTTCGATGAAGTTTTCAAATATAATAAATTATCGTAGTATTATGATAATTCTAAAACTATTACTGAGGAATGCAGAACATTTTAGAGATGTTTAAACCAGGCAATTTATATTTCAATGCCGTCATTTGAATGAAATTCATTTTTTTCGATGAAGGTTTAAGTTTTCAAATATAATAAATTAATGCAGTATTGGGATAAGTTTCAAAATATTACCGAGGAATGTATTGCATTTTAGACTTGTTTAAATAAAATTGCATTGAAGTTGGAAAGTGTTTCATAATCAATGCTTTAATCATGATTGATCTTTCTTGTTTATTATTGAAGCAGGTTTCTTTACGTTTAGACATCGTTCAGAATAACTTACTTAAAATAAATGTATTTTTATTTATTTTATTTACATTATACGCAGTTACGAAATTTTAAACCATTGATTTCCTGTTTGTCAGTTCCAGAAAATTAAATAATAGCTTCAACTCCCTTTTCTAGTCTACTAAAAATAATTGAACACATTATTTCTAATTGAGTAGAAAATTATGCAATTTATCAGTAGTACCTCTGATTCCACTAAGTTAAAGGGGCAATGAAGGCAATGCTTTATAAGCTCAATTATATTTTTTTAATAACAAGTCACTCGCTTATTAGATTCTCACGTATATGTCGTTATTAACTCGTCATTAATTTCCCCAATTGTAATTTACGGTAGTTCTACCATACTTGAAAATGCTTACGTGCGAGTTGCAAAATACCCGGGAATTTTGAAAAGCGGGAATAAGGCCTGGAATTTTTGGGAATAAAATGTGGATTTTGGAAGTATTGGAAACTGGTGGGAAGAAACTGATTTACCCATTTCTTATATTCTCTGGCTAATCCGGAACATTACGTAGTTTCAACCTTAATGATGGATCGATCGCCATTTCGACAAATTTGCAACAACTTTGTATTAGTTTAAAGATAGTCTATTGAAATAACATTTTTGAAAATTTAACATTTTCGTTGAGAATATTTCAATTTGAGTTACAAAATTGTTAAAATGTTATTAGGACTAAATAGATTTCTTATTAACGTTCAATATTAAATAAATATGAATGAATTAATCAATTTGTTAATTAAGTATTTTATTTTTCGGAGTGGCCCGACCTACCAGAAAGGTATCGTTCGGAGTGTATCACTTTTAAAATATTTACAAATTAAGTTGCAATTTATGTGTGGTATTAATCTTTATTTTTATTTAAAAATGAAAAGAATGTTACATAATTTAGATATTTTTCTTGGATATAGCAAATATTTCTCAATTTACCATGCTTCAGTTATTTATAATTCCGAGTGAAAAAAAAAATATTAGTTTTCGGTCATACATATTTCTTTACACTGCAAAATGCAATAACCGAAAATTTCCACTTTTTGGAAACTTTCAAAATTCTTAGTTTCTTTTCTTTTTTTTTTTTTTTTTTCAAAATTCTCTTCCCCAAAAACCCGGTTTATTCCAGGAAATAAACAGTTGTTTCTTCGTCTTTGCAACTTTAGCTAAAACTAGCTTAAACTTTTTCTGGAGATTATTTCTATTTTAAAAGTACTAGCAAAGCATTCACTTATTTTATAATAATAATAATATGGCCTAATTCTCATTTGAGGTTCAGGCTCGCTCGCGCTGAAGAATGAAATCGAAAGTTATCAGAAACTTACGCCTGTTTACTAACTTTTTTTACACGGCATTTTACGTTTTAATATAATTTAGTTCATTCTTTATCTGTCTGTAATAACCGCTTGTAATTTATAAACGGTTCTTCGGATCCTTTTCGACTGTTTTGTTAAGCTTAATTTGGAGTAGATTTTCAGTTCGGCAGTAATATGCCGGACAATATTGGATTTTCTGTTAGTACGAGCAATAAAATTCCAAACACCTCGCTGGGCTGGGATTAAAAAATAAATTCAGGATTTTACGGCCCTGATAGTAATTGAATTTAAGATCTAAATTGAAGCAAAAGGAACGAGATAAATGAGATTCGATCGTTAAATAAGACACCTTTCTGAAGAACATTTCGAAAGATAAGCAACAAGAAACATGTTAGTAATAACCTACTGACACACTGATAAGTTCTCTGTCATAAACCTTGGGATTCCAACTATGTAACGGGTTACAAGGTTGGATGTGTAAATGCTCGAATGTAAAAAGATATTTCTCCTAAATTAAATATTTTTGACGTTCGTATTTCTAATTTACGACATTCTCCAATTTCTATTGAAATTTTGGTATTTCTATTTAGTATTATTCTATTCTATTTCTATTTAGTATTATTCTATTCTATTTCTATTTAGTAAATTTTAATTGCATATTAAATTTCCTACGTTTTCACAGTTGATATAGCTGTGTAGGTTTGTTTATTACTTATCAACAAAATATTTGTTTTGAAAATTTGTTGATTTAGATCGAAGCTAAATTCTATCTAATGTTCTACACACACATACTAGCTATCTATCGTTTTCGCTTGAGAATGCCTATACTAGACACAAGTTGTAAAATTACACCCAGTACCGGATTGACAATTTGAAGCATTAACACCAAATCCATGGATCTTATATAAGGTATATGACATATTATAAGTATATAAGGTATATATGATTTATGACTAAACCTTATTCGGGGAGGCGGATTGGGGGGGGGGGGGGTGACCATCGAGGTACAGATCGAATGGGTTGACTTTACTGCATTTTACGACATCATAAACTATTGTTAATAATTACTTTATTTTCAGCTCGAGTTATCTATAATTCGGTCTAAAAATCATAGAGTCTAAAAATCATACTTTAGCATAAGTCAATTCAAAACTTTTTGCAACTAGAATACAGTGTTTGATGAAATTTTACTGCATTAAAATGTTTTCTTGACACGATCTGCTTGAACAGCTTTGAAGAGAGAGAGGATTAGATTTTGAAGCAAAATAGTTTAAAGGGGATATTAAGCCTTTTTTTTTTGTTATCAGGAATCATGGACATACATAAGGTTTTATTTTAAATTTTTATTTACATTTACAACTATTACCAACATTTGCATTTCTACTTATTTATTTCATATGCGATTAGGTTCTTCTGTCTGTTTGTCCTCTGGCAAAAATGTTTTTCACAAAAATGTATTTCAGGGCCTGGTGGTTAATGGGCCCTCAAGTCAATGGGGGCCCATTGTTAATCAAGTTATCAATTATTGTTATATGAATTAACTTGATTGTTGCCACTTGAGAGATTGTCTGGGATGTATGATACTAAAGCAATTAGTTATTAAAGCAATTATTTTACATATTTATGTTGGTATAAAAGGATTAATTACTTAGCTTTTAAGGTATCGGTAGTAAACGTGAAAAATGGTGTAAAGTGGAATGAAAATTAAGTGTGGCTCAAGTCGACTTTCTCATTTGAAAAATCGGTATCGTAGGTTCAAATGATTACAATTATTGCGTAATCATCTCAACCTTCTTGGGCTTATAAAAAAAATACTGAAAAAATATTTCGGTTGATGCCATACTTGACAATGTACCACTCCCGAGGAGCGCTAATGACATCACGAACAAAAAAAAATTGTATGGTGGCTATTTCACATAGCAATGACTGAAACTATCAAGTTCGTGATCATTGAACCATAAATAAATTCTTTATGCATGATTATGTCAAATTTTGTCCTATGATGCCATGTTAAAAGTACATAACATTTGGAATAAATTTCGAAGTGCTTGCTCGAACTTAAAATTTTTTTTATATCCACTAGATTTTAATATCAAAGTCGGATATAAAGTTTCATGAAAATCTATTAATATTTGTGGCTGCTACCGTGTACACAAGAAGTCGATTGCAGACAGACAGACAGACAGACGGGCATCACTCCAACTAGACAAAACGTGTTTAGAAGGTTTTAAAAGATATATAGGAAATCAAAATTTTGAATTAAAAAAATGTCGTGCAAACAATAATTTCTCTATACTATATAGTATGAGAAAGAAAAAATCGGGAACCCTGCACCTATTCAAAACGAATCCCAAGATATTTACCGCCAAAATAACTTCCTGGGAAATGCCTGTAAAACTTGTTTCGCAGTGAGGGTGGTGATGCTGCAGTAAAGACAGTGGGGTATAGCTTACAATTACGCATTAGAATCGAATTTGGTTCCGCACAACACCGAATCGAAGTCAAGCTGTTGTACACAAAACCGTTCGAGCTCCATACTAATTTATAAATTTTCACTTTCTCACATTGTTGTGTTTTCTCGAATGTTTTCGGAATTTGACGGATAAGTATGTTTCAAGATCTTTTGAACTGAATTCAAACATTTTTAGAAATATGTTTCTGTCTGTGTGTGAGAAGTGTGGACATAATAACAAATGCACCTATGCAGTGGCGTATTTAGTATATAGCAGGTGTTACCTGGGTGCCATTTTCTGGGGGCTCCACTGAGCAGTTTCAATAAAAAAATCTTAAATATTCTATATAATCCTCTTCAGGATATCCACGTTAAAATCAGACAAGCCATTACCGTGTGTGTGTGGGGGGGGGGATACAGTCCAGTGGCTATCGAGCGGAGATTGCATTCAGATGACCCGCGTTCGATTCCCGGCTCTGCCCAAACTGTTTCCGTGTTCACGCGAAGTACGGGCACTTTAAATATGTGGGTCCGTAAGTCCTTCCGAGCGATTGGTGGGTGAGGAGGAGGGTACAGTATCTGAGGATACCTCCACCACTGTGTTCCGGTCTAAATTGGGTGACACTTCTCAACCGTTCAAGCAGATACCTTACATTTTCGGGTAGGTCGGACGGTCTGGATCGAAGAGGCCATTCTCGGAGTGAATTTTTTCTTCTACAGATTTATACTCTGTCTTTGCTTATTTTGCTTATAAAAAGTGCAAATTTCCTTATTATTTTAGAGCAATTCGAAGTTTTTTGGATTGCAGAATGTTGCTATCAAAAGAGCCATTGCAATATCAATACCTGTACAGATTCTCGAATTTTCAAACCCTCGCATTGCTATTTAGATAATGCTAACCATCACAGTTTCACATCGTCAGCTGTGAGAAATCATTCAGCAAGTTAAATCTAATAGTTTAGCATTTGAAAGCCTCCTTGAGTCAAGGTAGACTTTGTTATCCTGCTCTGCAAAGTGAAAAGAAAGAAAGAAAAAAGAACTGGCAGATTATATAGACCATTTTGCACCAGTAAAAACTCGGTGTGGAAACTCGGTGTGGTTCTATAATTTGAGCTTCAGCTTTTTAGAACTGATATGGTAAAATTCTTTAAAAGATAGGTGTCAGATGTTTTAGAAGGGCGCAATTTCAGTGCTTGCCACAGGTGCTATTTTCCGTAGATACGCCCCTGTATCTACGGAAAATAGCACCTGTGGCAAGAACGAATGTTTTTAACACTTTACAGCAAAGTTGAAAAGTGTTCATGACTTTGTTCATTCTGTCTGTCTGTCTGTCCGTTAGCACGATAACTGCCGTAAAAATGACTTAATCAAAATGAAATTTTAGTATGTTGTTCAGACGGTCTGTAGAACCTATGGGAATATAAATGAATAATGTCACCCAATTAGTTTTGGATTGAACCCGGGTCGAAAAAATGAAATACATTGAGCCCTATGGGACCTAATTTTTCAAACATTTTTTAAGCGGATTTAAAATTCACAAATTGCTTCGAAAATTTTAGGTAATATTCAAATTGTTCCATAAAATATATAAAAAAAAATTCAGCGAAATATATTCAGTAGTTTTTTAAATAAAAATTAAAATAAAAATTACACCTCTTATATGAAACGATCACGTGACCATGATATGAAACGATCACATGACCCACTTCAAAATGATATATGGCATCCATCTTGTTTCAAAATCGTGATTTTTTTAAGTTCTTTTTAATTCATATTGAGTGTTGTATCCGTCCTAAAACTACTTTATTTTTGCTTAAATTCTATGCATCAACATACTGAAACAACGCAATGACAATATATTTGAGTTTAAATGCTCATCTAAATTTGATTATTTCTACAACTAAGCCTATTTTTCACCTATGTAAAATGTAAACAGCAAAATATATAGAATGAGTTGTATTAGAATTCCTGTATTTTTTTTAACACAAAATAATTTAGTCCATGGAGACTGCATGGCTGATATGAATGAAATATTAATTGATTTCATAAAGAGAAAGACGATTTTTTTCGATGAAGTTTCAAGCATAGAGCTTAATTTTTTGTAGCTCCATGGTATTTAACAAAATGTTTAAATAAAATAAATTATTATAGTATTGTGATGAATGAAATGAATGGGAGAAAGTTATGAATGAAATCCTGTTTTTATAGAGAGATCCAGGCGTGTTATTTTTTCTATGACGTCATTTGAATTAATTTCAGTTGTTTTCGATGAAGTTTTCAAATATAATAAATTGTCGTAGTATTATGATAATTCTAAAACTATTACCGAGGAATGTATAACATTTTAGAGATGTTTAAACCAGGCAATTTATATTTCAATGCCGTCATTTGAATGAAGTCCATTTTTTTCGATGAAGGTTTAAGTTTTCAAATATAATAAATTAATGCAGTATTGTGATAAGTTTCAAAATATTACCGAGGAATGTATTGCATTTTAGACTTGTTTAAATAAAATTGCATTGAAGTTGGAAAGTGTTTCATAATCAATGCTTTAAGCATGATTGATCTTTCTTGTTTTTGTTTTTATTTTAATGCAGCTGTATAGAAAATGGCGCTATACGATAAGACAACTTTCGAGGAGTTAATCCCTTCCCTTTTATGAGGGGGGGAAGGGGGGAAGCTATCTTGCATCTTGCTCCTTTTAATTAGAGAGGAAAATGGCAATAAAAATTGAAAAGCGTTGCCACCTTAGTTCAAAAATGTGTTTGTTCGACAGAAAAATCTAAAAGGAACCATTAAAAATTGGGAATACATTCTAAATCCCTCCCGTAAATAAAATAATATTAACATCGATTGGGATGCCTTGCATTGGGAAATGCTATGTGATAATCGTTCGGATGCACTGATATTAAGGTTACATTCACCCAAAATAAGGGTCATTTCACGATATTCTTCATTAGTATGCATAATAGACATGGCTCGTTATAAAAGCAGGACGATGTGACGAACACATGGATACAATCAGAATTGGACAGTATCGAAAATACATGTATTTGAAATACATTTCCGAAACACATTTGTATTTTGTATTTTAAACTGAAAAAAACTAAAGTATTTTGGTAATGTATCTGAAATACATTTTCAGAGTATTTTGTATTTTCAAAATACTCAAAATACATTTCTTCAGATTTCAAACTATTGTGTTCAAACCGCAGATGAACGATTCCCAAAAGGGAGAAAGGCTAATTAGTCATTAAATTTGTTTCTAGGAGGAGTTAATCTAAACAACCTTTTTCAAACAGGCTCCTATAAAGATGATAATTAATGGGGTGTTTAGAGTCTGTGGTGATCTATGTAAAACATAGTTTCTGTTATAAACTTTACGTTTATATTGGAATTATATAATGATGTTGTTTGGTTTCCCTTCTGTCTATGTGGGTAAAGAAAAGGGGCAAGAAGAGATTGGACTTGCATTCTTTGTAGAAACAGAAGCGTAGGCAATCCAAATTCTACTGTGTGTGTGTGTGTGCATCGTGTATATTTTTATATAAATTGGGGAGATGCAATGCAGTTAGTTATTGCACGGACATGAGAAAAGATGGAAGATACCGCTGCTCATAATGTAAATATATTTAGGGAATTAATAGAGTAGGACTTGCATGGTATGAAGTATTAGATGAGAGATGTTTTAAAGTGATACCTATTGATGATAATGGAAAAATATGGGGGAATGCCAATTATACAAACTAAAATGCGTGATTATAAATGAGAGTTTTGAAACCACAACACTTTTAAAGCGCATCTAAAGGTAAGTTTTAGTTGTATGCAGTAGTTAAGCACCTCGATTTCAAGGGTATTTATGCTAGACCCTTGATTTGTTAAATCGCGATTCTGCTGTATCATGCAATAAGTTTTATTGGTAGCAAAAAATTTGCCATATTATTATTTTTAGGTAAAGTGTTTCCTTGAAACATCTATATCTCAGGATATGCTACAGATAGACCTCAAACGATGACTGATTTGAAGTTAGCATCATATTTCAAAGGGGTTGATGGTATGGATTTCCACTTTCGGTTCTTTTCCATTCTCTGGTTCAAAGTGTCATTTTACTTGAAACGTCTATATTTTAAAATTGGCTATAGATAGATAGAGCTTAGATGATAACTGATAATATGGATTCCGCATTAAATACTAGAGGAGGTAGGGTGGTTCACTAAAAACTTTTACTTCGGTTTTTTTTTCTACATTTGGTTATAAACTTTTCCTTAAGATATATATTTTTCAGAATTGTTTATATATAAAGATAATGACATGGATTTAGCATCAAATTCTGGAGAGGTTTGGGGGTTCACTAAGGATTTGCACCTCCATTTTTTTACGTCAACAAAATTTTCTTGAAACTTTATTGCTTAACATTGGTATAGATAGAGCTGAGATGATGACTGATATGAATTCAGCATAAAATTCGGAAGATGGTTGGGGGTTCACTAAAGATTTTCCCCACTTCTGTTTTTTTCCCTCCCACTTTAGGCTAAAAATTTCCCTTGAAATATCTAATTTTAAGGATATCTATAGAGCTTAGATGATGGCTGATATGGATCAGCATCAAATTTTAAAGGGGGTTATGGGATTCACTAAGGATTTCCATTTACGGTTTTGGAGATTACACTTCCTTTTTTTTAAAATTCGTATTACTGTACGAAATATATATAAAAGGGAATTAAAATGCTTAATAGTTCTGTCAAAAATGATGTGTATAAGCCATATTTACCTTAATGACGGTTTCTTCATAAATTTCTTGTTTTTTATTATATGTTTGTCTGTTATATAAAGTGGGTTCTCCTATGGATTTATTTATTTTCTTTATTTATTTTTACTTTATTAATTTGAAGATTTGAAATTTCAAAGAGTTTAGTTTTTTAAAGTCATACTTTTTCGATACATTTAGCTTTTTTAAAATGCCAATGTTAATATTTAACAAATACAAGGTTTGTTTCTTTCTAATAAAATGTATACATAAATACTGCTTTTCACAGAAAATCCGGTCTAATACACAGCTATGCTTAATTTTTTTTAAATGTATTTTGTATTCTGATATTTTGAAAATACATGTATTTTGTATTTGGAATTTTTCTAATTTAAAAAGCATTTTGTATTTTGTATTTTATGCCCTAAAACCTATGTATTTTGTATCGAAAATACATTTTCAATGTATTTTGCCCAACTCTGGATACAATATAAGATGGAATATTTTTCAACAGGTAAGTTTATTTATTTTTCCGTCTCCGTTTACGATGATGTTTATACACAAATTAAATAAAAATGTTAGCATTCAAACTCAATTTATTAAATCGTTTGTTATACAACTGTCACCAGACGATTTTGCAGTTTAAGGAATTGCTTGCTTTTAAAAATATCTTTTTGGACAAATATTTGCAGCTTTTTCTGTCGGACAAACACATTTTTGTACTAATCTGGAAATGCTCTACAACTTACCTTTCACTCTAGATATAGCTACCCCCCCCCCCCCACACACACACACACACACCATGAAAAGGGATATTAGCTCCCCTCGAATGTTGTCTCGTCATGTAGTGCCATAGGAGGGGTTTTTCTACACAACTGTATTAAAAAAAATATAGCTGTCTTCGTTTATCGAGAAATTTCCCCTGATAAGGAATTTTTTGGACATTCTGTATAGGAGGCATATGGAAGAAATTTGTAATTTAAACTACGCTATGAATGCTAATGATTTCAAACGTTTGCATTAATACATATAAGCCAAATGCTTTCTATTCATTTTTGTCACCAAGCTATTGTCAACTTAAAAAACAGACTTTTAGCTAAATATTAATTTTAAAATAACAACTTGGTAGGAAATCTGAAAAAAGAAATACATCTTTTTCATTTTTTGATAAAGATCTCGATACACATAGAACTAAACTCTAGAGAAAGTCACGATACATTCCTAGTGAAAGAGAGAAGATTAGCTCTGGATGTTTAATTTGAAAATTAAAATTCTATAATAGTGATATTTATTAACTCAGTAAAAATGAAAGGTTTAGATTTCCCACCCCCCTTCCAAATGGCCAGGCACTTTGACCTTCGTCATTCGTCTTTATTACAGCGGCCAGGGTATGAACCATTTAGCCGTCCATTGACGTTGCCCAGGCGCACCAGAGGGGGGCGGATCACATTGCGCCCACAACACAAACACCCATGCCTTACGTGGGGCTCGAATCCACAATGTGGCGGTCGAGCGATTGCTACGGAAACGCTTGCCTTGACCACTCGACAACCACGTCGGCTTTTTTCTTTTTGTTTCAAGTCTGTATAAGGTGCATATTTAATAATTTTAATCTCAGCCTCTTTTGGGCTAATGTTGGTAAAAAGACTAGATGTGTCAGACTCGGGGTATAGTTTGCATCACTTGCACTGTCTGCAGGTCGGTCCTTTCGGAGAGAATATAGCTTGTTATGTTAAAAACAACTATAAGAAGAGAGTCACTGTAAAACACAACTTTTAGTTATTAGCAAAGTTATGAAGATGAGCTAGCAAAAATCAAATATTTTCCTGGTAAAATTAGCTTCCTAAAATATTTTGAACATGTCATGCCATTAAAATGAGTAAAAAATATAATATTAATCGGAAATATAAATTTTAAAATATGATGTGGGCAGAACACAAGCTTCTCTAATGCAAAAATTAAAGTAATATGAGTCAACAATTTTCAATTTCGGGACGTTTGGGTTTTGAACGAGCATGAGGTATTTGGTCATCCCAGAACATGGCTTAATTATTTTGAGTGCAGCATCTCTTGGTGTCTGTACAGAATTTTATATCCAGTTTGTCTCAAAAACTATTCAACGCATCTTATCAGCGAATTATTATTTAGATCAGCGTTTTTCGTACTGCCCCCTTAGGTTCCGAGACTATATTCCAAGGGAGTTTCGTGACGTGATAGTTTTGTGTAAATCTCTTTGAAACCCGAGTTTGAAAACACTGTTCTAGATTATGGATTGCTCTAGTTCTCATTAGATTTTTAAGCAATAAGCTTAGAATTGCAAGCAACTTGCAATTTAAGATTTACCAAATAAAATAATGGATGATATATCCTATTAATTTGTGTCAGACCATGTAAATATGCAAGTTCCCGCGATTTAAATTGCTTATTCTTGCCCTGGGAGCTCGCGGTTTTTTGTTTTTTTTAAAAGTGAGATAATGATCTGGAAATTAGCTCAAAATTTTCGAAAATTAAAAAAAATAAATGAATAATACTTATCGACGAACCTTAAAAATTTTTTGTTGTGTACATTACCCCCCCCCCCCCCGTTCTCAAGCTCAAGGCCTTGCGCCCTTAGGGGCGCGCCTCTTCCCCTCTTACCTTTATCGTCTCACTAGGTGCCTACTTTGGCCCTAGTTCTTTTCCCCTTTTTTGTAAGACTTGGAGAAGGGCACGACTTCAGTCGTCGCCCCCCCCCCCCTAAGCAAACCTTAGATGTGTAAATTCTTTAATATATGATATTCTCTTTTTCGTATTTCTTTTTCCTTCCCGTTCGGAGTTTTAAAGGGGGAAATTCTTTCCCCTCCTGGGCACTCCGTAATTCCCCGTCCTTGAGACCTTGAGACTCCAAATGAATAGATGCTTTTTAAAAAATATCCAAAAAGGTCCAAATTTAACATTTGCTTAAATACACTTTTAAAATTCGTTGATTTTTGTCGTCCATTATCATAATCTAGTTATTGTCTGAAAAAATATCTTGCATCGCAGAAGACTCGCCAACATTGCGACATTTCCTAAAAGTTTTCAAATTGGCGATATTGCGCCAACCAAATGTTCACCAAATTTGTCTTCAAGCGTAACAGGCAGAGATTTTTCTATGTATATTTAAACACATGAAGTCCATCCACTATGCAATAATAAACCGTTCGCTGCTTTTTTTTTCTCTTTATTTTCTCAAGCTGGCACTTTTGTGAATGACGCCGACTTGCTAAATGGAAAAGGAAATGAATAAAAACCTGCAAGTTCGAAATAGATTTAATATAATATTTCCGATATATAACAGAATTACCCATATAAAAATGGATTCATTTATAAGTATTTTTTTCGCCATAACATCCATTATTAATTATAATGGACACAAATTACAAAATTGAGAAATACATGATACTATAGAAGGAAATGTTGGTTACACCAGATTTCTATTTTATTTCAAAACCATTTGCTTTTATTCAAGCGCTTATCCATTCTGAAATCTCGGGAGAATGCAGAACAGAAAATGTTAAATAACGGCAAACCGAAACCGGCCCTGCCGTGCATTTCTCCGAACGGCTGCTGTAACAAGGAAAGAGAAAGAAATCGGTACAAAGGAACACATAAATCTCCCGACACTTGTTCGTCCAATTTTTATGACAAAAAGTGGGTAAAGATATTGCGCTGCGCCAGAGTGTGTCGTTTAGCGGATACCCCATGCATGGTTTCTGACCTCCTTCTCCTTACACACGGAAAAGGAAGGAAGTCAGAAACTAACAAGTGTTATATCGCTCAGATTCTTCAATATTAGCAAATCCATATATTATTGTACGATGATGGAAGATTTAATGGCAGCAGGGTTGACTTAGCCTAACTGGAGCCCGGAGCATGCATTCCTTCGGGGGGGGGGGGGGGGGGAAGGCTTCCAACGTATATGAAATGAACAGAAATATTTTTTTGAAAACATAATTGCATTCTAGAGAAAGGTATAAAAAACGAGGCTCTTAGGTATTTCACGCTCACATTTCAGATAACAGCATATATGGACCGATTTCGCGTTTCTATGGGTTCGTCAGTATGATATAGCCAATGTCTATAATGGTAGCAATAAAACTTGTTGTCTGCCACAACTTTGCGATTCTGTTCGAAGACCGACAACAGTTCTACTAAAGCCGACTTCAAATTACAAGGCTGCAACGACCGACTATTCCATGCTGAAGAAATCGCAAAACCGGCCTTTGGATACTGTTATCTGCAATGGCAGCTCGATCCTATTTATGGAACACCTGTAATGGATAGGTTTAAGTATGAACAAACTAATGTACAGGGTGTTTTAATCTTTTAAACCGTTAATGTTAGACACATACTTCTAATTGGAAAATTGTTTTTGAGACGTTAGAATTATATTAAAACTGTGTGATGCATTAATTCAGAAAATGGCATTTTATAGAGTCCTTAGGATATGAAGTTCGATTACTCAAAAAATCTGTACAAAATCTGAGTTCATTATAAAATTAACTGGAATGTTGTTCAACTCGACTTTCTTATCCCAGAATGCATTTCTTTGTACCAATTGTACAAGAAAAAAATTTGAGAAATCGGTTTCGTGGGTTCAAAATGACTACAACTATAGCTTGTTGAGCTTGAAAAAATCTTTCAATTGATACCATAATTGACCATGTACCTCTTCGGGGGGGGGGGGGGGGGGGGTGTTATTTGCCTCTGTCGCGAACAAAAAATAAAAATTGTATCGCGGCTTTTTTCATAATAGTCTCTTGATCATTGAGTCATACATAAACCCTTTTATGAATGATATCAAATTTTATCCTATGCTGTCGTGTATATTCTTCATTCCTCATATATTTCTGATATTTGTGCTAAATCCTATAGGGAACTCGGTTACATTAATATAATTACTCAGGATTTTACTAATGAGGATACCACCATTGTTCTCTTTAATGCCTTGGTTAGCACACCACAAACGCTTGAGTATGCGTCTGTGGTGTGGAGGCCATTTCATACAGTTCATGCAAACAAGATTGAGATTATCCAAAACAAATTCTTAAGATATCTACATAATAAGAAAACTGGTATTTTTTGTTATGCCTTATTTGCTACTTTTTTACTGTAATATATTTAATGTTAAAAGTTTACAGAACAAAAACATTTTATTTTCATTCTTCAGGAATCTGTTCAATGGAGGAATTGATTGTTCCTCTGTCTTGGGTGAGATCCGGTATCATGTTCCCCAGTATTCAAGCAGGAGCAGGAGTCTAAGAAATTTTAGTTCGAATATTGGTTTCTCTTGTGCGATAAGTAATTTTTAACACTTTACAACATAGTTCAAAAGTGTTTATTACATTGTTCATTCTGTCTGTCTGTCCGTTCGCACGATAACTGCCGTAAAAATGACTTTATCAAAATGAAATTTTAGCATGTTGTTCAGACGATCTCTGGGACATATGGGAACATAAAGGAATAATATCATTCAATTAATTTTGGATGGAAACCGGATTGAAAAAATGAAATACATTGAACTCTATGGGACCCAATTTTTCAAACATTTTTTAAGCAAATTTAAAATTCAAATTGCTTCGAAAGTTTTAGGAAATGCTCAAATTATCCCGTAAAAAAATTTCAGCAAAATATATTTGGTTAAATAAAAATTTAAATAATTACACCCAAACAAATAATTACAGCCATATTATATAAAGAGATCACGTGACCCACTTCGATATAAAATATAGTATGCATCTTGTGTCAAAATCGTGATTTTTAAAGTTCTTTTTAATTTGTATTTAGTGTTGTATCCGTCGTAAATCTGCTTTATTTTACTTAATTTCTGTGCATCTATATTCTGAAACAACGCAATTACAATATATTTGAGTTTAAATGATCATCCAACTTTGATTATTTCTACAACGAAGCCTACTTTTCACTTATGAAAAATGTAAACAGCAAAATATGTAAAATGAGTTGTATAAGAATTGCTGCATTTCTTTAACGCAAAATTATTTAGCTCATGGAGTCTGCATAGCTGATATGAATGAAATATTCATTGATTTTACATAGAGAAGCAGACGTTTTATAGCAGACTTTTTTGCTGAAGTTTTAAGCATAGAGTTAAATTACTTATACCTCCATGGTTTTAAATTTTTAAATAAAATAAATTATAGTAGTATTGTGATAAATGAAAGGAATGGAACAAAAGTGTATGAATGAAATATTTACTGCTTTTATATAGAGAGCCAGGCGATTTATATTTCAATGACTTTATTTGAATAAAGTTCATTTTTTTCGAAGAAGTTTCCAAATATAATAAATTATTGTAGTATTATGATAATTTTAAAAATATTACCGAGGAATGTATCGCATTTTAGAGATGTTTAAACCAGGCCATTTATATTTCAATGCCGTCATCCATTTTTTTCGATGAAGTTTTAAGTTTTCAAATATAATAAAATAATGTAGAATTGTGATAATTTTAAAAATATTACTGCTGAATGCACCGCATTTTAGAGATGTTTAAATAAAATGGTATTGCAGTTGGAGTGTTTCATAATCAATGCTTTTTACATGATTGATCTTTCTTGTTGTAAACTATGCAACTGCTTTCCCGATAACCTCGATGTTTTTATTCATCGGAAATGGATTTTAAAAATCATTTATTGTAAATATTTAATATTTTAATGTATTTCTTAATTTGTAGGTGTTTTTGAAAATCATTTGCTGTCTATAGTTTGCATTTTAGTGCATTTTATTAACAGTTTACAACATGAATTTTTATTGGTTGAAAAGTGTTGACTTTGTTCATTTTGTCTGTTTGTCTGTTCGCACGATAACTGCCGTAAAAATGACTTTATCAAAATGAAATTTTAGTATGCTGTTGAGATGATCTGTGGAACATATGAGAATGAAAATGAATATCACCCAATTAGTTTTGTATTGAACCCGGGTTGAAAAAATGAAATACATTGAAACGTATGAGATCTAATTTTTTAAACATATTTTAGGCAAAGTTAAAATTCACAAATCAATTCAAAAATTTTAGGAAATATTCAAATTATCCCATAAAATAAATTTCAGTAAAATATGTTTGGTAGTTTTTAAATAAAAATAAAAATAATAATTACACCCATATAATATGAAGAGATTACGTGAACCACTTCAAAATAAAATATGCCATTCATTTTTCTTCCCAGAGTAAAAATCGTGATTTTAATTCTTTTAAATTTATATTTTGTGTTGCATTCGTCCGAAAACCGCTTTACTTTGATTAATTTTTGTGCATCTACATCCTGCGCTAACGCAATTAGAATATATTTGAGTTTAAATGAGCATCCAAATTTGATTATTTCTACAACGAAGCCTATTTTTCACTTATGTAAAATGTAAACAGCAAAATATGCAGACTGAGTTGCATCAAACTTTCATTATTTCTACAACGAAACTTAATTTTCACTTACGGAGAATGTAAATAAGTGATTGTAAGATGAGTTGTATAAGAATTGCTGAATTCTTTTCACGCAAGATTATTTAACTCTAGAGTCTGGAATAAAAGTGTATGAATGAAATATTCACAGCTATTACATAGAGAACCAGACGATTTATGTTTCGATGACGTCATTTGAATAAAGTTTATTTTTTTTCGATGAAGTTTTTAAGGAAAATAAATTATCGTAGTTCTGTGGTAATTAAAAAACATCGCCGCTGAATGCTTCGCATTTTCATTTCAGTTGGAAAGTGCTTCATAATCAATGCTTTATACATGATTGATTTTTCTTTTTATATTTTAATTTGTATATTTCGTAATGTATTTTATCTTGCACGTTATTATTGGGACTTTGTCCTGTAACTTGCATTCTTTTAAAATAAATAAGAAAAATAAATAAATATATAGATTCGAAGTTTTTGCTCGAATTTAAAAAAATTCTCTCTAGTTCCAGATGTTTTTTATAACACAGCCGGATATATAAAGTTTCGTAAAACTCCATTAATATATTTGGCTACTATCGTGTACACGAACTCGATCACAGACATCAGAGACAGACAGGCGGACACCACTCTAAAAATAGTTAAAACGTGTTCAGGAGATCTCGAAATAAATTTTTGTGAAAACAATACATTGTCAATACTGCGTTCGAGAATATAAAAATTGACTGGTCTAAGTGAAAAACTGGTGGAGATTATAAACGCTTATAATTACTTAGATTTTTATCAGTAGAAACAAGTACACACGAAGTACGCAAAAGCTTTATTTAGTGCCCTATATTCTTTTTTAAAATTGCTAGGTATACAGCGCGAATTTTTTTTGTTTTTTTTTGCGTGTAAGTTAGGAATTTTATTTAATTTCCCACCTTTAGATTTTATACATACAGGTGCCAAACTAGTTAATTATTACATAAAAGTTTATAAACATTTTTCGAGTCATTGGACATTTTGCTTTAAAAGAGAGTCGTACATAAACCATATAAAATTTTCCTATTTTTATGCAAATACATGCCCCACTTGTGAAAATACTTTAGAAAAACTGTTTTTACAATTCAAAACAATTTTGTAATTGGAGGTATACGTGTCAACTATTAACCGTTCAAACTTTTTAAAACAACCTATATTGTACGATACTGACATATTTATTTGATTGTATTAGAACAGTCTTTCAAATCAAATCTATTTTGATATCACGAAACCCTTTTGAAATTCAATTTGATGAATCCCAAAATGAGAAATGTCCATTGCGTCCGAAATTTGCATTTAAATTTTACGTTTTTTTTTTTTAATCATAATTGAAGTATCCTTTTTTGAAAGCTTTCTTTAGAAGCATTTGCTGGTCAAAAGTCAAGATTTTTTTTTTCCTCATAAAAATCTCCTAGTAAATAAAATAGTTTGGGTAACTTCCCAAATTCTGGATCTGTGTACTGAAGTCTCTGAGTGATTGTACTGAACAACCATTTGCTTTTCAGAATTATATATATATGATATATATCACATGTATTTAATATGTAAAATCTGTAGAGTATGATTTTATTTCAGGGATCGACACTATCACATTCGGAGTTCTTGGACTGCGTTCAAGACCAGTGTGTAACTGGTATACTAACTGTGTAAAGAATCTTCTCCAACTTATCCTATATCTGAAGATTTCAGAAATCTAATAAATTTTTTTCGCGAAATCCCACATAGGTTGAGGTTATTCGTAAGGTTAAACAAGAAAGATCAATCATGCAAAAAGCATTGATTATGAAACACTTTCCAACAGCAATGCAATTATTTAAACATCTCTAAAATGCGTAACATTCCGCGGTAATATTTTTTAAATTATCATAATACTACGAAATTTATTATATGTGAAAACTTAAAACTTCATCGAAAAAAATGAACTTTATTCAAATGACGTCATTGAAATATAAAAAGCCTGGATCTCTATGTAAAAGCAGTAAATATTTCATTCATACACTTTTATTCCATTCCTTTCATTCATCACAATACTACATTAATTTATTTTATTTAAAACTTAAAACCATGGAGGTAAAAGTTATTTAACGCTATGCTTAAAACATTGAAAAGTCTGCTATAAAATCGTCTGCTTCTCTATGTAAAATCAATGAATGCTTCATTCATAACAGCTATATTGCAGACTCCAGATCTAAATAATTTTGCGTTAAAGAAATTCAGCAATTTTATACAACTCATCCTACACCTAGATGTGTTTATATTCTCCATAATGGAAAATTAGGCTTCGTTGTAGAAATAATCAAAGTTTAATGATCATTTAAACTCAAATATATTGTAATTGTGTTGTTTCAGAATGTAGATGCACAGAAATTAAGCTAAAAACAAAGCGGTTTCAGGACGGATACAACACTAAATATTAATTAAAAAGAATAAAAATCACAATTTTGACACAAGATGGATGGCATTGACCATTTAAATTCAAATATATTATAATTGCGTTACTTCAAAATATAGATGCACAGAATTTAAGCAAAAATAAAGTGGTTTTAGGAAGGATACGACACTAAATATAAATTAAAAAAACTTTAAAAATCACGATTTTGACACAAAATGGATGGCATTGATCATTTGAACATCCTTACAGCTTGATGTGTTTACATTCCCCATAAGTGAAAATTAGACTCCTTTATAGAAATAATCAACGTTCGATGATCATTTAATTTCAAATATTTTGTAATTGCGTTGTTTCAAAATATAGATGCACAGAAATTAAGCAAAAATAAAGCGGTTTTAGAGTAGATACAAGAGCATATATAAATTGAGAAGAATTTTAAAAATCCCGATTTTGACACAAGATGGATGCTATATTTTATTTTGAAGTGGATCACGTGATCTCTTCGCATAAATGATGTAATTATTATTTGAATTTTAATTTAAAAACTACCGAATATATTTTGCTGAATTTTTTTTTCATATTTTTTATGGAATAATTTGAATATTTCTTAAAACTTTCGAAGCAATTCGTGAATTTTAAATTTGCTTAAATAATGTTTGAAAAATTAGGTCCTATAGGGTTCAATGTATTTCATTTTTTCAACACGGGTTGAGTCCAAAACTAATTGGGTGATATTATTCATTTATATTTCCATAGGTTCTACAAACCATCTGAACAACATACTAAAATTTCGTTTTGATAGTCATTTTTACGGCATTTATCGTGCGAACGGATAGACAGACAGAATGTACAAAATCGCCAACTATGTTGTAAAGTGTTAGAAATCACGTTTGTACCCTGTCGCCAGGAGCCGACTGGTCCAGTGAAATTATATTGACAATGCGGTTTAAAATTCTCAACTGACCGATTTCGTGCCCAAGAAGAATGCTTGTGGAAAGAAATTTTCTGGAGAATTTGTCTAGTCTGCAACTACCGACCAGGCGCCAGTCGATTTACGACCCTTGGCGGCTGCTTTTTTCCTGGGGATTCTCCTTTCCTAGAAAGTTCTCCCCATAGACCACTGCGGCGTTTTCTATTCTCTTTGTGCTATAAGACATGCCCTCGAGTACTAGTCTTGAAAAGCGACGCAACTGCGACCACATCAAGTGTTGGCAAATGGGGCGGGGTCCATTGTATGGACATGAATCGATTTCTGCAAATGAAGGAATTTGATCTTATTATGAAACTTCTTTTTCTCTTCAAGTTTATCCTCATCTGGGTGCTTCTCTAATCCCTGTCTTTGAGAGTGAGACTCGCCCCAAAGTCAATTGACTCTACTATGTATGTTTGATTTACACTAGAGCGATTATAAAACGCTTGTTTTATAATGCTCGTTAAAATAACCTTGTATTAACCAACATATAGATTATCAGGATGGTGTCAACTGGTTTTGGATTTTTAAAACTGCTCTTTTTAGGACAGCAAAAAATAGCTTGATAGTCGTTTTTAAAAGCACGCTGTTATTATTATTTTTTTTTACCTTAGGAAGGGGGCTCAAAACGTCCTTGAAACAATTGTGGTCACTTTTCCCATGCCTGCTCTCTTCAAGGAAGTTATATTCTCAAAAGCAGCAACTTTATTGTGATATAAATTCATGAAATGAAAAATCCTATTCATTTCCATTAGCTGTGTACATCATAAAAAGAAAATAAATGTCCTACCTCTTCGTTCCCACTAGATTTGGTTTGATTGATTGCCGTGAAAATCAATATATTTGTTTTAGTTTATCACTGAAATGCATTTACCAAATTTCATTTGAGATTCAAAACTTTTAAGGAATACAAAAAACAAAAGAAAGACGGAATTTTGGTGGAATATTAAATATCGAATGCCGTTTAGGTCAGGACGTCCGAACTTCGGACGTCCTAAACAAAATTCTTCTGAAAGTGACGTTATCCTTTTTGTATTCGTAATGCATCTACACTATTAAAACATGTGCGAATATGCATCTATGTATGCATAGGGTTTTTCTCAGCTAATTCGCTCGCTTTATCAAAAATTATGATTTGTTTCTGATGAAGGGTTTTTCTATAGAACACCGTTAATTATCCAGATATATATTAAAAAAAAATATTTTCTAATGATTTGAAAATATCTACTGAAAACAGCATAAACTGTTGCGCTGAACAATTTGCATGCAACAATGAATGTGTTTAATCGATGTTAGTTTAAGGTAAGAAAATATCAAATAAAATACCATCAGGAATGTACTCGTACTTGGGTTTATACGAATAAGATAGACCGGATATTATATTGTCCTATTTTCGGTTATATCTGTCCAATTTAAACAATTTTGATGTCTATCGTAAATTCGCGATGTTCTCGCAACAGATATGTACCTGGACGGAGCAGTCCACTCTTTCGCGTGGCGAGGAAATCAATAATGTATTGCTACAACTTACTTCCATAAAAAGAAAATTACACTATACTGGCGACATCTCAGAGCTATTGTCATGGTATTTTCAAAAGTGACTGGGCTGGCTGCAGAAGGCGGTTAGTCATTTATATTTTGCGTAAAGGAAACATCACCACAATGTTTCTGAATTTCATAGATATACTACTCTTCACTTTCCTTATTTATATAGTAAATTGTATAGGGAACGTATTGTGACGGGGGTCGAAAATTCGAATTCGAGTTTTCGACGAAACAGCGTGTTTCAAGCATACCTGAACTTAAATCGACAGTTTTTGAGGTGATGTCAGTGTGTATGTCCGGTTGTCTGTGAAAACGATATCTCATGAACGAATGGCACGTTTAGAACGAAATTTGGTATAAAAATTACAACCTCTGAATACTGGAAGCCTATTGATTTTATGCGCAATCGAATGTTCGGAAGCACCCCCCCCCCCCCAAATTTTCGAATGAAATTTTGAAAAATCATAAAAAAATTAATTTTGAATAATGTTGTGTACATAATCATTTCTTATGTAAATGTTTATTATAAAACTATAGACATAAATTTTGAAACGGTAGCACGAATCGTTATCGAGGCACGTTTTTTCTATAAATTTATAAAAAAGATCATATAAAATTAATAAAGAATATTAACTATTATGAAGTATTAATTATTATTTTCATATGTAATATTATGCGATAAACTGGTTAACATCATTCTCGTGGATCTAGTTCGTTCTATTCACGAGAAAATATTTTGTGCAATTGGTTTTGTATTTCGACGCCTAAATAATTTGCCAACAGTCATTTATATATAAGAAATACTCTTCTTTCCGTTTGTTTGTAACGCTTGGCGATCATTTAGCGACATATAGCCAACTTGGCGTTATTTCCCACAGATTGAAAAAATGTCATTAAAATTACAAAAATGACGCTACGCTAACGAAAATGCCGCTCTTTAAAAGCTCCACTTGGAACAAGATTCGCGTGTCTGTAAGATTAAATCTTGAGACACTCGAATTAGATCATCACTCATCATTATTTACTTCATTATTTTAGTTTGTATAAAAAAAAAATAGAATATATAAAAATATTTATTCGTAAAATAAATAAGTTCGCTAATTGTACTTTTACCACAATTAAAAGGAATATTGAGAGGAATGCAAGTTGCCAATTTGTATATAAAAGCTTCTCCCTCCCCCTTCTCGAAATAGCCTTTGCCCAGAGCCAGAGCCTTCGAGGAGTAATTAAGTGATTCTAGCTCTTTGGCCAGAGCACACACCCTCCCCCAATCCCTTCAGATCCAGCCTGGAGGTGTGCCGTGTTGCAAATGAATCAAATTAATCTTATAAGTGCAAATTAATCTTCTGTTTTAATCTTTTTTTCATTTTGTTATTTTTCGAAATATATACAGTACAAAGTATTAATTTCCATAATTTAGTTAAAATTTGCAATAATTTTTAAGTGAATAAAGTTATTAAAAAAAACCCCTGCCCCCACCCCCCTCAACGCTATCTATTTAGTACGCTTATCGATGAGGTGTAAAAACAATTTTTGTTCTTTATTAGTTATTTTGCTACTTTAAAAATAAATAAATAATTTTAGAACTTTTAAAGTGAGTAGATAGTAAGTAGCCGGCCTCCAAATCATATTCAGTAGTTTGCTCCGCCAATGGGGCAGAAAGTGGTCAACTTTAGGAATTTTATTTCTTGGAGGTTGATGCTCCGTGGTTCGAGTTTAGATAGCATTTTAACGTCAAAATACATATATTCTATTACTGTGTTGTTATTAAAAATTGCACCATAAGTTTCTATTTAATCGTAATGAAAAAAATTTAGCTAAGTAGATTTTTATTCTGAGATTTTTAAAGAAAAGTATAATATCAGGTTGAATGCAGAAAATTAAATTAACCTTATATGGGAAAATTTTTTATACCTATTTTCAGAAGTTTTATCACAATAATATTCATTTGGATAATTTGATAAAAATTTCCCTAGTTTATCCTCGTTTATAAAAGTATAAAATAAAACAATATGTTTTTGTTTTTTTTAATTTTTATCAACTTGTTTCAGATATCGTTTTTTCTATAAGAAAATGCACCGTATCTGTCGACAAATCCGTTCTAGAATTGCAAATTGGATTTCACAAGCAAGCACAAGTATTTTGAAAACTTCCAGCCAATAAATTCCCTTAAATGAAATTTAAAATCCTCGAACCAGCTGTTGATTATTTTTATTCGTTTCTTCTCCGTGAGCGCGTGCACAAAATCCCCTCCTTATTTCCCCCATCACCCGCCAACAACACATTATTTATGGCTTTTTCTTTTTGTACATCTGTAAATCGTGCCTTTTTTTTTTTCAAATCAAGCCAGCAAGTATATGATGGTTTTAATGTATCACATATCCACCATACAATACCATCACCAACTCAAATGTTTGTCCATCCTCGTATTTGTATGCGTAGTCCTTCAATTACTGCCCAAATGAGATTCTCTCTATTGTGCATGATACAACCTATATGCCTGATTTACGACTTATGGAACAGAAGCCGCCATCTTCGGACTGACGAAACAATTGCGCAAATACTTGCGACAGTAGAAAAAAAAAAAAAAATCTATATGTGACGTTTAAGAGGGACGACATTTCAGATAGTAAAAAGTAGGCATGTTTCTTTATTTTAGTTTTCTGTAAATGGTCTACGAAAAATTTTCAGTTTTTCCCAAAGTTTCGTTTGGGAATAATTAAAAAAAATCTGATGTGGGCAACACATGACTTTCCTTATATAATGCAATGAATTTACTACTTTTACAGCTAAAAAAACCGCTATTCTTATAGTAGATACTTATATTCTTTCCATGATATTGAATTTTCTTCAGTGAGTCGTCATTTTCATTGATTTAGCGCCATTTTTATCAATTTGGCGAGATTTTTGTTAATTTGGCAACAATTAAAAATGTCGCCTAGTTGGCGACATTCCGCCAAATTCGTCGCCAAAATCTCGCCAAGCGTTATGGACGAAGAAATAAGTTATTCTTACAGCAGATAAATGACTATTGGCGTTCAAATACAAAAGTATTACTCAAAGTATCTTTTTTCATGAATAGAACGAGCTAGATCCACGAGAATGATGTCACCCAATTTATCGCATGGTATTACATATGAAAAGTGAACATGTTTCTCAATAGGAAATATTTTTATTTTTTATTTTATAACTTTTTGATAATTTTTTTGAGAAATGTGCAATATCTCGAGAACGGTTCATGTTAGCGTTCTAAAATTTATTCCAAACGTTTTCTAATGAAAAATTATATAAGAAATGTCTATTTATGTAACTTTATTAGCGGTTTTGATTTTTTGACGATTTTTTCAAAATTTCATTCGAAAATTTAAGGGGATTCTGAACATTCGATTGCGTATGAAAACAATAGACTTCCAGTGTTTACAGATTGTGATTTTTGTACCAAATTTCGTTCGAATCGGTCCATTCATTCGTCAGTTATCGTCTCCACAGACTCACTGACACACACTCACACACACACACTTACTTTCACACACACACACACACACACATACTTTCACACACACACACATACTTTCACACACACACACACACATACTTTCACACACACACACACACAGACATCACTTCAAAAATATTTGATTCGTGATCAGGGATGCTTGAAACGTGCTCTCCCGTCGAAAACTCGAATTCGAATTTTCGACCCCGTCACAATACTCTCCTTATACATTATGTATATAAGGAAAGTAAAAAAATTGTGGTTCAATTAATTTTAATTTCTGCTTTCTTGTTAAAAGGTTCTAAACACGGTAAATTTTCTTTTAATAATTCAATCAATATAAAATTACTTTACTTGGTAATGATGCAGAAATGGAATATGCACTCCCACACTATTTAATTTAGAATAGTATTATGATATACAGGGTAGTAACCTAGTTGGCCTTGCTTCGGCAGTTGGTTTTGGAAACGTATTACTAATTTTAAAGTTTGTCCAAATTAAAATATGCGAAATTCTTCCAGATTTTTTTCGGTCGTTGATGGTATTTTCCTAAAAATAGGGCGTCCAACTTTTTAAACAATTCCTAGAGAGAAAAAAAAAGGGAAAAAAAAGTTTAATTAAAAATTGTTGCGCTGTACAGTGACTAGTCTAAAAAACCGGTCCAATTAATTGCAGTTAGTCAAGAAGGTATTTACAATAACATAAAAAATTACCAAAATAGGCTAAAAATTGGAATTGAGTTTTCTGTAGATTGAAACCATACTTTGCATAAAACGTGTCTGTGCAATTTCATTTAACTCTGGGTTTTTATGGGATAAAAATACTCGTTTTTTACTTTCGCTATATACACAATGTAGTGTAGATAAGGAAAGTATTGTGTGTGGCGTGGTCAAAATTAAAATTCGAATTTTTGAGGGAAAAGTATGTTTCAAGCATCCCTGAACTCGAATCGTACGTTTTCAAGGTAGTGTGCTTGTGTGTGTATGTGTTTGGATGCTATATCTTACGAACGAATGGAGCGTTTTGAACCAAATTTGGTGCAAATATTACACTCAGTGAATACTGGAACCCTATTGATTTTAAATGCATACAAATGTTCGGAAGTCCCCAAAATTTTGAATAAAATTTTGAAAAAATCATCAAAAAATCAAAACCTTTAATAAAGTTACGCAAATGGACAATTACGTTATTTTTCCCATAGAAAACGATTGACATAGAATCAGAAATTTTAAAAACTTTATACAAATGATTATTCATTATGTACTTTTTTCATTAGAAAACGAATAAAAAAAAAATACTTTAGAACGTTAGCACGAACCGTTCTCGAGATATTGCACACTTTTAACATAAATTTATAAAAATAATCACATAAAATTAAAATAGTATTAAGTATTGTAAAATATGTTCACTTTTTGTATGTAATATTACGCGACAAATTTATGCATATCATTTTTGTGGATCTAGTTCGTTCTATTTACAAGGAGATAATTTGGATAGTAGTTTTGTATTTTGAAGTTTAACAATTCGTCAATAGTGATTTATGTATAAGAAAAGCTCTTGTCTCCGTTTGTATGTAATGCTTGGCGATCAATTTGGCGAACGTGGCGATATTTCAGCCAAAGTTGACAAATGTATCGTTAAAATGGCAAAACTGACATCAAGTTAACGAAAATAATGCAAATTAGCAAAAACGATGCCAAATGAATAATTAATTATTAAAATATTTGTACATTAATTATTAAAATATTTATACATGGTCTATATCGCTTATTGCGGATGCTATCAATATTGATAACGCGAAATATGAGTTTTGGGTATTTCGAAATAGCTTTTTACGTATTGTCATCCGGAAAAGTACAATTCAACTTTAAAGTCTGGGCGGTGGATCATTTTTCCACTGTGAAGGAAGTAAATTCATTGCATTATATAGGAAAAATGCTGCCCACATATTTTGCATAAGCAATAACTCGCTGAATATTGAAGATGATTACACAGATTTTTCTTCCTTCTTTATGCAAGTTATTCTATATAGCGCAGTTTGTTTTTCTAACAAATGCAGGAGTACAGTATAAAAATTTGGAACCCCTATTTTTATGAAAATACCACCCATTGGGGAAAACTATATGAAAGAATTTTGCATTTAATTTTTAACAGACTTTCAAATTGGAAGTGTGCGTCTCAAATCAATCGCCGAAGCTGGGAAAAATCGAAGTTATAATTAGATTTTAACTATGTAAACACATTGTATGTCCAAATTTCAAAATCGTTATAAACTTGTTGAAATATTAACTTACATTAAATGTCAATTACTTAAAGCGACGAGTAAGACGCGCTTACTTTTAGCGAAGGAGAAAATATCAACTTAGTAGAAAATAGTTTATTAGAATATAGTTTAAAATATTAATTTAGTAGAAAATAGAAAATTATAGCATACTGCAGCATAGAAAATTGCAGCATTTAAAATTCGTACTTTTAAAGTAAATTTGTGTTCTTGAATCGAGAGATTCATGCTTTTGGATATAATTAACTATACGAAGCTTTGAAACAGTTGGCTTAAAATCAGTGATAAAAGCACATAGCACGTCGAAGCACGCAAATTGTCCTCTTCGAGCAGATTTCTTGACAACTGGAATAGTTAATTTATTTAAGAAAAAATTTAAATGAATAAATCCTCAAACCATTTACGAAATTTCTATTTATAAAATATAAGTAACTAGAAAATCATAAGTATCGTAAAGCTAAATTATAATTTTAATATCGTAAAACTAAATTATAGTTGTTTGGGTATAAGTGTATTTACTTTGTCATACTATTGAGTGGACAAGAGATAGACTAGAGGAAGTTCTACGAAAGTTTCTGAATTCTAGATTTTGAAGGATAAGCACATTTTAAGACACCTTGAACCTATGTCAAACATTTTTGCGAATGTGTCCGTCTGTGTGCATGTGTAATATGTGCGTATTTGTGTATGTGTTCATACATGTATGTCTGTGAGGTGTGGATTAGATAACTCAACGAAAATCCCTACCGATATTACATGGCATTTTAATGGCAATAAAATAGTTCATATTAACATGCATAAGTCAAATGCATCCTATTTATCGCCATAGGGTGCTGCAATTTGAAAAGAAAAAAAAAGAAATATTTTATTATTTTAGAATAACTTGGGTTTGACATTTTAAAACAATGCATTTTCGTTTTCATTCCAATAATTATTTGAATATGAGTGACACATAATGAACTATCAATGTTTGAAATTACATATCACTACTGCTGTAATTTAAATTATAACACTGTTATTACAGCAAGAGGAATTACTTTCATCAGTACCCCCCAAATTGACGCTTCTTCATTGATCGCTCAAACAGATTTGCAAAATAGGAACTATTTTCATCGACACCCCCAAGTCGACGCTTCTTCAAAGAAGATGGTTCAAAGAGATTTGCAACCGTTTATACTACAACCCAATTTGTTTGCTTGAACAGACGGACAATAGGCGTTTCTTTCTATTTGACCTTTTATGGCACTTTTGGACCGGCGCTTTGAGGGTACTGCTCAATGACCTTGTACTCGTATCTTCACAGTGCAATACTACTGCTTTCTCTCTTTTTGTAGTACAAGAGAAAAGTCATAGCTGTAGGACAAAAATCGGATTGCGACTCCGGAGTCACATGCTGCTCTTTGACTACACTCTGAAAAGGAAAACTATGCACCCAACTACAGTTGCTAGAATATATCTAGAACACTATCGTTGTGTATAAGGTGCTATGTTGAGCAGTATATAAGCGCATTATTGCTATCATAAGCTCAAAAACAAGAATTTTAAGATATCGGGAAATGAAAACAATTAAATTTTCAGGAGAGCGTTTCTTTAACTTTTATTTTTGGTTTTCAAAATACATTTAATTTTTATTTAGTTTGTCACACTGACACAGTTATAAGCTAAAATATATATATATATTTTTTTAAATTATATGCTTTTCCATCGCTAATATCCGTGAAGAATCTAATGGGTGTTTAAGATCATTTTCACTTTCCTTATATACAATAATGTATAAGGAAAGTATTGTGACGGGATCGAAAGTTCGAATTCGAGTTTTCGACGCGAGAGCACGTTTCAAGCATCCCTGATCACGAATCAAACATTTTTAAAGTGATGCCTGTGTGTGTGTGTGGGGGGGGGGGGGGGCAGTGAGTCTGTGGAGACGATAACTGACGAACGAATGGACCGTTTCGAATGAAATTTGGTACAAAAATTACAATCCATAAACACTGGAAGCCTATTGTTTTCATAAGCAATCGAATGCTCAAAACTCTCCTAAATTTTCGAGTGAAATTTTGAAAAAATCGTCAAAAAATCAAAACCTCTAATAAAGTTACGCAAATAGACATTTCTTATGTAAATTTTCATTAGAAAACGATTGCCATAAATTTTAGAACGTTAACATGAACCGTTCTCGAGATATTGCACATTTTTCAAAAAAATTATCAAAAAATCATATAAAATAAAAAATATATATATTTCCTATTGAGAATCATGTTCACTTTTCATATGTAATACCATGCGATAAATTGGGTGACATCATTCTCGTGGATTTAGCTCGTTCCATTCATGAAAAAAGATACTTTGAATAATACTTTTGTATTTGAACTTCAATAGTCATTTATCTGCCATAAGAATAACTTATTTCTCCGTCCATAACGCTTGGCGAAATTTTGGCGACGAATTTGGTGGAATGTCGCCAACTTGGCGACTCTTTTAAATGTTTCTAAATCAACGAAAAACTCGTCAAATGGATAAAAATGGCGCTAAATCAATGAAAATGATCACTCATTGACGAAAATTCAATATCTTGGAAAGAATATAAGTATCCACTATAAGAATAACATTTTTTTAACTCTAAAAGTAGTAAATTCATTGCATTATATAAGGAAAGTCATGTGCTACCCACATCAGATTTTTTAATATCTTAAAAGACAACCTGACTTGCGCGAGGTTGGTGGTAGGGGAAGGAGGGTACGGTCCCTGTGGATGTCTCCCCCACTGGGTTCCGGTCTAAATTTTGTGGCACTTCCGGACCGTCCAAACTGTTACCTTACACCTTTCTGGTAGGTCGGACGGTCTGGGTTTCAACAACAACAACATTGGTCATGGGGCGCGGTAGCCCATTGGTTAGCGCGCTGGAGTTGCACTCGGTAGGCCCGGGTTCGATTCCAGCCACTGCCAAAACTGCCGCCGTGTTCATGCGGAGTACGATCACGTTAAACATGTGGGTCCGAAAGTCCTTCCGAGAGGTTGGTGGTAGGGGAAGAAGGGTACGGTCCCTGTGGATGCCTCCCCCACTGAGTTCCGGTCTAAATTGGGTGGCACTTCCCGACCGTCCAAACAGTTACCTTACACCTTTCTGGTAGGTCGGACGGTCTGGGTTTCAACAACAACAACATTGGTCATAAATTTCTTTACTTAATATTATTTAAAAAGTTGCAAATTTTGACCAAAGTGCTTTTCCCCGCCAAGTCTAGATATAGTGATAGTCTAGCTCTAGATACTGTAATCCAGCAATCATGTAGGTTGTAAAAGATCAAATTGCCCTGACATAAAGCTCAACATTTCCTTGTTATACAATAAAATTTGTACAATAGTAGCAAAATTTGAAGTAAACTTGTTGTTAATTATAAAATTGATATACATTTTACAACTTTTATAATACTCATAGGTCTGGGTTTATTTGTAATTATATTACGACAATTGCATCTTTTGAATTGTTCAAAATATAATATTTATTCTTAACAAATTATCCACTGTAGTCTGTCTTCATGGAGTCTTATTGCAATAAATTTGTTTTAAAATATTTTTCAGACTCGCTGAAAAAGAAACAATATGACACTTATGAATAAAACGTATTGTTTTACTGTTGGGGACTGTCTGTCTCCCTTATAGTTTTGGTACCAATGTATTGCGAAATAAATTCAAAGCAGCTTTTAACATTTTTTTGTTATTGTTTTAAATGTTGAATATATATATTTTTTAATTCTCATTTGTTGGATCCTTGTCACACCATTTTCTGTTAGGGTAGCGAAAATATTATTTCTCCTTAGATCAAATGTATGCTCCTTTACGAATTAAACAAGAAAGATCCATCATGCATAAAGCATTGATTATGAAACACTTTCCGACTCCAATGCAATTTTATTTCAAGATCTCTAAAATGCGATACATTCCTCGGTAATATTTTAAAAATTGTCACAATACTACATTAATTTATTACATTTGAAAGCTTAAAACTTCATCGAAAAAAATGAACTTCATTCAAATGACGGCATTGAAATATAAATTGCCTGGTTTAAACATCTCTAAAATGCGATACATTCCTCAGTAATATTTTAAAAATTATCATAATACATACTACAATAATTTATTATATTTGAAAACTTCATGGAAAACAACTGAAATTTATTCAAATGACGTCATCGAAATATAACACGCCTGGCTCTCCCTATAAAAGCAAAATTTCATTCATAAACATTTTTCCATTAATTTCATTCATCACAATACTATAATAATTTATTTTATTTAAAAACTTAAGACCACGGAGGTACAAGTAATTAAACTCTATGCTTAAAATTTCATCGAAAAAATAGTCCTTCTCTGTAAAATCAATGAATATTTCATTCATATCAGCTATATTGCAAATTCCATGAGCTAAATAATTTTGCGTTAAAGAAATACAGCAATTCTTATACAACTCATTCTACAGATTTTGCTGTTTACATTTCCATAAGTGAAAAGTAGGCTTCGTTGTAGAAAAAATCAAATTTGGATGATCATTTAAACTCAAATATATTGTAATTGCGTTGTTTCAGTATGTAGATGCACAGAATTTAAGCAAAAATAAAGCGGTTTTAGGACGGATACAACACTAAATATGAATTAAAAAGAACTTAAATCACGATTTTGACACAAGATGAATGCCATATTTTGTTTTGAAGTGGGTCACGTGATCTCTTCATATGGTCGCGTGATCGCTTCATATAAAAGGTGTAATTATTATTTTAATTTTTATTTAAAAAACTACTGTATATATTTTGCTGAAATTTTTTTTATATATTTTATGGGATAATTTGAATATTTACTAAAATTTTCGAAACAATTTGTGAATTTTAAATCCGCTTAAAAAATGTTTGAAAAATTAGGTCCCATAGGATTCAATGTATTTCATTTTTTCAACCCGAGTTCAATCCAAAACTAATTGGGTGATATTATTTATTTATATTCCCATAGGTCCCACAGACTGTCTGAACAACATACTAAAATTTCATTTTGATAAAGTCATTTTTACGGCAGTTATCATGCTAACGGACAGACAGACAGACAGAATGAACAAAGTCATAAACACTTTTCAACTTTGTTGTTAAGTGTTAACAACTTTGTTGTAAAGTCTTAAAAATTGGATACTTTTTAATTTTAAACTTTAACGTTTCGAGAAAATTATTTGTTTTATATTTTGCGATCACAGGAAATTAGTCAATATAAATCAAATGTTGAATAAAAGAAGCAATGATTAAAACTTATTAGAAAAGCTGGAAAATGGCATGAATCTGCGTTGGATTTTTCGTTTTAAAGTTCCAAGCAAGAAATGGCGTTTTTTTTTTTTTTCATATCATTTTTCCAGGTAGTACTAGTGCATATTTTCTGTTAATTGTTATTTTTGTTATACTTTTATATGCACGAAAGAGAAAAAATATATAGATTATTACTATTCCAGCATTTTTTTTAACCTTCAGAGCCCCCCCCCAAATAAATTTTAATCTCGGGTCTTCGTTTTTGTTAAGACGGCCCTGATTCCTAAACAGTACTTAATGACGAAGGAGAGCGCCAGATTAATGATTGAGAGCAACTTCGAGTAACAGAGTCTGTTCTGAGCAGTAAATACTTCGGCGAGGCATGTTATGATTGAAGCATAAATCGCCTATGCAAAAATATCAATATTCTACCGTATCACTAACTTTGCAATATAAAGTAGAAAGTAATAAAAGGAGATTAATAACGGCTGGCATATTCATGATCGTATCAAACTATGGTCTTTTAGCCAAAGTTATCATATTTTGAGCCAAAAATGTAATAACTTTGGCTAATATCGCGTTTTCTTTATTAGTAGGATTACAATGATTTCTTTATTAGTAGGATTACAAGCCATTCCAATGATTGATTATGTGGCGCAAGTTGTATTATATACGGAAAAAATATTAGTTGAATTAAGCAGAATGGGTTATGTTATAATAACATTTATTAACAGACAGGCTAAATGTTTCAAATTCATCAGCGTGATAGATTTGTTGCCAAGTTAAAGAATATATTTTTAAAAATTTTTACAATAACTTGTGAAAGAAAGCTAATAAATATTTTTGTATTGATTTTGATACTGGATAGGTGTAGATCTAAACAATGGTATATGAATATAATGATGTAGCCAAGTGGAAACTCACGCTCGATGTTTTCATTGTGTGTTTCGAATATGATTAGATTAATTCAAAAAAGCAGAAAGTATTTTTAAATTAAAGTAGAAGTTATTCATACGCATAGTAATCAACAGAATAATTTATATTAGAAGGCATATTAAGATAGATCATTGATGAGAGTGATATAATTTACTAAATCCTGAATTTAGCCAATGCAAAAATGCTGTGAATAAATAATGAAGTAACTACTATTAAATTGTAAACAGAATAATTAAGCACTATTATTAGTGTTATTTGATATATAATGAGCAAAATATTTTCATCTTTCAAGAAACATTTTTGGCTACGCCACGAAGTGTATAAAATTTTTAAACAACATATTTCATTTCAGTACAAATAAAAGGGATGCGGCGAGTGAAATACAGCCATCCATGTGAATTTCATTGAGCAATTTTAAATTGAACGGCTTCTATCCTATGATTAAAACGCAATTTGTTTAAGGGGCGAACCATAGCGAGGTGTCTTTTTATTATGGAAAAGAAAACATTTACAAGGGGGGGGGGGGGGATCAAATACAGAGGCTGTTCACACACATTTGTAGAACAAATTTAAAGCAATATAATTAAGGTAATTGAAGTAACAATATTTATTTCTTAAATGTTTTTATCTGGCGCTCCTTTCTCTAGCCTATCATTCAACATCTTGATTTACAAGATAAAAGTGATTTTCTTAATGTTATGGGTAGCATATTATTCCTCTTTTACAGTTTTCCATAGTCCATCAACTGTTTTAGGACTGCGTTTAGAAAGTTTTCTTTTTAACATCCCAAAAGCACAATAATCCATTCGCGACACATCGGGGGAATTTAAAAGAATATGAGCAAAAATTACAGTGTTAATATTTGTATCTATTTTTCTTTAAAAAATTTGACTTTATATTTTAATACGTGACTGGTAGGTTTATCCTGATGAAGTTCCACTCGTTTAAAATTTTGTGAATAAAGGGCTGATATTTCTTCTTTGAATAAAGGAATTAGAACATTATCTTGGTCATATGTTGAATTGATTTTGATATTTTTTTCGAAATTTTTTAGCTTAAATATACTGTATTTATTATTAATCCTTTACTAGAAGTTTCTTATTCTTGGAACAAGCTTTCAGGGTTTCTGTTTTGCCTCTTGCGATAACAAGTTGATTTTTTTTTTTGTTATAGTCATTTAAATAGATTCATGTTTCAATTGTCACACTATATTTCCATCGGGCCAACGGCCGTACCGTGCTGAAAACACCGGTTCTCGTTAGATCACCGAAGTCAAGCAGCATCGGGCGCGGTTAGTACTTGGTGGGTGACCACCTCGGAACACCGCGTGCTGTTGGCCATCTCGGGTGCGGTATCCCCGTGGTTTGCGCGCTAGATTTGCACGCTACCACAAATGCCGCCGTGTTCATGCGGAGTACGATCACGTTAAACATGTGGGTCCGTAAGTCCTTCCGAGAGGTTGGTGGTAGGGGAAGGA
This sequence comes from Amaurobius ferox, assembly GCA_951213105.1. Classification (NCBI taxonomy): domain Eukaryota; kingdom Metazoa; phylum Arthropoda; class Arachnida; order Araneae; family Amaurobiidae; genus Amaurobius; species Amaurobius ferox. The sequence goes on along the minus strand of OX578135.1, from coordinate 133,154,302 downwards.
GGGTACGGTCCCTGTGGATGCCTCCCCCACTGGGTTCCGGTCTAAATTGGGTGGCACTTCCCGGCCGTCCATACAGTTACCTTACACCTTTCTGGTAGGTCGGACGGTCTGGGTCTCAACAACAACACTATATTTCCATCCGTCACCGGCTAAATGATTTTTATAGAGAATTCTATAGCGTGTTCTGCTCGCTCTCGGTCGCATGTCTAGGCAAACAGCGGCGAACATTATGCTTCTTAGCTTTTTGGAAGATTTTATTCTTTATTTATGCATTCACTATAGAGATATTTAAAGACACTGCAATTGTTGAGTCGGTGGATCTTCGTTTGACACAAGAGACTTTATTTTTGAAATTGTCGTAAATGTGCATTATTATATGCTATTTTAGGTTTTCATTCATGGTTCATTTTCCGGTTAAAAGCAATGTTTGGCGTTTTTTCCCTTTATTGTATGAGTATTGAATCCCTTTATTGTATTTCCCTTTATTTATATGTAGAATGAGTTGTATTAGAATTGCTGTATTTCTTCAACACAAAATTATTTAGCCCATGGAGTCTGCATAGCTGATATGAATGAAATATTCATTGATTTTACAGAGAGAAGGACGAGTTTTAAGCATAGAGTTTAATTACTTGTAGCTCCATGGTCTTAATTTTTAAATAAAATAAATTATTATAGTATTGTGATGAATGACATGAATGGGAAAAAGTTATGAATGAAATGCTGTTTTTATAGAGAGATCTAGGCGTGTTATTTTTTTATGACGTCATTTGAATGAATTTCTGTTGTTTTCGATGAAGTTTTCAAATATAATAAATTATCGTAGTATTATGGTAGTTTTAAAACTATTACCGAGGAATGTTATCGCATTTTAGAGATGTTTAAAACAAGCAATTTATATTTCAATGCCGTCATTTGAATGAAGTTCATTTTTTTCAATGAAGTTTGAAGTTTTCAAATATAATAAATTAATGTAGTATCGTGATAAGTTTCAAAATATTACCGAGGATGTATTGCATTTTAGACTTGTTTAAATAAAATTGCATTGGAAGTTGGAAAGTGCTTCATAATCAATGCTTTAAGCATGATTGATCTTTCTTGTTTTATTTTATAAACTTAACATAATTGCAATCCAGGACATATTCCTGAATCCAATTACATATTATCCATTTACTTTTTACAATACCAAATTGTAAAAATGTAAATGGATAATATGTAAATTTTGCCTGCCGTAAATTTTGCCTGCCGATATGTAAGTATTTGTTGGCACTGTATTTTTCATTTTGCCACTGATGAAGGAAGGGCATAGTGATGCCCGAAAGCGCTTTGGCTTTGTAAACAAATCTCTAGAAAAAGAAAAACTTTCGAGATTGGCCAGCCAATAAGCACGTCCATAGGTCTATCAAAAATATTTAAAAGCCATCAAACACTTGATTGAAGTTGTTAAATTTTTTATATATGACTGGCGTTCAGTTATTTGAATTGATTAAAAACAAATACATGCAATCTTGAATGACTTGATAAACTATCTTTCCCAACAAATGAAGCTAATTTTGTTTTAGAAATTCTGCATTCTTGGGCTTTTATTTAACCTTATTTTAAACAAAACACGAATAAGAAAAAATGCCTGATTTCAAGAGATTTACAGTCTTCGGGCTTACATAAGATAAAGAAAACTGCCTGTAGCTGATAACATTTAAAAGGCAGAAAGAAGAGACGTCAGATTCAACCTTAAAAGCTTGTGTACGGACTAAACATTAGTTTGAAATCCACACATTTGTTTCATCTATTGTCTTTTGTGCATTATATCTTTTTTTAGGGTATTATTTAATAACTTACGCAAGTTTCCAATTTTCTGATTCAATTGCGCAATTTGCACTTACAATAAAAGTAGGATATATTACATATTTCCATAAGCTTCGAAACAGTAATTTTTATTTTAGGGCACAGAGAAAGTGATTTTGCTAGTTAAAAGTAATTTTACTTTGTTAGATTTATAAACACTTCAAAGGAGAAACTTGTTGTATATCAGTTTTGAATATAAAAATAATTAAAAGTGTAGCATTGGTAGGTACTGTATAATACGGTCGTGATGACGTGAAGGTAATATACTGCCTAACCCTAATTATTGAGACCCATGTTCGATTGCCGGTTATGACTAATTCAATTGTGATTTTATTTTACTAATGAACTAATATTTTATACTTTACTTTGTTATGACATGATTATCATACATTAAAATACATGTAATAATTACATATAATTGTTGAATTAAAATAAGGTAAAATAAATTAACTAGTTTTAATCAAACTTTATCGATTAAATATATGAACCTATGATATATATATATATATATATATCAGCATATCTTATTATTCTTTAAAATAAAATTTATATAATATCTATATTTGTTGTTAATAATTATTGATTTCCCTGAACCAATTTATAAATATTTTCCATCCAAACGGACACTACAAAATTTACAATTTAAATTCTTTAATTTGTCGGAAAGATTTGAAATTGTAAAACTTCAATACTAATACATAAATCAGAATATTTTAATTAATTTGCAAATAATTTAAGATACTTATTTTTAGGTTCAAAAGTATGAGTGCAGTACGAATTCGAATATAAATAAAATTGTCTTTAATTAAAAGTCAGCTTTATTTGTAATGTGCTAGTTTAGCTCTCATATCTAAATAAAACCTAGAATATGGACCAATTGCAACCATTTCCTATTGTTGATTTTTAATTCAACATTCATTATATGAATACATTACAATTGTAGAATAACAATTGAGCAATATAAAATTATAAATAATATTCAAAGGAATGATAATAAACCTTCATTAAAAGCGTATTTTGGATAAATTTTGCTTTCATTCATAAAATGTAAGAAAACTCTAGCATTTTTATAATAATAGAGGTGCATAATAATAGAGAGGCACAGTGCCGCCGACAGAATTTTTCGGCCACCCTATGCAGCCGTATGCGCTGGCCAACTACTACCACCTATTTTACGAGTTAACTTATTTTTAAACTTTTTATGCAAGGACCCCAAGCCTCTCGGTTCTCTATGCAATGCAACCTTTTGACTCCCCACACCCACACCCACACCCTCCTGTCGACTGCTCTGGAGGCAAATAACTCATAAAAAATTCATATGAAAAGCGTCTAGAATATATAATTGGCTCTCATTTACTTTCCTTATATACATAGTATAATGTATAAGGAAAGTATTGTGATGGGGTCGAAAATTCGAATTTGAGTTTTCGGCGGGAAAGCACTTTCAAACATCCCTGATCACGAATCGAACGTTTTTGAGGTGATGTCTGTGTGTGTGTGTGTGTGTCAGTGAGTCTGTGGAGACGATATCTCACGAACGAGTGGAGCGATTCGAATGAAATTTGGTACTAAAATTACAATCTGTGAATACTGGAAGTCTTCGCTTTTAAACACAATCGAATGCTCAGAACTCTCTTAAATTTTCGAGTGAAATTTTGAAAAAATCATCAAAAAATCGATACCTTTAATAAAGTTACGTAAATAGACATTTTTTATGTAATTTTTCCTTAGAAAACGATTGACGGAAACTTTAGAACGCCAGCATGAATCGTTCTCGAGATATTGCACATTTTCCAAATAAATTTATCAAAACATCCCATAAATTAAAAAAATATATTAACTGTTGAGAAATATGTTCACTTTTCATATGTAATATCATGCGATAAATTGGGTGACATCATTTCTCGTGGATTTTGCTCGTTCCATTAATGAGAAAAGATACTTTGAGTAATACTTTTGTATTTGAACGCCAATAGTCATTTATCTGCTATAAGAGTAACTTATTTCTCAGTCCATAACGCTTAGGGAGATTTTAGCAACAAATTTGGTGGAATGTCGCCAACTTGACGACTTTTTTAAATGTCGCCAAATTAACCTCTTCAAATGGATAAAAATGACGCTAAATCAATGAAAATGACAACACATTGACAAAAATTCAATATCTTGGAAAGAATATAAGTATCTACTATAAGAATAATTTTTTTTTACTGTAAAAATAGTAAATTCATTGCATTATGTAAGGAAAGTCATGTGCTGCCCACATCAGATTTTTTGTGTTGCTGTCATTGAATTGCGATTAGGAAAAAATGCCATTCTTCCAATTTTGGCGTAAACAGCAATTAAAGACTCGATGATTAACAAATAAAATCGTAATATTTATAACATCAGCATGCAACATCAATAATATATAATTGTCTGACGTGTTAGTTTGTCTTTCCAGACCCTCCAGAAGCCCTCAGGTGACATAGAAGATTGAATCTTTACACACTTTTAGTACTGACTGCGGTTCAGAATCTAACGGAGTTAAGTTAACGGAATTTTTGATTGACTTTCTGGGGTGCCTAGAAGTGCTCCTGATGATTAAATGATATTTGCACATTTATAGCTCCTACCACCCGACAAACCTTAACGTAGCCAAATTTTCGATTTAACCCTCCACCCTGGGATGGAAAAATATGAGTTTTTTTTTTTCAAATCTTTTCGGACCCTCCAGAAGCCTCTCATGTGACTTAGGGTTGAATCTTTGAACATTGATTTAGAATATCGAGTTTTTTTATTTAATTTATTTCCAGAACCTCAAAAAGACATCCAGTCGCTTAAAAGGCTGAATCTTTGTCCGGCCACTCAAACAGCTGCTACAAACCCTTTGGTCCAGTCGAGTGGTCTGGATTTGCAACATTTATAATATCGACCACTGGACAGAACCTAACGAATCTGGAATTTTGGATATTTCTCCCGGAGTAACAGAATTAAATGGGGGTTGGGGGTAAATCTCTCAGAACCCACTTGAAGCCTCCATCTGGGACGTCTGAAACTTTTAATTCCAACAAATGTTTCCGACGTTAGGCACCATGCATTGTTGAACAAAATGAAACTGATTAAATTAAAAATGACAGCTTAATATTTAATTTTCATGGGTTTAAATACTAGTATAGACTTAAGTACTAGTTGCTACAAATATACGAGTAAAATAATTGGTTCGACAATTGAGTGATGAAAAGCACAATAAATGCCTCAAGCATCATTGAAGTAAGATTTTGGAGTAGATTTTTTTTCCCCTTTACTTTAGAGGCAGTAACAATATTTATTTGAAGTAAACATCAACATAAATATTATCCCTTTAAGAAACAATGCATTTAAAAAAAACAAACATTAAATGTAAAATATTATGGATAAACAATCAAAACTGCACTTCTATAGATTACAATATTTTGGTGCTGATTGAGAGTTGCGAAAACAGAGTTTGAAATGTGTGCAACTCGCTTTCAATTTAAATGGGAAAAAAATAACTAATTTTGTTTATCACTTTTTACTTACTCTGATATTTTCTTTGGCATAAGAGCAAAAATAGTGCTGTATGTCTTTTCAAAAAGTATATGTAAAAAGAAAAAAAAAATGAATAAGCAGGTGTTAGGACATTTCTTAATTACATTCGTAATTCAACTGCAAAAGTTTCGGACATGCAATCAACCATGCAGCGCGTGCGCGAGCTCGTAATGTATAATTCTAAAAAAAAAAAAAAAAAAGAAAGTGTTTTTCAAAGCTAACAGCCTTGCAGAATGATTCGTTCTTACTTAACCCACAGAATAAAATTTTTGTTAGCCAAAATACAAACAACTGGATATAAATATAAAGCAATCAGTAAATAAAAGCATCAGTGCTGGTTAACTGACAACAGTGTTGAAATCACCCAACCAGTGGAAGGGGTGAGAAATATCATTTGGGAACAAACAGAATTTGTGCGATTAGGAGGAAGTGTCAAAATATTTATTTTGAGAAAACATATCTATCCCAAAACAATTTACGATATCTATGTACGAAGAAAATCAGTATATCCCCAAACCCATGACAATTATTGCAGGACAATATTAATTTTGGAATTAATCGCGGTAATTGAAACAGGTCTAAGATTACTGAGATAACCTTACAGCAATCCAATTTAATATTTTATAGTAATGATTTTTATAGTAACGATAATTTTGAAAATATATTTTTACACTCTTCAAATTAAAATCCCCGAAACTGCAGGGTGAGGAAAGGGGTGGTAGTGGTGAGGGTGGTGGTGGTGGTGGGGGGGGGGGGGCATGTGATAATATAACAAAGTTGCTTCTCACTAAATTTCTGGTTAAAAAAATATCTTGCAAAAATAGTACTATTGAAAGAAAAAGAAATATATATATCGGAATATTAACAATTATTACAATAATAAAAACAACACTCATAATAACAATCATTTTCCTAATATTCCCATTTACATTGAATTCTGAAAAAATTAATTTTCTGAAAAATGTTTAAAAACTCATAAAAAGAAATAAAATGCACTTTTAAAAGCCCTTTAAAATGAATTTATGGAAATAAAAGAGTTTTTAAGACAGTGGGAAACCATTTATAACTACAGTACCGCAAGTCTACGGAAATAAAAATTCTAACAAATCCTACCTGAGGAGCAAGATGTATTCAGAAGTCTTCGATCGCTTGTTTGTCACCAGAACAAGTGTCTCGTGTTGTCCTATTGCCGATTAGCTGAACAGATCTCGAGGAGATCGGAAGAATGAAAAAATCGAGGGTTGCCGCCCACGACGGAGGTTGTCGCCAAGCTTGGCGGTGAAACGCCTCGGGCAAAAGGGGGAGCTTTATTGTCCACTCCTGTGAGCGGAAAAAGAAAGGGGGTGTGAAAAACATGTGGATTAGGATTATTCGGTTGCAATTGCACAAAATAAACGACATTTTGTTAAAACCTTAATTTAGTACATATGTTGTTAAAAATGAATGAAATAATGGTTCTCACGCTACCCTGTCAGGTGTTTCTTCCTGGCAAAATCCATAGGGAAAAAATATGTACTTAACTTCTGTAGTAGATTTACGTTAAAACTAATGATATAAGCTTCGGGTCCCAGTCAAACAGGTGCTCCCAGAGACCTAGTTTTGTCGGCAGTATTTTTTTCATATAATGGAATTTGATGCTATATAAGAAAATTTGTATTCCTCCCTTTTAAATGTCCATTCTACTGGCTGTTTATTAAATGGAAGGAGCACATTTTTTAATTCAGTAAAACACATATGAGCAACTCCCGGTCAGCTGTCCGGATAAGGCCCGCGATATCTTTTAATTCGGTCCTCTAGGTACTAATTATGAGTGAATATAGATGTGAATGAAGGGCCAGAAAACTTACAGATGAAACTTGTTGAGCTGCAAGCGGATTTAACGCTGAAATTACAATTTAACGACATTATTTTGGTGGATTTTTATAAATTATATTTTGGGGAAGAAAAGTATACAAATTTATGCTCCTTTGCAAGAAAAATCATGTCTCTTTTTACCAGCAGATATACGTGCGAATACTTTCTTTTTGGGGATGAAACACAAGTCACAAACTCGGACATGGATAATATACGGAAAAGTTCTATGCGGTAAAACATGTTAACTCCAATATTGAGAATCTTGTAGTCTAAGTACAAGGTCGATCCTCACACTAAAATTTCGAATACTAGGGGGTCCACCCCCTGCTCGCTACGCTCATAGACATAAAAGATATGTCGCGCTATATATGCCTATGGCTATGCTTCGCCAACTCCCTTAGCTCGCAGAGTTCGCTTCGTGAGCGATTTCAAGTCAAACTAATGTTTAAATGAGTATACGGTTTATTTTACCGTGTTACCCTATTATTTCTCAACAAATGTATTTAATTTTATATTTTTCTATGCTATAGTTTTTGCCGTACGAGATAGAAAAAATCGATGGACGTGCCGTTACGAAAGTATATTTTTCACTTCAGAAGTGCATAAAAAGTAAAATATCTAGATAACTACATCGAAATTAAAAAATCTGATGTGGGCAGCACATGACTTTCCCTGCAGATTTATATTCACGTTATCTTTATTTTAATTACATTTAATTCACTTTTAATTCAATTTTAGTTCTCATTTCATAACTGGACTTATTTTCAAAGGTGGCGTAGAGAAAATACGAAAAAACTAAAATATCTCGAGAACGGCTAGTCCTAGTGTAATGGGGTTGGTCTTATTCTTTTCTTTGTTAAAAATTACGTATTAAACAATCATTTTATGGATATATTTGAGCATACGTAGTTTTTATTTTAGATTTTGGCGATTTTTGCAGGCCATTTTGCAAAAAAAGACAGGTTATTTTTTTTCGAATCATACCAAAATCTAATCAGAACCAGGGTGTACCACAGGTGATTTACCTAAGTGGGCGCGGTAGCTCACTGGTCAGCGCGCGGGAATTGCACTCGGTGGACCCGGGTTCGATTCCCTCAGCTGGAAAAAGAAAAAACTACCGCCGTGTTCACGCGGAGTACGATCACGCTAAACATGTGGGTCCGTAAGTCCTCAGTGGTGCGAAACTAAAACCTGTAAACCGAAAGGTAGGCCAGGTCCGCACTACTGTCTCCAAGTGATTAACCTACCAAATTTTGTGAAATTCGGTCCATTAGTTTTTTAGCTAGAGTGGATACAAACTTTTGGGGGCCTTTCGCAAAAAAAGGCGGGTTCTTTTATCCCGAATCGTACCCAAAATTAATCAGCACCAGATTCGCCCACAAGTGACTTACCTACCAAATTTTATGAAATTCGGACGATTACTTTTTTAGTTAGAGTGGATGCAAAATCTGCACAGACAGACACACACAGACGTCAGGCAAAAAATAGTTTTCTCGTATTCTAGAGGTCTCGAAACGTGTAGATCCGCCGAAAACTCGAGTTGCGATTTTCGGCATGATTCCAATACTTTCCCTATACAATACAATGTATTGCAGGGAAAGCAAAAGGGGTCTCCGTCCTGTAAAAATTCAATTAAGTAGGTACCTGCCTGCAAAAATTCGTGATCTTCTTGCTATTGTTAGTCTAGACAGGACACGAACTCGCAGCTCAAATATTCTGTCCTTGACTTTGATATTAAATATTTCTTAAATTAAAATATATATCAAACAAGAAAGATCAATCATACATAAAGCATTGATTATGAAAAACTTTCCAACTTTAATGCAATTTTATTTAAACATCTCTAAAATGCGATACATTCCTCGGTAATATTTTTAAAATTACCACAATACAACGTTAATTTATTATATTTGAAAACTTAAAACTGCATCGAAAAAAATTAATTTCATTCAAATGACGGCATTGAAATATAAATTGCCTGGTTTAAACATCTCTAAAATACGACACATTCCTTGGTAATAGTTTTAAAATTATCACAATACTACGATAATTTATTATATTTGAAAATTTCATCGAAAGCAACTGAAATTCATTCAAATGACGTCATAGAAAAAATAACACGCCTGGCTCTCTCTATAAAAGCAGCATTTCATTCATAAATAATTTCCCATTCATGTCATTCATCACAATACTATAATAATTTATTTTATTTAAAAGACCATGGAGCTAAAAGTAATTAAACTCTATGCGTAAAACTTCATCGAAAAAAATCGTCTTTCTCTTTGTAAAATCAATGAATATTTCATTCATATCAGCTATGCAGACTCCATAAACTAAATGATTTTGTGTTAAAGAAATACAGCTATTCTAATACAACTCGTTCTACATATTTTGCTGTTTACATTTTACATAGGTGAAAAATAGGCTTCGCTGTAGAAATAATCAAATTTGGATGATCATTTAAACTCAAATATATTGTATAAAGTGTTTATGACTTTGTTCATTCTGTCTGTCTGTCTGTCTGTCTGTCTGTCCGTTAGCACGATAACTGCCGTAAAAATGACTTAATCAAAATGAAATTTCATTATGTTGTTCAGACGGTCTGTAGAACCTATGGGAATATAAATGAATAATATCACCTAATTAGTTTTGGATTGAACCCGGGTTGAAAAAATGAAATACATTGATCCCTATGGAACCTAATTTTTCAAACATTTTTTAAGCGGATTTAAAATTGACAAATTGCTTCGAAAATTTTAGGTAATATTCAAATTGTTAAATAAAACATATAAAAAAAAAAATTCAGCGAAATATATTCAGTAGTTTTTTAAATAAAATTTAAAATAATAATTACACCTCTTATATGAAACTATCACGTGACCATGATATGAAACGGTCACATGACCCACTTCAAAATGATATATGGCATCCATCTTGTTTCAAAATCGTGATTTTTTAAGTTCTTTTTAATTCATATTGAGTGTTGTATCCGTCCTAAAACTACTTTATTTTTGCTTAAATTCTGTGCATCTACATACTGAAACAACGCAAATACAATAAATTTGAGTTTAAATGCTCATCCAAATTTGATAATTTCCACAACGAAGCCTATCTTTCACCTATGTAAAATGTAAACAGCAATATATGTAGAATGAGTTGTATTAAAATTGCTGTATTTCTTTAACACAAAATAATTTAGCCCAAGGAGTCTGCATGGCTGATATGAATGAAATATTCATTGATTTTACAGAGAGAAGGACGATTTTTTTGGATGAAGTTTTAAGCATAGAGTTTAATTACTTGTAGCTCCATGGTCTTAATTTTAAATAAAATAAAATATTATAGTATTGTGGTGAATGAAATGAATGGGAGAAAGTTATGAATGAAATGCTGTTTTTATAGAGAGATCCAGGCGTGTTATTTTTTTCTATGACGTCATTAGAAGGATTTTCAGTTGTTTTCGATGAAGTTTTCAAATATAATAAATTATCGTAGTATTATGATAGTTTTAAAAATATTACCGTGGAATGTATCGCATTTTAGAGATATTTAAACCAGGCAATATATATGTCAATGCCGTCATTTGAATGAAGTGCATTTTTTTCAATGAAGGTTTAAGTTTTCAAATATAATAAATTAAAGCAGTATTGTGATAAGTTTTAAAATATTACCGAGGAATGTATTGCACATTTTAGACTTTTTAAAATAAAATTGCATTGAAGTTGGAAAGTGTTTCATAATCAATGCTTTAAGCATGATTGATCTTTCTTGTTTTTTAACACTTTACAACAAAGTTGAAAAGTGTTTATGACTCTGTTCATTCATTCTGTCTGTCTGTCTTTCTGTCCGTTAGCACGATAACTGCCGTAAAAATGACTTAATCAAAATGAAATTTTAGTATGTTATTCAGACGGTCTGTAGGACCTATGGGAATATAAATGAATAACATCACCCAATTAGTTTTGGATTGAACCCGGGTTGAAAAAATGAAATACATTGAGCCTTGTGGGACCTAATTTTTCAAACATTTTTTAAACGGATTTAAAATTCACAAATTGCTTCGAAAATTTTAGGTAATATTCAAATTGTTCCATAAAATATATAAAAAAAATTCAGCGAAATATATTCAGTAGTTTTTTAAATAAAAATAAAAATAATAATAACACCTCTTATATGAAGCGATCATGTGACCATAATATGAAAAGATCACGTGATCCACTTCAAAATGATATATGGCATCCATATTGTCTCAAAATCGTGATTTTTAAAGTTCTTTTTAATTCATATTGAGTGTTGTATCCGTCCTAAAACCACTTTATTTTTGCTTAAATTCTGTGCATCTACATACTGAAACAACGCAATTACAATATATTTGAGTTTGATCATCCAAATTTGATTATTTCTACAACGAAGTCTATTTTTCACTTATTTAAAATGTAAACAGCAAAATATATAGAATGAGTTGTATTAGAATTAATGTATTTCTTTAACACAAAATTATTTAGCTCATGGAGTCTGCATAGCTGATATGAATGAAATATTCATTGATTTTACAATGAGAAGGACGAATTTTTACGATGAAGTTTTAAGCATAGAGTTTAATTACTTGTAGCTCCATGGTCTTAATTTTTAAATAAAATAAATTATTATAGTATTGTGATGAATGAAATGAATGGGAAATTATTTATGAATGAAATGCTGCTTTTTTAGGGAGAGCCAGGCGTGTTATTTTTTCTATGACGTCATTTGAATGAATTTCAGTTGTTTTCGATGAAGTTTTCAAATATAACAAATTATCGTAGTATTATGATAATTCTAAAATTATTACCGAGGAATGTATCTTATTTTAGAGATGTTTCAAGCAGGCAATTTATATTTTAATGCCGTCATTTGAATGAAGTTCATTTTTTTCGATGAAGGTTTAAGTTTTCAAATATAATAAATTAATATAGTATTGTGATAAGTTTTAAAATATTACCGAGGAATGTATTGCATTTTAGACATGTTTAAATAAAATTGCATTGAAGTTGGAAAGTGCTTCATAATCAATGCTTTAAGCATGATTGAACTTTCTTGTTTAATATAGAGAGGAAAGCGTGTTTACTTCTTTGCTTACTGTTATGTTATTCGTAATTATGTGACTATAAAATATACATTAAAAGAAGTAAAAAAGTTGTAAAAGTGCAGTTGTACAGTCGTTGACTTTGATCTTCCACAGCAGAACTTCCGCTAATTTAGCGTCTGCCAAAATCTGTTTAGTGTGACCATTAGTCCTTGACTGGGAAAAAGAAATACAATTTAGCCCCACAACCAGGACAGGTCGCCCCATGCCTGTAGTATAAAGTATCATTAATTCGAACGCATTTAATGATAATTATTTTACTGACTTTTTTGTTCGCATTATGAATAATCCTTTGATAGGATGAAGAACGCGCTTATGCTTCATCTGTCGCCTTTTGTTATTGCTTTTAGCGGGGGGGGGGGGGGGGGACTCATGTTTTTTTTAGTTGTGTGTGTGTGTGTGTGTAGTTTTCCCCTTTCTCAAGTCTAAGCAAATTTTTTTTGGCTTTCTGATAAGCTCTGATTGCCTTGAAAACAGCGCATAATATTATTGACTTTACAGCTCAAAAACTATTACCTTCCCAGCTAACGCCTAGTTATTTCTTTTAGAAACTTATATCTTTTAGAAACTTTATATCTTTTAGAAACTTTCAGACATTTATAGTAAAATGTGGAGGTCCAAAGCACAGCCCCCCCCCCCCCCCCATCACATACACGCACACACACACATGTCGGTAGTAAGTCAGTTTTTGATTATAACTCCTAAATGACAGCGTTCTTTCATTGCTAATGAAACGTACGTCATAAGCATGCTCTCATTTGATAATAGTGAATAGTTTTTTTGGATCTAAAGAATGCAATATCTAGAGAACGGTGCAAGTTAGACTTATATAAATGATGTCATTCGCTTATAAATAAACAAAGCATGTAAAACGGCTATTTTTATAAAACATCTATATATAGTAATTGCCAAGTGTCCGTTTGTCTACTACGCCTATTTTAGGCACTTCCTTTATAGATAGAGACTTGCAATTTGGTCACAGGTCAATTGTTCGATAATTCCCCCTAGGAAAATCGAATTTTTCAAAAATGTTCTGTAGCAGACGTGTTTCAAAAACCGTTCATCAAAACCTTCGAAAAGTGAAATGATAGAAAATAATACTTAGCGAGCGATGATATTCAGTTTTCACATTTGGTGTATGGGTAGATAGCTCGAAAGAAAGAAATTGTGCAATTTCACTTTTCCAATATTCGCTGCATTAGGCATGCCGTATACCAAAATGTTGAATTTGCCGAATAAATGAGAAATTAGTTACACGATCGTTCGATCATATGTATTTTCAAGTAAAATCGAATGGTTCAAAAAATGTTTAGGAGAGAGGCGGGGGGGGGGGGGCACCACACCTAAGCGTTCGAAAGCGTACGAATGATAGAAAAGCATACGACAGGTAGTTAGTTCGAAAGAAGAAAGTGTGCAATTTCAGATTTCAAATATTTGCTATTTTAGGGGGTGCCGCACGCCAAAATGATAGGTTTGAAGAATAAATGAGAAACGTCTTCTTTTAAATGAGATATAGACTTTAGGAATGCCGCAATCAAAATGTTAGAATTTCTGAATAAGTGAGAAACGCCTTTGTTTAAATGAGATAGACTTTTAATTTGGTATATGGGTCAATCGTTCGATAAAACTCCGGAGAAAAATTAAATGTTATTAAAAAATGTTCTTAGAGGGGCGGGGGGGGGGGGGAGTTCAACACCGAAACGTATGAAAGATGAAATGACAGAAAAACTTACTTCGGGGTAAGACAGAAACTTAATATTTGGTGCAAGGGTATGTTCAACATGAAGAAGATGGACAGTTTTAACCTGGAATCTGGACACCTTTATTTCAAGTGAGGCAGAAACTTCAAATATGATATATTTCAAATATCATTCATTAGATTGCATCTCCTGGAAAAAAATCGAATTTTATAAAAATATTCAATGAAGGGGTGCTCCATACCAAAATGTTCGAAAGGTGAAACGATAGAAAAGAAAAAAAGTACTTCGTGACGAGATAGAAACTTTAAATTTCATGTAATGGTTGCTCAAAAAGAAATAAAATGTACAATTTTAGTTTTTCATTTTTCGCTACTTCAGAGGTGTCGCACATTAAAATGTTCGATTTGCCAAATAAACGAGAAACGCCTTCTTTTAAATGAGATAGACATTTGAATTTGATACATGGTTTAATCATACGATGCAATCTCCGGGAAAAACCTAATATTTCTGTGGAGGGGTACTGCACATTAAAACGTTTGAAAGTTTAAAGTTAAATGATAGAAAAGCATATTCTTCGCAATGAGATATAAACTTTCAATTTGGTGTAATGGTAGATTGTTCGGAAGAAAGAAATTGCACAATTTCCGTTTTCCAATATATGTTACTTTAGAGATATACCGCACACTAAAATGTGCGATTTGCAAAATAGATGAGAAACACCTTCTTTTTATTGAAATAGAGACATAAAATTTGATGCGCGGGTTAACAATTCAATTCGACACACAGGGAAAAATAATTTTTCAAAAATATAAATTTGAAGAGGAAAGGATGATCTACACCAAAACGTTCGAAATGCGGACTGCTTGGGAAAAGTACATACATACAAGTGAAACAGAAACTTGAATTTTGATAACAGTTCATGCAGTTCGTATGATGGAAAATAGGGAGACATTTTTGTGTTGCAATATTGTGTCTTGCAGGAGTTGCGTACTCTGAAATATTCAATTGGCTACATGAGAAATACCCTCTGTAAATTATGTCAAGGGTGAACAAATTAAAAAATTCTCCTTAAATCGCATTATTAAAAATTCACAGTCTCCGGGGTGTACTTATTGTGAGGTCGTTGATTTTCAACGGGTATTCGACAAGTTACATAAAAAATCCTCACGCCGTTCTGTGTTTGTTTTTCATTATTTATTATTACCTGTTTAACTTTCTCGAATTTCGCAACCGGTTGTTTTAATTTTATCCGATTGATGTTGGTTATTTCCTTTCACGAAACAGGTTGTCTCTTTGTAATTGCTGCATTTTGCTAATGTGGTGTTCAATTTCTCTTTTTCCGTAACCGGTTATTTTCTTATTATTTAACTGCTTTATTTTCCTTTTTTTGATGCAGTAAACTATAAATTATTTTCGAAACGTCCCTTATTCCTTTATTTGTTGGTTTTCACTTTGTGGTTGATTATAACCAATTTAGTTTCTGAAACTGTTTATTTTCTTTGTTTGTATATTCTCTATCATTTCCTTACCTGATAAAGGTAGTTATTTTTCGAAACTGGTGTTTTTTTTTTAATTTCGTTAGATTCCACTAAATTTCGTAGTTTTGCCTTTTCATAATTAATTTCTGGGTATTTAGCCAATTTTTAGCAATTTTCAGATATTTGTTTTTTCACTCTGCAGCATATTTACTTGAAATTTTAGTTAAATTATTACTTTTTTCGGAATGGCAACGTTTATCTTCCTGATTCAAAGGAACATCAATCGATTGACAGAAATTTCCCTAACTTTGCTGGAATGGCTGCTTTTTCTTATTTTTCCTGATAAAGAAGACTATTTTCTGACTTTGAGGACATTTGATACTTTTTTTGAAGCTTTTATTCTGTTATTAACAAAGTATTTTTATTAAGACATTTAATATAATCACGTTTCATAATAATTTTTCGACATTTGAAAAATAATTTGAAAAATTGAGGGCCTTCCTCTAGATCGAACAGCTATATAATTGATAGGCCTCTAACGACTGTAGTATCCAAACCGCTTTTGCATTTATTCGTTACAGATTGAAATAGTCTTAAATTCCTTCCAAGTTTATTTTGAATAGCTCAATGTGTTCGAGAGTTATCCTGTTCATAGACTCACTCACACAGACATCAGTGAAAAATGGTTGATTCGTATTCAGGGATGTTCAAAACGTGTAAAACCACCGAAAATCCGTCATTTTTCTGACCCTCAGCATTATTTCATCTTTATATATACTAAAATAACGATTTACTAGGCGTTGTCTGTGTTCTAAATAAGCGCTCGCTACTTAAATAATACAGATACATATAATACTGCTCAATTTCCAAATCGCCTGTTTTGAATCAAAATAATTCCCGTGCTCCGTTTTCCCCATGCAATGATGCCAATTATACAATGCGGGCCTATTACGCCCCGTTTACACGCTCTAAATAAGCTCCTTTGATACACCCTATATAAGCGTGTTGCAATTCGCCATTGCAATTCGCCCCCATTCTGGAGAGATGGAAGTTTCCTTTCTCTTAGCATGCGAATTAGTGAAACCGGTAAAATTTCTTCGTTTTACTGATTTTATCCTTCTATATTCTATTATATTTTTATTTCATTTATTGTTTTGAATTAATTGTCATCCATATTATGTATTTTATCAATTTTCTTTGGTTTTGAATCCAACTTTTATAATTGCTTTTCTGCTAATAATTTTTACAGTATGAAGACAGAAACGTAGCTTCAATTAGTATTCCTGGGCCAAGGTTGACGCTTGAGAATGTCCATGTTCACAGAAATACTCTTTTTGAGATTTTCACATCTTATTTTCAAACTATCATATATCCTTGCCATGTTTTTCTGCTTTCTGATTCATTATTTCATCAGGATAATGCTAAAGAATTTCAAAATAATTATTTTCAATTTCAACTAGTTGCAATTCCACTTTTCGCATTTTCTCGCCAATTCACACTGTGCGCTCTGCCAGGTGAAGGTGCTTAGCATTATGTCTGCTCGTTACATTTTTTCTATTACAAATCGCTGTGTTTTATGACTTTTAATATGGTTCGTATTGTTTATTTAGTGTCAGAACAGAGTATTAAATATGAAATATATCATTTTGAACACTTTTCAACATAGTTGCAAAGCGTTTATGACTTTAATCATTCTGTCTGTATGTCCGTTCACACAACTGCCTTAAAATTAATTTTATCAAAATGAAATTTTAGTATGCTGTTGAGACGATCTGTGTGACGTATGGGAATATTGAACCCGGGTTGAAAAAATGAAATACATGGGACCTAATTTTTCAAACATTTTTTAAGCGAAGCTAAAATTCACAAATTGCCTCAAAAATTTTAGGAAATATTGAAATGATCACGTAAAATGTGTGAAAAAAAAATTTCCAGCAAAATATGTTAGGTATATTTTAAAGAAAAATTGAAATATTAATTACACCCATATTATATGAGGAGCTGACGTAGTTCATTTCAAAATAAAATATGGCATCCAATTTTTTTTCTCCTGTGTAAAAATCGTGATGTTTAAAGATCGATTAAATTTAATCGATTAAAATAGTGTTGCATCCGTCCTAAAACCGCTTTAGTTTTGCATATTATCTGTGTATCTAAATTCTGTGCCAACGCAATTACAATATTTTTCATTTTAAATGTTCATTAAATTTTTGATTATTCCTACAACGAAGCCTAATTTCTGTAACATGTAGAATGTAAACAAATTAAGCGATTGTAAGATGAGTTATATAAGAATTGCTGAAATCTTTTCACGCAAAATTATTTATCTCTGGAATCTGGAATATAAGTGATATGAATGAAATATTTTTTGATTTTACATAGAAAAACAGACGATTCAAACCATTGTTTTTTTTATGAAGTTTTAAGTTTTAAATTATTGTAGTACTGTGATAATCTAAAATATATCAGCGCGGAATGTATCGCATTTTAGAGATGTTTAAATAAAATTGCATTTCAGTTGAAAAGTGTTTCATAATGAATGCTTTATGCATGATTGATTTTTCTTGTTTCTCGTGGAAACTTATTTTGTAGCATGATTTGATATTTTTTTGTCTAGATTTCAATAAAAATATATATTTTGAAAAAAAAAAAGTAAAATTTTAGTTATTTTTAAGCATTAATAAAATCATGTTTTTATTTTTAACACGTTACAACATAGTTGAAAAGTGTTTATGACTTTGTTCATTCTGTCTGTCTGTCTGTTCGCACGATAATTGTCGTAAAAATGACTTTATCAAAATGAAATTTTAGTATGTTGTTCAGACGGTTTGAGGGACCTATGGGAATATAAATAAATAATATCACCCAATTAGTTTTAGATTGAACCCGGGTTGAAAAACTGAAATACATTGAATCCTATGGGACCTACCTAATTTTTCAAACATTTTTTAAGCGAATTTAAAATTCACAAATTGCTTCGAAAGTTTTAGGAAATATTCAAATTTTCCCATAAAAAATATAAAAAAAATTTCAGCAAAATATATTCAGTAGTTTTTAAAATCAAAATCAAAATAATAATTACACCCATGTCATACGAAGAGATCACGTAACCCACTTCGAAATAAAATAAGGCATCCATCTTGTGTCAAAATCGTGATTTTTAAAGTTCTTCTAAATTTATATTTAGTGTTGTATCTTTCCTAAAACTGCTTTATTTTTGCTTAATTTCTGTGCATCTATATTTTGAAACAACGCAATTACAAAATATTTGAAATTAAATGATCATCGAACGTTGATTATTTCTATAAAGGAGTCTAATTTTCACTTATGGGGAATGTAAACACATCAAGCTGTAAGGATGAGTTGTATAAGAATTGCTGAATTTCTTTAAAGCAAAATTATTTAGCTCTGGAGTCTGCAATATAGTGGATAAGAATGAAACATTCATTGATTTTACATAGAGAGGCAGACGATTTTTTAGCAGACTTTTTCGATGAATTTAGCATAGGGTTAAATTACTTTTACCTCCATGGTTTAAAGTTTTTAAGTAAAATAAATTATTGTATTATTGGGATGAATGAAAGGAATAGAATAAAAGTGTATGAATGAATATTTACTGCTTTTCCATAGAGAGCCAGGCGATTTATATTTCAATGACGTCATTCATTTTTTCGATGAATTTTAAGTTTTCAAATATAATAAATTATTGCTGTATTGCGATAATTTTAAAAATATTACCGCTGAATATATCGCATTTTAGAGGTGTTTAAACCAGGCGATTTATATTTCAATTCTGTTATTTGAATAAAGTTAATTTTTTTTCTATAAAGTTTTAAGTTTTCGAATATAATAAATTAATGTAGTGTTGTGATAATTTTAAAAATATTACCACTGAATATATCGCATTTTTGAGGTGTTTAAATAAAATTGCATTGCAATTGGAAAGTGTTTCATAATCAATGCTTTATGCATGATTGTTCTTTCTTGTTTAATCTTAAAATATCCCATTGAGAAGCTTTATATCATCACCATAGCAACGATTTAAACCTCCTTTCATCTAATCAATCATAGGGAAGGGATAAACGTCCCTCTCTTGTATCTGCTGTAGATATTATATTAAAATATCTATGGTATCTGCATATTTTGTAAGCATCTCGTACTCGCCTATTCTTAAGGGAATGGGAAAATTTTTGCTCTTCCCTCATTAAGGAAGACACCACATTCCACCATTGTCCGAAGCTTCGATTTACACTGACGCAGACAGTCAAACATCAGCTTTTATCATTTAAGAAGTATTCCAGAGAAAAACAAAAACCCAAATTAGTATTCTTACAAAAGCTTTCCTTTAAGTATGAAAATTGGTTCCTTGAGATGTACAGTTTTCTTTTAGGTACGAAAGTGCAAGTCTTTCGTAAGTACAGTTTTTTGCATTGAATAAATTCTGAATTTGCTATTGTTACACACAGTATATTGATAACATCGATGTTTCATTGACGATCGGTGTGTGTGTGTGTGTGTGTGGGGGGGGGGGGGGGTATATACCTTACTTGCATAAGGTCTATATAATCAGACCAGTGGGTGTTGAGAAAGAGACCCATTCAGACCTTATCTGTAGAATATATTCTATATTCTGTCCCTTAAACAACATTACACTTACAATTATGATTTTAATAGTTAAATTTTCTATTCATCTTAAATTTACCACACCGGGGCGCAGCTATCCCTCTCGTCAACGCTAAGGCCAAATGCTTATGTCAATCGTTAGATTAGATTTGATCAAGCAAAACAATTGTTTGATCAAACTCAACTTGAGAATTATACGGAAAAAACTGATAGGAGGGTGCTACCTGAGAATATATTTTTTAATATCTTGACATGCATCAAAACTCACAAAAATGTGACAAACGAGATACGACAGACTCATAAGAACAGATTTGATTAACAAGAACCATTTGATCAAGCCTCATTCCAACGTTGACGAAAGGGGGGGGGGGGGTACAGCGGCTAATTGTGCACTGGTATTTACTACACGATTCAGAAAGTCTTATAAAATTGATTGAATTATATAATGAAGTAATAAGTATATTACAGGTAAAACAAATATAGAGTTATATATATATATATATATATATATGTGTGTTAAAATAACTAATACTAAAGTGCAGGAGTGTGAATCAGTAACCACAGTATCAAACCGCGAGCAATATAAAAGCGTGTAATGAATAGCAAAAAGCAACGAGGAAAGGCCGGAAAAGTAGAGCACGGAGAGGTATATATATGTATATATATGTGTATATATATATGTATATATATATATATATATGTATATATATATATATATATATATATATATATATATATATATATATATATATATATATATATATATATATATATATATATATATATACTACTAGTATCTATAAACCTTGCTTTGCAACCAGCTATTACCGCCAAATGAGCAATAAGTTGCCAAATATGGCTGCTCTCTTCTTTGCACTTTCAAGTGAAAGGAAGAAACATAAAGATGCCCTGGGATGATCCCCCAAGAGAAGAGGAACAAACAACTGTCCTTCGGTTCTCTTTGATTGAATTGGGGGTCGAAAGGGGTTGAGTGAGACACGTGTGATGACTGGGGTGTTGGACAACCTGCTGAGTGACCATGCTGCTCCATCCAAGTGTTTTATTGGATGCTTATGAAACAACTGATGTTTCCTTCTTCTTCTTTTTTTTTTTTTTTTGCCTAAAAGTTCTTAAACGAGGACCTAGCAATATCTTCCGTTTACCGTTTGTGGATTATTAAAGAACAGGTGAACGTGAAATAGATTAGTGAACGTCTCCTGTCAAATGTTTAGCAGAAACTTTCAAAGGCCAACTCTTTATTTTGCCTCCCTGTATTTTGAAAGATTTGTATTATTTCACAGATCGATCTTTTAGAAGATCACTTCTCTATATCGTTTTTTAATTGCCGTAGGTTCGTTGATGATATTAAATAGTTATGCCATTTGAAAGATCTTGCTTATTTCAGTCTCTTCAATGCGCACTGTTGCTGGTAAAAATAAATAATACTCGTTTCTTTAATCATGATATTTGAATCATGATACATGATATTTGAAATTTTTTTAGAGGTGTAGGTAATGATATCTCGTGCAGGGAAGAATAAGGTGGAGAGTGAGGGAGCACGACATGTGGCTACTAATGCCGTAGACTATATCTATCTACGGTTAATGCTAACGTCGGAAGCTAAGTTGTATCACTGTGCCACATGATTATGTGCCCCAAATTAACATTGACCGCTATGGATAAAATACAAAATTTTTTTGTTTTAGTGTATTATTATTATTATTATTATTATTATTATTTACAGTTTCACTGCTTATAACACACGGAATGAAAATGTAGATTCATATTTTGAACAGGAGGCATGAAACTATTGGAAAAGTTCTTAATTATATTTTTAATTCACAGTAAAAGTAAAAATTATTCGGTGTTAACTACTAAAGGTGCTTAAATGTGAAGTTTTAAACTACTAGATTGCTGTTTAGGACCATTTAATCGACTTATTTTTAAATACCTATTTAAAAATGAAATATTTTGGGAATAAACTACAAACGTTAATCTCTGAAATCCAACTTACTTGAGAGGCTCAGGTAAAGTACTGTATATTTATACATATAATTAAAAAAGAAAAAGAAAACCATTCCCTATATAAATGTGTTTCCAATACGTTGAATAATGAATATATATATTTTTATAAAAAAAAATCTATACATTCAAATTTTTGTAATCAGCTGAAAACTTATATTATTACTTTAGTTAAAATAGGAAATTTTATTGTCATTGAACATATTTATTGTCATCTATACATGTCATAAAATAACAACGGTGAATAATTTCGTTTAAAAAATAATATATTTTAAATTTCAAACTGCAAATGTGTGTTGTTGTTGAGACCCAGATCGTCCGACCTACCAGAAAGGTGTAAGGTAACTGTTTGGACGGTCGGGAAGTGCCTCCCAATTTAGACCGGAACCTAGTGGGGGAGGCATCCACAGGGACGGTACCCTCCTTCCCCTACCACCAACCTCTCGGAAGGACTTACGGCCCCACATGTTTAACGTGATCGTATGCTGCAAATGTGTGTTGAAGACCCAGACCGTCCGACTCGTCCAGAGGACTTAGAGTAACTAGTTGGACGGCCGGGAAGGGCTGCAAATGTGTGTGTATTTTTTTTTTTTTTTTGCAAAAAAGCACTGACATAACATGGTAGTCTATATTACAAATGTCTACCACTGAAATTTGTAGAGTTACCACTGGATTTATTGCAGTACTATACCTACGCCTGGTATCCCTTTTTTTTTATTTTAGGATACTAAGATAGAGTTCTGTAGCTGATAAATAACAAATCAAAAGTCACACGGTCATTTTTTTAAAGTATGTTTCAGTTTCTATGATTTATTTACATTTAAACACCTTCAAAGTGCCTGCCATGATAATCTAGTTTAGACAAATGTTAAAACGCCACCACTAAGAAATAATAATACTGTGAAAAGTCACTCCAGTCATTTTAATGGACCGTCTACTTGTGTTGCGAAAAGCTGAACTCGTCATCATGGCTTACTTTTAAAGTTACTGCTAATTTAAATTAAAATCAGTAGGTGCCAACGCCATAAAGTCGTGAAGGGCACGAGATTCATGTGAGCCTTTCACTTCATCCACTTTCTTCTTCCCTCCACCCAATATCCAGAACATACCAATCACATCCGTGCCGCCCCTTTAAATATGCCGCCCTCTACCGCCCCTTTAAATATGCCGCCCTCTACCTACCGCTACTTTAAAATTTGCCGCAGCCCTCGGCATACCGCTCTTTAGAATATACAACTAACTCCAAACGGTACCTCCCAGGTTGGGAATCAATCTGCTCAGGGGATCAAGGGACACCTAGGATTTCCGAGTTATGTTTCTTTTATAATTTTCTTTGCTGAATCATATTTCCATCATTAGAACAATAGTTCATCAGCTTTTACTCTGTCCCTAAGAAATACATTCCTCCACCAAGAAATTCTTGAAATAGTGCCCCCCCCCCCCCCCCCCTGGTGTAAATCGAACCCTGGTTGTTTAGATTAGAAAAGTGAAATCAACGTTTAAATACAAAGTTCCTTCCCGTACATAAGGGGCGAAAGAACACGTCCGATTAAACATAGTCGTAATTTTTTTCTTCACACCTTGTAGTAATCTCAGTCAGCCTCGGACTAACCTATCTTATCACTGGGAGTCGTAAAAGAAAGTGCACGCTATCTTGCATGCGAAGCGTGCGTTTTTCCGGTTATCAGGGAAATTAAACAGGCCTCAGCCAGAAAAACCCCAGCGCACGACTCTGATTTATGTTGTTCGAAACTGGATTTTTTTCCCCGATTTATAATTACAATGTTTTGTGCAGAATGCGAGTCGAACTTTAGGGTTCCAATAGTGCTCTCTATCAGTCCTGCTCTGAGTAGTGTAGTAGTTCTACCGTCATTATAGCTCATGTCCCAATCGGAATTCAAGATACCGATCTTCGCTTGAGCAGTGAACGCTCTATCCATTGAGCTAAAAAGTATTTTCTTCTATAATTGAAGTGGACTGACACTATATACTCCTCCTCCAGTTTTCAGAAGTTTAACTTCAGATTTAAACCAGTTCCGCATAGAAAAATTTAAAACTTTTTTTAGACCTCTGTCATCGACTGCATGTAATGGGCATTAAATTGCTCATGTATCATTGGAAAGAGCTCGTGTGATTCTCATGTTTGCTAGTGTGATTCAAATGCTTGAGGACCTAACTAATAAAGTTCAATCAATCAATCATCTACACTAGTAATAGTAACATGAAATTTTGTATATCGTTGTCTTTTGTGGTACAGCCCCATGTGAATATAGCCCTGACTAATAAAATTCCCTTAATAATAATAAGAGGAAAATCGGTATATCCTTGTCTTCTGTGGTGCATTTTAATTCTTTGGATTTTGAACCTTATTGGACTGGTCCGTCCTGAGACCGTTATAGGAATGTACTCGAGAACCGAAGTAGCTAGAAAGTTCAAATTTGGTATGTCGTTGTCTTTCATACACATTTAAAAAAATACATTTTCCAAACATTAAAGTTACATGCAAGTAATAAAAGGGTGTACTTTAAAAAAATTATGTTATTTGTTTTTACTTCTTCCCTATTAATTCAGTAAATTTGTTCGTGTTAATACAGAAGTTCGAGATTTGTGTATTGTGGATTTGAAAAAAAAAAAAAAATCAAAATTTCTCTATTTTGAAACGATTTTGGGGCCATAAGCGTAATAAGATTATATATCAGGAATATTGATACGTTCAGATCCAGAAAGTTTATATGTTTTGATTTATATTTAAAGATATTAATTAATATTAAAAAAAATATATAAATTGTTTAAGAATATATATAAAGTGTTTACATATTTTAATAAATTAAATTATTTTTAAATTCATTACGCAAAGATTTAAAGAGTAACAGCGGATTTTGGCCGCAAGCGGAAATTTCTATCACCAAATTTGACGATTTTTTTTTAATTTTTGGGTACATAATTGACGTACATAATTGAAGTTACTGAATTATTTAATTTGAAGTACATCATTGAAGAAATTATACGCAAATAATGATCGAGCCAACGGCCCTACCGTGCTGAAAACACCGGTTCTCGTTAGATCACCGAAGTCAAGCAGCATCGGGCGCGGTTAGTACTTGGGTGGGTGACCACCTGGGAACACCGCGTGCTGTTGGCACATTTCGGGCGCGGTAGCCCGGTGGTTTGCGCGCTGGATTTGCACGCTGCCACAACTGTCACCGTGTTCATGCGGAGTACGATCACGTTATACATGTGGGTCCGTAAGTCCTTCCGAGAGGTTGATGGTAAGGGAAGGAAGGTACGGTCCCTGTGGATGCCTCCCCCACTGGGTTCCGGTCTAAATTGGGTGGCACTTTCCGGCCGTCCAAACGGTTACCTTACACCTTTCTGGTAGGTCAGACGGTCTGGGTCTCAACAACAACAACGCAAATAATGATCGAGTTTCGTTTGGAAACCGCAGTTTGAAGCAGCAAACTGATAGTGCTTTCATTTCAATATCTCTTTTCATACAAAGCCATACCTAATGGCAGACTGGGTATGTAGTTACTGGGGGGAATCTTAATGCTTTGTCTTATACCTGGCCTCAAATTTTTAGCTGATCGTTCTCATGGTAAAATTGTTTACCAATGGTTCGAAATTTAATCAGCTTACCGGGAAATTGTTGGTCTCCTAGCGACCCACTCTGCTACTGGTCATATGATCAGACTGGAAATCAGCTCTGGGAGGATGCGGATGGGAATCGGTGGAAGGTAGTTCCCACCTGATTTAGGAGAAGTCCTCTACCCTGGATTGGCACTCCGCCTCTGGAGGATCTTTACCCACCAGAGGACTCCTACTTCGTAGGTTCTTTTCCCTTTCCTCTCCTCTCTTATCTTCCGCTTCCTCTCTTTTCTCCATTTCTCTTCCTCCTCTTCGGTTCTTACCTGAGGAATTGTCCCAGTTTTTCTTAGGTGTCTGGCCACATAAATGTGGCATCTCTTTTCCTTTTTAGGTCTCTAGTTCCCAAGACAAGCTTTTTACGTCGTCCATGGCCCCTAGTTGGCCACCGTCTGCCGCTGTCTGCAGTTCTGTCAGGATGCTACATCCATTTGCTTCAATTGAAGCCGGTGTATCCCGCGCTGCTGAGGTGTTGTCTCAGCCCTCTGCCTCTCCTTGTGCACATCGCGTGGCTGAGGAACTGTCTTGGCACCCCCTCTGTGGCGTCTCATTCCGGAATTTTTGTAATTCCCGCTCAGTACCTTCAATAATTTAACCCATTCCTTTTTAGCACCTAATACTTTTTCTTTTTCAGCATCCACAGCCTCATTTTCCATGTAAGTTATCTCCGGGTCTTTACTTCTCCTTAACTTGTTTATCCTCTGTTATGATATATGCTTCTTCCCTTTTCTTTTCAGGAACGAGCGCCTCAAGAATCAAAGCAAGACTAGTTTCTCTGAACAAGTTTCTCCTCCCCCCTAGTTCGTGCTTCACAGGTCGCAGTTGGCCATAGTTATGCCGCGACCCCTCGCCCTCCCTAATGTTTTATTTTTCAGATCACCCACCCTTGGTAAGTGCCCCTCTGCGCGCGCCCCCTTTTTCTTCCCTTGTTCTAGTATTAGTTTTAGAATTAGACCTAATTTAGTTTTTCCATGTTCTAGTCTTCTCTACCTTTCTTCTTCTCTGCTGACCTAGCGGTCTCTTTTCCTCTCGGGTCTCGGTCTTAAGCCATATATGTTAGTCCAATTCCTAGCTCTCTCTTCTCAGGATCATAATCCTCCCTAGCCTTATATCCTCCTCCACAGATTCTAACTTTCCCTTCTGCAGTCCAGCAAGTAGCTGCTCCTCTCTATATGCTCTCACTGCGCGCCTTCCCCTCCTCAGCCCGGCCCTCCTTTCCTCTCTCCTCTCTCCTCTTTTCCTCTTCTCTAGGTTAAGTTAACCTGGCAGTACAGGTTTAAGTCCGGGTTACGACAGCGCCTCTTTAAGTTGTATGCTGCCTCTGCATAACTACCGAAGGGTAGAAAGTTGGAATCCTCTGCAAAAGTTATCAAAATCCTCCGCAGTTTCCCCATATTGGAATGTTTTGTCACATTAGGTCAGCCACTGCAATTGACATTAGACGCTCACGTCCTTGCACCTTCGTCATAGTCTCCCCTCTCCGGCCTGGAGTCGGGATCTCGTCTTGTTTCTGTGCTCGGGCCTTCTCTATTAGGGGAACTCCCCAGAGGAGGTCTGCTAGCCACTTCTCTGTGCTGCTGCCCTGCGAGGTGAGGTGTGTGTGGTCAAGGGTCCTTCTGCATATTTGCCACGTTCTTGTTTGTGTCTATACACAGTCTTCGGCACAGTCTGCATCACATGCCTTGCCTTCCTGGACCTCAGCCGGGTCGTCTTCGGGCGACCTCCAGTCGTGGGGAATCAAACCTGTAGGTCGAGAGGCAGATCAGGTCCTCACGGCTGTCTTCCAGACTGGAAATCAGCATCATATACCGATTGAGCTAGCTATCCTATACCTGGGCTCGAGAAGGAACTTTACATTCTCCTCCTTTAATTTTGGGTTGGGCCTTTTCGGTATTAAGGAATTTTAAACGTTCCATCTTTTATGCACCGTAAAGCCTTATTATTTTACCCACACAATTTTTAATTTGCACAGCAAGGTCTGCAATACCGCTCGTGCTCTATTATAAAGTGACCTAGGAAGTGTCGCGAACAACAGAGCTCTGATAGACTGATGCTCTAACGATTGAGTTTTCTGGACTGGGGAAAGAACCTTCCCCCACCCCCTCCTTTTCCTGCAATATATTTCCCTACATTTGTTTAAATTGTTAAATAAATATGTTTGCTTTCTTTTCAATAAATAGTATATTTACAGGGAAATAATTGCGTTGTGCTAACTATCCAACTCTCAAATTTTGATGAATCTACATGTTTGGAACATCCCTGTAAACGAATAGTTTTTTTTTTAATATATGTTTGTTAGCACGATATCTCTTCAACAAAGTAAGCGAATTGAATGACATTCGATAAGATTATTATTTCAGACGATAAAGCAGAGGTCTGTTGATGTTTTAAGAGGTTGGACCAAGGACCTACAATTTTTGACTATTATTTTTCAAAAATCAGAGGAGAATTAGTAAAAACAATTACGTTAAAAAGCTCTGCAAGAATAATCAATTTATATATAATGTTTTAAAAAATGTATTTAAAAGTGAATATCTTTTACAGAACGTTCATATGTGCCATTTTCCAGACATTGCCTGTTTCTAATCTAAAGTGAAAAGAAATATGTTTATTTATATTATCCACAGCGTGGGTTGGTTGCTTTGTTGGCACTTTTAACCACAGAAATTAATGGATTCCATTGCTTAGGACTGATCTGAACCATTCTCGAGATATTATAGTTTCACTTTAACAGAAGGAGCGCGATACTTCCCAAAAGAATCAAAAGATTTTCGTTTAATTTGGCATGTTTATTATAATTGGTAATAATAAAAAGCTTTCTGATTTTCAGCGAGGTAGGGTGGCTCTAGCTGGCAGAAGATAGGGTCGTCCCTGCTGATTTCCATCTGGTGGCTCATAGAGTAAAACTTTAGATATCCTGGTAGAATATTCTACTAGGATATTTACGAGTAGTAGTACTAGAATATTTACGGTTGGGTGTTGTTTGAGGGGTGGGACGGTGCGGGTCCTTTCCACCCGGTGGTGCTGGTTGTCCCATGGGACTTCTTGGTCTTGAGAGATTCCTACGGTTAGATATGCCTTAGTTCCATGAAGACTAAAGGGATCTAGTCTTCATGCTTAGTTCCTACCGGCCCACCCAAATTTGTGCTCCTTTGGATATCAGCGCTCCTAACCTTTGGAGGAGTCGTGGTGTCGCTTGGGACTTGGAGTGGAGCGGGACAGGATAAACGAAATAATAGTCAAAATAAATTTTCTTTCTCCAGGACAAAAAGACGGTGTAGCCACACTTACCAAAACAATGGAACAGAAGCCGATTCGTTTTCTTTGAAACCACAGAAGTCGATCCACTTTTTTTCAATTCATCGAAACTGGTCTCGCTTTGGTGAGCGTTGCTGCGCTTTTTTTTTTTGTTTGTCTTGAAGACACTGATTTTTGCCTCAGAAACCTGTTGATACTACCTGTTGTTGTTCGCCAGTACATTTATTTTGTCTTCACAGAACTCGTCCATATGGGGCGTTCCCAAAATTACGATAACGCAGATTAAAGCATCCATGGACCTGTTTCGTACTTATTATACTCTCGTCGGACCAGAATAACCAATACATGTAATAGCAGCAAGAAAACTTACTATGTGACACGATTTCATGAATCTTTATGGATTTCGACACATTTACACCTACCATGCAGTCGGCTTCAAATGCTGCTATCTGTAATGGAAGCGCATTTCTAAACTTTGGGAAAGCCCCCACCCCCCAATAACCGAGTTCTGTCAGTAAGAAATTGACCGTTGCAGTCTGAGCTTAATCAAAATTTAAAGCCGACTGTGTTGTAGGACTAAGTAATCTCCGCAAAGGTTCGTAAAATTGTGGGAATACATAGCAAATTTTCTTACTGTCATTGTAAGTATCAGCTATTCCATGCTGTCAGGCGCGTGATAGGCGCGACACAGGTCCAGGGATGCTGTTATCTGCAATAGGGGCGCTGTCATAACTCCCTTTTTATATGCTCTTTTAGACGAAATTTTCTATATAATAATTCGTAAAATCATTTATTAATTTAAAATATTAAAATTCAAAACGAATTGGCATTCAAGATATGTAGCCTTATCCTTTATCTATTACTGAATGGACGACATCAACTGGCAAAGCTACTGAAAAGCCAGTCCGTACTGTTCCAATTGGCTGGATCTGAAGAAATCCTTCCCTTTGCCCTAAACCGGTACTTACAACCTTCCTATACGGGAATTTACAAGCTTTTAGCTTGTAAGTGTCGGAATAGGCTGTTTTCCGAAAATAATTTCTAAATTCCTTTAATTATATAGAATCAATATATGCAATCAATTCTATAGAATTGATTGTTTCACATTAGTTCATGATAGCAATTGCATCAAAATCTTTTATGTTTAATGGTCTTTTTTTTTTACTCATATTTTTCATGTTTCATAGAGAATTTTGCAAAATATTACATAAACGAACATACAGTAGATATGTTTCTTTGACAACCAACTACTACGTGCAGACACTTTTTGGAGCTCATATCTTCCATTTCAAGTGGGAGACTTTCTTGTCATTTACAAACTGCGTTGACCTTGACAGGCCAGTCACCATTTTATGAAGTGGCAAATACCAGTTCCAGTGACAAAATGAGTCCAAAAAAGGCTACCCCATTCTTCCAGAAAACCATCGATGTCTCAAAAGACTCTTTTGGAGATATCGGAGAAGATATCACCCAAACGCATCCAAATCACTATAGTCACTGAAACCACTCTTTAAAGTCACGGATATTTTCTTGTCACTGTCTCTAAAATCACCAATATATATATACAAAAAAAAAAATCTTTGATTACTCCTTGAAGGACCATATGCGTACTCTTCAACTACCCGCTGTTAACCCCCTCAATAAAATCGTCAAGCAAGACATCCTTGGTCAAACAAGGCATCCGTCGCCTCAGGCGTGAAGAGTAGAAAAAAGTTGCCGACTATCCGAAAGTGTGTAATTCTACACCACCCCTCAATTATCCTATTAGCTGCGTAAATCGGACAGGGAGATAACAGGACCTACAGCGAAGAACAAATTAGCGCTGCTAAACATGGAAAAGCACATTGATTTTTTGAGCACCTGGAGTTTTGTCGGAGATTGGAAGAAAAAGTAGATATTGATAAACTTTTAGTGTCAAAAATTTAGAAGTGTGCATATAATGGGGGTTATAGTTTGCGAACCTTTAATATTTATTAATGGAACTAATAAAGATTCTGTTCTTGAAACAATCACAGATGTTTTTCAAACAACTGGGTCGCAATTTTAAAAATCTGATGTGGGCAACACATGACTTTCCTTATATAATGTAAAGAATTTAGTACTTTTACAGTAAAAAAATATATTTTTCTTATAGTAGATACTAATATTCTTTCCAAGATATTGAATTTTCGACAATTAGTAGTCATTTTCATTGATTTAGCGTCATATTTATCCATTTGGCGAGATTTTCGTTAATATGGCAACATTTCAAAAAAGTCGCCAAGTCGGCGACATTCCGCCAAATTCGTCGCCAAAATCTCGCCAAGCGTTATGCACTAAGAAATAAGTTATTCTTACAGCAGATAAATGACTATTGGCATTCAAATACAAAATTATTACTCAAAGTATCTTTTTTCATGAATGGAACGAGCTAGATACACGAGAATGATGTCACCCAATTTATCGCATGGTATTATTACATATGAAAAATGAACATGTTTCTCAATAAGAAATATTTTTTTTTCATTTTATATGACTTTTTAATAATTTTTTTGAAAAATGTGCAATATCTAGAGAACGGTTCATGTTAGCGTTCTAAAATTTATGTAAATCGTTTTCTAATGAAAAATTACATAAGAAATGTCTATTTGCGTAACTTTATTAGTGGTTTTGATTTTTTGACGATTTTTTAAAAATTTTATTCGAAAATTTAGGGGGGTTCTGAACATTCGATTACGCATAAAAACAATAGGCTTCCAGTGTTTACAGATTGTGATTTTTGTACCAAATTTGGTTCGAATCGGTCCATTCGTTCGTCAGTTATCGTCTCTACAGACTCACTGACACACACACACACACACACACACACACACACACACACACACACATACACACAAACAGACATCACTTCAAAAATGTTTGATTCGTGATCAGGGATGCTTGAAACGTGCTCTCCCGTCGAAAACTCGATTTCGAATTTTCGACCCCGTCACAATACTTTCCTTATACATTATGTATATAAGGAAAGTAAAAACTGTGGCATATCTAAATGGAAAACAATATTTTGGCAGAGTTTTTCACTGTTGTGCTGTTGCAGAATTTGGTTACAATAGAGTGTAAAGAAATTTAGGTAGACATTTAATTTAGAGTAAGGGCATATATAATAAAATACAAAAATACAATGGTTAATATAAGCTTCAGATATAAGAAATACTAATAAAATTTAATTAAAAATTCTCATAAATTGCTTAAAAGAAATTGATAGCATTGAAAATAGATCGATTGATATTGAAAAATAACACAAAACAAAATAAAAATGTCAACCGATTTCGTAGGCAAAAATGCAGCCCGATTTTTTAAAGATAAGAACAACAAAAAGAAAAACTCAGCAAAACTAAGAAAACCGCATGTCAGCAGAGTTGTACACGTAACAAATGAAGCAAACTTTTAAATGAAGTCATTTATTCTTACATTTTAACTGAATATCATTTTAAACTTCCATTTTAATGTAATTATTTTTCTTTTCTTTTTTTTTTACTTTCTATTTTTTACCATTTTATCAAAAAATGGGACTGTCTCGGGAAAACCCTAATCTATGATAGTGTTCCTCAAAGTGCGGTATATAAAACATTAAGGTAAATGAAAACAAGATAAATATTGTTGCAATGTTCCGTTTTGAAAGGAAAAATTTAATATAAGATGAATGCGGGGGGGGGGGGGAGTATTTAACGGATATCAGGGAGTGTGGGGGTTTGAATGGGGGCAAAATCGATTACATTCTAGATTTAGAGATGAATATGAATTTTTTTTTCTTACATGTCATTTAGTTATTACCATAAGTGTGGTTAAAATATATTTTCTTTATCTAGATTGAATAGAAATTGTACACGTCTTGGACATTGTGGAAATGTTCTGACACTTAGATAAATTGCTTCTGCTTCGTCCTTTTCACATTTCGCGTCACATGTGTCTCTACGCCACTGTAAAACAGTTCCCCTCTCCTCCAATCAGGGTTGGAAATATTAGC
This sequence comes from Amaurobius ferox, assembly GCA_951213105.1. Taxonomy (NCBI): domain Eukaryota; kingdom Metazoa; phylum Arthropoda; class Arachnida; order Araneae; family Amaurobiidae; genus Amaurobius; species Amaurobius ferox. The sequence continues at coordinate 133,121,206 of OX578135.1, read as the reverse complement.
ACAGTCTCCGAACTTTTTTGATCCTACCTTGTATGTCATTTAGTTATTACCATAAGTCTGGTTAACAATATTGTCTTTATCCAGATCGAATAAAAATTGTATACGTCTTGGACCTTGTGAAAATGTTCTGACACTTAGATAAATTGCTTTTACTGTATTTGTCCTATCTCTTTTAAAATTACTCTTATTCGTATTAGACATGGATTCATATAATTTTAACATTGTAAAAAATGATTCAGAAACTTATTTTGATTTTATCACGATCACGTTTTAAACCTCGCTCATTTTGTGAAAGTCCTATAACGTTATCAAAATATTTTGTTAGAGAAAACGGTAATGTAGCTATTTTTATCCTTTCTAAATATGTCCATGTATGGGAGCAAATATGGAACTAACAAAGTTACTATATGGTCTGGATGCTAACACCCCTCCCCCCCCCCACTTTCATTTATTAATATTTTTTCACACAATTTTTCTTCCTGCAAATTACTAATTATCATTTTAAAAAGGAATTTCGTATGAAAAAATAAAACCTTACTAAGAAAATATATTTGAAAAAAAAATTATAAGTGCTTTCAGAGAAATTATATAATAATAAAAAGAAAAATCTACCTGTTTGTTTTTCCACTTACAGGTCTGAGGTTTTTCACTGTGGATGCCTCCCCCACTGGGTTCCGGTCTAAATTGGGTGGCACTTCCCGACCGTCCAAACAGTTACCTTACACCTTTCTGGTACTTTCTGGTAGGTCGGACGGTCTGGGTTTCAACAACAACAACACCTTTCTGGTAGGTCGGACGGTCTGGGTCTCAACAACAACAACACTGTAGCATCTCCCCGGCCGTCCAAACAGTTACCTTACGCCTTTTTGGTTGGTCGGACGGTCTGGGTCAACACAGTAGCATCTCCGGCCGCCCATTTTGCTGCTCCGTGTCCTCGGACGAGTCGGACGGCCTGGGCTTTCGACACAGTAGCACCTCCCCGGCCGCCCAATTAGCTGCTCAAGACCTCGGATGAGTCGGACGGCCTGGGTCTTCAACACAGTAGCATCTCCGGCCGCCCAAATTGCTGATCTATGTCCATGGATGAGCCGGACGGTCAGGGTTTTCGACACAGTAGCATCTCCCCGGCCGCCCAAATAGCTACTCATGTCCAAGGACAAGTCGGACGGTCTGGATCTTCAACACAGTAGCATCTTCAACCACTCAACCAGCTGCTCATACACTAGAGTGAGTCGGGTGGCCTGGGTCTTCCACACAGTAGCCTCTCCTTACACCTTTCTGATAGGTTGGACGGGTCTGGGTCTCAACAACAACACAGTAGCATCTCCGGCCGCTCACTTTGCTGCTCATACCCTCGAGCGAGTCGGGCTGCCTTGTCCTACACCACAGTAGCATCTATACCTGAACGCAACTCGAAGGTTTTTTCCAAATCTTAATCAGATTTTTTTTTAAAATTAAATTTTAAAACTCTTTCAAAGTGTTTAAAGCTGTCGTTTACCGTCCATAATAGAAAATACTTCCTTTAAGGAACACGTTTCCGTTGCAGATAACAGTAGTCATGGACCGGTTTAGCGTCATCAGCATGGAATAACTGTCAACTTCAATAATACTAAGAAAACTTACTATTTGCCGCAATTTTGTGAAATTTAAGGGGAACTGGCAATTTTAGTCCATCCATGTAGCTGGCATAAAATTCGCCCACAGTTTAGCTCGGGCTACACGACTCCGTAAAGGCGAAGTTCAAAATCACAAGAACTCGCCGAAAAGGAGCATCCCCCCAAAATAAGGAAGATACCCCCCCCCCCCCCCCACTGCAGATAACAGTATCCATAGGTCAAAAGGCTCCTATACGAGTATTTAGGAGCCATACCTGGTCCCGTTCTGCGCTTACCATGAGCTCATCAGTATGGAATCGTGGTAAATAGTAAGTTTGCTTTCTGCCATTGCAGTTAACGGTTATTCCATGCTGATGAGCGATGGCCGAAAAGGGAAGTTAAAATACTGGGTTTCGCTTTCTGACATAGGTTCTAAGAAGAACTAGTACAATTTTTTTACAATGGGGGGGGGATTACATTCCAAAAACCTTATACCCACGCTTATGACTATGCTTCCTCTGCATTGTTGATATTTCAGCTATATTAAAAATCTTTTAAAATTTTTAGACCTTTACAGCAAAATATAGGGCACAGAATACCAGTCTGTGCCCTATATTTTGCTTTATCAGCCTGTGATATAGGGAGTCGTAAATGTTGAAGTTCCGTGTCCAGCGACCTATGTTTAAATCAGGCTCTAAATAGAGCTGTTAAAGTATTTATTTTTAACTATTGCCTACTACAGATCTAGTCATAAACGTATAGTATCATTACCACCTTAATCACCATTACCACCGTAGTAGAGATGGTTTTGATAGTATCTGGTTATCAAAGTCTATGGTTCAAGTCTTATGGGTCTTGACAGACAATTCTTTGCTGACTCTTCTAAAAACAAAATGGAAATTTATAACTGTTCTAAATAATTAGTGAAATTATCGCCTCACCCTGTTTTTTTAACTCGCCGGAAAGAGAAAAAAACAAGGATTGTGCAAATGGATTCAGCTGCAGGCGGTGTCCACTTTCATGTCCTCGAACAATCGCCTCCATCTTCTCAAAGATTCAACAAGCCATCAAAGGGCACCGGTCCTGAAGTGATACCCGTCGTCTTCGGAGGACACAATAAACATTTCCGGAGGGCAGTGCGGTAGCACAGATGACACTGCGAGGTGCCATAAATTACTCGATTTATGGTCACTAAGTGCCAGGAGGGTGGTCCGGGTCCCGCAAATTAACGAATTCCTGGGACATGAGTAGCAATGAAAGTTTTTGAAAGCTTTTATAAAAATCTAGTATTTATTCTTGGCCCAGAAAAATGGCCAAATGAATTGTAAAATATTTTGGAAAACTACTTTGATCGTATTTATAAACTAGTATAATCCGAAATCTATATAAAGTTGATTTGAAACGTCGATATACGAGTATTGGCAGAAACCTTGAATGTTCAGGCTTTTCTTTAAATTTTAAATATGATGCATGTTAGCTATATCGCAGTAAAATGTATTGATCAATTTGTCTATTGGCTGTAATATGCTCACCCGCTGTAGTATACTATGAAGAAACATCCCACTGTATACTGCGTATTTTTTACTTTCCCTGCAATACATGGTAATGTATAGGGAAAGTATTGGAATCATGTCGAAAATAGCAACTCGAGTTTTCGACGGATCTACACGTTTCGAGACCTCTAGAATACGAAAAAACTATTTTTAGCGTGACGTCTGTGTGTGTGTCTCTGTGTGTGTCTGTGTGTCTGTCTGTGTGTCTGTGCAGATTTTGTATCCATTCTAACTAAAAACCTAATGGACCGAATTTCATAAAATTTGGTAGGTAAGTCACTTGTAGGCGAATCTGGTGCTGATTAGTTTTGGGTACGATTCGGGATAAAAGAACCCGCCTTTTGTTTTTTTGCGAAATGGCCCGCAAAAGCTTGTATCCACTCTACCTGAAAATCTAATGGACCGAATTTCACAAAATTTGGAAAACTACGTATGCTGAAATATATCTCTTAAATGCTTGTTTTATACGTAATTTTTAACGAAGAAAAGATTAAGACCAACCCCATTACACTAGCACTAGCCGTTCTCGAGATATTTTCGTTTTTTTCATTTTCTCTCTAAGCCACCTTTGAAAATGAGTCCAGTTACCAAATGAGAACGAAAATTGAATTAAGAGTGAATTAAATTTAATTAAAATAAAGAGAATGTGTATAAGTCTGCAGGGAAAGTCATGTGCTGCCCACAGATTTTTTATAGTTGTGTGGAAAAATGCGCCTCGGAGATTCCGGTTGAATGAGGACAGTTGCCCTGGAACAAAAATCTGATGTGGGCAGCACATGACTTTCCCTGCAGACTCAAATTCATTTTCTATTTATTTCTTTAATAATTCATTAAATTGAGTTTAATTGCACAATATAACACTAAATTTGCATTTTTAATTCAATTTCTGTTTTTATTAGGTAATTGGGCATTTTTCCAAAAGTGGCATAACTAAATGCGAAAAATCCCAAATATCTCGAGAACGGTTAGTCCTAGAGTAATAGAGTCATTCTTATTATTTTCCTCATCAAAAATTACGTATAAAACAAGCATTTGATTGATATATTTGAACATACGTAGCTTTTTTTTAGAATTTGGGGATTTTTGAGGAACATTTTGTAAAAAAAAAGCAGTTTGTTCTTTTCCGATTAAAACTAAAATCTAATCAGCACCAAAGTATCGTACAATGAACGTATCTACGAAATTTTGTGAAATTTGGTCAATTAGTATTTTAGCTAGAGTGGATACATGAAATTTTTACGGGTCATTTCGCAAAAAAAGGCGGGTTCTGTTTTTACGAATCGTACCAAAAACTGATCAGCACCAGGGTCATACCCAAGTGACTTAGCTACCAAATTTTATGAAATTCGGTCTATAAGTGTTTGATTTAGAGTGGATACATACATTGCACAGACAGACACACAGACAGACAGACAGACAGACAGACAGACACACACACAGACGTCACGCTAAAAATAGTTTTTTCGTATTCTAGAGATCTCGAAACGGGTAGATCCATCGAAAACTTGAGTTGTGATTTTCGGATTGATTCCAATACTTTCCCTATATACATTACCATGTATTGCAGGGAAAGTAAAAATCTGATGTGGGCAGCACATGACTTTCCCTGCAGACTTATATCCATGTTCTCTATATTTTAATTAAATTTATTTCACTTTTAATTCAATTTCCGTTCTCATTCGGTAACCGGGCTTATTTTCAAATGTGGCGTAGGGAAAGTACGAAAAACTAAAATATCTCGAGAGCGGCTAGCCCTAGTGTAATGGGGTTGGTCTTATTCTTTTCATCGTTAAAAATTACGTATTAAATCAGCATTTAATGGATATATTTGAGTATACCCAGTTTTTTATTTTAGATATTGGCAATTTTTGCGGGCCATTTTGCAAAAAAAGGCAGGTTATTTTTTTCTGAATCGTACCAAAATCTAATCAGCATCAGGGTGACCAATACGTGACTCATCTACCGAATTTTGTGAAATTCGGTCTATTAGTTTTTCAGCTACAGTGGATACAAGCTTTTGCGGACCATTTCACAAAAAAGGCGGGTTCTTTTATTCCGAATCGTACCCAAAACTAATCAGCACCAGCCCCGCCCACAAGTGACTTACCTACAAAATTTTGTGAAATTCGGTCCATTAGTTTTTTAGTTAGAGTGGATACAAAATCTGCACAGACAGACAGACACACAGACACAGAGACAGACAGACACACAGACACACAGACACACACACAGACGTCACGTTAAAAATGGTATTTTCGTATTCAAGAGGTCTCGAAACGTGTAGATCCGTCGAAAACTCGAGTTGCGATTTTCGGCATGATTCCAATACTTTCCCTATACATTACCATGTATTGCAGGGAAAGTAAAAATCTGATGTGGGCAGCACATGACTTTCCCTGCAGACTTATATACACATTCTATTTATTTTAATTAAATTTAATTCACTTATAATTCAATTTTCGTTCTCATTCGGTAACTGGACTTATTTTCAAAGATGGCGTAGAGAACATACGAAAAAACTAAAATATCTCGAGAACGACTAGACCTAGTGTAATGGGGTTGGTCTTATACTTTTCTTCGTTAAAAATTACGTATAAAACTAAAATTTAAAGGATATATTTGGCATACGTAGTTTTTTATTTTAGATTTTGACGATTTTTGCGGGCCATTTTGCAAAAAAAAGGCAGGTTATTTTTTCCGAATCGTACCAAAATCTAATCAGCACCAGGGTGACCTACAAGCGACTTATTTACCGAATTTTGTGAAATTCGGTCCATTAGTTTTTCAGCTAGAGTGGATACAAGCTTTTGCGGGCCATTTCGCAAAAAATGCGGGTTCTTTCATCCCGAATCGTACCCAAAACTAATCAGCACCAGATTCGCCCACAAGTGACTTACCTACCAAATTTTATGAAATTCGGTCCATTAGTGTTTTACTTAGAGTGGATACAAAATCTGCACAGACAGACAGACACACAGACAGACACACAGACAGACGCACAGACACACAGACATACACACAGACGTCACGCTAAAATTGGTTTTTTCGTATTCTAGAGGTCTCGAAACGTGTAGATCCGTCGAAAACTCGAGTTGCGATATTCGGCATGATTCCAATACTTTCCCTATACATTACCATGTATTGCAGGGAAAGTAAAAATCTGATGTGAGCAGCACATGACTTTCCCTGCAGACTTATATTAACGTTCTCTTTATTTTAATTAAATTTATTTCACTTTTAATTCAATTTTCGTTCTCATTCGATAGCCGGACTTATTTTCAAAGGTGGCGTAGGGAAAGTACGAAAAACTAAAATATCTGGAGAACGGCTAGTCCTAGTGTAATGGGGTTGGTCTCATTCTTTTCATCGTTAAAAATTACGTATTAAACCAGCATTTAATGGATATATTTGAGTATACCCAGTATTTTATTTTAGATTTTGGCAATTTTTGAGGGCCATTTTGCAAAAAAAAGCTGGTTATTTTTTTCTGAATCATACCAAAATCTAATCAGCACCAGGGTGACCTATACGTAACTCATCTACCGAATTTTGTGAAATTCGGTCCATTAGTTTTTCAGCTACAGTGGATACAAGCTTTTGCGGGCCATTTCACAAAAAAGGCGGGTTCTTTTATTCTGAATCGTACCCAAAACTAATCAGCACCAGCCCCGCCCACAAGTGACTTACCTACAAAATTTTGTGAAATTCGGTCCATTAGTTTTTTAGTTAGAGTGGATACAAAATCTGCACAGACACACACACAGACACACAGGCAGACACACAGACAGACACACACACAGACGTCACGCTAAAAATGGGTTTTTCGTATTCTAGAGGTCTCGAAACGTGTAGATCCGTCGAAAACTCGAGTTGTGATTTTCGGCATGATTCCAATACTTTCCCTATACATTACCATGTATTGCAGGGAAAGTAAAAAGGAACTTTTCCGAGTATATCACATATTAAATAACACACTTTTCTTAATACACAAAACCCACCAATACGGGGCATTCTCGAAAGTATGGAAAGCACTTCCATTGCAGATCACGGACCAATTTGCGCTTATTATGCGCTTGTCAGTGTGGAATAGTCGATATCTGCAATGACAGCAAGAAACTATAAGTCACAATATGTATATGCTATAAGTCACAATTTTTGTGAGCTTTTATGGGAACTGACAATTTCAGTCCTTCCAGGTCACCTGCATAAAATTCATTTTTAATTTAGCTCAGGCGAAGCTGCAAAGGCAAAGACCATAAAACACAAAACCCGCCAATAAGGGGCGTCTCCCAAAATAAGGAAAACACCCCTATGCTATTATAAGTGGCTCATTGTAGATACAAGAATCCATGGACCGGTTTCGCGATTGTCGGGTTTTGTATTTTATAAACCTTGTCTTTGCAGCTTCGTGTGGCATGAGCTAAATTGTATATGGATTTTATGCCGTCCACGAGAAAGGACTGAAATTGTCAGTTCCCATAAAATTTCGCAAAAATTGTGACTTATAGCTAGTTAGTTGCTGCCGTTGCAGATATCGGCAGTGACATGCTGACGAGCACATAATAAGCACGAAACCGGCCCATGGATGCTGATATCTGGAATGGGATTGTTTTCTATATATTTCTTCCCATAATTGCAAATTTTTATATATAAAAGGAATATTTATTTAGATGAGTTGAGTGAAATACTTAAAAATGTAAAGATTAATTACCATATTTGCTAGTAAGCAACTGAAGTATTGTTACAGTTACTGTAACATTTTCCAATAAAGAACTTAATGGTATTTTGAACACACAGTGTCCCTCAACCAGTTTTATTTTTCCGTCCATGCATAGTAATACAAAGGGAATGTTTAGTGATAGGGTCAAAAATCCGACCCACGGACTTTGATGGACCAATATGTTTTGAGCCATTTTGCCATTTTTTTAACAATGTGTGTGAGTCTGAGGAGACTAACTTTCGCACAAAGTGAAATAATCACTTTCAATTTAGTACGGTTATTGCAATCCGTAATCGTAAGAGGTCTATTGATTTTCAAAATATTTAAAAAATTGAAAATTAGGGAAACAACCGAGATTTTTTCCGATTTTATAAAAATATAAATATCCTAAAATTTTTTACAAAAAATTGTGTTTTTTTTATGTGTACTTTTTTATTTAAAAATGCATAGCAACATTTACAGAATGCTAACAAGCGCCGTTGAAATATTGACTATTTTTGATCAAAAATGGAAAAATTATAAGAAAAATAAATATCCACCATTATCAATTGTATAATCGCTTTGTGCGCATTTATAACTAGAACTAAATGGACATCATGGCTTAAGATTTATCATGAGCGATTCTCGAGGTATTGGAAATTTTACTTTTCCCACATAGAACCTAACAAATTTAACATGAATGTCATTTATTTATTACAAGTATTCCAATGGAAAGGTACTAGGAAACTAATGCTTTTCATAGATGTCAGAAGAGCGGAAGACTGTCAAATTGCAGTCTAATAACAAAATTGCAAAATGTCATTAATTTATTTGCATTGCAATTCAGTTATAATACTTTATTTTATTTGTAACCTTGTTAAAATTAACAGTATGAAACTTTTAATTTGCTAATTTTCGTTTCTGGATTTTTGTCTCCTCAAAATATTTTAGCATACTTCACCACTGACCCACTCACCATTATTTGCTATTGTTCCCGTAGATAACCCATCGATAACCACAAAAATAACTTTAAATTCCAATCGAAAATCATTTTCTTCCTGTCCAAAAATGTTAAATAGCTTATTTTTTAGTATAGGCCAACAACAGACACATAGACACACAAGCGGTTTTATTTCTTTTTCAAAATTCAATCGAAAATATGCAAAACACGAATAGAATTCTTCCGTTTAGAAGGCAGTATCAGAGTGAAATAAATTGAAAATACTTAATACATAGTTGATATTTTTGTTCCTAGATAGCAGCACTATCCTTTTAATTTTTGACGTTCCTATTATTCTAGTGCTGCCATCTATGTCGCTATTTTGAGTTGTCGCTTATTTGAAAATTTGCAGCTTTCTTATAAAACGGTAGTGCTGCCATCTATGAATATAGTTATATGTATATTTGTATATTATATAGATACAATTGAAAGTCTTTGCCTTTTCTTACACAAATCCATAATTTTTGACGAGTTTTTTTTTTTTTTTTTTTAAATTAATTTAGTATGACTATTCCCTACGTTGCTGTAGATCATCCAATATTAATGAAAAACGTTTCTACAGAAATTCTATACGCAAAAAAAAAATTTTTGTTTTAACTTTATTTCAAAATAAGTATATGTTGTTTAATGCTTAGTAGCGGAGTTAAATTAAATATGTTTATGCGGAAGACGATTTTCATTCAATTTATTCTGTTTCAATAATAAAGAAATTGAAATCAAAATAAATTTAATAAATAAACAGTATTATATTCGATATTTTTATATTGGTTACGGGCATGGAATAAAGATTGCGGAAAATTTTCGGAAAAACAAAAGGTTTTTGAATTCACATATTTCCGAAGGTATTAAAATGATTATTGCAAAAAGTAGAAAATTGTATAAGAATAATGTTTGCTACTATTTCAGCACCTTTAGATTGGCGTATGTTAAAAAAAAACACCGTATTTGGTTTACAAACGGAGTCAGAATGTTTTATTCTTTAGATTTGCCTTCCTGCGCAGATAATTTTGTATAGCGAGAACATATATGCTTATCCTTTTTTATATAAGGGAATTAAATTCAATGTTTAAATGGAATTTATTTTCTTTATTTGATAAAAACAACAGGATCCGATTTAAGTATGGGCCACTGGGCCCTGATCCTGGACACCAACACCTTAGGGGTACCAAATTAACTAAAATTTGTAGATAATTATTTTATGCTTTAATAGAATTTTTAACGAAAGTTGGATCCGAGACAAAATATCGTTGTGCATTCAGCTTTTAAAAAATCAAAATATACATATTTCAATCTTATTATATTTTCCTTAGACTGAGTTGGATGGGAATATATATATATATATATATATATATATATATATATATATATATATATATATATATATATATATATATATATATATATATATATATATATATATATATATATATATATATATATATATATATATATATATATATATATACCTTGTATTATATTGTTGCGAACGCGTAATATTACCTTTCTTCTGGAGTCTTTCGTCTCTTTTGAAGACCAGACGGAGAAACACCCGTAATTGTAAAGCTCCTAAATATACTGTATATTTAGGAGCCTTACGTACAGGCATATTTTCCCATGGCATCAGGATAGGGTTTTCAGAAGATGAAGCTAGGAAGACGGCTATCAGATTTGACGATTTATCGCCAATTTGGCTGCATTTGGCGACTTCTCGAAGGTTAAAAAAAGACCGCGAAATAACGAGTAATCTACTAGATATGACAGAATTCCAGAAGTTTCTATAGAGAGACTATAAAAGGACTCATCACTACTGTGAAGTGGCAGTCCTCAAACTGAAATTTTATAAATCCATAAATTATAACCCCCCCCCCCCCCCGAGGGATTATAATTTATGGATTTATAAAATTTCCCATAAATTATAATCCCTCGGGGGATTATAATTTATGGGAATCAGAGGAGATTCCCATAAAGAGGGAGAAGACTGCGATTTTGAATTATTTGTTGCTGCCTGTATCGCCGCCCGCGGTGGTCCTACAACCTACTGATCAGACAGTGTTATTGCTTAGTGTGTAAGTGTATCATGTTGCAATAAACATCACTTATTGTTCTTTGCTGTCTCTCTCTGTTTTCCGATTTTCATCACTTTCTGACCAATCCGTCTTGGTGTCTCATTTTCACTTAGTGTATTTGGTAGAATGAAATAATTAGAATGAAGACGCACAATTATGGGAATTCATATTATATTTCCTTAAAATTTTGAAATGATTAAAACAATAAATATTAACTGGAATCCACTTATTGGAATTCATATGTTTTCTTCCTCATTCCATTTGTATTTTGTACTAGCCATTTCCATCGACGCTTAGTGCTGGCGAAATATGTAGTGGTCACTAAATGTGACATCTGTACATTTAATAAAAGTTCTGAATATATTGTTACGAATACATAAAATGTTTTTGCGCTTCTTGACTCCCGACAGGGAGAAAGTACTTTTATAGGTAACCATTCCTATTACGAGTAAGTTGGGTTGCCAGACCTAACAGACTTTTGGGTGCATGGGTGCCATATTTTACAAAATATAGCCAACTTGGACACATTTTTTGATTCTATTAGAACTTTTCAGAAATACCGACTAGTTTGAGTGATACCGCCCTCTTTCTAGAAATTCCTATGGAGACTATATAAAGAAGTCAGTTGAGAAAGTTGATGTAATACGAGTTAAATTGAATTGTGAGATACGTCAGTGCTTGAAAATAGTATGTGGTATTTTGTGAATTCGTTGAACATTTAATGGCTGCTTCATTGTACCTGACAGTTGTTTAGGAATCTTGTAAGATAGTTATCAAGCTATTCTATGTATTATTCCTGTCTGTGCTTATTAAAAGCTTTAGTTATCCAGAAATTTGGACACATTATTGTATCCTCAGAGTACATCCACGATACCAGAGGGATCCGTCGTAACAATATATATATATATATATATTTTCATCCTTGATCATTTTTACGTAAATGATTATTTTTTTCATTTATTGAAAGTTTGCCGAAAGGATACGCGTTGTAACTATATTTAAAACAATTTCAAATATGTCACTATATTTAATGTCACATATTTCAAATATGTCGCTATATTTCAAATGTGTCACTATATTTAAAACAATTTCAAATTTAAGCATAAAAATGGCGCACATTTTATAATTCTGTTAACCTGGAAATTGCGGTATGTGGAGCACTATTTCATTTCCGTCCACTGTTTGTTGTCATTCACTGTTGTTGTTGTTGTTGTTGAGACCCAGACCGTCCGACCTACCAGAAAGGTGTAAGGTAACCGTTTGGACGGCCGGGAAGTGCTACCCAATTTAGACCGGAACCCAGTGGGAGAGGCATCCACAGGGACCGTACCCTTCTTCCTCTACCACCAACCTTTCGGAAGGCCTTACGGACCCACATGTTTAACGTGATCGTACTCCGCATGAACACGGCGACAGTTGTGGCAGCGTGTAAATCCAGCGCGCAAACCACCGGGCTACCGTGCCCGAAATGTGCTAACAGCACGCGGTGTTTCCAGGTGGTCACTCATCCAAGTACTAACCGCGCCCGATGCTGTTTGACTTCGGTGATCCAACGAGAACCGGTGTTTTCAGCACGGTAGGGCCGTTGGACGTTGTCATTCACTATGTAATGCTGTGTCCCTAGTTAGCGATAATCTTTTTTTATATTATTAATTCTTAAATATTTAATTTTTAGAACTTATTGGGAATATCCATCTCATTAGGTCATATATAAATGGGTCAGCCCCCCCCCCCCCCATAATGGAATGGTACATTTTCAGCTAACCCCATCTACTTTTCATTTTATTTAATGAAAATGAAATTTAATAAATTTTTTGTTTTAAACAGATTTCGTCAATTAAAATGAAATCATAATTTCATTATAATTAATGAAAATTATGCTCTCTTCCATTTGCTACATTTTTACAACACCCGGGTAACACGTAAGTGACTCGACTAGTAAACTTCGCAAAATTTTGTCGTATACAAAAAGTTCGGAGACTGTGTTGATATCTCTCTTCCCCCCCCCCCCCCCCCGCCACACACACACGGGACGGCCCACTCTCTGAGTGGTGAACGGATCTTAGCTCTGTAGCTCTGATCCTCCAACCTGGGGGGCAAATAAATCCGGGGAACCGGCTGTCGAGCTTCGGCGAGGCAGTTAAGCCTCGGACTCTTTCAGATGGTTATGATCGCATGGACTGCGTCTGTTCATGAACTGAGCCCAGATCTGGGGTCGGGCTTGGCGACTGGGGTCGGGCTTGGAGGATAATTCTTCGGACCCTACCCGGTGAATGATTCTGCTGAGTACGTTGTTCTGGCTGTGGCTTTGCTGGATGAGAGATTGTTACTACGCAGCAATCCAGTATATCGGCATAAACCAACAGATTGTCGTGGCTAGTTGCTTAATCCTGTGTTGATATCTCTAACCCTGATTGGAGGAGAGGGGAACTATTTTACTGTGCGCAGAGGCATATGCGACGCGAGATGTGAACAGAAAGAAGCAGGTGTTTTTCCAGACACTGCGTGTCAGTGAACTGTAGTCGTTCACATTTGTCGAAAATGGAAATGGTGTTTGAAGAACAACGTGTGAATATCAAGTTCTGACATCGTTTGGGGAAATCGCCGACAGAAACATTGAACCTGCTGCATTGCCTGGAAAAATCCTGCTTTGCGGACCTGCTTCTTCCTTTTCGCATCTCGCGTCACACGTGCCTCTACGCCACGGTGAAATAGTTTACCTCTCCTCCAATCAGGGTTGGAGATATCAGCGCAGTCTCCGAATTTTTCGATCCTACCTTGTAGTTTTTGGGTTAGATTGGTTGCACAGTGAAACAGACAAATACACACGCACGCACACGACACACACAGACATCACGCTAAAAATTGTGTATTCGTTTTCTATATAGTTCACAAAGCGCATAGATTCATCAAAAATACGATTTCCTATATTCAAGCCCAATTATTTCCCTTTACACGGTGTCAAAGAAAGTCATGGTCCAGGCAAGTAACTGGAGAAGTATTAGAGTTATCAAATTTTTACTTTCTCATCCGCAGGTTTGAGAAAGTATTGTTTTCCCAAAAATTTTCGAAATCGAGATTTTGATGTCAATATATGTTTTAAGACCCCCTGAGCATGTTTTGATTTTTTTAGAGTGATGCCCGTCTGTCTGTAGTTAATTTCTTGTGTACACCATAGCGGCTAAAAATATTAATGGATTTTCACGCAAATTTATATCCGGCTTTGTTATAAAATAATGTAGAACGAGATAGAATTTTTTTTTTTTAAATTTGAGCGAAAACTTCGAAATATATCCGAAACTTGCATATTTGAAATTCATTTGAAATTTGCACGGCAGCATTAGCATAGGACACATTTTGACATAAATATCGATAAAAATTTATTTATGGCTCAATGATCATGAGACTTTATAGTTTCAATCATTGTCGTGAAAAATAGCTGCGATCCAATTTTTTTGTTCGTGATGCCATTAGCCTCCCTCGGAGAGTAAGTTAACCGCCCCCCCCCCCCCCCCCGGTATATTGTCAAGTAAGGTATCAATCGAAAGATTTTTCAAGCCTTTAAAGTGAAGGGCAACACTGTAATCATTTGGACCCATGATATCGATTTTTCAAAAATTTTCTTGTAAAAATTGAAGAAAATGCTACTAGAAATGGATTCTGGTCTGAAAAAGTCAAGCTGAGCAGCACTCCAGTTATACAAGTGTGTGGGAAACCCCAATTGCGGTATACGATAAGATAGCTTCGGGGGGCTGAGTCCTTCTTTAGCGGGGTACGGGCGTAAACGCAAAAGACATGGGCACGGGAGGCTATCTAGCTTCCTGTTAGAGATACGGGAAAAGTCATTGATAAAGTTGGAGAGCGTTGCAAAATGACTACAAAACATCTTTGTTCCCCCAAAGTTTAAAGGAACTCTGAATATATATATATATATATATGTATATTAAAATAGGATATAAATAGGATACAAATGGAATAACAAATGGATGGGAGGGCTAACGGGCAATATGCTAAAAAAACCTAAGGGGGATTGTGACCTCTTAATTCCCCGGTTTCAGCATGCTGCTAGGCCGCGGCACACTCCCGATATGGCAACAATTCCCGTAGCACTTCTCCAATGTATGCCCATCGAAAGAATAGACCTTGATTTTCAAAGGAGTAAAGAAGAAATTATACCTAATTCCCATAGAACGTTGTCATAATCCAAAGAACAATATGGAAGAAGAACACATCCTTCCCCTTCGCAAATCAATTTCTTGCTACCACAGGACAGCGGAGCTCCCTAAAACTGTAGCCAGACGTTTGACATAAGGAGGACTATACGTCCTCAGACCTGTTGTGTATGACCCATTGTCCAGACTGCACCGTGCCGCCCGTTTGCAATGGCATCGTGAGCATCGCAATTGGACCGAGCAGAATTGGGCTTGCGTACTATTCTCAGATGGGAGTAGGTTCAGTCTGTCTTCGGATTGTAGACACCAACTGATCTGGCGTAAGAGTGGTACTGCTTATCGTCCAGAAAATATCCAGGAAAGGGACCGGCATCTGACATGCATTATGGTATGGGCCGGCATCATGATCAATAGCTGCACGCCCCTACATGTGGTTGCAACTGGGACTATGACCGATCAACGATACATTGATGAAGTTTTACTGCCTCGTGTTCGCCTTTTCCGTGGTGCTGTCGGTGATAAATTTGTTTTCATGAAGGACAACGCACCATGTCATCGAACACTCGCTGTTCAGGATTGACTAGTCAGCGAGGGTATTCAATGCCTCGTATGGCCAACACGTTCTCCAGATCTAAACCTCATTGGAAATGTTTGGGATGCTTTGGGGAGGCGACTTGTTGCTCGAAAATATACTCCAAACAAGAACACCCTCAACCGTGCACTGACAGAGGAGTGGGATAACTTGCCTCAACAGCTGCTGGATAATGTTGTGCAAAGCATGACACGACGTGTGGAATGTTGCATCGCACTCCACGGTGGACATATCCCGTACTGACATCTTTCTCAAAGGTGCCGGCTGTCGTACATATGCATTTTTTCATTTCTCCGTACACAGCATCAAATGAACACATTTTTCCTTTCAGATGTTTCAAAACCTTCTGTATTTTCCAGAACAATAAATTATCATTATTCTAATGTCCGAACAGTGTCGCAATAATATTTAATCCTGCTGGGCCTCAACCCCAGCTTTATGTTGTGTACATTGAAATTTGTGATCTGTCCTTAGTAATTGTCCAGTATAGTAGTGTATATATATATATATATATATATATATATATATATATATATATATATATATATATATATATATGTATATATATATTGTATATATATATATATATATATATGCACTGGCTTACAAAAGTTAAGCACGGACGGTAAAATCAATAAAAATAGAAAAGTAAAGCTTTGAATAACTCAAAATTGTACATAAAGGTAGCAAATATGTTTATGCATTAAAGAAAACAAAAATTATGTACAATGAAAAAATTATTTACTTTTCGTAAGTTATATGATGACTTCACATTTGGGTCATTAACAAAATGATGTTTAAAGGCAAACAAACCAAACAAAAGTTACATTGATATGGTATGCGACCACTCCGGACATTCACACAAATTTTACAACAATTTTCCATGCTTTCAATGAGGTGTTCAACCATCGCAGATGCAAACAATGGCCCTTCCTCCAATAGGGCAGTTTCCAACTCTCTGAGACTAGCTGGAGAAGGTAAACGTGCAGAGACAGCATGCCCGAGGGCATCTCAAAGGTTTTCAATGGGATTAAGGTCAGGGAAATACGCCGGCCACTCCATACGAGAAATGCCCCCACTTTCCAGGTATTCGTCAACGATGTTTGCTCGATGGGGACGGGCATTATCGTCCATAAGGAGCAAATCAGGACCAACTGCTGCAGCGTAGAGTCTCGCAATGAAGTCTATGACTTCATTCCGATACTGCTCAGCCATCACAGAACCGCCTTTAAAGATGCGCAGCTCTGTGCGATATCCCATTGAAATTCCAGCCCACACCATGACGCTGCCACCTCTGAATGCGTGATGTTGGATGATCCTCTTGACCTGATTGCGGGTGCCTCGTTCTCTCCAGACCCTTACACGCTTATCATCTGATTCCAGGGCAAATCTGGACTCGTCCGTAAGCAGGACGTTGCACCAATTTTTGACAGTCCAATTGACATGTTGACGACACCACTTTAATCTTATCCCTCTGGCTTGGACGGTTAGTGGAACACAAATACGTAGTACTTGGGCGTACAGTCCCTACACGTGGAGCCTTCGGCGCACAGTACTGGCAAATATTGTCTTAACAAAGGGTCGTTACAACCATGGGTGTAACAGTTATGGAGGTCGATCGTCGATTCCGCTTGTATATAGCAATATACCGATCATCAAAGGGGGTGGTAAACTTTGGATGACCGGGCACAGGTCTCCGGACAACTGTTTTACTGATCTGGATTTGTTTCCATAATCGAGAAAATACCGAATGATCAACGCCAAAGAAAATAGCGACATCTTTGATTGACTGTCCTGCCTCAATGCGTCCAAAAGCACGACAGCGCTCACTATCTGTCATTCGTCTTCTTTTAGTCATAGAAACACGAATATCATCAAAAATAATCCTACAAAAGTTATAAACACTTCGTATCAGCGTTTAAATGCACCTCCTCAAACCCTTCAGAATGCTGGAGTCTTCAACGACTTCCTAATTAGCATATATCTGGACAGTCAACCGTGATTGGCTGTAACACACGATATTTGCATACTGCCATCTACACCCGCAGCGATTGTCAGCCACTCAAATTCAAAAAGGCTTTCGAAAAATGAAAAATTTGTATTGCATGCTTAACTTTTGTAAGTCAGTGTATATACAAAATATATGAATGAATATATGAATATGCAAAATATATGAATGGGCAGAAAAGAGAACAAGTCACTTCACTTGGAATTTAGACTCCGATTTTGAAGCATTAATTATAATAGGAGTTCAGGTTGTGCCGAATTAAATTAATTCAGCAAATAAAGCTGTAATTAAATCTCCCCCCCCCCCGAATTGGAATTGGGGCTTAGAAATTCCAGACCGGGCACACCTGTGACCCTTTGAATGTTAAAGACAGCAGAGGTCACCAGAACAATGGACGTCGCGAATCCCGCGCCACCATGTCTGGAAAATTGACAGTTAAAAAGAAAGGCTAAGCTGGCATGAACCGCCTTGAGTGATCGCGTGGACGTTAGCTCCAGACGTGAGGGGAGTGTCCCCTAGACTTACTGGCACGAGTCTCCGGACAAATGAGACTCAAGAAAAATGACATCACGGATATTAAGATCCAATAGAAAAAAAATAGAGAGTAAATTGTCCCCTGGTGGCTCTTTTTCTGAGGGCGACGGGAGCAGAGTTTGAGAGAGAGTTAAGATCTGATCTTCGACAAGAGAGCTCGTCTTTTTGGAAAGAGAGTGCTTCTCGGGCATAGGCCCTGTATTTGGTTTTTGAGCAGAAACCTTCTGCGATAGTTCCTGACCTAAGGACGGAACGGAAGAGAGATCGAGGGCCCAGTAGGACTCGATCCATATAGACTACCGCTAGTCTAAAATTCAGACCACCCGGGTCTAGCATCGTCGTGACAGGACGTCACCGCATCGTGGACTTACGTCAGTTTCATCTTGAAACCTAGTTAGAGAATCACCTCTCATAGACTTTCCACTGGAAATTGATGTGGACATTTTCTTGAACACGTCAGAGTGACCTCAGCGGACTATTCGCCTCACATCAGATTTGGATACCTTTGTAACCTAAATTGTATATTACCTAATTGCTGTAAATAAATAAAGAATTGAAGTCACTCGAGAGTTATTTGGCTGTGACTATAAAACCACGCTACCACTACGCCACAGCCATTTTGGTGGCAGCTGAGTTGGATAAATCGATCGTCAAATTAAAGACGACAGGCCCACACTTCATCAAGAAGTTGAAGCAAGTAAACAGACCGGACTACTGCGGACTGGAGCTGTAGGACATCCCGTCCAAGAGTTAAGAGGACATCCCGTCCAAGAGTTTAAGAGGACATCCCGTCCAAGACTTTAAGAGGACATCCCGTCCAGGAGCGAGTGCCAGATCCCTTCTGAAACCGTTGCGAGTCATCCTGTGGTGAAAGGTTACGTCAGAGGAGACGGCATCGTCATTGAGCTGAGTGACATCGACGCAGAGCGAGGGTCTTCAGACAAGGTAAGCCTGACTCATTTTTTTGGAGGCAAACAAAATTTTGGTAGAATTAGATTAATTTGTAATTTGTGAAAAATAACTAATTTAATTAAGAACCAGATTAAATTGTTGTATGTGCGTAACTGTCAAACAGTATGCAAGTTTGAGGTCTAGGAAATTTTTAAAATATTCCAGTTTAGTAAACTATTTTTTTTTGGCAAAATGTTATTATATATGTCTTACATTAATTTAAATTAATGCCATACATTCATATTGTATAGTGTTGGAAGTTGCATTTAAACTTAACTAAATTGTGGCATAAGTATCCGAATAATTATAATTGAATGACCAAGATAAAATCTTGTAAAGTGTTATTGCAACTAATAGTTTTATTTAATGTAAATTGCATAACCATTGCTAGTCAGGAGATAGATGTGTTATTGTGTGTTATAATCCTTAGAGGCTTAGAGCTGTGGGGATAGTTAAGCCGTGCTAGACACGCCCCAGGCAGTTTCAATTGAAAGGAATTCTCCCCTTCTTCAGATGAGAGTCTTATTGTTAAGTACGGAAGAGGGATTAGTGTATTGTGGGATAAATTATAGGTACTGTGTGTATTGACCTTTGGAAAGGGACGTTTTAAAAATTGGATTATTGTTCTAATTAAAGTGTTAGTGATTCCCCGTGAATTCACGAATTATTTGAAATGGCATTTTTAAAAAGGCATAGAAAAACGGATCTTCAAAGCCTCGTTGTAGAATTAGGTCTAGAGTTGGGAGAGGAGGAAAAAATAATTGACCTTGTGAAAAAAATTCAGGAGAGTCCAGATTTTGACGAACCAGGTGTTAAGGCCATGTTAGAAACGATTATAGAGGAACGACAATTAAATGAATCCAGGGAATCGGAATCAGAAAAATTAAGAGAGGAACGGGCATACGAACTTGAAAAGTTGCGTTTGGCTCAAAGTGGGGAAACAATTAGCTTGGCCTCGTCGAGTCGTGAGAGCGCGAGACCCCCTAGAAATTTAATATCTGTAATGCAGAAATATGAACCCGAAAAATCGGATATGGCTCTATTTCTGACGTTATTTGAGCGTCAAGCTCGTAAGAATGGAATCGAGAAGGAGGAATGGGTAACTCAATTACTTAGTTTGATTCCGATTGAGATCGCCGAAATTATAATTAGAGAGCCCGAAGAGAAAGTCGATGACTATGAACATATTAAGTCGGTACTGATGGAAAGATTTAAACTTAACTCAGAGACCCTTAGGACCAAATTCCAAACACATAAAAAACGAGAAGGAGAGCTCTGGAAAGACCTCGTTTTTGAGTTACGGGCATATCTCGAAGGATGGCTAAGAGAAATAGAGGTTCAGGATTTTGAATCTTTAAAAGAATTGATGGTGGCGGACCAAATAAAAAGACGCGTGTCGGCCGAAGTGAAAGAACACTTCATCGATAATTGGGGAAAGGTTAACAGACCAAGCGAACTAGCAAAGAAATTAGATGATTATGAGGCATCTAGACGGTTTATAAAGAAACCCCAAATTTTTAAACCTCCCGAAAGGAAATTTGTAGACCGCCCAAAAACAACCGAACAAACCCAAGCTGGGAAAAGGGTGGATGTAAATAGGAACGTGCCTAAAAATGGGTCGAGTGCTAATCAAACAAATAACGATTGGAGAACGAGGGAATTCGAGCGGAAGAAAAGTGTGACGTGCTATCTCTGCCGGAAAATCGGACACATCAGTACGAACTGTACCGAATCAAAAAGGGGCGCGGAGATTGTAAATAATCTAGAGACGACCGACCATTTTAATGCTTCATTTAAACCCTATTTAAGCCGGGCGAAAGTGAATTCCATAGATACGCTTATACTTCGTGACAGCGGAAGTAGCATAGATCTTGCGTCCATCAATGTAGTAAAACCCGAAGATTTTACAGGGGAGACCGTGTGGGTAAAGCAACCCTTAGGAAATGATTTTATGTGTCTACCGCTAGCTCGTGTAATTTTGGAAAGCACTGAATTCGGAACCATTCGAACCAAAGCAGCCATCGTGGGCAAATCAGTGGAAATGAATCACTATCTGTTGGGGAACTCAAGTCAGGAATTAATCGACTTAAATAAGGATAACCCCCAAAGAATTAATGCTATGATTACGAGGAGTCAAAGCAAATCTAAAAAAGCGACCGAGGAACCAAAAGGGAGAGCGGAAACGGGAAATAAAGGAAATTTCGATGAAAAATTAAAATTGATTGAGTCGGAACCCGCAAATGTGGCGGAAAGTGAAGAATTAATAGAGGGGCTAGAAGAACCGATTGATTTACCTCCGGTTGAACCATACCCTACGCAAGAATTGATAAACGTAGACGCTACTGAATTCTTAGAGGAACAGAAAAAATGCCCAAATTTAAAGTCTCTCTGGGAAAAGGTAGAGCAAAATAAAACGTCGGAATTTGTAATTGAACGCGAATTACTGTTCAGAAAATCAACAGATCACCGAGGATTAGTTAGGAAACAGCTGTTGATTCCCACTACGTATAGATCAAAAATATTAAGTCTTTGTCATGAAGGTTTTGGTTCGCACATGGGAACTACTAAGACCAAGGATAAGCTTTTGAGACACTATTTTTGGCCTCAATGCTTTAAAAACGTCGAAGAAATGGTAAAAACTTGTGATGCATGTCAGCGGGTGGGGAAATCATTAGAAAAGAAAAAAGCCCCACTTAAACTTGTGCCTGTGATTTCAGAAATATTTTCAAAAATAAACATAGATACCGTAGGGCCGCTGCCGGTATCTTCGAAAAATAATAGGTACCTCCTAACTTGTATTGACATAGCCTCTAAATATCCTGAAGCTATACCTTTACCTACGGTAAGCTCGCAGAACGTGACGGATGCTTTGTTGTTGTTATTTAGCCGCATTGAGTACCCCAGGGAAGTCCAATTGGACAATGGAAGCTATTTCACTAGCAACTTGACAACGACGTTCTTCGAAAAGTTTGGAGTGAAAACCACCCATAGTTCTATTTATCACCCCCAGTCAAATCCAGTCGAGAGATTTCACCGAACAATTAAAAGAGTTTTGCGTGCAATGTGTGCCGAAACCGGTACTGAATGGGAGCGACATTTGCTCTCAGTCTTGCTGGCATTACGCAATGTCACCCACGAATCTACTGGATTTAGTCCCTACGAGTTAGTTCACGGCAGGAACCTTCGGACACCGGAGACTCTATTGTTCGAGCGGTGGGCGCGTGAGCCGATAACAGATGATGTGGTCACGGATTATGTATTTGACCTTTTAAACCGATTAAGGCATTGTCAGCAGCTGGCTTCGGAAACGGAGACAGATAACAAAATAAAACGAAAGGAGTATTATGATAAGGATTCCGTTAAAAGAGAATTTAAGGCAGGGAATCAGGTTTTGGTTTTGGCGACACACCGGCCGAATAAATTAGCCGTTAAGTGTCCCGGGACTATTGAGAGACAATTATCCGAGACAAATTACACTGTAAGGATGCCAGGGAAATCTGAAAAGGTACAAGTGTACCACGTAAATTTATTAAAACCATATCACCAGCGCGTGGAGTGCGTGAATGTTTTAATAAGCGAAAATGTTGCAGAGGAAACGAAGGATTCGGAGTTGGATATTTCATATCCCGTAGCTAATCCCAACATTTTTGATTTCGAGGAAATCGTCACAGACAGTGCGTTACGAGAAAAGTGCACTTCAGAACAGATTGCAGAGTTGAGGAAATTGTTGAAATCGCATGAAAATCTATTTTCAAATGATCCAGGCAGAACGCATTTAATCGAGCACGATATTGAACTTATAAGCAATAAACCCGTACGCTCTAAACCGTATAGGACGTCCCCGAGACAGAACGATATTGTGAAACGGGAGATTAAGAGAATGCTGGAATTAAAAATCATTGAGATTGGAGAGTCGGATTATACTTCACCCATAATCCTAGTGGAAAGTCCAGGGAAGGACCCGAGATTATGTGTCGATTACAGGCGGTTAAATTCAATTATTCGCACAGAATATTATCCGCTACCTAACATGGATGATAGAATAGAGAAGGTGTCGTCAGCGAAGTTCATTACGGTAATTGATCTGACCAAGGGGTACTGGCAGATCCCCTTAAGCCCTAAAGCTCAAAGGTTAGCCGCGTTCGTCACGACCTTCGGAACGTACCGACCGTTAGTGCTTCCGTTCGGTTTAGTCAACGCCCCCTATTGTTTCTCCAAGTTCATGGCACAATTGTTACAGGGTTGTGAGGAGTTTGGTGTTCCGTACCTGGACGACGTTGCCATTTTCTCAGAGACCTGGGATGAACATTTAAAACACCTGGATGTTGTTTTGAGGAAAATCGCTTCTGCCAAACTAACGATAAAACCTGCCAAATGCAAATTTGGACAGAGTTGTGTTAAATACTTAGGACACATGGTAGGGAACGGTCAAAGGACGCCGACCGAGGCGAAAATTAAAGCGGTGTTAGATTTTCGGACGCCCCGAAATAAAACCCAAATCAGGCAGTTTTTAGGCCTTAGTGGTTATTACGCACTCTATATACGTAATTACGCAATTATTGCCGAACCTCTGACTCGGGCACTGAAAGGAAAGAACAGGAAAGAGGAGGTAGTATGGACGGAAGAGTGCGAGCGCGCTTTTAACGAGCTTAAATCAAAACTGACAGAAAAACCTGTGTTATACGCACCCGATTTCACTAAGGAGTTTATCCTTCAAACTGACGCGTCATTAAAAGGGCTGGGCGTAATAATGGCTCAGAAGGGGGCGGATAATACTGACCACCCAATATTATATTTGAGTAGGAAATTTACGACAACGGAACAAAGGTTTGGAACCACGGAGAAGGAATGCGCAGGCATAATTTTTGCAATAAAAAAGCTGCGACATTACCTTGATGGTCAAAAGTTCACAATCGAAACCGATCATAACCCATTAGTGTTCCTTAAGACAAATTCTGGTCAGAACCCCAGATTGATAAGATGGGCCCTAGCTCTACAGCCTTTTAACTATCACCGGGCTGGAAAGGATATCGGACATGCAGACTGTCTGAGCAGAATGCTGCCAGATTAGAAAAAACTGTATTACATTGTGCTGTATATATTTTTATAATTTTTGTAGGAATTGTTTTTGTGTATATATTTAATTTTTTTTTTGTTTTATTTTAATCCTTGTTGCCTCTAATGATGTTGTCAGGTGAACCATGTCTAACCCTTTGCCTTACAGATTTTGCCTGCTAGACAAAATCTCCCTAAGGGGGGAGGGATTGTGCCGAATTAAATTAATTCAGCAAATAAAGCTGTAATTAAATCTCCCCCCCCCCCGAATTGGAATTGGGGCTTAGAAATTCCAGACCGGGCACACCTGTGACCCTTTGAAAGTTAAAGACAGCAGAGATCACCAGAACAATGGACGTCGCGAATCCCGCGCCACCATGTCTGGAAAATTGACAGTTAAGAAGAAAGGCTAAGCTGGCATGAACCGCCTTGAGTGATCGCGTGGACGTTAGCTCCAGACGTGAGGGGAGTGTCCCCTAGACTTACTGGCACGAGTCTCCGGACAAATGAGACTCAAGAAAAATGACATCACGGATATTAAGATCCAATAGAAAAAAAATAGAGAGTAAATTGTCCCCTGGTGGCTCTTTTTCTGAGGGCGACGGGAGCAGAGTTTGAGAGAGAGTTAAGATCTGATCTTCGACAAGAGAGCTCGTCTTTTTGGAAAGAGAGTGCTTCTCGGGCATAGGCCCTGTATTTGGTTTTTGAGCAGAAACCTTCTGCGATAGTTCCTGACCTAAGGACGGAACGGAAGAGAGATCGAGGGCCCAGTAGGACTCGATCCATATAGACTACCGCTAGTCTAAAATTCAGACCACCCGGGTCTAGCATCGTCGTGACAGGACGTCACCGCATCGTGGACTTACGTCAGTTTCATCTTGAAACCTAGTTAGAGAATCACCTCTCATAGACTTTCCACTGGAAATTGATGTGGACATTTTCTTGAACACGTCAGAGTGACCTCAGCGGACTATTCGCCTCACATCAGATTTGGATACCTTTGTAACCTAAATTGTATATTACCTAATTGCTGTAAATAAATAAAGAATTGAAGTCACTCGAGAGTTATTTGGCTGTGACTATAAAACCACGCTACCACTACGCCACAAGTTTCATTTCTATTCATCCCTTATGTTAAAAAAAATGTATGTTATTCTCATTCCTTACTTATTTATTTATTTTTAAAACATTTATTTACTTTATCCAAATTTCGTGTCCTTACAAATTTACTCATTGATTTTAATGTAATTTCCCTTTATTCTTATATTTAAATTCTTTTTATTACCATAAAAGTAATTTTCACCATATCCATTCCTATATATTTTATTTATTTATTCCGTTTTTCTTCTAAATCACTCGCTTATAATATTTAAAATATCGCAACGTCTTTTCCGTTACAGTCTTACTTAAATTCATTATTTTTGCAATAATTATTTAGAATTCCATCTGTTTATAATGCACTAGTTATTTAAAATTACTAAAATCCCCTTTAATTGCACTCCAATATTATTTTAAAATTTCATGTTAATTTAAACTTTCCTAATTTATGCAATATTTATTTAAAATTTCCTAATTAATAATTCAATGTTTATTTAAAATTTCCTAATTAGTGTAATATTTATTTGAAATTCCCTAATTAATAATTCAATGTTTATTTAAAATTTCCGAATTAATGTAATATTTATTTAAAATTTCCTAATTTATGCAATATTTATTTAAAATTCCCTAATTAATAATTCAATGTTTATTTAAAATTTCCTAATTAATGCAATATTTATTTAAAATTCCCTAATTAATAATTCAATGTTTATTTAAAATTTCCTAATTAATGTAATATTTATTTAAAATTAATTCTATTTTATGCAATATTCATTTAAACATTCTTCTAAATAATGTAATATTTATTTAAAATTTCTTTTATTTATAATTCAATATTTATTTAAAGTTTGCGCCCCGTTTTACGCGCTTTTCGTGCAGTTTTTGATGTATACTTTCTCTCGCCCTTTTTTTTTTTTTTTTATATATATATATATATATATATATATATATTTGTATATAAAATTTGTTGTAGTCGTGTTTCCAAGATTAAACCATATTTCTCTTCAAATTCTTACCTAACCTTATTTTTCTTTATTTACAATTTCAATTCCGAGTTTAAAATATAAAAAATTTGTATACCTATTCCTACATTTATTTTAAATTTTTATTCTTTTCTAACCTTACTTCTTAAAGCATACGTGTGAGAAGGCATTGGCCTATGTACTGATGTCTTGTTAAGTTTCTCTTCATCCTGTATACTCTCCCCGATTCTGGAACCTTCCTGCGCAGAATTGACTAAGGAGGAATCCCTGTGTTTTTCCCTTGTATCAGAAACCAGTTCTTGCGATTGTGCTTGTACTGTTTGCGTTTGTACGGAATCAGTCCCCTTTTTATTTTCGATGTTTTCCTCTTGTCCAAGCTGGGGAGGGGGGGGGGAATCGTCAAGTTGCACTTGACGCTGGTCCAGAATACGGTCCGAAATAATGGCATTCTCGTTGTTGGTGCTCTCTGGCATGTGATGAGGAGGGATGGCATGTTCAGTGTTAGTCGCATTTTCTATCTCTGGCACGGCTAGGTTCTTTGCCAGGGGTACGGGTGCGCAGTTGTTTGTGAGAGGAGGAGGGGGCGTTCGTTCATCGTTATTGTGTTGGCTGTTGACATTCTGCGATTGGCGTGCGTTTTGTTTACTTATGACTTGTGGCTCAAACTCGTCAAATAAGAAATACGGGAAGGAATTGTTGTTTTCCGGTTGAGGGGATTGAATTGGTTCTATATTTGGGGTGGGTAATAGTGGCGATTTGTACTTCACAATTTTCGTTGATTCCTGTGGGTGTTTTAAGTGTTCCCTCCTATCGATGATAACTCTCAGACGATTTATGTGGACTCTTTGTGTCTTAGCGAAAGGTTTTTCACACAATTGGATAATGTATATGAACCTGTTTATTCTATTTATTATTCGGTATGGACCTGAGAACTTTGCTGTACCAAACGCATTTTGCCCCTCTAGAAACACTCGACTCCCTATTTTTAACTCTTGCATGTTGGCTCTGGAAAACTGCTGTTCTTCCTGTCGGTCTTTTGCCTGATTTAAATTTTTGGTTACTGCCCTAAAAGTATTTTGCATGGTAGTGATTTTATTTGAAATGTAATTGGGGTATGTTGTGTCCTGTTCATTTAAAATCTGTGACTCGAATAGTGTTGGTATGTCCCGCCCGTAGAAAAGGAAATTTGGTGTTTCCCCTGTTGATGAATGTACCGTTGCGTTGTATGTCATCGTGTGAATTTGGACTGCTGTATCCCAATAAGGCGAGTTTTCTGTGAGTGTGTATATGGTATTTTTAATGGCATGGTGTGATTTCTCAACTTGTCCATTTACAAACGGGCACCGAACTGACGTGAGTCTTGATATTATCTGTAACCTCCTTGTCATTGCTTGGAAAATTTTTGATGTAAATTGGGTACCGTTGTCACTTTGGATCGTCCAGGGAAAACCTTTGTCTACAAAACATTCTAACAGCCTCTCCGCTATAGTTTCCGCCCGTATGTCAGGAATAGGGAATACTGTGAGGTACTTTGTGAATTGACAGATCATGGTTAGCAGATATTTGTTATTATTTACACTTGTTTTGAAAGGGCCGCATAAATCAATTGATACTTTATGAAGAGGGCCTTCCGGTGTAGGATTTCTGCCCATTACTGCTAATTGTAATTTTCCCTTCCTTGCACGGCATGTCTCACAAGAAAGTACATAATTATGGGTGTCACTGTACATCCCGTTCCAAAAATATCGGTCTTCTAACAGTTTGAAGGTTTTGCCAACCCCTGAATGTGTGACGTGAGCCATGGCTAAAACATTTCTTTGTAACCCCCGCGGAATAACAATTGTCTTCTTGTAATCCTCTCGCCAAGGACGATCTTTCCATCTACCTATATGCATTAGTAAGCCTGTTTCTTCGTCGATATAAAATGCCTCATAATTCTTGTTGTTTTTATTTTTATAACTCCTCAAATTTTCTCTTAGTTCTTTTATTTTTGTATCTCTATCTTGTTCTCTCAAAATGTCCCGAATACTGGGGACGTCTATCATTTTATTTACATTATTTATATATATACTTACTGCGTTGACATATCCATTACTTTCATCCTGTGTCCTGTGTTCAACATTGTTGATACACTGTCCGCTGGTTTGTTTATTTACAATTTCGCTCTTTTCAAATCCGCTGTGTTCCCCTCTGTTTACATATGAAAACCGGTCTTCGCTGCCCCTCTCCTGCGTCGGGCTAGTGTGACGAGCTTGTTCCGCATCTCTTCTCGCATCGCGGTTGTTTGAAAAATCTTCCCGACTTAAATAATCGGCCAGAACGTTCTCTTTCCCTGGGAGATGGATAAATTTAAATTTATATTCAGCGATTTCAAGGGCCCACCTTTGCATGATTGTGGGAGGATTTTGCATTTTTAAATGGTCCCCTAAGGATCGGTGATCGGACAAAATGAAGAATTCTCGGCCGTAAAGAAAATTTCTAAAAAACTGAATCCCCTGATGGATGGCGAGGAGTTCCGTTTTCACTGCCGGGTATTTCTGATCTTGTGGATTTAATTTTCTACTATAATAGGCTATGGGTTTTAAAATTCCATCTCTTTTCTGAAGCAAAACTGCGCTCAGAGACACCAAACTTGCATCAGTGTTCAGGAAGAAGTCATGGTTAAAGTTCGGCTGTATTAAAATGGGTTTTTTAAAAAAACAATCCTGCAATTTTTGGAATGCGTTCTCGTGTTCTGGGTTCCAATGAAATTTCTTGTCTTTTTGTGTTAAATCTGACAATACTGCCGTTATCTGTGCGTAATCCTTAATTGAATTTCTGTAAAAGTTGCATACTCCGAGGAATCTTTTTAATTTTCTCAAGGTTTTTGGGACCGGGAAAGATGTAATTTTTGTAATGTTGCTGTCCGTTGGACTTATCCCTTTATCTGTAATTTCGTATCCCAGGTAATCAATTTTGTGTAGAAAGAAGTCACATTTATTCGGTGACAGTGTTAAATTGTTCTCTTTGAGTCTTTTAAATACCTTTTGTAATTTTCTTTTCATATCTTCGTATGAATCGGCCGGTATAATAATGTCATCGATATAGGCCAGAACATTTTCTTCATATAAATCTCCCAAAACAATATCCATTATATTTTGAAAAATAGGTGCCGAACTTATGTGGCCAAATACCATCCTATTATATTTAAAATTTCCCCAAGGTGTAGTGAAAGAAAAAATGTCTTGTGCGCTTAGATTTAGTACCACCTGAGAAAATGCACTATTAAAATCTAATTTCGAAAAATATCTGAATCCTGATAATTTTGTTATGATGTCGTTAATTTTTGGAATATGGTAAGGGAATATAGTTGAGATATTATTTATTAGTCTGAGGTCTAAGCATAATCTATGCTCTCCGTTTTTCTTTTTTACGAGTAACATTGGACAGGCGTATTTGGATTGCGTTTTTGCGATAATTCCTGCCTGTTCTAAATCTTTTAACTGGGCTTTTGCCGTATTTTGTAGAGAATATGGGATGTCGTAGGGTCTGGATTTAATCGCGTGGTTATGTGTTAACTCGATATTAGGTTGGATTATGTCCGTAGCTCCTATTGTTGAATTTCTCTTCGAAAAAATGTCCGCGTACTGTACTAAAAATTCCTGGAAGTCCTGTTTCATGTTTTCGTTCATATGTTGTAGATTGAAATCGTCAGGTTTAATGTCTCGCCTCCTCTGTTCTAAAATTTCCGGTGTCGCTTGTATTAAATTTATTATCTCTGTATGGTCCTGTAATTTTTCGTCATTTTCTGTATTTTGCTCCTGTTGAATTTCAAATTGTTCAGATAGCGACCCTAAAATCATGTTTTTATTTAACGTTATATCTGATTGAGTGGTATTTTTTACATTGATCCAAATGCCTGTTTCTGCCATTTTGTAAACCCCATATTCCATATTTACGTATGGTTTCTCCGCCGGCTCAAATAATACTTCTGTGCCTTCCTGAATTTCAATTTCTGGCACCACAAAAATCGATTTAGTCTGGTTTCGCATTAACTTAACTTTTCTGTTTGTCTTAGTCACGTTAGGTTTTAGTACGGTATTGTAAATTTGATCCTCCTGTGATTTTTGACTGTGGGCATTTAGGGGGATTTCTGTATTACCAATTTTTAATACGTTACTCTGTGTGTCTAGGACCCCTGCATGTTTTTGAATAAAATCGTATCCCAGAATTCCTTTATATGTGTGAGGGAAAAGTGACCTAGTTATAAAAAATATATGCTTAAATTTTTGGTTATTAATCTTGAAACCGATTTCTACAGTCTTGGTATAATCGATGTTGTGTCCTGAAAGAGTCGTGATTGTTACCGCTCTTGAAACATATTTTACAGCAGTATTTTCTTTAATTTTCTCGAAAATATCATTCGCCAAAACTGAAATAGATGCGCCGGAGTCTAAGAGAATTTTCGTCTCAGTGTTTTGAAATTTAATTTCTACCGTGGGTAATTCCGTATTTAATTCATCTCCAACTGACGCGATAAGTTCAACTTTGTCCTTCCTGTCCTTAAAGTCCTCTCTTTCTCCACTATTTTGGGTTCTGTAACTACCAAAATTTTCTCTATCAATTTGAATTTCATACTTTCCAACATTTTGTCCCTCGTTCTCAATATTTATTTGTGTAACATGCCTTAAATTTTTGTCCTCTCTGGAATTCTTTCTATCTATGCACTGAACCTCTCTTGAATTATTTTCTATGCAATTTCTATCACTAACAGGGATTTTATTTTTATTTAACGGAGACTGAACCCTAATTCTACGCCTTTGTTGACGATCATTCTCAATCTCCCCTTCTAGTTTAAATTTCTGTTAAAATTTGCATTTCGCCTAAAATCAGTTCTGTTAAAATTTGTTTTCTGTCCAAAATCATTCCTGTCATTGGCGTATCTGTCCGAGCTATCCATATATTTAAATTTACCTTGGTTTTGTCTCTGAAAATCATTTTTGTAACGCGGAACCTCAAAATTCCGTTCGCCATTCCTATGTGTATATTTTTGGCTACCCATTCTTCCTTCATTAACATATTCGTTTCCATAAGTTCGCTTTTCCTCCCTATAGCCTTGAGTACGTGAGGGGTAAAATCTATCTGGGGGTACATTGCATGTCGTATTGGGAAACCTCTCCGCATAATCTTGTTGGTGACGATTGGGGGATATTCTCCGTGCATAATGTGTTGGTCTGCGCGAAGAATTATGCCTGGTCTGTAATGATATGTGCGCTTGATTATTTCTCTCTCTAATATAATGCCAGCAATCCTGCATACAATGTCCAAATTTACCACAAAAATCGCATGAATATGTGTTCGTTATCTGATAATCATTTTTGTTTTCTCTAATTTTAAGATGATTTATTTCTTCTGTTATTTTTTCCAGTAAATTAGAATTAAACTGTTGTTGTTCCTTTTTAAATGTTTGAATATCACTGTACTGAGATATGTTATTTACTTCAACTGTTGTCAGATTGGCCGCTTCTAAATTTTGGGCAATTTTTACCGCATCCTTAAAGCTTTTTGGGTCATTTTTCATAATTTCTTTCCGATATTCGGGCTCAACTGCCTCCAAAAATTTACTTAGGCTGAGTTTGTCCATAATTGCGTGTGTGTGTTCATTAAGTTGTGTTTCACCTACGTAGTTTAAAGTTAATGTTGTAATTCTATGTGCTAATTCTTTAATATTTTCTCCCTTAGTTTGTTTAGCAGTTGAAAAAAGAATTTGATTTGTAGTGACATTAGGTTCGGATGTGAAAAAATCTAGGAATTTTTGCTTGAAAATGTCGAAAGATGTTTCGCTACGCAGATCCTTTGAGCTGATGTAGAATTTTCTTGCGTTTCCGCGCAGACGGGATTTAACAATTGCTAGCTTCTCTAAATCGTTCCAATTTGTTAGTTCACTTAAAGATTCCATCTGTTCGAAAAATATGGAGGTCTCATTTTCGTCGCTTCCGCTCAGTTCTCCTAACAAGGAAATAATCCCCGGAATCCTACTTGTAGGCGTCACCGTCATATCACCCCTTTCTGTCATTTTTTAAAAAAAATTGTTAAGTTTTTCCTTAATTTTCTAATCCAAAATTTCTATCCCTACGAACAATGCGCGTTTACATAAATACAACACTTTTCATGCAACATAAAATACAATTATTGATACTCAAAAATCTTAAACATAAAATCATACTCCTACGCAATTCTTATCTCCCAAAAATTTAGCTCCCAAAAGAATATTACCATCCATTATTATTTTCTCCAATTTTTCTCCCCTAACTCAATATATTTAAATCCTATAATTCTTTTTCTTAAATATACACAATATTTCTTAAAATACACACATCATATACATATGGCATAACACTTGTGACAACATCTATTTTCTTAAATGTCCTCATTTCCTTACGTTAAGTTTACTTTTAAAGTTTAAGTTTTTTATTTTAAATTTATTTCAAGACAATTTTATTTTAATTCAAGTTAATTTTATTTTAAATTTTATTTTAAGTTAATTTTATTTTATTTTAAGTTAATTTTATTTTAAATTTTCCTATCGCGCACATTAATTTTAATTTATTCACAAAAAAAAATTTTTCGTTATTTTAACAATTATTTTTATTTCGAATCCTGGTCATCGGAACCATTTTTGTTATGTGGGTTTTCACCACACGTCCTGTTAGAACGCATAAATTAGTATAGTTTCTCATCTCCGACATTGGCCGTGTCGAACAAAAATACATAGAACTAAATTAGTGGCAAATGAGGACAACGGACATGATATAAAACAATAACAATGGGTTTTATTGATAAAAATGAAATTAAAAAATAATAGTATTAAAAACATATTTGATTGGTTCAATTAACATTCTTAACAAATTACGATGGCCCTCCATTGACATTTTCAAAAATCAAGAATACTTAAAGAATGTATGTAATTAAAATCTCCATTTATGTTTGTAATTAAATTCGTCTCTACTATTTTCTCAAGTGTGGATTTGACAAGATGTCGAGAGAGTAAGACGTTAATTAAAACTGTGTCAACAGACTAGATATGTGATACATGCATTTCATACCTTCGAATATCGTTGGATGTGACACTGGATACGGGGCACTTCGGTGGAGGAATCGCCGGACATCGCTGCAGACGTAATTTTTGAGAGACTCTTCTCTCTCGAGCACACAAACCAATTCTCCGTTCTGTCTGCAATCTTAAACTCAATTCCCGTTCTTTTTGAAAATTCTCAAACTCTCTCGATCATCGGAAAAATGTCTCCTCCTACACAATTAAGCCCCAGGTTTGTTATTGGTCCCCCCAATCAAAGCCCCTGGTATCTTCATTGGATATATCCCAAAAATGTCCGGCTATTGGGTGCTGTGCTGACAGGAGGATGGCGACCACCCCAGAATTAATATCTGGCAGGTGGACCGCGGGTTCCCACGACCTTGCGTGCACGTGCACCCGAACCGGACAAGGGTCAGCTCTCCCCAAGAGCGCCCTGCTGCGCCCCTTTGTAACTGGGGAATCGTTGTCCACATTTCCCAGAAACATGGCTTGCTCATCCTTTTGCAGGTGTTTTCTTAGGGAAGTGTATATGCATTACCGGAGAAGTACAGGGACCGTCTTTATAGGTTACACTCCGCCATAATTTGCAATGTCCCAAATTTGCCTTGGGACAACGACTAATGGCGTCAAAATGCAAAAGTATGACCCAAAGTATCTTCTCTTATAGTAGATTCTTATATTCTTTTCAAGATATTGAATTTTCATCAATTAGTCTTCATTTCCATTGATTTAGTGTCATTTTTATCAATTTGGTGACATTTTTATTGATTTGGCGATATTTTTGTCAATTTGGCAACATTTAAAAAACTCGCCAAGGTGGCGATATTCCGCGAAATTCGTCGCTAAAGTATCGCCAAGCATTGTGGATGCAGAAGTAGGTTATTCTTATAGTACTTAGATAAATGACTAATGGCGTCAAATTAGCATGCTATTACCCAAAGTGTCTTCTCTCGTGAAGGGAACGAGCTAGATCTACGAGAATGATGATAATAAATTTATCCCATAATATTACACATGAAAAGTGAGCAGATTTCACAATAATTAATACTTTTTATGAATTTTATGTGATTTTTTTTGATAAATTTATTTAAAAAATGTGCAATATCTTAAGAACGGTTCAAGCTAGCGCTCTAAAGCTCATGTCAATCGTTTTCTAATAGAAAATTCAATAAGAAATGATTATTTACGTAATGATTATATACATAATGATTATTTATGTTCGAATCGTATCATTCCTTCGTGAGACATCGTCTCCACACACACACAGACATCACTTCAAAAACGTCTGACTCGTGTTCAGGGATGCTTGAAACGTGCTCTCCCGTCGAAAATTCGAATTCGAATTTTCGACCCCGTCACAATACTTTCCTTATACATTACACTATGTATATAAGGAAAGTAATTATTAGAGGTTCAAAAAGTGTTTTGAATCCACGAAGGAGCTGGCCATTACACTACTCATGAGTTGCCCAAATTGTGTATATCCATTAAAGTCCGATAGTCGAATTTTAAATCCTACCATTCTAACAATACGTTTTTTTATAAATATAAAGTGACATCCGCTTATAACGAGCAATATTTCGGTTTTTATGGCTGTTGAACTAGTGCCGGTTTGGAGCTCCCGCGGGAATTAGATTTCCAGGGTTCTTGAAGTTCGAGAATTTTACATTTTGGATCATTTTATTTATTTAATCGTTGGGGCCCCTGGCGGGAAATGACCATAAACTTAAAAGCCGTACTATACAGGGTGTCCCAAAAAGATTGAAACGCGCTTTAATTCTTTACCTGCTGGAGATAAGTGGGCAATGTAAATTGCATAAATGTTGAAAGTAAGGTAGGAAATAAGACTACGTTAATGAAATAGTCCTCCCATTCATTTTCAAAAAGTTACACTTTTTAAATTTTTATACGATCCCCTTAGACAAATTGGGTCAATCAGAATTTTTTTATTTTTAATGCAACAAGATCATTAAAAAAAAAAAACGCATATCTGTATCTTTAAACTTGAGCGAGTTATATTTAATTGAAAATTGAATGTTGTGAACGGGGACCCTATATCATATTAGAAATGTAAATTTGTGACATATCACAAAAAATATAAAACTGGATAATTATACATAGGATACCCAACCACGTAGTGAGTATCACTGCTTTATATGATCTCTCTGTGTGTAATGTTTTATTTAGATGCATTTGTGATAACAATTTTTGACACATATTAACGTATTTTTGTTCTGAACAATTTCCATCGTCAACTTGTTTGTGATCCCTATTTTCACTGATGAAACAGCCTTTCACATGGTACGGAAAAGTTGCCAAGTCAGATTTTTTCCTTTATCATAATTCAGTTGATTTTAAAGATACCGATATGCAGTTTTTTTAATGATCTTGTTGCATTAAAAATAAAAATTCTCTGATTGACCCAATTTGTCTAAGGGGGTAGTATAAAAACTTAAAAAGTATAACTTTTTTAAAATGAATGGGAGGACTACTTCATTAACGTAGTCTTATTTCCTACCTTACTTTCAACATTTTTGCAATTTACATTGCCCACTTATATCCAGCAGGTAAAGAATTAAAGCGGGTTTCAATCTTTTTGGGACACCCTGTATATGTCTATGAAACGTGTGAAACGTAAGATGTACTGTATATGTCTGTGGAAATGACCGCAGGCCGTATAACGCATACTGGCTTGAACAAGCATATTAGTGAATCCCAGACTGCTGGTTATAAACGGATCGTACTGTAGAATGCATTGCAAGGAGTGCAAAAGTATCTAGAATTGGCAATGCGGTTTTATGAATTTGAATGTGCTTTGGAGTAGAAAATATTTATATTACAGAGCAGCATTCCAACATAGCATTTGAAGTAAGAAGTATCATGTATATGTTCATGGGCGTGGCAGTTTTCTCAAGACCTACTTTCTTTGAAATAAAAATGTACTGCAGAATTCGTAATCTAATCCATTGTGAGAGCAAAGAAAATAAATAAATCCAAGCAATCATGAGAGGTGAAAACTTGTTCCAAATTATCCTTCTTGAATAATGTATAAGATTTCAAACTATAAAATACTTCCTTTATAGAATTCTTCTCATTACTTGATCTATTTTTATGTGATCATCAAAGTCTGAAAGTTCAGACAGTAAAAAAATACTAAAATAGGCAGACAAATAAGCAAAATAAAACGTGAAATTTGGTATAAAAAATAGGCATTTATTAAGTGCATAATGTTTGAAAAAATTAAATTATATAGAGGTATATAGCTAATTTTACAAATTTAATTCTCAAATCACTTACTTATTTTCGCGGTTAAACATAATTACTAGACATTTTATTTTCCCTGCAATACATGATAATGTATAGGAACAGTATTGGAATCGTGTCGGAAATCGCAACTCGAGTTTTTGACGGATCTGCACGTTTTGGGACATCTAGAATACGAAAAAAATATTTTTAGCGTGACGTTTGTGTGTGCGTATATATATATATATATATATATATATATATATATATATATATATATATATATATATATATATATATATATATATATATATATATATATATATATATATATATATATATATATATATATATATATTATATATATATATATATATATATTTATATATATATTATATATATATATATATATATGTATATATATTATATATATATATATATATATATATATATTATATATATATATATATATATATATACATATACATATATATATATATATATATATATATATATATATATATATATATATATATATATACATATACATATATATTATTACTAAATTCTTTAAATCTAATAAATAATAGTTTAAGCCAGACTAGCAATAATTACCATATTCTAAATAATAGTAAAGAATTAAAGAATAAATTAACATCTCTTAGAAAAATAATAGGATTTCAAACTTTAGATTTTAAAGATCTTTTTAATAATATTAAGATATCTGATCTATATGATGTAATTTTAGCTTTATATAATGCTTATATTACACATCTTTCAAATCAAATTAAATTTATAAATTTTCCTAAACTTCTTCACTTTGTTATTTTCAATAATTATATTTTTCAAGGAAATAAATTATACTTACAAGTCTCAGGTGTTCCACAGGGTGGCTGCAGTAGCAGTATGCTAGCTAATTTATACCTTTATCATTATGAAAAGTCATTTACTTCAATAGATTATACTTTTTACAGATATGTTGATGATCTGATTTGCTTAGTACATACAGAAAATTATCTCATAGATATAGATTACTATCCAGACAATTTGGAATTAATTCCTAATGAAGCTACTATTAGTAAAAATATAAATTTTTTGGATTTAAATCTTTTTATTGATCCTTTTAATAGAATTGTTACAAATTTATATGATAAAATCAAATTTATATATATATATTTTTTTTCACATTCTCTTCCACTTCAGCATTACTATTATTTGCCCCTCCTTTTAGTAGCTCTTTTTGTATATCAATACTTTTTCTTAACATTTCGCTTAACAGTTTTTCAATTCTTATGAATGGCAACAGTAAATGATTTTTTATTTTTTCTTTACGAATGGCAACACTGGCCTCTTCTATCAGTGTTCCCGGTATCGACTCGATTGTACATACGTTGTGCTTTTAAGAGGTATTCATTTTTTCTTTTTTATTCATTCTTTATGTATGTCGTCCAAGTAGAAATAGTTTATAGATATAATCTATCTATTTCTTCAGAAACATACATTTTTGTGTGTTTGCTCCTATAAAAAACTTGGACATGATTAGATTTTTGTAGAGGTTAACAATTCATGATTTAGGCTTAGAGCCTCGTACACGTGTATAGCGTTTGTGCTTGATTTCGTTTATTATACTTTTTTCGATTCCATACCTTTGTATTATGATATTTTTCATTGACTTGTTGATTCGATATCTATTTTATTTATTTATTTTTTTTCATTTGCTTGAGGATTAGTTGATTTTTACTTTTGTTTTGTAAGCCAGTTAGATAGTTGAATTTAGTTTAAGTTTTTCTTTTTTTGTTTCCATACCTTTAAATTTTGTTGATTTTCTGTAACTTGATAGCTTGTGTTTTGTATTTTTTATCCATTTGATTGATGATTTGCTGTATTATATTTTATTCTGTGGGTGTTTTAAAAGTTAGGTTTATCGTGTTACATCTTCTTACTTTTCGTTCATTGGATTTTCAAACTACTATTATTACTATTATATATATATATATATATATATATATATATATATATATATATATATACTATTATAAAAAGTGAAAGACAAGGAATTTTCCAAGAAAAGCATGATAACAACATTTCGATCCAACACCTAGGAGAAGGCGCATATGCTGCTCTTGTTCCATAGTATTAAACGGGAAAGGGGTGTCGCCATCCACCACTACCATTTTATGCAATTCATATGGTCATTCTCGTTTTTTATCTGCTTTCATTTTTAATCCTTATATATATATATATATATATATATATATATATATATATATATGGGGAAGTCGCCGACAGAAATATTGCACCTGCTGCAACAGGTGCAATGTTTCTATCGGCGATTTCCCGAGACGCCAATGCCTGCAAAGGGGGATCGAACTTTTTGGGGTAGGGTGTCAAATATCTGTCTTTTTGAGGGGTTATTCGTTTCGGATTGATGCTGTCCCACCCGTAAGCAAAAGGTTAAAATTTATGGCATTTGTAAAGATTAATTTCAATATAAACTGAGTTACCCGTATTACCTTCAACTATTTTT
The DNA here is from genome assembly GCA_951213105.1 of Amaurobius ferox. Classification (NCBI taxonomy): domain Eukaryota; kingdom Metazoa; phylum Arthropoda; class Arachnida; order Araneae; family Amaurobiidae; genus Amaurobius; species Amaurobius ferox. Next base: position 133,082,055 of record OX578135.1, on the reverse strand, counting down.
GCAGTGGTTTTGATGTGAATAACATCTATGGCTGGCGCTTTCTCTGACTGTAAAATGGAGCGTTATGAAAAATGTAAACACTTACTTATATACCCAGAACCTAATAGATAAAATTATGAACAATTTTTCTTGTTTTGTCGGAAATAAGAGTTCAGATTATGAATAAATAAAAATTCTTTCAATATTTTGAAATTTAAATTTTTTTTTTCGAAAAACATCAATAATTACATCTTTGAGGTGAGTGCTTTTTTTTTTTCATTTTTCTAACTTTCACTCGAAATATGTAGTAAACATTAAAATATAGATATAAATAGTAAAGGATAAAAATGTGTACTAGAAAAGTTAGCATTAGAAATCTTAGAATCTATGTTTATTATTAATAAAAAGTTCTTATAGTTTTTGAGTCATCGTCTTGTCAATTTGAAGATGTATAAAAAGTTTACGTTTGTTAAGATTGCTATGCTTATATTTAAAAAAAAAATTAAAATGATAGCTATAAAGAATAAGCAAAAATCTTTAGCTCTTTGAAAGTCCTATAAGTGCATATAATCAGAATGTTTATCGAGTTTTTTTTTCAATATTATAAAAGTTGAGTTTTATTTCACAAAATGTTATTCACACAAAACCATTTCGGCTCCATCGGATTGGAACCAAGGCCGATTTTTTTCCCATCTAATCATTATTTTCTAAAAGAACTTTCTTGCGTTTTTCACTCATAATGTGGCCCTTTTGTCTTGTAACTGATACAATTTCACTAACTACATCAGTTAATAATTTCACAGAATTTACAAACGTTTCTTTCCTCTTTTCAAGAGAAGCATTATTATATCAGGCAACTCTGAAAAGTGTGCTTAAATAAAAAATATTATAACGAATGAAATCTTTAGATAGTAATTGTTTAACAATTAGTATTGAGCCGGATTCTTCCTCATCCAGACTGTTAGCAATATAAAAGAACAACAATCCATTTCGTTGAAAAATAAAATAAAATTCCATTTTATTGCGAATGTTTATGTCACACAGTTCAATTGCACTTTTTTCTTTTTTAGGAATAAAGGAATATAAAACATAAATTCAGGCTAATATAGCAAAATAAAAAAGGCATTTTCATCAAATATGTGGGGGGGAAAAAAAAAAAAAAAAAAGCATTTAAGGCATTCTGCCTCAATTCACGGGCTTCCATCTAAACATAAAACCAAAGTTGGATTTGAGAAACAGAAGCAAAGAAGATTGTGTCTTATGTCGCTGCAAAATTTTTATCATCAAATAAGTGATAGTCCAAGGCTAGGAAATTAAGAAAATTTTCAAATGTAAAGTACGAAAAGGAAATACAAAGTACGTATTTTGAATTTTATTGCACATTATGTTTTCAAATATATTTTGATTTTTTTTTAAATTTCAGAAGTATTTTCAAGTAAAATAAGGAAATTACAGTTAAAACTCTAGCATAAAATCCTTACTGCATTTTTAGTAATGTGTGTTAAGCAAATAATTTATTTCTTACGTGTAACAAAATTTGGAATAACTTTGGAGTCTCGAATTTTTTTTATAACATTCGTAAATTACTTTTTCTGTATATTAAAATTAAAATCCAACTACAAGGTATGGATTTTAATTTTAATCCAACCCTGATTGGTGGAGAGGGGAACTATTTTACCATGGCGTAGAGGCATATGTGACGCGAGAGGTGAAAAGGAAGAAGCAGGTCCACAGTGCAGGGTTTTTCCAGACAATGCGTGTCAGTGAACTGTAGTCGTTCGCGTTCGTCGAAAACGGAAATGGCGTTTGAGGAACAACGTGAGAATATCAAATTCTGTCAGCGTTTGGGGAAATCGCCGACAGAAACATTGCACCTGCGAAGATTGCACCTGGCAGAATTTGATATTTGCATGTTGTTCTACAAACGCCATTTCCGTTTTTGACGAACGCGAACGACTACAGTTCAAAGACACGCATTGTCTGAAAAAACACCTGCTTCTTCCTTTTCACGTGTCACACGTGCCTCTACGCTACGGTAAAACAGTTCCCCTCTCCTCCAATCAGGGTTGGAGATATCAGCACAGTCTCCGAACTTTTTGATCCTACGTTGTATAACATTATAGAAAATAATAACCTTAGTCTCACTCGTTAGATAATGGCACGTTTGATACATAAAATAAAGCCACACTTTTTGATTGAAATATGTCACGCCTTGTGGACAAAGATGAGGTAAGAAACAGGCTTTTCATTATAGGGAGCCACTCGGAAATTCGTGTAAGAAATTAAAATGGCGGCCATTTCTTAAATTAAAAGAAAAATATGTTTAATTTTATTTAGTGAGTATTTTTGCCCAACAAAGCCAATTAAACCATTTTCAAGATTCTAAAACTAATCGTTCTCAAGAAAATTTAGTATTTTAGGATTCTTTTAATGAATAGTACGAATGAAGCTTCATTCAAAATAATGCCAAATTTGTCAATTATTTTACTGCAACTTTAGACTGTCAATTATTTTACTGCAACTTTAAACTGTCAATTATTTTACTGCAACTTTCTGAGATGCTATAAATAACAATTTAAAGACATGGCTGCGTTTTTGTAATTTTTGTATAATATTTTGTGCGATGGCACAATACAATATCACTTCGAACGTCGTCGTCATAAAAATCCGAAATAGATATACGTAGGTTCTCTACACATGTCCTTCTTCTTGATCCTTGGGACGACAACTTTTTGTATACATTATACGGTTCTGACACTTTTATAGGCTGTTCGAAGACAAGAAACATGGCTATGTTTTGAAGATGGTTGCTATTTTGCCTGGATCACCTGAAAATAGAAAAAAAAATATTAGTTGTGTTAGGGAGAAGTAGACATTTTGCATGTATTTCGCACAAGAAAATGAATTAGGTGACCTTTAAAACGATACTACTAACAGTTTTTAAGAAATTTTCGTTTAATTTTCTTTTTCAAATTAGTCTGTTATTAAAAATTACATCGGAATATCGTCATTATACATAAGTCCGAAATCGAGAACTCGCAACTTGGGTCCTTCTGCACAATCGTTAGGAACACATTTCTTTTTTGTATATCTTATAGATGGATGACAATTTTTTATGATGTCCCCAAAGAAAAAAATCTGATGTGGGCAGCACATCAGATTTACAGACTCAAATCACCCTGCAGACTCAAATTCATTTTTTCTTTATTTCTTTATTTCTTCAAAATTGAGTTTAATTGCACAACATGACACTAAATTTGCATTTTTAATTCAATTTCTGCTTTTATTTGGTAATTGGACATTTCTCCAAAGGCGGCACAAAAAAATGCGAAAAATCTCAAATATCTCGAGAACGGTTAGACCTAGAGTAATAAAGTTGTTCTTATTCTTTTCCTCGTCAAAAATTACGCATAAAATATTCATTTAATTGATATATTTGAATATACGTAGTCTTTTTTTAGATATTGGCGATTTTTGCCGGCCATTTCGTAAAAAAAGGCAGGTTGTTATTTCCCGAATCGTACCAAAATCTAATCAGCACCATAGTATCCCACATGTGATTTATCTACGAAACTTTGTGAAATTTGGTCAATTTGTATTTCAGCTAGAATGAATACATGAGATTTTTGCGGGCCGTTTCTCAAAAAAGAGGCGGGTTCTTTTTTTCCGAATTGTACCAAAAACTAATCAGCACTAGGGTCATACCCAAGGGTCTTACCTGCCAAATTTCATGAAATTTGGTCCATTAGTTTTTGAGTTAGAGTGAATACATACTTTGCACAGACACACAGACAGACACACAACCAGACACACAGACAGACAGACAGACCGACACACAGACAGACACACACAGACGTTATGCTAAAAATAGTTTTTTCGTATTCTAGAGGTCTCGAAACGTGTAAATCCGTCGAGAACTCGAGTTGCGATTTTCGACATGATTCCAATACTTTCCCTATACATTACCATGTATTGCAGGAAAAGTAAAAAAAAAACTGGCCACCATTTTCGTAGCAAAAGAGGTTGCCATTTTGACTTGTCCCCCACCCCCCCAAATAAATAAATAAATATATAAATAAAAACCAGAAATTCTTAGTTGTGTCCAGCGAGTAGTCATTTTATACGCATTTTAATACAAACAAGAATGATCAATCATGCTTAAAGCATTGATTATGAAACACTTTCCAACTTCAATGCAATTTTATTTAAAAAAGTCGAAAATGCAATACATTCCTCGGTAATATTTTAAAACTTATCACGATACTACATTGATTTATTATATTTGAAAACTTAAACCTTCATTGAAAAAAATGAACTTCATTCAAAAGACGGCATTGAAATATAAATTACGTGGTTTAAATATCTCTAAAATGCAATACATTCCACGGTAATATTTTTAAATCTATCATAATACTACGATAATTTATTATATTTGAAAACTTCATCGAAAACAACTGAAATTAATTCAAATGACGCCATAGAAAAAATAACACGCCTGGATCTCTCTATAAAAGCAGCATTTCATTAATAACTTTCTCCATTTCATTCATCACAATACTATAATAATTTATTTTATTTAAAAATTAAGACCATGGAGCTACAATTCATAAACTTTATGCTTAAAACTTCATCGAAAAATATCGTCCTTCTGTTTATAAAATCAATTAATATTTCATTCATATCAGCCATGCAGACTCCATGGACTGAATTATTTTGTGTTAAAGAAATACAGTAATTCTAATACAACTCAATCTACATATTTTGCTGTTTACATTTTACATAGGTGAAAAATAGGCTTAATTGTAGAAATAATCAAATTTGAATGAGAATTTAAACTCAAATATATTGTCATTGTGTTGTTTTAGTATGTAGATGCACAGAATTTAAGCAGAAATAAAGTAGTTTTAGGATGGATACAACACTCAATATGAATTAAAAAGAACTTTAAAAAATCACGAATTGGAAACAAGATGGATGCCATATTTCATTTTGAAGTGGGTCATGTGATCGTTTCATATCATGGTCACGTGATCGTTTCATATAAGATGTGTAATTATTATTTTAATTTTTATTTAAAAAACTACTGAATATATTTAGCTGAATTTTTTTTTAAATATTTTATGGAACAATTTGACTATTACCTAAAATTTTCGAAGCAATTTGTGAATTTTAAATCCGCTTAAAAAATGTTAGAAAAATTAGGTCCCATAGGGCTCAATGTATTTCATTTTTTCAACCCGGGTTCAATCCAAAACTAATTGTGTGATATTATTCATTTATATTCCCATAGGTCCTACAGACCGTCTGAACAACATACTAAAATTTCATTTTGATTAAGTCATTTTTACGGCAGTTATCGTGCTAACGGACAGACAGACAGACAGACAGACAGACAGACAGAATGAACAAAGTCATAAACACTTTTCAACTTTGTTGTAAAGTGTTAAAAATGAATTAGATGGCTGTTAACAGTACCGGAACTAAAAGTTTTAAGAAAATTATATAATTATTTAAGGAATACTTGGAAATTTATGCGAAGGCTTTATTAAAAACGCTTCGACTGTTGTAGTAATATAATGCTAAAAATCGTCCCTTCGCGGGTTTTCCTCTTTGATTCCTAGGAACACATTTTTTTTATATCTTAAGAACATCATCTAATCACCCTATAGCAGTACCATTCTGCAAAATTTTGCATTAAGAAGAGAATTAAATGACCAGATAAATGGCGGATAGGACAAAGAGTGAAGAAGTTGTCTTTTCGAATTATATTACAATACCGTGATACGTTAATAAATTTCTCCTTGCTTAATAGAATCAATCATGCATATAGCATTAATTATGAAACACTTTCCAACTGAAATGCAATTTTATTTAAATATCTCTAAAATGCGATACATTCAGAGCTGATATTTTTTAAATTATCACAGTGCTACAATAATTTATTGTATTTGAAAACTTAAAGCTTCGCCGAAAAAGGCAATTCTAGTTATACAAAATGAACTTTATTTAAATGACGTCAGCGAAATATAAATCGTCTGCCTGTCTGTGAAGAATCACTGAATACTTCATTCATATCACTTATATTCCAGATACTACAGCTAAATAATAAAAATTCAGCAATTCCTATAAAAATTTACCTTACAATCGCTTGATTTGTTTTCATTCTGTGTATGCAAAAGTTTAGCGTTAAAATTAGGTTTCGTTGTAGGAATAATAAAAGTTTAGTGATAATTTTAAATAAAAAATATTGTAATTGCGTTGGCAAAGAATTTAAATAAACTGATAATACACAAAAAAAATCTGATGTGGGCAATACATGACTTTCCTTATATAATGTAATGAATTTACTACTTTTACAGTAAAAAAAGTAGGTTTTTCTTATAGTCGATACTAATATTCCTTCCAAAATATTGAGTTTTCGACAATTAGTCGTCATTTTCATTGATTTAGCGTCATTTTTATCCATTTGGCGAGATTTTCGTTAATTTGGCAACATTTCAAAAAGTCGCCAAGTTGGCGACATTCCGCCAAATTCGTCGCCAAAATCTCGCCAAGCGTTATGGACGAAGAAATATGTTATTCTTACAGCAGACAAAAGATTATTGGCGTTCAAATACAAACGTATTACTCAAAGTATCTTTTTTCATGAATGGAATGAGCTAGATCCACGAGAATTATGTCACCCAATTTATCGTATGGTATTACATATGAAAAGTGAACATGTTTCTCAATCGGAAATATTTTTTTTTTCATTTTATATGACTTTTTGATAATTTTTTTGAAAAATATACAATATCTCGAGAACGGTTCATGTTAGCGTTCTAAAATTTATGCCAATCGTTTTCTAATGAAAAATTACATAAGAAATGTCTATTTGCGTAACTTTATTAGCGGTTTTGATTTTTTGACGATTTTTTCAAAATTTCATTCGAAAATTTAGGGGGGTTCAGAGCACTCGATTGCGTATAAAAACAATAGGCTTCCAGTGTTTATGAATTGCGATTTTTGTACCAAATTTGGTTTGAATCGCTCCATTCGTTCGTCAGTTATCGTCTCCACAGACTCACTGACACACACACACACACACACACACACTTTTACACACACACACACACACACTTTTACGCACACACACACACACACACACTTCAAAAATGTTTGATTCGTGATCAGGGATGCTTGAAACGTGCTCTCCCGTCGAAAACTCGAATTCGAATTTTCGACCCCGTCACAATACTTTCCTTATACATTATGTATATAAGGAAAGTAATAAAGCGGTTTTATGACAGATACAACACTAAATATAAATTTAAACATCTACGCTATGCACAGCGGGCAAAAAAAATGGAAGCAATATTTTATTTTGCAATGAGTCACGTGATCTCTTCATATACACTCACGGACAATGAAAGTTGCGCACCAAGAAGAAAACATGATACAACCGCGAAATGACGTAAATAGCTAGAGGGCCGGCTGGTATGCAAATGAATATAGTATGGTGTGATTGCGCATGACCGTACACCCGTGAGTGGCGCTGCAAGCATGAGCCAGCGGCCTTATAAACCGGCGTGTAGTCGGTCATCAATGCGAGAAGCTTCGGTTGACGCAAGCACGAGCACGGGGTGAAAAAAATGGTGGGTAGACGCTAGAAACGTCGATATACGCAACTGACGGACTTCGAGACAGGCCTGATCATCGGACTGAAAACCGCAGGGTGGTCAGCGCGCCGGATAGCCCGTCACGTGGGTCGTTCGGATTGTACCGTCCGGCGGTGTTGGGAGCACTGGTCACGGGACGCCACCCAGACACGGAGGACAGGCTCTAGACGGACCAGGCATATCACGAGTAGAGAGGATCGAATGATCGTACGGCAGGCACGTATAGAGCCCACGGCGACCCGATCCGCGACACAGGCACACGTAGTGGCTCCTGTGTGCCCACGAACCATATCTAGACGCCTGAAGAAAGAGGATCTGCGATCCTAGCATCCCTTACGTGTGCTGCCGTTAACACGGGAACACCGGCGGCTCCGGTTGCAATGGTGCCGAGCCAGAGCAACGTGGAACGCCACAGACTGGCGATGTGTGGTGTTTAGCAATGAGTGCCGCTTTGTTTTGGAGACCGATGATCAGCGTGTCTGGGTGTGGAGGTCCCCTGCACAACGCCACAATCCCAACCTCGTTATCGAGCGCCACACCAGCCCCACTGCAGGCATCATGGACTGGGGAGCCATAGCCTACGGCAACCAATCCGCTTTAGTAGTGGTACCTGGAACATTGACGGGCCAGCGGTACGTGGATGAAATTCTACGACCCCACGTGCCCCCCCCTCGTTGCTGGGATTCCAATTGCGCAATTCCAGCAAGATAATGCCCTGCCGCACATGGATCAGGTCGCCCAGGCCTGCCTGAGTCATGTCCAGACACTTCCATGGCCTGCCAGCTCCCCAGACCTGTCCCCTATCATCGAGCATGTGGAAACCCCAGGTCGTCCGACTCATCCAGAGGACTTGAGTAACCATTTGGACGACCGGATCATCGAGCATGTGTGGGATCATCGAGCATGTGTGGGACCAGTTGAAACGCCAGCTGCCTCGTTATCGCAATCTTCGGGATTTGGAACTTAACGTCCAACAGGTATGGACTCTTCTGTCGCAGGACAACATCAGGCGTCTGTTCGACACCATGCCAGACCGTATTGCTGCCTGTATCGCAGCACGAGGAAGTGCGACACGCCATTGAGGATGACCGGACTGTGTACCACAGCTCCCTCTGTACGTGTTCTGCTGCGCTGGTTTTGTGATCACGTATATCATTCATCTGTATCCTTCCATCAATAAAATTTCAGGTCCATCCTATGCTTCCTTCTTTCATTGTCTGTGAGTGTACTATGGGTGTAATAATTATTTCAGTTTTTATTTAAAAAAACTACCCAACATATTTCGCTGAATGTTTTTTTACATATTTTATATGCTAATTTGAATATTTCCTAAAATTTTCAAAGCAATTTGTGAATTTTAACTCCCCTTAAAAATGTTTGAAAAATTAAGTCTCATAGTGTCCAATGCATTTCATTTTTTCAACCCAGGTTATATCCGAAACTAATTAGGTGATATTATTCATTTTCATTCCCAGACATCCCACAGACCGTCTCACCACAACATACTAAAATTCCATTTCGTTAAAGTCATTTTTACGGCAGTTATCGTCCGAACGGACAGACAGACAGAATTATCAAAATCATAAACGCTTTTCAACTGTGTTGGAAAGTGTTAATAAAATTAATTAATATTTAACTTTTCTAAATTAAAAAAAAATTAAAACTGACCGCCTTTTTGATTTCTTGCACGAATTTCCGAGTGGCTCTCATTTGAAAAGCCCTCTTATACTTTATCTGCGAACGCAAATAGTGGATTGTTGCAATCAAAATTGCAACTTTTTGTCATATTGTACGTAAACCAAACGTATAAGATTAAGATTAATACTTTATGTAGTATTATGAATAACTTTTGGTATCATTTTCTTTGTCGAATAAAATTTAGTTGACAACTCTAACTTAAAAAATTATAATGTATTCTGTATTTGGGATGTGATCATTTTGTATTTTCTGCTTCTGTGAAAGGGAAGAAGTATTTACTATTTTGTGTTTTTTGGCGAATGTTTATTTGAAAAATATTTACTTTTGTATTTAAAAATGCATTTTCTTTCCAGCCATGCTGATGGTTTCAATAAGTATCTTAGGTGAATTTCCATAAATCAAAATTATGTTTATAAAATAAGCACCAGACCGCACATGCACCGATGACATTATTTATTAGCACTTTCTTTAGGTAAAAAAATGAACAAATAAAAGGAATTGAGGCATATAAAACTTCTGCATTAATGCATTTTTTACTTTCCCTGCAATACATGGCAATGTATAGGGAAAGTATTGGAATCGCAACTAGAGTTTTCGACGGATCTACACGTTTTGAGACCTTTAGAACACGAAAAAAACTGTTTTTAGCGTGACGTCTGTATGTGTGTCTGAACACTGTATGTATCCACTCTAACTCAAAACAAATGGACCGAATTTCATAAAATTTGGTGGGTAAGTCACTTGTAAATGACTCTGGTACTGATTAGTTTTTGGTACGATTCGGGATAAAAGAACTCGCCTTTTTTTGCGAAATGGCCCTTAAAAATTGTCTGTATTCACTCTAGCTGAAAAACTAATATGGAACGAATTTCACAAAATTTGGTAGATAAGTCGCTTGTGGGATACTTTGGTGCTGATTAGATTTTGGTATGATTCGGAAAAAGATAACCTACTTTTTTTGCGAAATGACCCGCAAAAGTCGTCAAAATATGAGATAAAAGACTACGTATGCTCAAATATATCCATTAAATGCTTGTTTTACATGTAACTTTTGACGATGAAAAAAATAAAGATCAACCCCATTATTCTAGGACTAGCCGTTCTCGAGATATTTTAGTTTTTTCACATTTCCGCTACGCCGGTTTGGAGAATAAGCCCAGTTGCCAAATGAAAACAAAAACTGAAGTAAAAGTGCAAATTTAGTGTCATTTCAATTCATTAAGCGTGTTATTTAGTGCAATTAAACTCAATTTAATGAATTATTAATGAAATAAAGAGAAAATGAATTTGAGTCTGATGCAGGGAAAGTCATGTGCTGCTCACATCAGATTTTAAACTTGTTGAAAATAAATTTATTAGAGTTTATAGTCAGGTGTTCCCTCGATCCAGAAACGCTTTAATAATTCTGTTTCTTTTTCAATATTTTTGCTCTGCACATTTTAAAGCAAAATCTCAGAACATTTTAATTACATTTTACTTTTTAAGCTGCTATTGTAATGATGTTCTGCCATTTGTGATTATTTTTTTTTTAATTTTTTATTGTTTTTATCATTTATAACTATATTTGTGATATGGATAAATTTTGAATTGTATCTGTCAATCTACTGTGTGGTCTATCCCAAATGCATACAACAGGTGTGTATGGATTTTGTGGCATTAATATATCTTATATAATTATTTAAAACTATTGTAATATATTACAAAATTTATCGATCTTACATAAGTTTTTTTTTTTTTTACTTGAGATTTTGTGAAACGTTTGCCTGAAGGGCAGGGGCGGCAAATTGGGCCCGCGAGGGGGCGCGGTCGCGCCCCCAAATTTTTCCTTGTCATCTATCAGCTTCTCTCTTGTTTTATTGAGTGTCCACTGGTCAGTTTTCTCACGCTATGGCGTTTCAAAAGAGCCAACCTTCAACCTTCACAATGAAGTTCCCACTTCCGGCTGGAGCAAATCTTTTACAATTTAATAAGATTGGGATGATGTTATCCTTTTCACTTGAAAATTTCAAGTGTCCGATTAAATGTATGTGTAGTTAGTGCATGCTCGTCCATTCCTTCTGCTAGAAATGCATTTCAGCAGCTCAGTGCATTATATTTTTTCATAGAAACATCATATAAAAAACATGTTATTTTCGAAAAGATTCACTCATCAACAAATAATTTTTCTGGAGGCTCTTCAACTCTACAATCACTAAGTGATACTAGGTGGTCTTCCAGAGTTAAAGCCATAAAAACACTATTTGATAATTTTGAAGTGGTGATTTTAACACTGGAAGAATTATCTGAAAACGATTCTCTCAATGGTAGAAGAGCCGAAGCCCTTATACCATGCATGACATCGTTCGAATTTTTGTTCCCTTTGTTTATATTGAAACAGTGTTTTTGATCAATACAATACTCTCTCAAAGCATCTTCAGTCATCTGATCATAATTTTCAGATGCAAGCTTTGGCTAAAGCTACTATTGAAACTGTTAGTTTTTTTCGCACTGATGCATATTTCAATCAAGTGTGGAGTTTTGTGACAAAACTTCGCGAAAAAAATTCTTATTCTGGACCAAAACTGAAAAGGCGTAAAAAAATTCCAAGCGAGTTTGGAGGCGGTGAAAATAATCCCCATGATGATGCTAAATCATATCACAGAATCAATAATAAATATGAAATTATAGATTCAGTATTTAATGAAATTGGGACAAGATTTACTGAGAACAATATATCTGTTTTGTTTGCCCTTAGTTCAGTATTATCCGGATCAGATGTCGAAAAAGAAAATGTTTCAACCATATGCAAAGTATAGACTTCCAGAAAGAGGAATTGCTGTGTAAAATGCAGCTGTTTTATTCAATGGTGAAAAATGAAAACATGGACCATCAGTAGTTATAAAAGGCCGGTTCACCGGCGGATCGGGGAGGCGGCACAGGAGGAGAGGCCCTCTTTGAGCCGCCTCCCCTCTTTGGAGTGTCTTCCCTCTTTTGAGAGGAAGCTCCTCTCAGAGGGTCTTGAGACCCCCAGGAGGGAGGATGCCCCCCTCCCCTCTTTTGGAAGTTTGGTGAGGCGGCACAACACCGGATGCCTCTCTTGGGAGGATGCCTCTTTCCTAGTATTGCGAAAGATGTCAAGAGGGCAATTGCGAAAGTCTTTCACAGAGGTCTGATGACTCATACGGAGTGAGTTTCACTCCGAGTCTTGAGAGGGAATGTCACAATCGCTGACTGACCCTTGACCTGAGGAAGTGGTTTCAAGGGATTTCGCAATCGCTGACCGACCCTTGACCTGAGGAAGAAGTTTCAAGGAATGTCGCAATCGAACAATCTGGAAATGACGTGTCGCGCCTTGGAGCTCCTTAGCACACGTCCTCCCTCTCTGCTGGCAAAGAATTTCTAACCGTAAAGAAGGGAAGCTTCCGTAGACCCAATGTAAACAGCCTTATCGCGACTGCGGAAAATCTGTCATGCTGGAAAAGCAACGTTACAGGACGAGAATCCGGGATGAAGGATTCTTTATTGTTTCCTCTCGGTTTTTTTTTTAATACTTTGATTTAATAATCGTATGATAAGTGATGCAATTTAAATGGAAAACATATTTTCATTTAGATAAAGATTTTTTAAAGCAAAATAAAAAATTTTAATGCTTTTCTTTACCTCCAATTACATTCAAAATAAGAATTTAAATTTGCATGCTTTGTCCTTGTATAAAATTTTTTTTCAATTTAAGATATTTTTTCGTTATCATTAAAAGATATTACGGTAAAATAAAATTATATTTTATTTCATATCTAATTATACTTAAAATAAGAATTTTATTTTGCATGCATGATCTTACAAAAAACTTTTACACTCAAATTCAAGTGCACTCTTATATGTAATATTAATAAAATAGAAATTATAAATGCACTTACCTTTGACATGATCAGGTAAAACAAATAAAGAGTAAGAAGTTCCACAATTTTTTTTCACACATTTTCGCTCTACAGATATATTTTATTCTCAGATTTTATTTCACAGATATATTTTATACTCTTCATAGAAGATAATTTTTGTAAATTTTAATAATACCCCTGCAATTTATAAGTTGCAGATGAAATGGTTTTAAGATAGAAACTCTTCTATATTTTACATATTTCTTTCAGATAAACTCTTTTAGCAGAAGTGTAACTTAAACTACAGAAATTAAGGAGAAAAAAAACTCCTGTAATAATTGTAAAATCAATAATGGTTCCTACCAGGAAAAAAGAATGTCCCATAAAAATAAATTAGACAAAGAAAATAATGAAACATGAGTGAAGCTAAGCAAAATTTAATCAAACAATTTTTATTTACACATATTCATTATATAAACACATTTACATAGAAAGAAAATCACAGTATAAATAATCTAAAAGTATTTTATTTCTAATGTTATCTGCTTCAATACAACCAGCAAATCAGCCTGAACAGACAGAAAATTAAAAATAATTCTATCTCAACAAGCTAATCAACTGGCTTATGTCAAGCTAATCAATTGGCTTAAGATTAGTAAAATCAAAAGTTCTAAGTATACAAATGAGTAAATATAATCATGGTAAGGATCCTAAACGACAAAATCCTTTATTTCTAAAGGTGTTTATTGCGATTATATATGCATATTAAATAAAACAATAAATTAAATACTTTTAGGATCAAAATAATTCACGTACCTTTTGTGTTTGCAAGAGACTCAGCAAATCGGTCATTTTAAGACAATCCCAATCGGAAAATCAAATGTACACAGCCCAGAATTGTAATACACGATTAAATACATGTCAACCATGTAAATGAAGTGACAAAAATATTAAATTAACAACTTAAAATTGTAATAAAGTCAGCCCACGTGGTAATACAACAGACAAACACAGTGACTTGCGAAAGAAATACCCATTTCCTTCCCCTCCTTGACAAAGAATCTATCCATCACCCAAGATGCATTGCGCGAAATCACACCAGCGCCCATCGAGAAGGGATTTTACTCGAAGGGAATACCCCTGCACGGTTACTTCTCCTTTGAACATCTCTTCCGCAGTAGCCAGATGGCGATAGTTAAGTCTAAGCGAACCTTCCCCCGTTTGCTGCTGGTCAGCGACAGACTGAAAGATCTTATCAGCGTGAAGTAGTTAAAGCGCCCTCTGGTGAATTTTGATGAAGTGCTGCCATCTATCGGCATTTTTTTTTTCCAAAAGAAATTAATGTTTCACTTGTCAGGAGCTGGATTCGATCTTGGGCCCAACTGATTAGAAGCCGCGCGTCTTACCATCGTGCCAAAGCACCCGTGCTTTATAGGCAGTTAACTTCGAAGTGTACCTTATCAGCAGAAGTTAGATTATTTTTCAAAGTTCATTCGAATAGCGATGCGCTTTATAAAGGGTGCGTTTTAAAACAGAATGCTACGGAGTGAATATAAATATGTATATTATAACACAATGATTTTTTTTTTTAAATAAATCAATACGATTTTTATAATAATAACGAAATGATTTCGAATGTTTAAAAACAAATTGATTACGGATGAACACACAAATTGTGTTCCGTGGACACAAAATGGTGTTACATGAATACGATTCAACCCTTTATGTGTTGTGTATCTAAAAACAAATGTATACACAAACTTTAAAAACATGAATGTAATACATAGCTGAAATTATGTTTTGTGAACAGGATTCGACCCTTTCAAGTGTTGTGTATCTATAATCAAATGTATACACAAACTTTAAAATAGCGCATTTAATTAAAATGAAGTGAACAAGATTTCACCATTCTAAGTGTGTGTGTATAGCAATGTGGATTTTTTTTTAAAAATAAATCTAACTATCAATACGATTTTTATAATAATAACGAAATGATTTCGAATGTTTAAAAACAAATTGATTACGGATTTCCAATGAACACACAAATTGTGTTCAGTGGACACACAAATTGTGTTCCGTGGACACAAAAATGGTGTTACATGAATACCATTCGACCATTTTAAGTGTTGTGTATCTAAAAACAAATGTATACACAAACTTTAAAAAACACGAATGTAATAATTAGCTAAAATTGTATTCAGTGGAATTTTTTTTTTTTTAAATAAATCAATACGATTTTTATAATAATAACGAAATGATTTCGAATGTTTAAAAACAAATTGATTACGGATTTCCAATGAACACACAAATTGTGTTCAGTGGACACACAAATCGTGTTCAGTGAATACGATTCGACCATTTTAAGTGTTGTGTATCTAAAAACAAATGTATACACAAACTTTAAAAACATGAATGTAATACATAGCTGAAATTATGTTTTGTGAACAGGATTCGACCATTCTAAGTGTGTGTGTGATTTTTGAAAAATAAATCTAAAAGTATATAAAAATAATAATGGAAATTAGAACTCACAGAACGACGTCTTCACTACCCGCTGGTCAAACTTCAAATGAGTGATACACTCTCATTACGCTATTAAAAATTAGATATTATCTATAATGACGTCAGCAGTATGAGGTGTTGCCACCTATTTTTTCTAATAATATATTTTAATAGTTGGATACTTCAAGGGTCTGATTTGGTACACGTAATCTGAAATACATCATTTTAATGATATTACGCATTGAATATGATTTGGTCATTTTTAAAATGGTGGATGTAATTGAAATATCGAAGTTTAGAATTTAACAAACTAACGAATTTTCACCCCCAAAAATTTTAGCATTCAGTTTAAATAAAACCCAATGAATATGATATCACCATTTTAACATCGTAATTTTACTACCATTATAGAACTTAGAAGTGAGTGTACATTATTTTTTTCAGGACACCAACACATTTTAAAATCTATTGAATAGGAATAGACCATTTTGCACATACATGTACCTAGATTTCAACACCCGGTATTAAAACCTGCTAAACATGAAACGAGTAAGTATTGTGTGAGATTTTATCACACTAACTTTCAAACTTTTTAAATTTTTAAAAATATCCGAAATAGTTGTATTTCATCGGTAGACATAAATTGTATGGAACACATTTTTATGAAAAAAATATCTGTTTCGACAGCTTTTAAAAATAGATTTCTACAGTTGTACACTACGGTTCTAGAATTTTCGAAATACGAATCGACTGTTTGAACTACCAATGGTGGTTTTACCGATGCAAATATTTACAGGACAAATATTTCAATGAAACCGAACTTAGTTGAAGCTTCTAAGTTTGAATATTTAGAATCATTTCATATAATTTTTATATTCACATTGAAAATAGTTAACAAAATTGGAACTCACGGAGGGACAACTTACTGTCCACACTCCAAATGAGTGATACACTCTTATTACATTATTAAAAATTAGATCTTATCTATAATGATGTCATTATGTTGCCGTATTGCCACCACACAATTATTCTTTCCAAATTATGCATTTTTTCTTTTTTCTTTTTAATAACTTGCTACTGTCTTATGCTATCCATTTTTTTTTTTTTTCATATAAGCAGATATTCCATATACCTTCTAAATGTTAAGTTATAATTTAAAAAAAAAAAGCATTAGAGGTGTATTTTACGTCTGAATTCGTCCAAGTGGAAATCCGACAATTGCAAATGCATGATTGCATCCTCACATTTCAATAGACACCACTAAAATGTGTGGATCTTATTTTGAAAAAGCTGCTCTCAGAAAGAATATGTATATGAATACATATTTTCCATAAATATACCCCCTCCCCCCCACAATACACACAACATGCAGGCCAAAGACTCACCCAAAATACATTCCAAATCGGCTCTATAGCTTATCGCGCTTATCAGTGTAACAGATAGTGACCCAAGTTCATGTTCGCAAAGCGAGTTAATTGCAATGTTATTGTTTTAAGCAGTTCCCATATTTAAATGAAAAATTTATCAAATTATACAATACATACAAGAGCTGGAAGATCATAGCATTTCAATATTATAGAATACTCACGAATGTTTTTTTTTTCCCCATTTAAAATTATCAAATTTTAATGCAATTTGACAAAAATTGCACAATACTTAGTGTATGACTATCAAATAAGAGCTAGGTTTTATTGTTACAACAACGTTTAAGATCATTAAACGAGTATATATATATATATATATTTTTTTTTTTAAAGAAGAATAGTATATAACTTACTGTTTTTAAGGATAGGTGATTGTTAACATTGAATTTAAATGAATGAGTGACCCTCTGAGACAAGTACAATACATTGCAATAACATTAAAAAATATGAAAGATATGCAATTAACACATTAAAAGAAACATGTAATGAGTTTTGATATCTTAATACGAGACATTATTGACATGCACATAGAAATATCACAATTTTGTGGCTGTAGGTGCTCCATAAGACCCCTCTGCTCTTAATAAATGATCCCATTTGAATGTACATATTTAACAACACACAGAAAATGACAGGACCACAACAAAATTTTACACCTATTACAGAATAACTCCCAACTTCGTAGATTTTTAAGAAACTACAGTCGAATTTTCACCGATTCTTAGAGATTGAAACACAGCATTGTTTATGAATCTTCATACTTTAGAGAATGGAACATAAATTAGCATTTATTTTGAATGAATTCAGAATTTTGACATTGATTATAAATTTATGATTTAAACTCTGTAAAGTGTAAATATCTTTTGTCATGAAACTCACACTGTAGACATTTGATATGATTCGAATAAATCTATTTTTAATTTTTTATATTTTATTTTAAAAAGTGAGATTAGTAAACCTGTTACACTTGAATGCATAGATACATAACTCACAACAATATAACATTTCTTAAATGGAACATGCTAAAAAAAAAAAAATTAGCTAATGAGTATAAATAAGGAATTCAATTTGAAAGATAAAAACCATTTAATGAATCTATTATTAATGAAATACACATTAACCATTATCACTTGTACATTTAAACAAATAAGTTAAAATAATTTCCTTATCGCACTTTCATAGTCCTCTGATTTGAATGACTCGAAAAAATTTCTATCATAGCAGTAAAAGACTTCTTCACCACGCAACAAAACTTTCTTAGCAATGTTATTAATGTCAAGATTTAGAAGTACTTGTTCAGACACTCTGTCAAACATTTGTAATGGAGTGCTGTAAAGACATTCATGGTAACTTAAATCTTCAACTTGACCAACACAGCCAACACATTTGAAAAGTTTTCTTACATGACACATGATGTTGTCATGAATACAAGAGATTAATTGTTCGAATGCAAAATTTTTGTCACAAATAAGTGATGGTAGAAAGGTTATAGTGTTCTTTATTTTTAATATTTGAGCAGGAAGCCACTCTATAAATATACTTTCTCGAAGATGTATACTAATGTTCTTAACACTATTCTGTAAACATGCTATTTGATTTTTATCTAAGGTAATATGACACTGTGTTAGACAAAATTTTGAATCATATAATTGAATTATTTTCTGCAGATGCAATTTTCCGTTGTCATTGAAACAGAACAACTCATTGCGACTGACGAAAGAGGTATCTACATATAGAATATTGAACGACCACAATTTTTGAGAAAATTCACTCCATGTAGCCGGTGACAGTGTAACACCTTCACGCGTAGGCTGTAATTCATTTCGATCGTTAGAGAGATATTTCCATATATACACTTTTAACTTCCCATGACGAAGTTTCAAATACACATACACATTAGAACCTAAATGCCAACGACGGAGTGCATCTTGCATAAAATCTGAAGAAGTAGATTCAGTCGAAACTGATTCTGCATTAGAAGATAACAGTCCACTATGTGTTAGAGCACAAGAAAGCAGATCATGAGTTGAGTTTTGAACCTCGGTGAGAACTTGTGAATTGACAACGGTAGATGTTTCTGCTGGGGTTTTGGAAGACATAAGATAGGTTTCTAACCAATCCACAGCAAATTTTTGTGAGGGTGAATTAATCACATCTGAGACAATGTCCACAGATTTTGTTTCTTCTAGGGCAGGAACAGTCAACTCCGCACTATTTACACTAGAAATTATTTGCTCGAGTGATGGCATACTTTGAATTTTAGACATTCTTTTTAGATAGTAACATCCAACTACGACATTCACAGTATAAGATTTATTTTTAAAACACTAACATCTTAAAACATTATAATTTTGTCACAGCTATGAGCGAAGCAAACCTATCCACACAACCTCCAAAGTTGAAATGACTTATCAAACAACTTCATAAGTATAATCACGTAACCTAAATCGAGTGTCGTGTGCAAACAGATCACATAAGATATGAAGTGATTAGAACTTATAATTTTTAATGAATCGTACAACATTAGATTGTGGTAAATACAATTGTTATCTACATGAGAAAATTTCTATATTATTTCATTCAGCTTCGAAATCATAGAGTGAAAATATGTACCAAACTTACTTAAAGTTCCGAATTTTAAATCACATTAGCATTATATACTTAGAAAAATTTTATATATATTTTTATAACTTTAGGTGATATGTATCACGCGGAATATACAAGAATAACTACCAAAAACACGAAAATAACTAACAGTATGAGGCCTTCACAAGTCGGCATCCAAACTAGAAATGAACGATAAACACACTAATTGCAACAATTAGATGAGAGCTTATCAGTTCTTATCTTATCTAAGATTCCACATAAAATGACGTCATCACTCCAAAGTTCACAAGATGACGTCATTGGTCCAAGGTTCGCAAGATAGCCATTTGGCCTTTTAAAATTAAGAAGTAATTAAAAATCGATAGTAAAATTTTAATTACTTCTTAATTTTAAAAGGCCAAATGGCTATCTTGCGAACCTTGGACCAATGACGTCATCTTGTGAACTTTGGAGTGATGACGTCATTTTATGTGGAATCTTAGATAAGATAAGAACTGATAAGCTCTCATCTAATTGTTGCAATTAGTGTGTTTATCGTTCATTTCTAGTTTGGATGCCGACTTGTGAAGGCCTCATACTGTTAGTTATTTTCGTGTTTTTGGTAGTTATTCTTGTATATTCCGCGTGATACATATCACCTAAAGTTATAAAAATATATATAAAATTTTTCTAAGTATATAATGTTAATGTGATTTAAAATTCGGAACTTTAAGTAAGTTTGGTACATATTTTCACTCTATGATTTCGAAGCTGAATGAAATAATATAGAAATTTTCTCATGTAGATAACAATTGTATTTACCACAATCTAATGTTGTACGATTCATTAAAAATTATAAGTTCTAATCACTTCATATCTTATGTGATCTGTTTGCACACGACACTCGATTTAGGTTACGTGATTATACTTATGAAGTTGTTTGATAAGTCATTTCAACTTTGGAGGTTGTGTGGATAGGTTTGCTTCGCTCATAGCTGTGACAAAATTATAATGTTTTAAGATGTTAGTGTTTTAAAAATAAATCTTATACTGTGAATGTCGTAGTTGGATGTTACTATCTAAAAAGAATGTCTAAAATTCAAAGTATGCCATCACTCGAGCAAATAATTTCTAGTGTAAATAGTGCGGAGTTGACTGTTCCTGCCCTAGAAGAAACAAAATCTGTGGACATTGTCTCAGATGTGATTAATTCACCCTCACAAAAATTTGCTGTGGATTGGTTAGAAACCTATCTTATGTCTTCCAAAACCCCAGCAGAAACATCTACCGTTGTCAATTCACAAGTTCTCACCGAGGTTCAAAACTCAACTCATGATCTGCTTTCTTGTGCTCTAACACATAGTGGACTGTTATCTTCCAATGCAGAATCAGTTTCGACTGAATCTACTTCTTCAGATTTTATGCAAGATGCACTCCGTCGTTGGCATTTAGGTTCTAATGTGTATGTGTATTTGAAACTTCGTCATGGGAAGTTAAAAGTGTATATATGGAAATATCTCTCTAACGATCGAAATGAATTACAGCCTACGCGTGAAGGTGTTACACTGTCACCGGCTACATGGAGTGAATTTTCTCAAAAATTGTGGTCGTTCAATATTCTATATGTAGATACCTCTTTCGTCAGTCGCAATGAGTTGTTCTGTTTCAATGACAACGGAAAATTGCATCTGCAGAAAATAATTCAATTATATGATTCAAAATTTTGTCTAACACAGTGTCATATTACCTTAGATAAAAATCAAATAGCATGTTTACAGAATAGTGTTAAGAACATTAGTATACATCTTCGAGAAAGTATATTTATAGAGTGGCTTCCTGCTCAAATATTAAAAATAAAGAACACTATAACCTTTCTACCATCACTTATTTGTGACAAAAATTTTGCATTCGAACAATTAATCTCTTGTATTCATGACAACATCATGTGTCATGTAAGAAAACTTTTCAAATGTGTTGGCTGTGTTGGTCAAGTTGAAGATTTAAGTTACCATGAATGTCTTTACAGCACTCCATTACAAATGTTTGACAGAGTGTCTGAACAAGTACTTCTAAATCTTGACATTAATAACATTGCTAAGAAAGTTTTGTTGCGTGGTGAAGAAGTCTTTTACTGCTATGATAGAAATTTTTTCGAGTCATTCAAATCAGAGGACTATGAAAGTGCGATAAGGAAATTATTTTAACTTATTTGTTTAAATGTACAAGTGATAATGGTTAATGTGTATTTCATTAATAATAGATTCATTAAATGGTTTTTATCTTTCAAATTGAATTCCTTATTTATACTCATTAGCTAATTTTTTTTTTTTTAGCATGTTCCATTTAAGAAATGTTATATTGTTGTGAGTTATGTATCTATGCATTCAAGTGTAACAGGTTTACTAATCTCACTTTTTAAAATAAAATATAAAAAATTAAAAATAGATTTATTCGAATCATATCAAATGTCTACAGTGTGAGTTTCATGACAAAAGATATTTACACTTTACAGAGTTTAAATCATAAATTTATAATCAATGTCAAAATTCTGAATTCATTCAAAATAAATGCTAATTTATGTTCCATTCTCTAAAGTATGAAGATTCATAAACAATGCTGTGTTTCAATCTCTAAGAATCGGTGAAAATTCGACTGTAGTTTCTTAAAAATCTACGAAGTTGGGAGTTATTCTGTAATAGGTGTAAAATTTTGTTGTGGTCCTGTCATTTTCTGTGTGTTGTTAAATATGTACATTCAAATGGGATCATTTATTAAGAGCAGAGGGGTCTTATGGAGCACCTACAGCCACAAAATTGTGACATTTCTATGTGCATGTCAATAATGTCTCGTATTAAGATATCAAAACTCATTACATGTTTCTTTTAAGGTGTTAATTGCATATCTTTCATATTTTTTAATGTTATTGCAATGTATTGTACTTGTCTCAGAGGGTCACTCATTCATTTAAATTCAATGTTAACAATCACCTATCCTTAAAAACAGTAAGTTATATACTATTCTTCTTTAAAAAAAAATATATATATATATATATACTCGTTTAATGATCTTAAACGTTGTTGTAACAATAAAACCTAGCTCTTATTTGATAGTCATACACTAAGTATTGTGCAATTTTTGTCAAATTGCATTAAAATTTGATAATTTTAAATGGGGAAAAAAAAAACATTCGTGAGTATTCTATAATATTGAAATGCTATGATCTTCCAGCTCTTGTATGTATTGTATAATTTGATAAATTTTTCATTTAAATATGGGAACTGCTTAAAACAATAACATTGCAATTAACTCGCTTTGCGAACATGAACTTGGGTCACTATCTGTTACACTGATAAGCGCGATAAGCTATAGAGCCGATTTGGAATGTATTTTGGGTGAGTCTTTGGCCTGCATGTTGTGTGTATTGTGTGGGGGAGGGGGTATATTTATGGAAAATATGTATTCATATACATATTCTTTCTGAGAGCAGCTTTTTCAAAATAAGATCCACACATTTTAGTGGTGTCTATTGAAATGTGAGGATGCAATCATGCATTTGCAATTGTCGGATTTCCACTTGGACGAATTCAGACGTAAAATACACCTCTAATGCTTTTTTTTTTAAAATTATAACTTAACATTTAGAAGGTATATGGAATATCTGCTTATATGAAAAAAAAAAAAAAATGGATAGCATAAGACAGTAGCAAGTTATTAAAAAGAAAAAAGAAAAAATGCATAATTTGGAAAGAATAATTGTGTGGTGGCAATACGGCAACATAATGACATCATTATAGATAAGATCTAATTTTTAATAATGTAATAAGAGTGTATCACTCATTTGGAGTGTGGACAGTAAGTTGTCCCTCCGTGAGTTCCAATTTTGTTAACTATTTTCAATGTGAATATAAAAATTATATGAAATGATTCTAAATATTCAAACTTAGAAGCTTCAACTAAGTTCGGTTTCATTGAAATATTTGTCCTGTAAATATTTGCATCGGTAAAACCACCATTGGTAGTTCAAACAGTCGATTCGTATTTAGAAAATTCTAGAACCGTAGTGTACAACTGTAGAAATCTATTTTTAAAAGCTGTCGAAACAGATATTTTTTTCATAAAAATGTGTTCCATACAATTTATGTCTACCGATGAAATACAACTATTTCGGATATTTTTAAAAATTTAAAAAGTTTGAAAGTTAGTGTGATAAAATCTCACACAATACTTACTCGTTTCATGTTTAGCAGGTTTTAATACCGGGTGTTGAAATCTAGGTACATGTATGTGCAAAATGGTCTATTCCTATTCAATAGATTTTAAAATGTGTTGGTGTCCTGAAAAAAATAATGTACACTCACTTCTAAGTTCTATAATGGTAGTAAAATTACGATGTTAAAATGGTGATATCATATTCATTGGGTTTTATTTAAACTGAATGCTAAAATTTTTGGGGGTGAAAATTCGTTAGTTTGTTAAATTCTAAACTTCGATATTTCAATTACATCCACCATTTTAAAAATGACCAAATCATATTCAATGCGTAATATCATTAAAATGATGTATTTCAGATTACGTGTACCAAATCAGACCCTTGAAGTATCCAACTATTAAAATATATTATTAGAAAATATAGGTGGCAACACCTCATACTGCTGACGTCATTATAGATAATATCTAATTTTTAATAGCGTAATGAGAGTGTATCACTCATTTGAAGTTTGACCAGCGGGTAGTGAAGACGTCGTTCTGTGAGTTCTAATTTCCATTATTATTTTTATATACTTTTAGATTTATTTTTCAAAAATCACACACACACTTAGAATGGTCGAATCCTGTTCACAAAACATAATTTCAGCTATGTATTACATTCATGTTTTTAAAGTTTGTGTATACATTTGTTTTTAGATACACAACACTTAAAATGGTCGAATCGTATTCACTGAACACGATTTGTGTGTCCACTGAACACAATTTGTGTGTTCATTGGAAATCCGTAATCAATTTGTTTTTAAACATTCGAAATCATTTCGTTATTATTATAAAAATCGTATTGATTTATTTAAAAAAAAAAAAAAAATCCACTGAATACAATTTTAGCTAATTATTACATTCGTGTTTTTTAAAGTTTGTGTATACATTTGTTTTTAGATACACAACACTTAAAATGGTCGAATGGTATTCATGTAACACCATTTTTGTGTCCACGGAACACAATTTGTGTGTCCACTGAACACAATTTGTGTGTTCATTGGAAATCCGTAATCAATTTGTTTTTAAACATTCGAAATCATTTCGTTATTATTATAAAAATCGTATTGATAGTTAGATTTATTTTTAAAAAAAAATCCACATTGCTATACACACACACTTAGAATGGTGAAATCTTGTTCACTTCATTTTAATTAAATGCGCTATTTTAAAGTTTGTGTATACATTTGATTATAGATACACAACACTTGAAAGGGTCGAATCCTGTTCACAAAACATAATTTCAGCTATGTATTACATTCATGTTTTTAAAGTTTGTGTATACATTTGTTTTTAGATACACAACACATAAAGGGTTGAATCGTATTCATGTAACACCATTTTGTGTCCACGGAACACAATTTGTGTGTTCATCCGTAATCAATTTGTTTTTAAACATTCGAAATCATTTCGTTATTATTATAAAAATCGTATTGATTTATTTAAAAAAAAAAAATCATTGTGTTATAATATACATATTTATATTCACTCCGTAGCATTCTGTTTTAAAACGCACCCTTTATAAAGCGCATCGCTATTCGAATGAACTTTGAAAAATAATCTAACTTCTGCTGATAAGGTACACTTCGAAGTTAACTGCCTATAAAGCACGGGTGCTTTGGCACGATGGTAAGACGCGCGGCTTCTAATCAGTTGGGCCCAAGATCGAATCCAGCTCCTGACAAGTGAAACATTAATTTCTTTTGGAAAAAAAAAATGCCGATAGATGGCAGCACTTCATCAAAATTCACCAGAGGGCGCTTTAACTACTTCACGCTGATAAGATCTTTCAGTCTGTCGCTGACCAGCAGAGAGGGAGGACGTGTGCTAAGGAGCTCCAAGGCGCGACACGTCATTTCCAGATTGTTCGATTGCGACATCCCTTGAAACTTCTTCCTCAGGTCAAGGGTCGGTCAGCGATTGCGAAATCCCTTGAAACCACTTCCTCAGGTCAAGGGTCAGTCAGCGATTGTGACATTCCCTCTCAAGACTCGGAGTGAAACTCACTCCGTATGAGTCATCAGACCTCTGTGAAAGACTTTCGCAATTGCCCTCTTGACATCTTTCGCAATACTAGGAAAGAGGCATCCTCCCAAGAGAGGCATCCGGTGTTGTGCCGCCTCACCAAACTTCCAAAAGAGGGGAGGGGGGCATCCTCCCTCCTGGGGGTCTCAAGACCCTCTGAGAGGAGCTTCCTCTCAAAAGAGGGAAGACACTCCAAAGAGGGAAGACACTCCAAAGAGGGGAGGCGGCTCAAAGAGGGCCTCTCCTCCTGTGCCGCCTCCCCGATCCGCCGGTGAACCGGCCTTTTATAACTACTACCATCACAATTTTAAAAGTCGCCTGGATTATTTTAAAGAGCACAATTTAAAAAATGTGTTTCCTGTTATAACATTATTAGTTAAATTGTTTTTGACTGTGCCAATCAGCCCAGTCAGTTGTGAAAGGTCTTTTTAGTGCCTTAGGAGGCTGAAAAATTACTTTCGAAGTACAATGGACAAGAAAGACTTTCATTTTTAGCTGTTTTAGCTTTAGAATAAGATATACCACTGGATTATGATGATATTGTAAAACATTTTCTCGTCATCCAGATTCTGAGAACCTGCGTTTAAAACTTCAATATAAGGTAAATAAATATAGATATTTATATTTAGAAAAATTATGTTAACAGCAAATTATGTTAACACAATTATGTACAAAAATTATGTTAACAACAATTATTTTTCTCAACATCAATTCAATTTTGTGACTTCCCCCCTCCCCTATTAAAAAACATTTTATTTATTCCATATTGTAAATTTTCATACATACAAATCTCGCACCCCCAAATGGAATGCTGAAATGCCGCCCCTGCTGAAGGGCCTATAATGAAATCTCTGTCAAAAGTCGAAAGACATACAGTTTTAATTGCATTTCGTGCTAATATGAGGATGTTTGTTTTCAAAGGATTCAAACCTGGTTCCTATGGATCTGAAGGTCGGAGAGGGAACCTGGGAGTTACAGCTCACAGAAATGACTCCAAGGGTAGAATACCTGTATTTCCCACTCTAGATAGTCTAGTTTTAAGAACTAATTTTCTTGGCTCGAAAAACTCGGTGCTTCATAAAAGAGAACAGTTAACTTTTACGAATTTTTTCGTTCCATTAAAAAAAAAAATTCAAAGAATCTTTTACTTTCCTTATATGCATAGTATAATGTATAAGAAAAGTATTGTGACGGGGTCGCAAATTCGAATTCGAGTTTTCGACGGGAGAGCACGTTTCAAGCATCCCTGATCACAAATTGAACATTTTTGGGGTGATGTCTGTGTGTGTGTGTGGGTGCGTGTGTGTATGAAAGTATGTGTGTGTGTCAGTGAGTCTGTGGAGACGATATCTCACGAACAAATGGAGCGATTGGAATGAAATTTGGAACAAAAATTACAAGTCATGAATACTGGAAGCCTATTGTTTTTAAACACAATCGGATGCTCAAAACCCTCCTAAATTTTCGAGTGAAATTTAGAAAAAATCATCAAAAAATCAAAACCTTTAAAAAAGTTACGCAAAGAGACATTTCTTATGTAATTTTCTCTTAGAAAACAATTAACATAAACTTTAAAACGTTAGCATGAACCATTCTTGAGATATTGCACATTTTTCAAATAGATTTATCAACAAATCCCATAAATTAAAAAAAAATATATCTGTTGAGAAACATGTTCACTTTTCATATGTAATATCATGTAATAAATTGGGTGACATCATTATCGTGTATCTAGCTCTTTCCATTCATGAGAAAAGATTCTTTGAGTAATACTTTCGTATTTGAACACCAATAGTCATTTATCTACTATAAGAATTACATTTCTCCGTCCATAACGCTTGGAGAGATTTTGGCGGAATGTAGCCAACTTTGCGACTTTTTTAAATGTTGCCATATTAACGAAAATCTCGCCAAATGTATAAAAATGAAGCTAAATCAATGAAAATGATGTCTAAGTGGCGAAAATTTAATATATTAGAAAGAATATAAGTATCCACTATAAGAATAACCCTTTTTTTACTGTAAGAGTAGTAAATCCATTGCATTATATAAGGAAAGTCATGTACTGCCCACATCAGATTTTTTATTGTGTAGAGATAAGGACGAATGGCTTCTTTTATTTGAGACTAGCCGCCTTTGGCGACCAGCCTGTTCGCAACCCTTGAAAATGCTGATCGTGGCAAATTCCAACCGTGGCAAACTCGTTGGCGCGACCTACCATAAAGGTGTAAGGTAACTGGTTGGACGGCCAGGATGTGCCACCCAATTTAGACCGGAACCCAGTGGGGGAGGCATCCACAGGGAACGTACCCTCCTTCCCCTACCACCAACCTCTCGGAAAAACATACGGACCCATATGTTTAACGTGATCGTACTCCGCGTGAACATGGCTGCAGTTTTGGCAGTGGCGGGAATCGAACCCGGGCCTACCGAGTGAAATTCCCGCGCGCTAACCACTGGGGTACTTCGCCCTCCGCGACATTTTCCATAACTTTCTTTTTATTCACCGAATTTAGACCGGAACCCAGTGGGAGAGGCAGCCACGGGGACCGTACCCTCCTTCCCCAACCACCAACCTCTCGGAAGGACTTACAGACCCACATGTTTACTCCGCGTGAACACGGCGGCAATTTTGGAAATCGAACCCGGGCCTACCGCGTGCAATTCCCGCGCGCTAACCACTGGGCTACTTCGCTCTCCGCGACAATCTCCATAACTTTCTTTTTATTCACCCAATTTAGACCGTACCCTCCTTCCCCTACCACCAACCTCTCGGAAGGACTCACGAACCCACATGTTTAACGTGATCGTACTCTGCGTGAACGTAGCGTAAGTTTTGGCAGTGGCGGGAATCGAACCCGGGCCTACTGAGTGAAATTCCCGCGCGCTAACCACTGGGCTGCCGCGCCCTCCGCGACAATCTCCATAACTTTCTATATATTCACCCAATTTAGACGGGAACCCAGTGGGGGAGGCATCCACAGGGGCCGTATCCTCCTTCCCCTACCACCAACCTCTCGGAAGAACTTACGGACCCACATATTTAACGTGATCGTATTCCACGTAAACACGGCGGCAGTTTTGGCAGTGGCGGGAATCGAATCCGGGCCTACCGCTAACTTCCCGCGCGCTAATTTGCAATTTAAAATGACCATATGCTTAATTCCGTCATCCTCATTCCATTGTTTCATTGTTCCATCATTTAAAATATTCATAAAATTAAAATATCCATTTAAAAAAATCCAAAAGTTAAACTATACATTTAAAAAATCCATATCGTTCCATCATTTAAAATATAAATATAATAATTTATATGGAGTAAAGGAGCTCTATTCAGAACCGTGACGTCACCTCCACCTTGACGTCCCCACCCACCACCTTCCCTCCTTCTGCGGGGGAGAAACGCCGGTTAAGAAGCGGCACGCCGAGCGGAACGCTGAGAAATTGAAATTCGGAAACTTTTAAAATCCCGATCCTGTGGGCAATACGGAATATTTCCTGACCAGATTGGACTTGTAAGAATGCCAGATGTTTGACCTTTCTAAAAATGTAAATTATGAGTCGAAATTATGAGTACTTTTTACTATGCGAGAATTTAAAAACCAAAAATCGTTTTTTTGAGCCAAAAGTGACTTTTGTTTTAAAATCATAAAAAAATATTAGAATTTGTCCCTGAGATTTGAAATTGATATATTTTTACTCGAAATTCTCTGCTCTTTCCGATGGTGTGATTTGTTTTTTTCTACAATGTCTGGATCGTGGAGAAAAAAGAGCAAAAAGGTCAAAAAACGGTCGAAATCGCATAAAACATTAAATAACAAAAAAAAATAATTAAAATTTTAAAAATCGGTTTTCACGTGTCCCCTTCCCACCCCCCAGGGTCTCCGATTGCCAAATTTCATAGCTCTCCGACGCGCGGTCGCGAAACGTATAGTGTATAAGACAGACAGACACACAGACACACACACAGACATTGCCTTTTATTATTTAAGATTTTTCATGGAGTGTCATTGAAGGCAGTTTTCGACCTGAAGACCGAAACTCGATATGGCCTGAAAATCATTAAGTTTTACCCTGGCTCAGCCTTTTTCTTTTTTTTTCTTCAGATAAATATAAATTATAAATCCGTCATGTTTCCAGAATTTTGATCTTTTTAAGTTTTTCGCTCCGCATTGTTGAAAATAACAGTAGTTTTGTATTAATATTCATTTTTAAATTTTCTAAATATAGACCACATCTAACGCAGTCCAATTCGAAATTTTCCAAATACAGCCAGAGCCCAGCCCGGTACGAAGCTAAAGGCTAAACATGATTCAATCCCGTTCGAAAATTAGGCTCAAGCATGTGCAAGTTTCTTAAATTTCAACCCACCATTACTTCATTTTTAGCAGAAGAAAGGTAGAAATTGCGTAAAACAAATTAAAAGGATAAATAAAAAAAACAGTTTTCTAAAGAAAAAAAAATCATTACTTTAATGATGCAAATCGTTCAATTGCACTACATTTCCATTAACTGGCTAAAATAACTGATCCGTCCATTTTCTAAATATAAACCTACACTCAGCGCAAGACTTAAAAAACGCTTGCTTTTAAAACATAGAGAACTGGAACGCTGACACTACTGTTCTAAACCATTCAACTATAAGGAGCAAGAAATAAGATCTTATTTTATTCATTTTCTTTTTTTTTTAATTTTTAAAAAACGATTTCTAACTTGGTCAGTGTTTACCGTTTAGATGACCGTCTTTTCTCCAAAAGGAAATGAATCGCAAGTTAAAATTACTAGAACGAAGAGTTTCAGCCTCAACTAAAGGGAAAAAAACTGATGAACTATTTGTTAGCCTTGAATGAGACCGGCGCGAGGTACACATATCAGAAAAAAAAATTAAGTTAAATGTTATTAACGAATAAACACTTAAAATCTAAATAAAAGCATAAATGGGTTCTAAAAAAAGATCAAAAGGAAGCTTTTGACTGAAAGAAATTTTATTCAATCTCGGAGATACTTATTCAAATAACCTATATACTTGCTGCAAAACTGACTTAAATATGCTGAGAGAGTTATCCCTGCGTATTTTCGCAGTATTGTTTTTATACATCCATTTCGCATGCTAGATGTTTTCCTTAGTAACGGATTCGCTTTTGAGTATTATTCAGGAATAATTTTTTCATTGAAATATGAAAAATATTTGAATCTAGTTCGGAATTTTAATCATAAGAATGGGTCGATTTGAACACAAATCATTGGTTTAATATATTACAAATTTAGTTGTTAATCATACATATATAGCTAAGTGAGACTGAGGGTCACTTCCACAACCCAAACTACTGAAGATAGAAATTTGAAACTTTGCATATGCGTGGGACTTACCTTTAAATAATAAGAAAAATCTAAAATTTTGAAATTACGTTTTAAAAATTCATAAATCGAGGAATTTTTTGTTTTGTCTATGTAAAACAGCTTAGTGAGACTTTATTGACTGACAAAGGGACACTTGCGCAGTCCAAACTACTAAAGGTAAAAATTTTAAATTTTGACTTGAATTCTAAATAATGAGTAAAATCTAACATATTGAAATTTTGTTCGAAGAATTTATAAATCGCGAAATTTTTTTCTCTAATATTTTTTCAGCTTATAACTCGCTACTGCCTATATACCTTCCTAATTAACTCTACGGGTGTACAATCAACTGTTCTTGAGATATTCCAATTTATATTATCAGCAGAATTTTTTTTTTTTATAATTTATCAATGAATTTATTTATAGTTTTGATTCCATTGTAGTAATTATGGTAAACCCGACTTACGTTTCGAATACCGAAACCGTTCGTTGACTGTTCTTCCAATCAAAGAATAAAAAAATCTGATGTGGGCAACACATGACTTTCCTTATATAATGTAATGCATTTACTACTTTTACAGTAAAAAAAAAATAGGTTTTTCTTATAGTAGATACTAATATTCCTTCCAAGATATTGAATTTTCGACAATTAGTCGCCATTTTCATTGATGTAGCGTCATTTTTAACCATTTGGCGAGATTTTTGGTAATTTGGCAACATTTAAAAAAATTCGCCAAGTTGGCAACATTCCGCCAAATTCGTTGCCAAAATCTCGTCAAGCGTTATGTACTGAGAAATAAGTTATTCTTACAGCAGATAAATGACTATTGGCGTTCAAATACAAAAGTATTATTTAAAGTATCTTTTTTCATGAATGGAACGAGCTGGATCCACGAGAATGATGTCACTCAATTTATCGCATGGTATTATATATGAAAAGTGAACATGTTTCTCAATAGGAAATATTTTTTATAATTTTATATGACGTTTTGATAATTTTTTTGAAAAATATGCAATATCTCGAGAACGGTTCATGTTAGCGTTCTAAAATTTATGTCAATCGTTTTGTAATGAAAAATTACATAAGAAATGTCTATTTGCGTAACTTTATTAGTGGTTTTGATTTTTTGACGATTTTATCAAAATTTTATTCGAAAATTTAGGGGGGTTCTGAACATTCGATTGCGGATAAAAACAATAAGCTTCCAGTGTTTACAGATTGTAATATTTGTACCAAATTTGATTTGAATCGGCCCATTCGTTCGTCAGTTATCGTCTCCACAGATTCACTGACACACACACACACACACACACACACACACACACACACACACGCACACAGACATCACTTCAAAAATGTTCGATTCGTGATCAGGGATGCTTGAAACGTGCTCTCGCGTCGAAAACTCGAATTCGAACTTTCGATCCCGTCACAATACTTTCCTTATACATTATGTATATAAGGAAAGTAAAAATAGTGCTATAATTAAATACAAGTTCGAAATACAAGCGCGAATTAATATAATTAAATACAAGCGCGAATACAAGTTTTTCGAATTGACAATATAATCGAATTGACAATTTAATCGAATGCGAGCTTTTTCGAATTAGCTGTTGTGAGCCACCAATATTTTGAGATTACTCAGTGATATTCTAATCTATAGTATATCTGAGTTTAGGAATTCTTTCATCCGGTTTAAAATTCTTATGAATGCAAATACTGTCTAGAGGTTCAAAGTTCTTGTTTTTTATATATATATATATATATATATAAATTTAATAATTTTATGTATCATATTCAAGGTTACGATTACTGAGCTGGCTTTTGTTTTAAAAGTACACGAAATAGTATAAAAATTCGATCAAGCTATCAAACTGCTGTTTAAAACAATCTGAGGGAAAACTACTTCGCTAATAACAGCATAAGCAGTTAGTAAAAAGTATCTACTGATTTTCGATGGTAAAAAGTAGCTTCCTTCTTCAGTAAGAGCAACCAGTGTTGAGAACGTGTAATATTCCCTTATTGGAATTTTTACTTTTGTGAACCTGGCAGAGAAATCACCCGTACAGTCTTCCCTGTGACGTGCATCTAAGGTTGCTAGATAGTAAAGGCCGGATGAGGTGAGATTTGGCGAGTTATCTCCAATTTGGCGACTTCTCGAAAATTTAAGAAATACCTCGAAATAACAATATTCTATGTGAGAGATTATCAGAAGTATATGGAGAGTCTAGAAAAAGGAGTCATCACTGATCATCGAAAGGCCAAATCTCGTAAGAGACCCCGTGCAGTTAGTTCTAAACTTAGAGTAACTGAAAATTAGGTCTTTTCTGAAAATCTAAACTAAATAAAACTCGCGAACCAGGATAATGTAAACTTAAAATATTCTAAACCATCTTCCTAAATCGTCAAATAGCTAAGTAATATCCAGATCTGTACCAACCACCCTCCAAACTGATTAAACTGAAATGTGCAACAAATTGCCACGTTAGGAGCCAAGTCAAAATAAAGCTAGTCGAAAATAAAAACATCGATTTTTCATATAATGGGCCACTGAAATAATGTCACAGCATGAAGATAAGTACCAGAAGCTGAGGTCAGAGATTTAAAGGCTCTGACAAATCCGTACATCGAAGAGCAAGCAGTTGAGATACAAGCTCCATTGAACTGTACTTTCGTCAATGTTTTGAGAACAGGATCGGTTATTTTGTGAAATTAGTGAAGCATTTAAGTGTTGTTTTACAGCATATTGTTCGTGCTTACGTTGTGCTTGTGAATAAACGTGTTAGTTACCCATAAATCTGGACTCATTCTTGATTATTCGAGGTTGTGGATTGCGATGAAGTTGCCGTCGGTAAAATGGTTTTCGATGTACTTGAGTGGAATCCTCTTCAAAATCAATATTATAATTATTGGCGCAGAGTCTATATACTTGGCGCAAAGTCTCGCCACTAATGTTGGCTCGAGATTAGTTTTCTACAGATATGTTCTCGTTTGATAATTAATTTATTTACAAAATCATATAATGATGTAAATTAACAAAGTCGATGTCTTTACAATTTTAAATTAACGATTGACTCTTCTTGATAATACCGCTGATTGACGAAACAAATTCACGCAGAAAAAGTTACTTTAGCATTTTTACATTAGATTTAATCATGAATTTTGTTACGCAAAAGAAAAAAATCTGATGTGAGCAGCACATGACTTTCCTTATATAATGCAATGAATTTATTACTTTTACAGCAAAAAAAAATTGGTTATTCTTATAGTCGATATTTATATTCTTTCCAAGATATTGAATTTTCGTTAATTAGTCGTCATTTTCATCGATTTAGCGTCATTTTTATCCATTTGGCGAGATTTTCATTAATTTGGCAACATTTAAAAAAGTCGCCAAATTGGCGACATTCCGCCAAATTCGTCGCCAAAATCTCGCCCAGCGTTATGGACGACGAAATAAGTTATTCTTATACCAGATAAATGCTATTGGCGTTCAAATGCAAATGTATTACTCAAAGTATCTTTTCTTATGAATAGACACATTTCTTATGAATAGACACATTATGTATATAAGGAAAGTAAAAATCTGATGTGGGCAGCACATGACTTCCCCTGTATACTCATATTTCCGTTCTCTTTACTTCTTATATTGAGTTTAATAATTCATTATATTGAGTTTAATTGAACAAAATAACACCCATAATTATTTAAAATTATACTGAATTTGCACTTTTAATTCAAGTTTCGTTCTCATTTGGTAACTGAACACATTTTCAAAGGCGGAGTAGCGAAAATGTGTAAAATCTAAAATAGTTCGAGAACGGCTAGTCTTAGTGTAATGGGGTTGGTTTTATTTTTTTCATCGTTAAATATGACGTATAAAACAAGCATGTAATTGATATATTTGTGTATACTTAATTTTTATTTTAGATGTTGACGATTCTTACGGGCCATTTTGTAAAAAAAAGCTGGTTATTTTTTAGCGCCAGCACCAAAGTAATCCACAAATAACTTATGTACCAAATTCTGTAAAATTCAATCTGTTAGTTTTTCAGCTAGACAGGCAATTTTTGCGGACCATTTAGCAAAAAAAGGCGGGTTCTTTTATCCCAAATCGTACCAAAAACTAATCAGCACCAGCGCCGCACACAAGTAACTAACCTACCAAATTATATGAAATTTGGTCCATTAGTTTTTGAGTTAAAGTGGATACATACATTGCACAGACAGACACACAGACAGATGAACATACACACACAAGCAGATAGACACACACACAGACGTCAGGCTAAAAATAGTGTTTTCGTATTTTAGAGGTCCCGAAACGTGTAGATCCGTCGAAAACTCCAGTTGCGATTTTCGACATGATTCCAATACTTTCCCTATACATTACAATGTATTGCAGGGAAAGTAAAATGAGAATTAATTTAATATCGTTATTAATTATTAATTTTTATTAATTATTCATATTATAATGGTATTGTGTGATTTATATTAAATAAATTATTTATTTTAATAAGATAATAAAATATATGATTAATTAAATTATTTTTAAAGAAAAAACAAAATGAGATTTTCTTTTAAATTCTGATTTCCTAATAATTTGCATATCTTGTGTAACAATTTTAATTTTATTCTTTTTCATTTTTTGCTTTATCTGTTTGTTTTTTTAATTTTAATTTATAATTAATAAATTGACATTTAATTTGAGAATAAAATTAATATTATAATATCTACAGTGATATGACTAATTCATTATTATTTAAATGAATATTGTAATAAGGAAAAATTAAGAAATGTAATTAATATACAACACAAATTAATATACAAATAATTATATAACACATATATTGATATACAACGCATATACAGTTGTTTCGAGGATACGTTGGATCCCCTTCGTCAGTGCTAAACAGATTAAAATGGATCTCAATTTTGCCTTTTTCCTTATCTTTAGCACTTTAAAGGTTTTTATTTATTGATAATAGTGTTATAATTTAATTCGCCGGATCTGCAAGTTTCAGGTTCTGTAGAATAAGAATACACCATTTTTAGTGTGACGTCTGTCTCTCTCCCTCTCTTTGTGTGTGTGTGTCTGTGCAATGTATGTATTCACTGTAATTAAAAGCTATTCGACAAAAATTCATAAATTTTGGTAAGTCACTTGTAGGTAGGATGTGGTCGCGGTAGCTCACTGGTCAGCGCGCGGGAATTGAACTCGGTAGACCCGGGTTCGATTCCCTCCGCTAGAATAAGAAAAAACTGCCGCCGTGTTCACGCGGAGTACGATCACGCTAAACATGTGGGTCCGTAAGTTCTCAGGGGTGCGGAACTAAACCTGTAAACCGAGAGGTAGGACAGGTCCGCACTGCTGTCTCCAAGTCACTTATAGGTTACTCCGGTGATAATTAGATTTTGGTGAGATTAAAAAGAATATAATCTGCCTTTTTTTTTGCTAAATGACCCAAATAGCCAGCAAAAATCGGACTAAATATGCTGAAATGTGTTAGTTAAATGCTTGTTTTATACGTAAGTTTTGAAGACAAAAGTAATAAGATCAATCTCATTAATCTAGAACTAATATATAATCTAGAACTAATATATAATCTAGAACTAATATAATAATCTAGAACTATTTCTCGAGATATTTTAGGCTTTTTTTGACATTTTTGTAACGTCGTCACTTGAAAATGCGTCTAATCGCCAGATGAAAACGGAAGTTTAATTTAAACTGCAAATTCGGTTGTAATTTCAAGTACTCTTCTTAAGTGTATTCAGAGTTCGCTTCGACGATAAGAGCTTGCAATTCCGTCCCAATACCTAAACCATAGAACGTCGGCTGGCCAGTTCGGAGATCCAGGGTTCGATTCCCGGTTGGGGCAGCAAGGTTTTTTACAATAGCGCCCGAACAAATCAACCCTGTAGGTTAGTGCAAAGATGTCGGAGGACTGAAGGCCCCCAGACCGTGCTGCGACTCACATAGTGGGTTTAGAGTAGCTAGTTGCACGGCCGGGAAAGGATACCTCCTGCACTCAGGAGGCACCCAAGGTCTACCATCCCGCCAAACGAACATTTATTTAGGTCTAAAAAGATAACAATTGATGAAGAATATTGTGGTTAAGCAGACAGTTTTACATTATATTTGAACTTGACAAGTACGTCCATTTTTTAAAAATGGTCTGAAAATGACCCTAATGGATTCAGTGGACTTTGGTAGATTGAGCGCCGACTGTTAACTAAATTTACGAACCATTTATGTCGGAGATCTGAAAGTGATCCTAGTACGACTAATACGGATTCAGTGGACTCTGGAAGATTGAGGGCGGATTTCAAATTGAGAGAATAACAACCACGCAGGATACTTACCTGGGTAAAAATAGCAGTATCAAGAGGCTAACCTGAGGTAAAAATAGCAGGAGGTGGTCAGTCAGATTGTCAGTTGCCCGCCAATCTGCCATTAGAAGGTGGAGAATGTAGAATCCACTTCGACGATAAGAGCTTGCAGTTTCGTCCCAATAGCTCAATGGTAGAGCGTCGGGTGGACAGTTCGGAGATCCGGTGTTCGATTCAGGGTTGGGGGCAGCAAGGTCCTTTACAAGTATCTTTGTTATTTTGTGCAATCAAATTCATTTTAATATACTGTGAAAGAGAGAAAGAAAGAGAAAATAAATTTGAGTCTTTGGGTAAAGTCATGAGCTGCCCACATCCCATTTTTGAATCAGTTTGCATTATACATTCCATTGAGTTCCTTTTATAGCCAGCTCCGCCTTGGAAATTGTTGGTGAAGAAAGAGACGGCTCTCTCAATTCCGTAGAAATGGGACTTGTTTCCGAGGAAACTTCTTGGTTGCTAAATAGGTGTTTGAAAAGCATTCGTTGCTTAATATAAAATTCTGAAACAGCATTTTGTGAGGCTTCGTTTCGCTGGAAGTTCCTTATAACCACCAGTGGTGGATAATTGAAACATTTTAAACCCAAATATAATTCCATTGTTGAAAATATTTGGAGTATGAGTTTCCACTCGACTTCATCATTAGATCCCTATTTCAAGCTGTTTACACCTATTTGTATCTCAATAAGCACTTTAAAAAAAAAAAAAAAAATCGATTTTTATTTTCTCACACTATAGAATATAGTATAAAGTATTATTTTCACGAAAATTTTCGATTTCGAGATTTTGATGTTAATATATATTTTAGGACCACCTGAACACGTTTCGACTGTTTTTAGAGGGATGTCCGTCTGTCTGTCGTTTGTCTGGGGTCGATTTCTTGCGTACACTATAGTTGCCACAAATACGAATGGATTTTCACGAAATTTTTTTATCCGGCTTTGTCAGTAAAAAATCTAAAACTAGATAGAGTTTTTGGAAATTCGAGCGAAAACTTCGAAATTTGTTCGAAATTTTATATTTTCTTAACATGGCAGCATAGGACAACATTTGATATAATCATGCATAAAAGGGGTTTCGTGATAATTGAGCCATAAACATGTCCCAATGATCACAAAACTTAACAGCTTAATCACTGTAGTAAAAAAAATAGACACGATACAATTTTTATGCAAAATTTGCGATTTTTGTGCAATTTTTTTTTTTTTTTTTGCAAATTTGTGAAAGAAAAAAAATTCCAAGTTACTTAAAAATGGATTTTGGTATGAGAAAATCGAGTTGAGTCACATAATTACTTTAGCTGTCAATTTTAGGTACGACACACATGACAGGGGGGAACATAAAGTATATTTTAATTTTTTCCGATCATAGTGAAATAAATTCATTTTTATCATCGACTTTAATGCTAAAATTGTTACAAACACGCAATCAACTTTGCGGAAATATGCCATACAAATAAAATGTTTTTATGGATAATGTAATTAATCTTCCGAGTTTTTTCTTAGCGCTACTTTTAAATGTTTGATAAAACAAAACTTTTTCTCTTTAAATATAAATATAATGAGAAGCTCAGGTGGTGGCATAAAATACGATCTCAGTCCATTTTAAAAATATGTTGTAAAAGATTTATGGTCACAAAAGATGGAACAACTTCTGAAGTATTAAACAGAGCCAGCGGTAGATATTCTGCAAATACTGCATAAGAAAAACATTTATCTTTGTTTGTCCGTCATGCTTGGTAAGTAAGAAATTTGGCGTTGTTGGTGACAAATTTGACGATACATTTTGTGACCTTGATAACACATTTGGCACAATATCGTTTGCCTTAATTACTTGTCTTCCATACTCCCCCCCCCCGTACCAAAAATTCTGGCTACGCCGTTGTGCTGGCTACTCACGTAAGTTAGTCACATTTCCAGAGAACGAAATTTGCACATGACATTAACCTCTATAACCTCTAAGACCTCCCCTATCCTATAACCTCTAAGTTTTATACAAAATTTTGGAGTCGTGAATGTCCAAGTTACGGAGGTTACATAGTACATACTATTTAAATAACTTATATGCATAAAAAATTTCCTGCTTTCACTAAGCTACTAAGATTGTTACGGGAATGATAATTCTTCCCCTCCATGGGAAATCCCAAATTCTTGCAAAATTGTTGTTCTACTCATACGAATGACGAAAGAATTCTATCTAGTATAATTTTTTTTTACATAATGTATTTTCCCATTAAGTTTCAGATTGATACGTGCATTAGTTCTTGAATTACAGTGTCCACCACACTTCCATATACACTTACAGGAAAACACATTTCTCAAGAGTTTCCAAGAAGTTTTACTACGCGCCTATACATAGAAATTTTGAATTCGATAATTTTTCGGGAAAGCAATATCTTTTATAGTATAACAAAGCAACTAAGTTTAATTTTGAAAAGAACATGCACTAATAGAATATTAAACGTATATGCGTTTGCGATATAAATAATAGCAGAATAAATTCGTCTCTCTCAAGAATTATGAAAACTGAAGAACTAATACTCAATGAAAGGGTAATTCTATTAATTTTTATGCGCAGAACATATTTTAAAGTTATGCAAATACTTTTTACAAGCCATTTATACTCGCAATGGTCCGATATGGCTAGCGGCCATTAAATGCGACCCCTATACACACCCAATCAAAGTTGTTGATAACTTTGATTATCAAAAGCTCTTTCAGATTTAAGCATAAAAATGGCGCACATTTTATAATTCTGTTAACATGTTAAATGGGAAAATACATTGAATCCTCTTTCTACGCGCGACAAAGTGATTTAATTGTTTCATTTTTTCCCCCCTCGATTGACAGCGAAAGTATGTAAGATTGTGTTTTTATTATTACTGCCTAGTGAATATCATTTCCACACGACAAAATTATGTAATTATTGTGAAATGATTTTAAACAATTAAAAAATATATACATTTAAAAAACTATTTCTTTTTTTATATTTTTTTAATATCCCTTCATATCGTCCCCCCTAATTCGAATTTTCGAAATATTTGATTTTTTCGTTGATCTTTAAAATGAGACGGATCGAAGGACACCCCCCCCTAATCAAAATTCTAGCTAGAGTAGAATTACTCGATAGTTAATCAAAATAATTTTTAATTTTTTTTTATTATTCCTTTACATCGTCACCTCTAATTCAAAGTTTCGAATTATTAAATTTTTTCGTTGATCTAGAAGCTGAGGTGGAACGAATGGCACCAAATTCAAGACTATAGTGGATACACTATAGTCTTCACAACTATAATGGAAGCTCTCGATCATTTTGATACAGCTCCCCCCCTCCCCGGGGGCGCGGTAGCCTAGTGGTTAGCGCGCGGGAGTTGCACTCGATAGGCCGGGGTTCGATTCCCACCACTGCCAAAACTGCCGCCGTGTTCACACGGAGTACGTTCACATTAAACATCTGGGTCAGTAAGTCCTTTCGAGAGGTTGGTGGTAAGGGAAGGAGGGTACGGTCCCTGTGGATGCCTCCCCCATTGGGTTCCGGTCTAAATTGGGTGGCACTTCCCGGCCGTCCAAACTGTTACCTTACACTTTTGTGGTAGGTCGGACTGTCTGGGTTTCAACAACAATACCCCCCTCCCCCCCAGTTAGTCAATCAGTCAGTTCAGTGCATAATTTATAGATATCCATTAGGAAATGTTGATAAATCAATAACATTTAGCAAGATTTGAACAGTTTTCTTAACATGTTCAATTAAATTCGATCATCATCTTAAAAACGTTCCATTTGAGTTCAGTGATGAAGCACAAATCTGTCGAAAATTCGAATTCTGATTTTTGACACAATCATGGGACTATAACTAAATATATATATATATAATAATAATAATACCATAAATAAAATTATATTACTATTTGTAATAATGTAATGTATATATTAAATTCTCTTGGTAATAATGCATTCCTTGTACATTATTTCTGTATATATAAGGAAAGTGAAAAGGGAGAAAGGAAAAGAACCGAGAAGGTTCTCCGCAAGCATGAAGAGTGTATGTGTGTGTGTGTGTGCGCGTGGGGGGGGGGGGGGGGCATCATCCTTCAGCTAAACAACCCCTTAGACCTCCGTACCCTTTCTTATCTCTTGACCTTTTCTCACGGTAGGGATTAGCGGGATGGGGAAAGATTTGAAGGATCTGGAGCAAAGAAATCAGTACTGGGGATGTTCATAACCCTGATACATAATGCTCTCAGTGGTAACCATTTCGAGGATCCTATGCTATACTTTATTTCGGTTTCACATGACGTAAATTAGTTTTTATGACGTTATAAATTATGATTCACTATTCAACAGTAATGTTGTATAATTCAGTGTCGGTATTAAGACGTAATTTTATTTTATTTTTTTTTTTTTTTTATTTACATTTTTCAAATTTCTTTCAAAAGTTAATGATACATAATATAATTTCGTTAATTAGGAGTGAAATCGATTTTATACACAGTTTGAATTAACTTTTTCAGGGCCATCCTTTTTCAGATGTCAGGAGGTTAAATTCGAATTATTAAAAATTTCGAACTAGCGGGATTCGAGAATTAACGAAATCCTCCGATAGTGAAATATTTATACACCATTCAACTAGCAGTCAATAATGCAAATTCATAAACGAAATATATATCACGCGTATCCATGAAATGATGAATATCTTTACATAAAAAAATCGGAATATCTGGGACTCCGAAGGGGGGGGGGGGGGGGCAGGCTTCATTTTTCATAGTAAATCTGCCACTGAATGGTTTGTGTTAGAAGTGAGTTCAAACTTGATTTCCAAAACCCGAGCGTGGATTACGCATATTTCGGAAATTGAACAGTTACTAGTATGCATCAGAAGAAAGAAAAGATTATTAGGAAATATGGAGTTTACAACCTTTTTCGTCTTCCGATACCACTGTCTGAGCGGAAGATAATTTTTTCGCGGCAAGAAACAGTTATTTGTGCAGCATATTTGACAGTTATTAAGTTGACGTCGTGTTCCAGTTAGTTATATAAGTTCATAATCACGAGTTGTGTTTTCTAGTTGTGCGTATGATTTATTTTATTCGTAAAATCGGCATTGTTCAATGCAATAGTTAGTTAGTTATAAGAGAATTATTAGAAACCCGAAAGCAGATTTGGTGAGTTAAATTACCAATTTTATATTTCGACATTTCAGGTTTTGGGACACATTTTTGAAACTAGTTAATTATACAGTCAAATTAAATATATGGAATCTTAAAAAATAAACAAACAAATAAATAAATAAACAAAAATAATTTTATATTAAATTTAATTAAATGTTAAATATTGTCTAATATATGATAAATATAAAATAATTAAATATTTTCTTAATTTTATTCTTTGATATATTTATAGACAGACGTGATCTTGGCCTTGTTGGTGCTGGTGCTCTGTTTCATCTTGACGAAAGAGGTTCTACTTTTAAACCGTTTGACACTTTTAATCAACTTTATATGCTGTAAAACGAACGAATTATTTATTTTTGCAGATTGATCGAGCAAATTCTTATAATTAAATATTAGTTTGTATGAAATTGGATATTTAAACTCCTGTTTTATATATCCATCCTCTTTTTATCCAGGCTATCACCCTGTTCGCCGTAGTACTCGTGAATTGAAACTCGTTACTATAAATCATATGCTCCTGGTAAAAAAAAATCTAAACTCGGTATTTATGAGATATCAGTGATCCTCTGTATTTGACATACAGAGTTAAATCCCATAGATGTAAAAGAAATATACAAATTGGGTTTCGCGAACCCCGGATGTATGGCAAGCCAGGACACAGCTTTTCGTATCATAGAACTACTTAGATGACAATGAAAGTCGTCTTAGACGATAGTGAAAGTCGTCTAAGTCGCCTTAGACGATAGTGAAAGTCGTAGTTCGTCTCTTCTTCTGCAAAGGAGGTGATACACGTGAACATGTGTCCTTTGCATAAGTGGATGTGCGATCCTGCCCAGGATAGAAAAATGAGTCAGAATTTCTGGATAACTCGCGCTTTATTCAAAAAAGCAATAAGCGTGAACAGGAACATGATAACAGTTCGGTTAGTAACTCTATCTGTAGCTATATAATAAAATCACCAAACAATCGTCATATGCAATAAAATAGCAATTGAATGCTTAAATAATTTAAAAACAAGAAGATAGAAGTCCCAAAACATTGACGTATTTATTATTTTACTTTTACTCGTATCACGTAACATTGCTTTCTGAACAATGAGCAGCTTTATATACCTTCTGCGGAAAGACCTAGAAAAATCAATTTAACTCGTGACAGATAGGTGGACTTAGTCGGTCAGTCCAGACTTCAATTAAAAACTCAAAATGTGACAGATAGTTAAATCGCAAAAAATAGGCGGACTAAGCTGTCGCTTAGTCCGCCACTTCAGAAGCCGGTCACTTCAGGTCACTTAGTCGGTCAGTTCAGAATTCAGTTAAGAACTCAAAATGCTTAATATTTGAAATTAAAATCCTTTGCTCTTGGTATTCCACCAAAAAGTAATTTCGATCAAATAAAATTGCATGTATATTTAGCATTTAAACGCAAGCAATAAATACTCATCCCCACATTTGAACGAATCAGAAAAACAAAGAAATGCCATAAAGAAATGTCTTATTTTGCGATTTCTTTTCCAGCGAATGATCGGAATTTTCTGTCCCGGTGAAGAGCAGTCGTTTTCTGGCATTATTCCTACTTTTCCATTCAACCCAAGCGACAAACTCAATCAGCTGTTCAAACGTTTGCTTCACCGATCTGTCATACCGTTCGAGCATGCGCAACGAAGTCATGTTTGTTGATATCTGTGAGTTTCGACGGGGTGCTATATTACTGAGCTTATCGCGCATTTGGCGAAAAATGTATAATGCTGAATGTACTCGAACGATTTGTCAAATTTTACTTTATCTACATATATCGTATTTATGTAATGTGCGGACGAAGTGCTATTTTGAAGTGGGGTCGAAAATTCAAATTTGCTTTCCCATGTTCATGCATTTGAATGATTATTCAAATAAAGTACTCGCAA
The DNA here is from genome assembly GCA_951213105.1 of Amaurobius ferox. Classification (NCBI taxonomy): domain Eukaryota; kingdom Metazoa; phylum Arthropoda; class Arachnida; order Araneae; family Amaurobiidae; genus Amaurobius; species Amaurobius ferox. The sequence goes on along the minus strand of OX578135.1, from coordinate 133,037,274 downwards.
GCACAAATTCACGATTAAAAGATAAAATTGAATTTGCAACAGCACAAAAGTGTTTGGATTTACACTTTTGCGTGCTCTAACGGGTCAGAAGGAATCCTAAATTTGTAATCTGCTACTGCATTCAGGGGTTCCTTTCAGCGGCTGAGTCCCTAACGATCACAGTTTGTGTAAAGTTAAATCCGTCTCTAGCGGGTACCAGATTGAAAACTTCTGGACAGGGCCTATTTAAGACAATCTGGACTCTAGGTACAGTATTCTTACTATCTCTCTCTCCCCCCCCCCCCCCCTCTCCGGAAATAACTTTCTCAGTTTTCACAAGGGAAAAACAAGAATACTGTACTGTTTGTACTCCACACTAGTATTTTTACGCAGACAAGAAATAAAGAGTTCTTTAGAGTGTTATTCATAAAAGCACAATGCAATTAGTAACAATTTAGAAAGTAACAGCTACTTAATTCCAACTTAAAAAGAATATTTTCTTATACGACATTAAATTTTGATAGGATGATTTTGGATCCCCCTAAAACATATGGGCCCTAAGGCTGGACCTTGTGAGCCTAGGCCGTAATAAGGGCGTGGTTCTGATTTAAGCCTCCTTTAGATGGTTCTGCGAGTTTGAATTTTCCCATTACATTTTAAACTTTATAAAATTTGATGTGTTGGACAGCGCCGCCCATACACATTGTGGACTCCTTTCAAATATTTATCACGGGTTCCAATCCATATTTGATGTTCTCTTCTTTTTTTCTGAATTTTTAATGCCTTCTCCTAATTAAAAATTAAAAATATTTATTGGAGGTTCGGACTCCCACTGGAGCCCGAGCCCTCCCAAATGAGTGGTGTTCATCCTCTCCCATAAGCGACCCCGCGTTCAAGGACTGAATTTTCTGGTCTCCATTCTGGTTTGCAAAATTGTAGCACATACCAAATTTTCTTACTGCCTTTGCAGGTATCAGCTATTCTATACTAAAGCGCATAAAAAGGCGATACGCCCAATGATGCTGTTATCTGCACTGAAAGCGCGATTCTGTAGTTTACTGTTTATAGTTCCGTTTCGCGTCCTTATGCAGCAAATGCGCGGGCCCCTTTATTGCCCCCTATTTCACAAGTTATTAACCTTTTCCATAAACTGTTTATACGGTACAAGGCATAGACATATATCTTTTAGGTCTATGGGCCCGAGGCCCCAAGCCTTCCGGACCCAATGCATTCTTTTGTCCATTCCTGTCGACGGTCCTAACTGTTTAGTGTTATTTATCAAAGTATACTTGGTGTGCTAATTTTAGATTTGTTTCTATTTTAAATGTTCTGCATGTTCCCGAAAATTATTAGTGGACAAATTTGCAGCGCAGATTTTAAGGTTTTTCTATTCAGCATGGGCGATAACCTTTCTTAAAAGTTACGATAATCTTTTCTCGGTATCATCTACCTTTAGTAATTTCAGGAGCACGTATTTAAATAGTTCGTTATCGAAAAAAAAAATAATATGTTAATTATTAGTTTTACCTTGAAATTTATGACGTTAATTGAGAATTTATGTTAAACGAAAATATCCGAAAGCCTGTATATCGTTACTCAAAGAATGAGTTTCGAATTGATCACTGTGCCTACAGTAGAAAATTCCATATCGAGTTTTCAATATATCTTCACACGTTTTGGGTATTGTGTAAAATGCTTCATGGTGTTTTGCTTCCTCGCAAGGATAAAATTCTCAGCCATTCCTACCCCGTGAATCATTTCTATTACGTGAAAGTAGGGTTGCATGAATTTGGCGATATTTTCGTGACGTGAGTGCCATATTTGGCGAAATATCTCAAACCTGGTGACTTTTAGCGGGTTTCCAAATCCGGTGGTACTTTCTATAAATATATATTAGTCTCGACGATACCTCCTCCTTTCTAGAGATTTCTATGGAGGGTATTTAAGGAAGCCATCGTTCCTTTAGAGAGAGTTGACGCAATAGGAGACAAACTGAATTGTGAGATAAATCAGTGCTTCGAGAACTAATTCAGCTATTTTGTGAATTGGTTGAGCATATTTAATTTCTGTTTTATTGCACCTGACAGTTGCTTAATGATGTTGTAAGATAACGATGATGTCGAAGATGTAGTTATCGATATATTCGATGTGTATTATTCCTATTTATGCTTATTGATGCTTTTAAATAAAAGAGTTAGTTATCAAGAAATATTGGGACTTATTTTTGTATTCTGATATGATTCTGAGAGTACATCCTCGAATTGAGACGATAATGAATAAACTATATTTAATTAGTTGTAAATGTGTACGCACGTACGTGTAAAATTTATGTCCATCGTAGCTTCTTAAAAGTATTAGTGGAATATTGATAAAATTTGGCATTTGATATTGATGAAATCTGGTAGCCGTTTTAAGAGTTAACTGTACTATTAAGACGTGTTGGTTTCAATAGAGCGTTTGTTTTTTAAATGGGAGCTACATGACATGTGCATTAAACATTCAAAATAAAAATAAAATCAATGCATTCTTAACTATATATATATATATATATAAACAGCAAATCACATCTTTTCATTTTGGCATATGGCAACATTGATCAAGTCATATTTTGCTCGTCATGGTTGCGCTGAAGAGGTGCGTTTTGAGGTATTTATGTTTCCTTTATTGTTCCAATCTATATGCTTGTCGTCCATATAACACAAGTTTATAGATAAAATCTATCTTGTGTTTCAGAAACAAGCATTTTTGTGTTCATTTCGAAAGGATATATGGACCCGACGAGAATTTTTTCGAAATGAACTTTTCGTAAGCCTAATCTCGTAAGCCTAAATCTCCTCCATGTGCAAGCTTTTTTGCTTGATTTTTTTGTTTTCTTATTTGCATTCCTCATTTTTGAAATTTGTTGATTGTCTTTGTCCTTATGACTTGCATTATGCTTTATTATTTCCTCTTTTTGTCTTAATTTCTTTTATTTCTTTGTATTTGTAGAAAATTTTGGAATAGTGTATTATGAGTTACTACATACATTCTAACTTTGGATTTAATAATTTATATTATATATATATATATATATATATATATATATATATATATATATATATATATATATATATATATATATATATATATATATATATATATAAGTAGAAATAGTTTATAGATATAATCTATCTATTTTTTCAGAAACATGCATATTTTGTTTTTGCTTCGACAAAATACTTGTACCCGATGAAGACTTTTTTGAAGTGAACAATTCCATTATTTAGGCCTAGCCCTTGTCCACGTGTATAGCATTAATGCTTGGATTTTATATGTTTTTCTATTATCGATTCCATACCATTGATTTTTTTTGATTATCTTTAACTTGATGACTAGAAATTTGTATTTTTCTTCATTTGATTAAAGATTTGCTGTTTTATACTTTATTTTGTAGATTTGTTATAAAGTTAGGTTTTTCGAGTTGCAGTTTCTTACTTTTCTATCATTGGACTTTCAAACTATTATTGTATATATATATATATATATATAATATTAAAATTGTAATTCCAATGGTAGAATGGAAGTAGTAACTCATAATACACTATCTTAAAATTTGCCTACAAAATACAATGAGATAAAATGAAATTCAATCATAATGAGAAAATTTTAATACATATTACAGTTCAGAATATATATATATATATATACACAAAATAAACCCGCTCTAAAAGACGATTTTTGGTCATTTTTTATCCCTACGAAAACGAAGTTCTTATCGATAGCGATCTCGCACAGTTGTCGCGTCTAGATTTGGTGCAAATTAAAAGTTTTATAATTTTCTTTCAGGTGTACGAGGCTGCAATGACCAAAGGGGATGTTTCCAAAGCTATGATCTCGCTCCCTTTTTAGATGTTAGCATTTTTTCCCTTATGAAGATGCATCTGTAATGGACATCTGTAATGAGGCTGCGATTCAAATTTGTCTCCTTCAGGCGGGTTCTGTGGGCATTGGTGCATCCAGTTTTGCAATTTTAAAAGATTTGAATAATATTTTAAGATACTAAATTTCATGTAAAGAATATGAAAAATAAGTCGACTTTATTTTGAAACATTTTTAGATGTTATATTCATACCCCTCTTTAATATTTTTTTTTTAACAATTTTCATTTCTATGGATAATTTGATATAATTTTTCTTAATTTTTATTTGTTTACCAAATTATGAAAAAAAAAAAGAGCAACAAATATGAAATTATAAGAAAAAAAAGAAAGTAATATCTATAAATAATAAAATTTATTCTTTTCCAAGAAATTATAGTCATCGTAGTTATTGCGGAAATTATGTTAAGCACGGTATTACTATAATTCTATATTTCAAGAATGAATAAATAAAATAGATTGCAGATGTTTCCGTCAAACCGCCCAGTGATGAAAAAAAAAGAAACATCATCCCTCCACTGAAAGAAAAAAAAAAATGAGAAAGATAAACATAAACACCTGCCTCGATATTCTGGCGATCTTTCTAGCTTCGATTATCGCCACGATCCAAACTGGCAACCCTCTTCAATGGAGGATCCAGCGAGAGTACAGAGGCGATTCACCATTCAGTTCGGCTTTTAACTACCGCTGTGTAAAAGTGAATTTCGTGACCAGTTTCTCCGCACTAGAAGATGACGGCCCAGACCTCTTATGACAAATCCTAGCAGACCGTGTGTGTGTAGTGAGTGACCGGCGGATAAATTCACCGGATCTTGAAAGATATTCGACGACACATGTGCGGATTCCTGTGATTTGTTGTTTGTTTACGTTTTCCCGTTTCTTGAAACAAAAGGAAAAAAAAAAAGGTTTGAATCCTCCCGGAAGATGGGCATGATGAGGAGTTGCGCCAGACACAGTGTTTGCTTCCTGTCTTTCAGTTTATGGGTAAGTTGTCATTATTTACAATTTATTTTTCAGTATTTTTATATTGGCGTAGAAAATTCGAACACGTGAGCTACACATTTGATTTTTTAAATTCAATAATTTGCTTTTACAAAATTTTATCATCTTCATGGTTTAAAAATATATTGTAGAGCTACATAGTAGAGGTGTGCATAGACCGAATTTTCAGGCCTCACGCCTAAAAATTTTTTTAAATGTATAGCCCGAGTCCAGCCCAAAGATCCTTGAGTTTCGGCCGTGTCCTGCCCCAGGCGGGACATATTTGATGTTTATTTAAATGTGTCAAAAACCTGAATTTGTGCAATATTTATACACAGGATTATAGTAAAAAATGTGTTTTCTTTTTGGCATTTATTTTTACATAGCTGAAATTAATAAAATAATTTCATGTATTTATTAAATTACATTTATAAATTTTCAAACGTTGTACACTTACGGCCGAGCCCCCTCTCGAATATTTAAAAACTAACTTCGTTCTGACCGACCCAAAACCGTCTTAAAAAAATCTCCACCGCGGGTCAGTCTGTGCAACCCTCTATTGCACAGTATCGAGCATCCATAACTTTTAAAAATTATGCTTACACTGAGAGAACAATTTAAATGTGATGGAAGGAACTTATAAGTTCAATAACTTTTCAAAATGTAGCCAAATAATTGTGCACACTGGGGTGGGTGAGGGGTCGTGAAAGTAGGACCCTTCCCTTTCTCGGGCACCTTTCCGCTAAGGCTGGACCTGAACTTTAATTTGTTATACCTGGAATTGAAAGTTTTGTTAGGAAGCAGGGAAACACACATTAAAACAGTATCCACCAGCGGTCTCAAAAAGGGTTAAACTGTCAGGACGGACAGTTTTGTCCTTGTTGGAGAAACTACTTTGTTTTACTTTTCTTGATGAAGGGAGCTCGTTTCGCTTCTGAAAATGTTATGGATATGGTTTGAATTTTTCGTTTATGTTACTTACAACGGTTTTACTTTATTTGGTCATGTATAGGAAAAGTATTGGAATCGTGTCGAAAATCGCAATAAGAGTTTTCGACAAATCTACATGTTTCGAGTACTCTAGATCCAGAAAAAAGTATTTTTAGCATGACGCCTTTGTGTGGAACTGTGCCAATATATGTTGCAAAGTCCACTTCGACGATAAGAGCTTGCGAGTTCGTCCCAGTAGCTCAATGGTAGAGCATCGGCTGGTCAGTTCAAAAATCCATGGTTCGACTCCCGGTTGGGGCAGTAAGGTTCTTTACAATGCATCCACTCTAGCTGAAAAACTAATTTACCAAATTTCACAAAATTTAGTAGACAAGTCACTTGTGGGTTACCCTGGTGTTGATTAGATTTTGGTATGATTGGGAAAGAAAGAACATGCCTTTTTCTTGCGAAATGGCCCTCAAAAAATGCCAAAATATAAAATAAAAGACTACGTGTGCTCAAATGTATCAATTACATGTTTGTTTTATACGTAATTTTTGACAACGAAAGAATAAGACAGACCCCACAACTCTAGTACTAACCCTTCTTGAGATTTTTTCTTATTTTTGCCACGTCGTCTTTGTCAGTCTTTGTCCAGTCGCCAAATAAAAACGAAAATTAAAATAAAACTGCAGGTTTAGTGTCATTTTAAATAATTATACTTGTTATTTTGTGTTATTAAATTTAATTTAATGAATTATAAAAGAGAAAATTAATTTGAGTCTGTAGGGAGAGTCGTGAACTGCTCGCATCAGATTTTTTTTTATTATTTAGGTATTTATTTGCAGCAGTTAAAGTGTTGATTAAAAAAAAAATGTGTTATGCTCAAAATGATCATTGAATATAGGGCATCTAATAAATTTATCAAAATAGTAGTTGATAGTTCTATAATTTAGCATTACATCTTATTACTTAACACAAGATGCGTTCCCACTGAAATTCAAAGCAAGTTCTTTTAAAAAATAATTTCCACTTTTATTTAAAAATTTTCAGATTTACTGCTGAGTTGCACGGTGTTTTGAATACGGAAATGAATCTACAGACCGAAACCATTCATTCCATCCTATACCGAAATGTGTGAAATAAGTGTTGCGAATGGGTAGATAGAACGAGTACAATACTATTTGAACTGGATTAAAGATACAGTTTCTTGATGACTCAGCTGATCTCACCTTGGAAAATGAATAAACATGCGATCAAATTACATTTAAAAGGTGAAAAATATGTTTAGAATACCGACATCTACATTTAAAATAATTTTTTTTGTATATAATAATAGTAGTAGTTCTCCTGTATGACTCCCTCTGGTCCCATAGATTCTCCTTCCTTTTATAAGTTTCAGTTTACTCGATATTAGATAGTTAGTTGCTTTAGATCCAAGAGTTAGTAGCTCTCTAAAGAGCGACCGATAAAACCCATCTAGCCAAAAAACTTTGTTTTTGAGCTAAATAGAATTTAAACTGCACGTATGCATACGTACGCACACGTATGCATACGTACGCATACGTTTGCATATGTACGCACATATCTACACAAGTAGGCACATACGTACATATATATATATGTACACACATTTTTTGCAGCATTAGTGGCAAATTTATAATTTTTCTGGCCATATAAAATTTATAAAAAAGATTTAAATAGATCAATAACTAAAATATATATTTGCGACAATGAACAGCCGATTTTTCGAATTTACTGATATTTTAACAATAGGTTACTGGATGGGAAAACGGTAGAAATTTTTTAAATGATACCCTTGTATATGTGCTTGTGTGTATATGTATGTGTGTCTTAAAAATATAACGCAATAATGAATGTCCGAAAGGAATGAAATATAATAATGTATGGATACATCATGAAAAACTAGAACTATATAGACTATTTGTAATTTTTATCATTGAAGCACAAATGATTCCAAATTTAATTTACTGGAGTGTGGCTGAACTCAGTTTTCTCATACCAGAATCCATTTTTAGTAACTTTTTAGTAACTTTTTAGTAACTTTTTATTTTTAGTAGCATTGTTCGGATTTTCTACCACAGCCTCCCAATACAGAACTAATTTTCATTCATTACTTTACTATGTGTTTCATATTCTCCTTTAAATCAGCTTGATAATATATTTTTTTTTAGTAGTCCTATTACATTGCTGAATATCTTTTAGTTTTTTAATAGCCATTACTTAACTCTTTCCCGTAAGCTTTTATCGATTTGTTTTAGCATGTCACGTATAAAAAGTATTGTTTTCCCCCCATGGCTACACAAAAAAAAAAAAAAAAAACTCCGTAAGATTACGGCCAAATTCTGGCAATAGGAATCCAGCCATTGTCCGTAAAATTACATCCATGTTTGTAAAAATACATGGCCGTAAAAAACATGGATGACCGTAATTTTTAGGAAATTGTCCGTAAAATTATTTTTTGGCCCTAATTACGTGGCCGTAAATTTAAAGAAATTATTCGTAAAATTATTTTTGGCCGTAATATCATGGCCGTAATTTTTAGGAAATTGTCCGTAAAATTGTTTTTTGACCGTATTTACATGGCCGTAAATTTCATAATACTGTCCGTAAAATCGAGAAAATTATCTGTAAAATTACCCATTGGTCGCAAAATCGCTAGGATAAATTTTAGAATATTGCTCGTAAACTTACACTTTTGTTGCAAAATCACAGGTATATTTTCCCGTAAAATTACATTTTGTTCGGAAAAGCACAGAAATAAATTTTACAAAAATGACTGTAAAATTTTAATAATTGTAATTTTATAATTGTTCCAGCAGATGCGATCCAATATACTCGAGAAGGTCGCAGTACGGCACTTGGTACATTAAATTGTAATTTGGCCAATCACTGCTCGATTGTTCGGGTGTCTTCATGGCATAAACTGGGCTGTGTTTCACAACCCAAAAGTTTTTCAGGAGGAAATTGATGCATTATTACTTTCCCTTGTCGTGGGACAGTATTGGAATTTTCCTGTCGCCACTTCACTTCTAGGAAGTATTACCCCCCCCCCCCCCCTCTCTCTTTGGAAACGTTCGAAATTCCATTGCCCTGAGTAGGAGACCAGCTGCAGTCGTGAGAAAATGGCAAAGGACGCTATGTTATTTTTAAATAAAATGGACACCTGCAAGAGGGCTAGAGCCCCCCCCCCCAATTTTAGCCAACCCTTTGGAAGGGGCCAAATCCAGTGATTCGATAGAGCCCGGCCGCGTCACTGAATTTATGGGTTTCACAAGCTATAGCGGCCAAGCGTCAGCTATGGGGCCAGGCCAGGGGCTGTCCGTTTTCCCGACGAAGAGAAGACAGTTGGTATTTTTGAAAGTCAAGGGCTGGTCATCAAAAATCGACGGAGGAGAGCCGTCCCTATGTCTTCCTGCCCGTGCTGTAAAGGGTTAAGTCCTTTTGTCCTCTCCCGCTGCAGGCTCAGTACCAGAGAATAAAATTAGAGTTTAATAAGGAATCTAACTACATAACTCGTTGGTTAATATGATAATTAAAACTAGAGAGAGAGGGGAAAGATCATGATGATCATTATTCAATGCCTACGACTTAGCGAACTGTAAATGTATTGTATGAATTTAAGATGTTATTTTTGTGTTTTTAAATTTAAGTAACAAGTTTAACTATAAGTATTTTAAAATAAAAGCTTTATTAACGTTAATTAGTATTTATTGTGTGTTCTCGTGATGCATTTTCCAATTAATCTGAACCTGGAGTTATGCTCGGTAATCGAGCAAGTGGCGTGCGTAAGTACGATCAGCGGCCAAGGTGTAATTGTAAGTTTTTCAGCGGAGCCACGCCAAATCCCTATATACATAATATAATGGAAAGTATTGTGACGGGGTCGAAATTCGATTTCGAGTTTTCGACGGAAAAAAACCGGTTTAAGCAACCCTGAACTCGAATCGATAGTTTTCGAGGGGATGTCTGTGTGCCCGTCCCTGAGTTAGTGGAGACGATATTTCATAAACGAATAGAGTGTTGTAAATGAAATTAAGTGCAAAAATGACAATCCTTGAGTACTGGAAGCCTATTAATTTTAAACGCAATCGAATGTTCGGAAGACCCGCCCCCCCTCTCCAATTTTGATAAAATTCTTTGAAAATTTAGAACCTTCAATAACGTTACGTAAATAATCGTGTCTTATGTAACGTTTCATTGAAAAACGATTGACACAAATTTTAGAACGCTAGCATGAACCATTCACGAGATATTGCACTTTTTTCAAATAAATTTATGAAAAGTCACATAATATTAAAAAATAAATAAATAAACCTTTGGAAAATGTGTTCACTTTTCATATGTAATTTTATGCTATACATTTGTTAACATCATTCTCGTAGATCTAGTTCGTTCTATTCACGAGAGAATATATTTTGTGTAATGGTTTTGTATTTTGACGTATAACAATTTGACAACAGTCATTTACATATAAGAAATGCTCTTCTTTCTCTTCGTTTGTTTGTTGGCTAAATTGGCGAATAATCTAGCCAAATATCTCCAACTCGGCGATATGTCTCCCCAGATTTACGAAAATATCGTCAAAATTGCAAAAATGGCGTCAACTGATGATATATATATATATATATATATATATATATATATATTGATTTAAAAATAAAGTAATAAAATATCTGGAGTTCAAGCCTCTACTCATTTTTTTTTCATACATTCATATTCTATATTATTTAGTTTCATATGTATCATAACATAATTATCATCATAATAAAAGTATAGATGTTATTATTTTTAGATTTAGCACTCAAGTTATTCATTTAAAAATTTTCGTATGAATTCTGTAAAAGCTTTTATTTTTCATGCTGGCAACAGTTTAGTAACGCTCGTGAATGTGTTTGGCTTATATGATGTGTTAACATGTATGTGCCTCTACGCCACGATAAAATTGTTCCCCTCTCCTCCAATCAGTGTTGGAGATATCAGCACAGTCTCCGAACTTTTTGATCCAACCTTGTATATACGTATATTTATATTAACTAATACATACTATAATAGTCGAACATTCGCTCCTTATTTTCACTTCGTCACTGATGAAAGGCATAGCAATGCCTTGACCGTGTGATTTTTGCGCGTCGTAAGAAGGAGATTTTAATAAAATACTTTTAATTCTGTCCAATTTTTTGGGTTGTCTTTATTTTTAAAGTATTAATTATTTTGACGTGTTTCCATATACTATTTTATTATAAGTAAAATTTGTTGAGGAAAGCCCCTTGAAGTGTCCTTGTGAGCATCATCCATCCCTTTCCTTTACTTCTGTGCAAGTATAGAGAGCATTTTTGACTCGGAATTTACGGTTGACTTGGGCGGCACGCCTGCAAAGGGCGGCGGATGAAAGACAAAAGGGATACCGAGTTCATGACAGCAGGGTGGAATGACGCCTGATGACGGCGCTTAAGCGATGGTCTAGTGATCCCCGTGCAGTTTTCAGTTAACTCCTTGAAAATAAGTTAGCCAAGAATTTTATACGGGGACTTCTGTAGCGGTAACAAAGAATGTTGTCGGACAATATTGTGCTTTGTATTGAAAATATTTCAATATTGAGCCAGTATTCAGGGGTGTCCCAGAGGGCCAACCGACGTCTTGAAGCCTCCTATGTGCAGAGGACACCAAATTTTGAATATTTTTTTTTAATCCTTTCTTGAATATCATTTTTACTTTTCTTATATACATAATGTATAAGGAAAGTATTGTGACGGGGTCGAAAATTCGAAATCGAGTTTTCGACGGGAGAGCACGTTTCAAGCATCCCTGATCACAAATCAAACACTTTTGAAGTGATGTCTGTGTGTGTGTGTGTGTGTGTGTGTGTGTGTGAAAGTATGTGTGTGTGTGTGTGTGTGAAAGTATGTGTGTGTGTGTGTGAAAGTATGTGTGTGTGTGTGTGTGTGGGTCTGTGGAGACGATAACTGACGAACGAATGGACCGATTTGAACCAAATTTGGTACAAAAATCACAATCCGTAAACACTGGAAGCCTATTGTTTTTATACGCAATCGAATGTTCAGAACCCCCCTAAATTTTCGAATGAAATTTTGAAAAAATCGTTAAAAAATCAAAACCACTAATAAAGTTACGCAAATAGACATTTCTTATGTAATTTTTCATTAGAAAACGATTGACATAAATTTTAGAACGCTAACACGAGCCGTTTTTGAGATATTGTACATTTTTAAAAAAAAATATAAAAAAGTCATATAATATAAAAAAAAAAATTCCTATTGATAAACATGTTCACTTTTCATATGTAATACCATGCGATAAATTGGGTGACATCATTCTCGTGGATCTAGCTCGTTCCATTCATGAAAAAAGATACTCTGAGTAACACTTTTGTATTTGGACGCCAATAGTCATTTATCTGCTGTAAGAATAACTTATTTCTTAGTGCATAACGCTTAGCGAGATTTTGGCGACGAATTTGGCGGAATGTCCCCAACTTGGCGACTTTTTGAAATGTTGCCAAATTAACGAAAATCTCGCCAAATGGATAAAAATGACGCTAAATCAATGAAAATGACGGCGAATTGTCGGAAATTCAATGTCTTGGAAAGAATATTCGTATCTACTATAAGAAAAACCTATTTTTTTACTGTAAAAGTAGTAAATTCATTACATTATATAAGGAAAGTCATGTGTTGCCCACATCAGATTTTTTTTTTTCTGATGTGGAATGCTCTTGACGGAAAAGTACCCTATTCTGCCCCAGATTCTACCGAAAATTTCGTGTTATTTTCTTTTTCATATATTTTTGACTCTGTTTCTACACAGTTCAGAAAAAGAAAAAGAAAATGCACTATCAAAAATTTATAGTTCAGATAAATGTCATGTACAGTCGTGCCTCCGTAACCGCTGATTCAGTATCCGCGGTTTCAGTTAACATTCAGCTCGAAAATATTAAATTGGAAAAATGAAAGAAATAAGTACGGTTTGTTAGTTTTAAACTAAAAATGGGTCTGCATTCTTTGAGTTGCAGTATTTTTTCATTGTTCTATCATCTCTTGAGATGGGCAGATTTTGGTTTTTATTTAACATTCTTTATTACAGGTTATGTACAGGTACGCACGTTGGATATCTATTGTAAAATGTGTTACAATAAGACGTTTTTTAACACTTTCCAACATAGTTGAGAAATGTTTATAACTTTGTCATTCTGTCTGCACAATAACTACCGTAAAAATAACTATCGAAATGGCAATTTAGTATGTTGTTGAGACGGTCTGCGGGACGTTTGGGATTGAAGATGAATAATATCAACCCTATTAGTATATCTATTGTAAAATGTGTAACAATAAGACGTTTTTTAACACTTTCCAACATAGTTGAGAAATGTTTATAACTTTGTCATTCTGTCTGCACAATAACTACCGTAAAAATAACTATCGCAATGGCAATTTAGTATGTTGTTGAGACGGTCTGCGGGACGTTTGGGATTGAAGATGCATAATATCAACCCTATTAGTTTCGGATTGAACCCGGGTTGAAAAAATCAAATACATTGAACCCTATGGTATTTAATTTTTCAAACATGTTTTAAGCAAAGTTAAAATTCACAAACTGTTTCGAAAATTTTAGGAAATATTCAAATTATCACATAAAATGTGTAAAAAATAAATTTCAGCAAAATTTATTGGGTAGTTTTAGTTTTTTAAATAAAAATTGAAATAATAATTATACCCATATTATATGAAGAGATCATTTATTAGAAAATTTTTATTTTTAATGTCCACTTATCTCCAACAGGAAAAGAATTAAAGCGCGTTTCAATCTTTTTGGGACACCCTGTATGTAGCTTTCGGCATTATCCGCGGTAGGTCTTGGAACTTATACTTATTACCCACGGATATGGGGACATCATTGAACTCCCATTCAAATCTGCCGGCTTTTATTCAAATCCGCATTAGAAAATCTTCTGACGATTTTATATCTCTTATAACCTTTTTTAGACCTTCTTGGAAATCCGAACCTTGGCTTCGTTTTCGAAGTTTAAATCCTCCCCAGTGCAGGTTTGGCTCTCCCGCAGCCATACTAATCGCTTCCATCGGTAAACGGTTTTATTGCTGCTGCAGAAGCCTCATTATTTTAATGGCGACTCGAGACTGGTTGTCTCTCTTTGCCATTACTCTCCGTTTGCTAATGGCCCTTCTATTAGCCCAGGACTAATGAAAAAGCTAATGAAGTAATTCATAAACTCCATTGCCAGTTTCCCTTTATATGCATCAGCAACAGAAACTTAAGACTATCGGATGTGACTTATTAATATGGAATGCGTGATGAATAGAAATCCCAAGTAATTTAAAGCGAAGTTTAAATTTTAGAAGCGCCAAGTCTTTCTTTCTTTCGACCCAGACCGGCCGACCCACCTGAAGATGTAGAAACGCAAAGTCGTCGTTCTTGAAGCCAGCAAGTGTATATTATACTTGACGTTACATACCTCGTTTTCTAGGGTTCTGTAGTTCAGTAACCAAGAAAGCCAAAGATTTGGTTCTTTTTTTTTTCTGTGAAGTCGTTTCAAAGCTTAGAAAAACAAAGCACAATAAATTACAATGGATGCGGTTATACTTGAGAAAAAGAAAACTTTAAAATGTCATTTATTACGATTGTCGTTTTGGCCTTTTTTGATGTGAATAGCATCCATGGTTGGGGGTATGGGATCTCTGGCTGAAATTGGACCTTTGTGAAAAATGTAAACACATTAGACACTTATATCTCCGAAGCTAATTGTTATAAATGTTAATAATCTTTACATGTTTTGTCGGAAATGGGGTATAGTTTTTGAATATATAAAAATAATTTGAATATTTTAATATTTTTAAAAAAATTTTTAATTTGAAAAAGCAAAAAAAGTGTTTAACCGTGCTTAGTTAAAAAGTGTTTACTTTCATTCGAAATATTTTCTAAGCTATAAAAGATAGATATAAATAGTAAGCGACAAAAAATTTCAGTAGGAAATACCTTTCCTAGATTAAACATGTGTTTCTGTAAAGCTTTTATAGTTTTTGAGGAATCATCTTGCTAAGTTTAAGAAGATTGAAAATTTTTGTTAAGCAGTTTTAATGCTTAATTACATGTTAAAAACTAAACTATGAATAAGAAATAATTTGTACCCCTTTTAAATCCCTACAAGAATATATAATTGAATTTTGTATCAGGTTCTTAGTTTTTGAAATAGAACGGTTACAGGTTTGATGTTTGAAATCCTTTAAATACGCCCCTGGGAATGCCCACCATGGCAAAGTATCGGTTTCATTGTTACTTCAGTGTAGGCCTAGGGGGACCGCAAGATGAGGCTTCCAAAGTTAATTGGCCCCAAGTCCTTTATTTCGAGGGGCTACTAATTTAAATTTGATTTCAGCATTTTGAGTAGTGCTATCTGTGATTATCAAATTTAGCCTTCGCACACGAGTCCCTAAATGGCTGTTTTCGGGCATGCTCCAGTGTGTATGTAAGGCCTATATTTTCTTTTTTTTTGTTGACCAGGATTTTGTTCTCATATCTACCACTGCACGCCCGTTGCCCGGGTGTACACTGTACACCCGAATAACGAGCATCATTGTTGAAATATAATTTATTATCACAAATTAATTGAATGTAAGCTATTTATCGGTTTGACTGGCCTCTTGTCAATTTATATATATTTTAAAGAAAAATTTAAGATTTAACGTTTTACAAACGAAACGCTGTAAAGAACCTTGCTGCCCCAACCGGGAATCGAACCCTAGATCTCCGAACTGGTCAGCCGATGTTCTATCGTTGAGCTTACTGGGACGAAATTGCAAGTTCTTATCTTTGAAGTGGACTCTGCAATGCCTACAAATAAAGCCTTACAAAGCTCTTAATAAACTGGATCTGATCAACGCGCGGACCTCCGGGGCTGCGGCTCTGGGCCACCCAAATTTTAAGGATCCCTACATTTTATATGTGATAAAAAATTTAAATAGAAATAATTTTTTTAATTAATTTAAAACCGGTAATAATTATTGTTATTTTAAATTATGAAATATTTTAAGAGTTATAAATTTTATACATTGTTTTGAAGTTACGAATATGGATATTTACTACACGTTAAAATGGGTCTTCGGAGCTAAGTGGTGCAAATATATGTCAAAAATATAAAATATAAATGTATGAGAATGACGAGATCACATTCTGGTTATTTTGTAATTGGTTTAACTTACTAAATATTTCCTTTTATATCAAAATATATCTCTATATAAATTAAACTATGCAGCATTTCTTCATGCAACATAAGCTGTTAAGAAATACATATTTTATTTTCTCTTACTTGAATACTTCCCAAAAGAAATGTCTTGTTCAGCTTTAACAAGCAGCAACTCCTTGCGCGCTTCTACTCTATTGCCAGATTATGTTCTCAAAAGAGATAATAGTACCTAAAGAATATTCCGCCATTTTCTTCCCGATTCCTAATGTAATTAGTTGCAAAATATATATTTTATCCTTTATTTTGTTTTAATACTTTACGAAAGGAATATCAGGTTCATCTTGAACACTCTGTTGCCAGATTCAGTTCTCAAAAGAGTTAAAAGTACTTTAGAATATTTCGCCATTTTTCTTCCGATTCTTCTGATAAAAGCCACGGTTGAAAGCAATGCCGCGTTTTAATGCATTCGAAAAATGATGTGTGGTTGTATCCGACATGGATGGCATATTTTTCTTTTATATATTTCGTCTTATCGTGGAGGGCGCTTCGGAAAGGCCGGCCATAAGATGCGAAATGTGTGAAAGATTACTATTCAGAGGCGTCTAGTACTTTTATTTCGTTCATTTGGAACTGTTATTTTGCTTTTTGGGGGGATCAGTTCAAGGACTTGGGGCTGTTTTGTATGCATAGACGGAATTTTATGGTTGAATTCGCTGTAACTGTTGGTGGTGGTTTGAGATTAAATGTTTTTATGTTCCCTATATACAGAATATAATGCATAGGGAAAGTATTGTGACGGGGTCGAAAATTCAAGTTTTCGACGAACGCGAACGACTACAGTTCACTGATACGCACTGTCTGGAAAAACCCTGCACTGCGGATCTGCTTCTTCCTTTTCACATCTCGCGTCACATGTCCCTCTACGCCACGGCAAAAGTAGTTCCCCTCTCCTCCAATCAGGGTTGGAGATATCAGCACAGTCTCCGAACTTTTTGATCCTACCTTGTATGTATGTATGTTTGTGTGTGTATGCATGTTTGTGTGTCCGTGAGTCTGTAGACGCATGTTGGTGTGTGTATGAATGTTAATGTGTGTGTATGTATGCATGTTAGTGTGTGTGTATGTATGCATGTTAGTGTGTGTGTATGTATGCATGTTAGTGTGTGTGTATGTATGCATGTTAGTGCGTGTGTCCGTGAGTCTGTGAACGCAATATGTTGAATAAAAATCATTTTATAAATAATGCTTCATTAGAAAACGAATGATACAAACTTTAGAGCTCTAGCTCGAACCGTTCTCGAGATGTTACACGTTTTTCAAATAAAATTATCTAAAAGAGTTCTGTCTAACACTTGCCGATAAATTTGATTAAATATCGCCAACTTGGCGACTTTTTGAAGATGGTGCCAAAGTTATCAAAAATCTCGTAAAATTGCAAAGATGACATTAAAGTTACGAAAATGATGCCAAATTGATAAATGGATTATTATCATCATTTAATACATGGATTAAAGCAGATACTAGGTAATATTTCCAATCGGAAAGGCTTTAACTTGAACAATCGGTTAGAATATAATGATACATAATATTGAACAATCAGCCATTTTATATGCGATTTTTAAATTAAAAGCGTGCACCATCGTTTACAATTAAGCCAACATGCACTTCACTAGAGATATTGCCCTCTTTAAATCTAAACCGATTAAATTAAATATAGCAATTAAACAGTAATGGAATATAGTATATAGCATTAAATAAATATGTTTTATAAGTGCTTTTGACCTGACATTAATTGACACTATTTTAAGTCATTATAGTTCTAGAGATAGAGGTTTAACTTATCCCACAGTGAATCCAATATTTTCCACAAGACTGAGTCATCGGGATGAAAATCGGTGGAGTTATTTCCTACAATTTTTGACAGTGATTTTCAGTTCACAAGTTTTACGACAAACACAAGGTAGCAGGATGCTATCCCATACAAAAAAACAAACAAACAAGGACGCAGGACGTCATACAGATTTCCTTTCGGTATGAACTCAGAAGAAAGGGATATTTAGGATTCACCTCAAATATAGAAGACGTTATCTGTTATGATAATAACTATTTTACTTGTTTATCGAAATTTAATCATTTTATTTGATATTTATTCCCTCCTCTAAATTATTTTAATTATCTTAATATTTTAATTATTTCTATTATATTATATTTTAATTAGTTTAATATTTTATATATTTTAAAATAATAAGTCCTCACACATTTGACAATTATTTTTTTTCTTTTCTTGCATATCGAAGCATAACGTCTGATTATTCCGGTCTAAGCACCAAGAAAAATCAGAAATGGCTGAATGAAAGGCAGAGATTCGTGATTCGCTCCGGTTTAGAATTCAGTTTTTTACAATTTATTTAGAAATTTATATAAGTCGATCTCCTTTAAACTTTTTCTAGAGGGAGACCCCCCCCCCCCCCCTTCCCCAATATTTGATGGGACTTGAACCTTTAAGGTACATCCTCCAATAGTCAGGATCTCAAAATGATTACAGGGCTGGATTTTGTTTTCCAATATGGACTCTATGGGAAAACTAATGTACAGTTTCTACTAATGGGGGGGGGGGGGGGGGGGTACAACGCCTCCTCTTGCCTACGTTACTGAACCATAATGCACCCATGCCTACTTCACTGTATGCCAAATTCGTTTTATGGTCACAAAATGCGGTATGAAATAGAATGTGAAAGCTAAGCAGGCTCTTCGCCTAATATTTTTAACTTTCCCCTCAAATGTTCTTAAGAATGGAAGTGAGTTTCGTTGAATGATGGATTAGGAAGAATGTGCATATCATGTTGATCGCGTAAAGAAAGGGATCGTTTTTTCGTTCTGCTCGCTATATCCGTCTAAAAGCCTCGTTAGCGGAACTTATGGCACACGAACCTATACGTAGAACGGCGAAGAGGACTGCAAAAATGCGACATTGTACTTTGGAATGTTTCTGCAACTCATTTTAGAAATTGGAATCTGTTTCTTTTATGATATGGAGATTTTCTTGAAATACAATTAACTGAAGTGTAGCTCAACTCGACTTTCTCATACCAGAATTCATTTTCAAGCAGCTTGTGATTCTTTTTTTCTCTATTTTGCAAGAAAAAATTTGAAAAATCTGTATTATTGGTCCAAATGATCATAATTATTGCATGTTACTCTTCATTCAAAAGGGTTTGAAATAAAAAATATTTTGCTTGATATTAAGTTTGACAATATACACCCTCGGGGGGGGGGGGGGGGGAGAGGTAACGTTCTCCCTGAGGGGGCTAATGACGCCATGAACACAAACCTGTATCGAGGCTATTTGTCACTATAATGATTGCAATGCTTAGTGATCATTGAGTTATGAATAACCCCTTTTATGCATAATTATGTAGAATTTTGTTCTATGCTGCCATGTTATGAAAATATAAAATTTCGAATGCATTTCGTAGCGTTTGCTCAGTTTTCCAAAAATTCTATCTAGTTCTAGATTTTTTGATAATGAATCCGGATATAAAGTTTCGTCAAAATTCCTTAATACTTGCGGCAGCTACAGTGTACACCAGAAATTGGCCACAAACAGACAGACGGACATCATTTTAAGAATATCCAAAATGCTTTCAGGAAGTTGTAAAGAACCTAGCTGCCCCAACCGGGAATCGAACCCTGGATCTGCGAACTGGCCAGCCGACGCTCTACCTTTGAGCTACTAGGGCGAAATTGCAAGCTCTTATAGTTGAAGTGGACTTTGCATTCTCTATCCTTTACTGCCAGCTCGTGGTCGTTATCCTCTCAATTTAAAATCGGCGCTCAATCTTCCAGACTCCACTGAATCCGTATTAGTGGTACTAGGGTCACTTTCAGACCTCCGACATAAATGGTCCGTAAATTTAGTTAACAGAATGGATAAAGACTCTGCCATTTATAAAATATATACTGATGGTTCAAATATCGACAATAACACTGATTTTTCAGTCTGTATTTTTAAACACGATGTTCTGGAAAAGGTTCTCTTCTATAAACTTGACAACAGGAATACACTATTTCAAGCCGAACTTACCGCTATTTCCTTTGTTATTGACTGGGCTTCCTCTAATAATCCTCCTCTGGACTACCTCCCTATCCTGTTAATATTTTCCCCAATAGCCTCTCTTCCATTCAAGCTCTTAATAAAAAATAAATCTAATTATCTTAATTCCATTAAATCCAAAGCTCTCCTTGCCAAAAACCTTGTCAATAATTCTTGGGTAAAAGCTCACAATAATATATCTGGAAATGAAATTGCTGATTACCATGCCAAAATTGCTGCTATCTCTGGCTCTCCCCTTACTATTCCCTTTCCTTACTCACGCCTCTCAAAATTTTGTAAATCTCATATCCTTAATATTTGGCAAAATTATTTTAATGATTATATTTCCACCAGGACTGGCGATCCAGCTAGAATCCTGTCTTACCTCCCTATCGCGAATCCTAATTTACAAGTTTTTAATAAATACCTCATTTACTTTCTTACTGGTCATGGCCCCTTTTTTGATTACCTAGACTTTTTCAAAATTAAATCCACCTCTAACTGTATTTGCAATAAATTCGGTGACGTTGACCATTACATTTTCAATTGTCCTTTTTCTAAAAATTTTCATCTTTGCAAACCCTCCCCCTCTAATAAACCAATTTGGTTCTCCAAAGTTCGTTCAAATAAATCCCTCTTCAGTAGATAAAATTAAAAACTGTATTCTTGTTGCCATGGAAATTTCTAAGAAGGTGACCAAAGCTTATGAGTGGATTCTGCTCTCAATTAATTTGGATCAATGAATCCCTTTATTTCATTCTTATTAACTTATATGGACTTACTGTGTTCCCTCCATATTTTCTGTTTAAAAAAAAAGAAAACTATGTTAACTGTTCTTATTTTCTCGGTTATTTCTTTTTCTTTTGACCCTTTTTATTTGTATTTTTACTAATTTTTCTTTTCTAAATTTTATTCTAAATTTCTGTTTTTGTTTTCCATGTGCCTAATATTTTCTTTCCTTTTCATATATTTTATTTTTATATATTTCCTAAATTTTACTTTTAAAATTTTATTACTTTCTTTAATTTTAATCTATTTTTCATTATTCTAATATACCTCACTCTAAATTTCATTTTTCAATGATATTTTTGTCTGTATTCGCAATAACCCTTTTCCCATTTTTGAAAAATGGACGTACTTATCAAGTTCAAATGTAATGTAAAACTGTCTGTTTAACCACACTATTCTTCATCAATTGTTATCTTTTTAGACCTAAATAAATGTTCGTTTATCGGGACGGTAGACCTTGGGTGCCTCCTGAATGCAGGAGGTATCCTTTCCCGGCCGTGCAGCTAGCTACTCTAAACCCACTATGTGAGTCGCACGGTTTGGAGTCTTCAGACCTCCGACTTCTTTGCACAAACCTACAGGGTTGATTTGTTCGGGCGCCATTATAAAGAGCCTTGCTATCCCAACCGGGAATCGAACCCTGGATCTCCGAGCTGTCCAGCCAACGCTCTACCGTTGAGCTACTGGGACGAAATTTCAAGCTCTTATTGTCGAATTGGACTCTACAAAGCCAT
Source organism: Amaurobius ferox (assembly GCA_951213105.1). Lineage (NCBI taxonomy): Eukaryota > Metazoa > Arthropoda > Arachnida > Araneae > Amaurobiidae > Amaurobius > Amaurobius ferox. The sequence goes on along the minus strand of OX578135.1, from coordinate 133,015,612 downwards.
AAAACATATATTGATATCAAAATTCCGAAATCGAGAATTTTAGTGAAAATAATACTTTCTCTATAATTGTATTCTATAGTATGAGAAAGTAATAAACATGGGCATTTAAAAATGGGCATTTAATGGGCTGTTTCACGAAACACCAATAAGATATACAATCTTATTGGCCAATTATCTTATCAATATTTAAAAAACTTATTGACGCTCGGGCATTTGTGAAAATAAATTAACAGGTATTTATGAAAAAAAAATCCTAATGTTTAAATCTCAACTATCGAGATAATGAGTTATCTTTAGCGCCATATTTACCGCCATATTTATCCAATTGTTGCCAAGCATGACAAACATATATAAGGGCTTTTTTTTAATATAGTAATTGCTTTTCATTTTTGATGTGTGTGTGTGTGTGGGGGGGGGGGGGGGAGGGGATTTCGAAAATCGGGTGACTTCTATTTTCTCCGATTTGTATTAAAATATAATCAACATCAGTGTATAACATAGATCACGTAACTGCTACATTTTATGAAAATCTGATGGATAATTCTTGTGGTTTGGTATGTGCATTGAACAGGCAGGTACACACGACACGTCGGGAGACGTCATGTTGTACAATACCTAAACCGATTAAATCAGTTGAAAATTCGATACCTAAATCGATTAAATCAGTTGAAAATTCGATTTGGAATGATCAACGCCGTTAGAATGTTTTCTCAATGTTTCTACAATTGCAGGAAAAGTAAAAATTAATGAGTAAAAAGGTATTTAAAATAACATTAACTTTAAATTTGGTGCTCTTCCATTACAACAGGTTCATGGTTTTTTTTTTTTCGCAAGTGTTTTGAAACAGCATTTTTTAAGAACATTCCATAAAAACATCTTCATTTTTGAAGAAGTAAATGGCATTCTTAGTTAATGAGCCTCACTGTTTTTTTTCTTTCTTCAAAAAAAGGTAATTGAGAGTAAAAACAAATTCACCCCTACACAAACAAGCATCTGAAAAAAAAAAAAAAAAGAAATCAGAAAAGAATAACTATTAGAAACTTTCATCAATTTGTATCAAAGTCACGTGAGAATGTTTCTAATACCATTTACGCTTTCGGTTCGAGGGTATCATTAAAATAAATGAAACCAGAAAACGGCTAATGTTTTTATCAGAAGATGATGAAGAACAAACACATAATAAAGTAAAATATGATGTGGCACATGTCGTTCGTCTTTTACTAACTCAAATTTGTGTTTTATATATATTTTAAATGATTTTCGCGGGTTTTATTGGGTAATATAATTTTTAATATGGAAACTTGTTTTAAATTACACAAAATTGGCAGTATTTTTTTAACACTTTACAACAAAGTTGAAAAGTGTTTATGACTTTGTTCATTCTGTCTGTCTGTCTGTCTGTCCGTTAGCACGATAACTGCCGTAAAAATGACTTTCTCAAAATGAAATGTTAGTATGTTGTTCAGACGGTCTGTGGGACCTATGGGAATATAAATAAATAATATCACCCAATGAGTTTTTTATTGAACCCGGGTTGAAAAATGGAAATACATTGAACCCTATGGGACCTAATTTTTCAAACATTTTTTAAGCAAATTTAAAATTCACAAATTGCTTCGAAATTTTTAGGAAATATTCACATTATCCCATAAAATATATAAAAAAAATTTCAGTAAGATATTTTAAGTAGTTTTTTAATTAAAAATTATTTAATATAGGGAAAAAAACAAATTCAATTAAATTCTGACTTTTGGGATATCCTCCAGAAAGAAACAAGAAAGATCAATCATGCTTAAAGCATTGATTATGAAACACTTTCCAACTTCAATGCAATTTTATTTAAAAAAGTCGAAAATGCAATACATTCCTCGGTAATATTTTAAAACTTATTACAATACTACATTGATTTATTATATTTGAAAACTTAAACCTTCATTGAGAAAAATGAACTTCATTCAAATGACGGCATTGCAATATTAATTGCCTGGTTTAAATATCTCTAAAATGCAATACATTCCACGGTAATATTTTTAAAACTATCATAATACTACGATAATTTATTATATTTGAAAACTTCATCGAAAACAACTGAAATAAATTCAAATGACGTCATAGAAAAAATAACACGCCTGGCTCTCTCTATAAAAGCAGCATTTCATTCATAAATAATTTCCCATTCATGTCATTCATCACAATACTATAATAATCTCTTTTATTTAAAAATTAAGACCATGGAGCTACAATTCATAAACTCTCTGCTTAAAACTTAATCGAAAAAAATCGTCCTTCTGTTTATAAAATCAATTAATATTTCATTCATATCAGCCATGCAGACTCCATGGACTGAATTATTTTGTGTTAAAGAAATACAGTAATTCTAATATACAACTCATTCTACATATTTTGCTGTTTACATTTTACATAGGTGAAAAATAGGCTTAGTTGTAGAAATAATCAAATTTGAATGAGAATTTAAACTCAAATATATTGTCATTGTGTTGTTTTAGTATGTAGATGCACAGAATTTAAGCAAAAACAAAGTAGTTTTAGGACGGATACAACACTCAATATGAATTAAAAAGAACTTTAAAAAATCATGATTTTGAAACAAGATGGATGCCATATATCATTTTGAAGTGGGTCATGTGATCGTTTCATATCATGGTCACGTGATCGTTTCATATAAGATGTGTAATTATTATTTTAATTTTTATTTAAAAAACTACTGAATATATTTCGCTGAATTTTTTTTTTTATATATTTCATGGAACAATTTGACTATTACCTAAAATTTTCGAAGCAATTTGTGAATTTTAAATCCGATTAAGAAATGCTTGAAAAATTAGGTCCCATAGGGCTCAATGTATTTCATTTTTTCAACCCGGGTTCAATCCAAAACTAATTGGGTGATATTATTCATTTATTTTCCCATAGGTCCTAGAGACCGTCTGAACAACATACTAAAATTTCATTTTGATTAAGTCATTTTTACGGCAGTTATCGTGCTAACGGACAGACAGACAGACAGACAGACAGACAGAATGAACAAAGTCATAAACACTTTTCAACTTTGTTGTAAAGTGTTAAAAAGAGATATATAATATAATAAATATCTTTCCAAGAGTTTAATCATTTTGTATATGAGAGAGGCTACACATTTTAAAATAAATTTGGTAGATAACAATTTTTCAAATTTTTTTTAATTTTATATAACTCTTCATGATATACTTATTTGATGGCATTTTTAATGCACATTCCTACGTCCTAGAGAGTTAAAATTTGGTACACAGCTTAAATTTATTGAACATTTTATTTTATAAAAATTTGGTGGATCTTTAAATATAGATCATACATTTTTTTCGAAATGGCTTGTGAATAATCCCCGTTCACTTCTATAAATCATTGTTGTAATATTGTTAAAAATTCTGATGTGGGCAGCCCATGTCTTTCCCTGCAGACTCATATTCACGTTCTCTTTATTTCTTCAATAATAATTTGAGTTTATCTGCACAAAATAACAGGCATAAGTATTTTAAATGGCATTGAATTTGCACGTTAAACTTAAATTTGGTTCTCATTGCTGGACTTATTGCCAAAGGTGGAGTAGCGAAAACGCGAAAAAACTAGAATATCTCAAGAACGGCTAGTCCTAGAGTAATGGGGTTAGTCTTATTCTTTTTGTTGTCAAATATCACGTATAAAATAGGAATTTAATTGATATAATTGAGCACACGTAGTCTTTTATTTTTATATTTAACGATTTTTGCGGGCCATTTCGCAAAAATAGCCCGTTCCTTTTTCCCGAATCGTACTAGAATAACCTACAAATGATTTATATACCAAATTTTGTTAAATTTGGTATATAAATCACTTGTAGGTTATTGAAATATTATACACCAAATTTTGTTAAATTTGTTCCATTAGTTTTTAGCTATAGTGGATAAAGGCAATTTCTGCCGGCCATTTCGCAAAGAAGGCCGATTCTTTTATTACGAATCGTACTATAATCTAATGAACATCAGGATTTCCCACAAAAAAACATACCTACCAAATTTTATGAAATTCGGTCCATTAGTTTTTTAATTAGAGTGGATGTAATATCCTCACAGACTCACAGAAACATACCCAGATACACCCTTACACACACAGATGTCTCCGGTCGTCCAATTAGATACTCTAAGTCCTCTGGACGAGTCGGACGGCCTGGGGCTTTCACACACAGATGTCTTCCTAAAAATAGTTTTTTCGTATTCTAGAAGTCTCAAAACGAGTAGATCATTCAAAAATTCGAGTTCCGATCTTCGGCACGATTCCAATACTTTGAATACATACACACACACACACATATATATTATCTGTGTATCTGTGTATCTAAATTCCGTGCCTATGCAATTAAAATAGTTGTGATTTTAAATGATTCCTAAACTTTTATTATTTCTTCAACGAAGCCTAATTTTAACTTATGCAGAATGCAAATATCTCAAGCGATTGTAGGGTGAGTTACATAAGAATTGCGGAATTTTTTTCACACAAAATTATTTAACTCTGGAGTCTGGAATACAAGTTATATGAATGAAATATTCATTGATTTTGCATAGAGAATCAGATGATTTATATTTCGATACAGTTTTAAATATTTAGGTATAATAAATTACTGTAGTACTGTGATAATATAAAAGATATCACCACTGAATGCATCACATTTTAGAAATTTTTAAATGAAATTGCATTTCAGTTGGGAAGTGTTTCATAATCAATGCTTATGCACGATTGATCTTTCTTGTTAAAATAAAAAATAGATTAAGAACATAACAAACCGGGATTTTGAGAGTAGTTTTAGGGAAGAAAAAGTATTTTATATAGAATGTGATTGACTGTGATTTGATAAAAAATTTCGCTTAAAAATTATCACATTAAGATTTCATAAAAGCGATTAACGAAATATTATTTTCTAAAAAAATCCTTATAAGCATACAGAATTCGCTTTTGAATCATTAAAAAAGTATTGATTTTATTATTTAAAATTAAGAAAATATCAATTTCTTATATTTCTTTGTTACTATCTTTTCTAGTCATTTACAAAATAGGCAGAAATTATAATTAAGAGACATTATGCCTACATAAGCTGAAATTATACCTATCCATTGATGCTGGAACAATTTCTTACCATTGTTTTAACACGCCTTCGCTTATTTTAGCCTATATAATTCTTAACACATTATAAGCATTATAATGAATTCTCCATTAAATAGTCCAAAAGAACGTGGTTTTTAAATATTAAAATCCCAAATTTTTATTTTAAAATCAAAAAATTCAGTAAAATGTTCTAGGTCTACACAAAATGTAAAGACCTCAGAGGGGTCGCTGACCGCATATAACTCTATTGCGGGCCGCTGGATGCCGATCCCTGGCGCAGTGCATGATAATTTATTTAACAAAAAAAATATTTCTGTTTCCTACAAGGTAGATTTTTTTTTATCTTGCTGGACAGCTTTTTACCTAACACATATACACTTTCCACCATAACCGTGTGAACTGTATAAAACCACTGAGATGCCATTCACATCGAAACAATGCCACTTTCACTGCTTTGCATCCAAGCAATTCCTACGTATTTTTTCCCCCTATTGCTTATTATGCATTTCGACACGCTTGTGTTCGCTGCAAGGAATAATTTCATTGTAATTCGGTTAAACATTGAACACTCAAAGGCTTGCCTTGTGCAAGGGCATTGTTTCGTTGCCACCCGCGACACAAACTGCTTCTGTCATCGGATGAAATCATCAGAAGTCGTCGGTCTTCCTATCAATGAACCCCATCGCCGGTTTCAAAGCTAATAGTACAATACGCGTAAAGCGATAGGATACAACATCCAACAAAGAAATTGCTAGTTTGTTGGGGTAGATAACGAGACGATGGGACGCAGGGGTCATACGGGTATCAGTAGGTTAATTTGATCTAAATCAGATGCAACTGTGAGGTCAAGATTTTGAGAACTGTATGAAGGTGATGACACATTTTTACTTTCTGATGCTGTTTTGTAAAGTATGCTGTTTTTTTTCGAAAATTTTCAGATTCGAGATTTTGGCTTACAAGCATGTTTTGAGAACTTCTGAACACTTTCAGAAAGATTATCGTCTGCACAGTTGATGGACTTCGCAGGCTTATTAGATTGCGAATCGGTTTCTCGATTCTAAACGATTGTCTATTAGTCTTCTGATTAAAAATCCGAATTATATATAAAAGTTTATATAAAAACCGAAGACCGACAAACAGAATTATATATATAAAAGTCGAAGACCGACAAACAGAATTATATATATAAAAGCCGAAAACCGACAAACAGAATTATATACAAACGCTGAAGACACGCAAAAAGAATTATATATAATAGCTGAAGACAGACAGACAAACAGAATTATATATAAAAGCCGAAGACCGACAAACAGAATTATATATAAATGCCGGAGACCAACAAGCAGAATTATATATAAAAGCCGAAGACCGACAAACAGAATTATATATAAATGCCGGAGACCAACAAGCAGAATTTATATAAAAGCCGAAGACAGACAAACTGAGTTATATATAAAAGCCGAAGGAGTTAGAAATGAATTGATATTCATACTGAGAAGTTACAACCGTTCTTGAGGTATTAGAAATTTTATTTTTCTCACAGTGCGCGCGATTGAGTGATTGGGATGAAATTTGGCCTTATGATATGAAATGACAATTAAACGAAATTTATCAATTCTCAGCAATATCCAATCAGAAAAACACTCCAATTTTCGATATTGTATTCACATCAAATTAAAATTTATTTGAAATCGCGCTTCTATTGCAGATACCAACCGTGGACCGGTTTCACTATCTTTACTGCTCACAGAATAGCCAATAACTACAATAGCAGCAAGGAAATCTACTTTGTGACACAATTTTTTAAGCTATGAGCTTGGCCATTGCAAGCACGTGTTGTACGAACTCAATCTTGAAATTTGAAACTGTCTACGTGGCATGACTCACTTCAATCATCACAGAGGCTCGAAAAATTGCGTCACATAGCAAATATTTTTGTAGCCACTGCGGATACAATGCATGTTGACGAGCGCATAATAAGTGCAAAACCGGTCTATGTTATCTGCAATGGGAGCCCGATTCTAACTTTGATCGATCATTCCGTGTTGAAGAGTGCTAAAAATCGCGAAACTCGTCAACGGATGCGGGTATTCGAAATGCGAGTCCAATCTTTATCTTTGACAACGCTCTCCTTTAGGCGGGTTCTGCTATGATGACAAAATTTTTCAGTTTGTCGGTAATTCCTTTGTTGCATCTGATATTTCCAATTTCTGGTTGCTTTAGAACTTTATTAAACTCCCTTTCCCATCCAAATCTCCAGGTTATCTTCTTATTAATTACGACCCCTATACTTCAAAGACTACGTCCTATTGAGCTTTCTTGCAAGTCGTTGTATCATTGCACTAATGACATCTTTGTCCTCCTCGAGTTTTACTCCTTAATGACATCCAATTGTTCCGTCCTGTTTCCTCAATCAACACCCCGACTGGTCACGTGATCTGCTACCGAGGATGGACCACCCCAATTAGAACATTTCAGATGAAACAAACAGGGGAGTCATCTCGTAATGTAGTCATGCATTGTTAAGAGAGTTTATTTGAATGGGAAATGCGGGAAAATGAAAATATAAATTCATTATTTGAACAGGATTGGGGTTATATTTAAACATGAACTACAAGATGTTGACGTAAATAAACTGCTGCATTCCCCCCCCCCCCCTTAACAAACCGTACCTGTATAGTATCTTGTGTATTGTTGGAAAGTAAAAAAAGAATAATTGCAATCGAATAATCGTTCTGCATTATTAAAATCACAAATTTTATGGTTTTAATAATGTAAGATTAATTAAATGTGCGCATTGTGTGGTATTTTGACGAAACTTTGTACTTGTTAGTGCATTGAGACGGCACAGACATATTGATATCTTCATACAGATTCTATTCAACCTTTAATGATAGATTGAAGGTTTATCGGTGATTACTGATTATTGACAAATATCGGTAACAGGAATTAGTTAACAGGTGGGGGGATTCCTTTATTTTAAAATTAAAAAAAAAATTAATTTTTTAACGCCACCCCATGACTCGATTTTGAACTTTATCTAAAATTTCATATAAGGACCTATTAGCGGTGCAAAATGTAGGGGAAATTTCAAAATTTTAAAAATTTCACGACATTTTTAATGTAAATTAGGGAATTTAATCAAGTGAGGCGTACAAATGTTGAAATATTTAAGCAAATATGGCGGAAGCTTCTGCCAAACGGGCCCCCACAATAAGAACCTTTTTTAAATGGAGACAAATCTGTCGTTTTCCCCATGTTGCTCTACTTCTCCCGGAATACACACCGACAGTTTTCTTATAGCGCTATTGCAATCACGTGTACCTCCCATGATCAACGTAATTTGCATACATCTGCCTGCGACCTACATCTGTATACATGTTCCTCTAATTCACTGGCCGGTGTGTGTATGTTATTTTCCACTAAAGTAGATACATAATATTATACATAATTAAAAAAGAGGGCTGTGTGTATATCTGTATGTTTGTGTCGTCTGTAGCTGAAAATTGAAACTTTAGACAGCAGCGAAATTTGGTACATGGTTATTTGAGATCTCGGAACAATACGGCTCGGCAAGATATTAAATTCGAATTAGTTTTCCGGTTATTTTATGTTGAAGCACGATTTTGTGCGGTATTCACACAAATCGGTTCCTTAGCGATCGTAAATATTAGCACAGAGTTCTCCTCTTGATATCATCGGAAAGATCGAAGAATGCTCTTTCTAACGATCTTTGAACTGGATCCGTAGGATAATGTCTTTATACGTATTTATGCATTTTTAAATGCATCGAAATATGCATTGCATTTTTAATCTGTCTGATTTTTTCTCTTGACATTATCGGAAAGATCGAAGAATGCTCTTTCAAACGATCTTTGAACCGAATCCGTAAGACAATGTCTTTGTACTTATTTATACATCGAAATATGCATTACGTTAAGCTGACGGATTGCTATTTCGTTTTTGATAGAATGCGAAATTTTCAAGCAAAACTGTGAATTTTCAAACAAACACATAAAAATTGAAATTTTAGATTTCGCTAATAAAGTGCTATAATTTTCTACCCCCGTCCCCAGTCGCTATGCAATTTTTGAGCACATACGTGGGTATTTAAATCGAAACGAAAGAAGCTAACAATTTTGGTTCAAAACGGATGATTTGGGAATTGAGTAGTGTTATCTGTAAATATATCAAGCAGCGGGCGTTTATTTAGGTTACCCCGACACAGTCGAGTATTCTTTTTATTTTTACTTAATAAAAGAAGATGCTTGTCTGTCTGTGTGTATCGTCTGTAGCGGACAATATAAGCTTTGGACAGCCGCCAAATTCGGCACCGTGTAAACTGGACTCCTAATAGAACATATCTCGTCGAAGTTTTTTTTTTAATTCGAATTAGTTCAAATTTTAAAGTCATCAAATTTTTCCATCATTATGTTAAATTAAATCTATTCTTTATTTGCCGCCACAGACGGCAGACGATAGTTTGAGAGCAAGTGCTTTAATTAAATCGCAGACGCTTCGTTCCCAGAAAAAAAAAAACTGACTAAGTGTATTAATTTATGGGTTTTCTAACTTTAAAAAAAATTCGTCCTAACTTTATTATTATTATTATTATTGTTTAATTTGGTATTACATTATTATTATGAATATTGTTCTAAAATTTGATTTAAATTGGATGAAAATTCGCTGAGATAGCGATAATTTTGATTTAATTTCACTTCGGTGGTAAAGGAACTTTTATTCATTTTTGCGATTTTAAGTATTTTGATTATGTAGATTTGCCAACAGTTGGCGATCGAGCGCTTATTTAGGGAGTACCAAAGAAGCGTATTTAGAGTATATTACGTATAATCGGTATGGTTGCGGATGGAGAAAACGGAGTACTGGTATGAATTTAGTTCAAAACAGGCGGTTTGGGAATTGAGTGGTGTTATCTGTATCTGTACTATTTAAGTATCGGACACTTAATTAGGACTCGGGCAACGGCGGGTAATTCGTCCTGGTGAATGAATAAAAATAACGAACGACTTGAGAGTGAATTTGAGTAAAGTCATGCTTTGAATGCATTAGATTTTTTTTATTCACTGTTATGAAGTATTTGTTAGCCAACGTGTTATTGGAAACGCGCAAGAGAGAAGTCCGTTCAAGAGATTTCATTGCTCCCCATCCTCCTTCCAAGAGGAGAGGCAAGGTGGGAGTGGGAAGAACGATCGATTGTTTTCTCCTGCTCCTTCTAAAGGTAAGACCAAGATACCTGCTGTTGCTAAGGCGAGAGTTTCTTAATGATGCATCACATAACTTTGACTGGTATCGACTTTTTCTAAAATCGAGTTTGCACCTATGAATAATATACCTTACCTTGTGGAGCTGTGTTAGTTAGGAGCTAATATACCGTAATAGATAAAGGAAAGTATAACGTAATAGTTAAAGGAAAATTATAATTATATCCGAAACGATGGGATTATATTCGTTTAAAACCAGTACATTATTTTCAAATTTACTTTTTTCTGCAAATAAAGTATTTTATGTATAAAGTGATTTCGTTTAAAACATTGTAGCGGAATTGAAAATTCAAAATCTAGTTTAAAATGAGTTGATTATTTTCAAATTTATTTTAGACTGAATTCGTTAAAAATGTTGTAGTAGAATTGAAAATTCAAAATCTAGTTTAAAATGTGTTTATTCAATTATATTGGAAATTTTTATATATTGAGATTAAAATGGTTAATTAACTGCTCCAGTTACACTTTAGTCACATTCATTGTGCTTTCAAAAATGTCATTCTCAAAATATTGCTGATCCTTTTAAAGTTTGGCATAATGTTTGGCGCTTTGCCATCATTTAAAATAGTGCCAGCTCGCCAAATGAAATGAATGAATAGCTGCTAATTCTTGACTATTGAGTATTTATAATAAACATAGATTTTAAGAATATAATTAATAGGTCTCACTGGAAGATTTACTATGAAGTTGCTGAGACTTAATTTTTGCACCCTGGCCAATCGAGAACTCACCAAAGAATTGTGTTTCTCTGTTTAAATTTTTTATATAAAAACTTTTTGTATGTCTCACTTCGCTCTTTTTCTCTATAGGTGACGTATTCATTTTTGGTACGTCTTTCATCATATATAATTCAGGGGAGTGAAAACTGTTTCATGTCTTCGTTATCATAGTTGCAATTGAAAAAAATCCAATCTCCCAAAAGTATGTTGTAGCGAATGGAACAAAAATATGCAATTCTCTATATGCTAGTTGTAAAAATCGTTCTAGCTGAGCTGAGCACACAAATTTTCTACTTTCCTATTTTGGAACTCAATCCAAATCCTGTTATCATAATTACAGTATCACAAACAATCGTTTAATTGTAAGTTCCTATCAATTTATGTTTTCCACCATGACGTTTCATCCATTATTGTAGAGAGTTAAGCCTCATTTGAGCTCAAAGCAATAATCGGCTAGAATTGGAGATCGAACTTGGGTTTTCTGGATTGCGTCCTGACGTTCTGCCAGCTACTGGTTATATGAGGATTCACAATATTTATTATGTAAAGGGTATTAATATTTATTAATAATAATTATTATTAATAAATATTAATAATTATTATTAATTATGTAAAAGGTATTTATTAGGTGAGCATACTGTCAAAGGAAAATACCTTTCTATGAGAAAATTTATAAGAGAAAATACGCCGTATTCATTTACTTTATATGTGGGTTTATGTTATATGTAGTGGACACTTGCAATTGATAATTTTCATCATACCGTCTAGTACATGGAGTTGGAAAGAAGGAGATAAAACTTCTATGGATGAAGCGCTTGAAAATGCCACAATGCTTTGAGAATTATATCCAGGTGTCGCTAGTGTTAGTAAAGTTGTCTCTGTTGTTAGTGGACACAACAGAAAGGCGTAGTATTTAGTATATGTATTTTTTTTTTTTAAATTAAGGGTTCCCTCATTATGAGTATAATTAACCAGTATTTTTTCATAGTTGTACGATAGAGTACAAAATATATGGAGATAAAAATAACTTGAAAGGTAAAATAATTTTGAATATTTATTAGTATTTTTCATTCTTTAAGTTCTATTTGCATTGCGGGAATAATATATTTTTAAAAAATTGATAGTTTGAATAAATCTTGTAGGTCTTCGCCATAGAAATACACACAGTGCAAATCTACTTATTTTACCTCAACGCAACTGAATTATTGTATCAAACGATATTGTCGTTTTCTTAATATGGAGTTTTAACTCTTTAGTTTTACCTTCATGGTTTCGCACCTACATGAAGATATTCTCGCACCTCAAGGAGTTCATGCACCCCTAGTTAAGAATCACTGCTGTGAAATAATGATTTTTAAATATATGCAATAACCTGTGAGAGGAACTGTTATGTCGAGGCGTTTCTTTTCTACGAACACGTCGTTAAGAATTTTAATTATGCATAGGACGATTCTGCTTTGTAATTATTATCTGCGTTCTGTTACCATTTTGGTGTTCGACGAAAAACTCCTTTGACTCGGAGGGCCATATGTCTCCTTAATCTCTTTATGCTGTAATGGGTCGCGGTGTAATGCGGGAAAATGTGATACGCCCTTAATAAATGACTCCAATTAAAAGTTACAAAGGTACGAAATCGGTGCTTTGTTGCTGTTACATGATTTCTTTTTTTTGCAACTCCTTTTGGGCCTGTAAATATCGATTTTTCACGTTTATGTTTATGTTAGACTTCAAAAAAGTTTTTCTACAATTACTCAGAAAATAAAGAAGATACCAAAAAATTTCAAAATTTTTCAATTATGAAAATAACTCTTTCATTTTGGAAGTCCAAAACTGCCTCCTTCTCCACCAAAATCGTAGTTTTGGGATAACTAAAATTTTGGAGGGCATAAATTGGGAGCAGGACGCATTTTTGGAGATTCCAAAATTTTAGCTCCTTAAAATAAAAGTATTTCTTAAATGCTTTTATTTTTTGGGGCCACAATTAAAACATTTTGGCTCCCAAAATTTTAGTTTCCGGAAAACTAAAATTTTGGGGGGGAGGGGGGGAAGAGTCTCTTTTTACTTATTTTGCATAAGGGACTAAAATTCAAAGTTACGCCACTGGTTTGAATATTCAGATTTTGATGTAAGTTGGGATAAAATGTTTAAGAGATCTCTCTATATTAAAAAAAAAAATCTGATGTGGGCAACACATGATTTTCTTATATAATGTAATGAATTTACTACTTTTACAGTAAAAAAATGGGTTTTTCTTATAGTAGATACTAATATTCTTTCCAAGATATTGAATTTTCGACAATTAGTCATCATTTTCATTAATTTAGTGTCATTTTTATCCATTTGGCGAGATTTTCGTTAATTTGGCAACATTTCAAAAAGTGGCAAAGTTGGCGACATTCCGACAAATTCGTCGCCAAAATCTCGCCAAGCGTTATGGACGAAGAAATAAGTCGTTCTTACAGCAGATAAATGACTATTGGCGTTCAAATACAAAAGTATTTCTCAAAGTATCTTTTTCATGAATGGAACGAGATAGATACACGAGAATGATGTCACCCAATTTATCGCATGGTATTACATATGAAAAGTGAACATGTTTCTCAATAGGAAATATTTTTTTTTTCATTTTATACGACTTTTTAATAATTTTTTTGAAAAATGTACAATATCTAGAGAACGGTTCATGTTAGCGTTCTAAAATTTATGTCAATTGTTTTCTAATGAAAAATTACATAAGAACTGTCTATTTGCGTAACTTTATTAGTGGTTTTGATTTTTTGACGATTTTTTCAAAATTTTATTCGAAAATTTAGGGGGGTTCTGAACATTCGATTACGCATAAAAACGATAGGCTTCCAGTGTTTATGGATTGTGATTTTTGTACCAAATTTGGTTCGAATCGGTCCATTCGTTCGTCAGTTATCGTCTCCACAGACTCACTGACACACACACACACACACACACACACACACACACACACACAGACATCACTTCAAAAATGTTTGATTCGTGATCAGGGATGCTTGAAACGTGCTCTCCCGTCGAAAACTCGATTTCGAATTTTCGACCCCGTCACAATACTTTCCTTATACATTATGTATATAAGGAAAGTAAAAAGACGCTGACGCTGTTTGACAAATTTCTCGTTTCTGGAGATTTTTTTGCTTCGTACTGCAAAAACTATTGCATATAAAAATATGAAGTTTGGTACACTTGTAGAAAAAGCTTTGGGAAATACGCTGAAATAAACCGATTTTTGATATATATTGTAATTTAAGAAATATTTAATGCCAAAATCAATGACAAAATATTTGAACTGCGAGTTCACGTCCTGGATAGACTAACAATAGCAAGACCACGAAATTTTGCAGGCAGGTACCTACATGGCTGAATTTTTGCAGGACGGAGCCCCTTTTTTTAATTTCGATGTAGTTTTTGAGATATTTTACTTTTTATGCACTTCTGAAGGGAACTTTTTTTTTCGTATCTGCACGTTTAGTGATTTCTTTGTCTCGTACCGTAAAAACTATAGTATACAAAAATATGAAATTTGGTATATTTATAGAGAAATAATAGGGTAATACGATGAATAAACCGTTTATCGATTTAAACTTTAGTTTGGCATGAAATAGCTCGCGAAGCGAGCTCAGGATTAAGGAATTTCAATTTTTGGAATCCCTGGGCTAAGAAAAATCCCTGTTCTTCCCTCCTGCGGAAAATAGGCAGGGATGCAAAAGAAATTTTAGAAAGTAGAATTTTTAGGAAAGATATATATGAAGCGAGCAGGGGCAGATCCCCTTATTATCGTAAAAAACAACAAAAAACCATCAGTTGTTTCCACGAGATTCTTTTTCTTTCGATTATCCTTAACAAGACCCCAAACCTGTAACGCAATTAAATATTCTATCAGCTGTAAAAATGAACTGTTATGCCGAGGCGTTTCCCTTCAACAGGGCCGTTACCAAGAAATTAAATTATGCATCGGACTATTTCTCCTTGCAATTATCCACGTTCTGTTGCTATTTTGGCGTTCGGCGGAAGAAGCCCTTTGACTCGGAGGACCGTTTGTTTCCATTGGCTCATATTTTATGCAGTAATGAGCCTTGGTGTATTGCGGAAAAACGTGTTACGCCCTTGATGTATAACGCCTATTAAAACCGACCGAGGTACGAAATCGGTGCTTTGTGCGGTTACTTGAGATAAAACGCGATTTGTTTTCTTCGAAACTTGTGCCGTGACTTGTTTGATATCATCTTTTTATGTGTGTGTTAGATTTTAACGAAGTTTAAAACTAAAAAGATAGAATGTGGGCAGAATATGACTTTTGTTACAGACTCGATTTCATTTCCAGACTGAAACGGATACTTATTTGAAATTGTATCCATTTTGCAGTTTGAATATGTTTCTCCTTTATCATTTGGCAACTTTACACATTTTAAAAGGTTGCCAACTCCTCAAAATCTCAGAAAACTCAAATATCTGAAAAAGATTCATCCTAGAGTATGGGGTTGGTCTTATTCATTTTGCCGTTAAGGATTGCGCATGAAACGAGCTTTTAATTAATAATTTTCAGCATATTTAGTTTTTAATTGCATATTTTGATAATTATAGCGGATTATTATGGACGATTTTATTTTTACGAATCGTATAAAAATCTAATCAGTACTAGGATAACCCACCAGTGACTTACAAAATTTTGTCGACTAGTTTTTTAGCTAGAGTGGGTATGTACATTGTATAAACACACACACATACACACACGCATGCACGTGCAAGCACACACACACATACACATGTCACACAAAAAATGATGGATTCGTGTTCTAGTCTTGTGTGTCCGAAACGTGCAGACTTCGACATGATTCCAATATGTTCCCTATACATTATACCATGTATGATAGGGAAAGTTGTACATAAAACTCATAGAACCCATCTATATGGGACATTCCCGAAGCCAGAATCACGCATCCATTTCAAATTACAGCATCCATGAAAAAACAGCATACAGCATAATAAAAAGAGCCATCTTTGTCAGGTTAATTTAGACGGGGTAAGCACCAGGTAGGGATATTTCGCAAAGGTAGGGATATTTCTGTCTATATTAACCTCTATTGGAATGAATGTAATTGCATTTCTGCCACCTTTGCTGTAGTGACTGCTCTGTCTGAATTAGAATATTTTTCATCACACTCATTCTTATTTACTTTACGTTACCTCTCTTTGTCTTCATTTACGTTCAACTTCATTTACGGGCTCGTGTTTGGCTTTCAGAGCATGCAGCAAGCTGAAACACAGTTTCATCATCTTAGCGAACATTTTTATCTCTTAAATGTTAACGTCGTTGCGTTACTTTGTTACGTCTCTTACGTACGGTATGCTTTATGTTTTTCCCTTTTCGTGCATTTTCTTAGCGTTTATTGTCTTCAGATGAAGTGTTTTTCTGGTTCTAACGAGTTGATCCGTGTATGCAGATTTGAACTTCGTAAATAAATAATAAAGAAAATTATTAGAAAAAAAAAATTGTCAGTGGCGGTGGAACCGAAATAGTTTTGCGTGAATAACACATCTTTCTTTGTGGGTTGTTTTTCTTCAGACATTTTCAAAACAATTCAAAATATTGAAATATAAGCAAGCACCTGTTCAAAATATTAAAAAAAAATCGAAATTATAACCACTATATAGTATTTCGAAAACTTCTAATATGATCCGAAATCTAGTTATACATCCTTGTTAGGGGCTTGCAAAGGGCTACCAGCTACTCACAATCTGTTTGTTCACAGCTTTATTTAGTTTTCGTTCCGATCTCAACGACAGAACAGACTTCACCTCAAAATATAAAATTGTTTCACTAAGTTGTTTGGCGGAATATGAACTAAACTTATACAACATATTTGACGAGGTTGAAGATTCAGGTGAATCTATAAACTTGTCGCATAAATACGTACACGAATTTCATACTTTCTTCTCTTTAAACCTCATCAATCATTAAACATTTTTAGCCCTTCGCTTCGCTCTGCAATTTCCTTGAAATAAAACAAACCATCTTTTGCTTGTGCGTTAATATTTCACCAAGGAAGAAAAATATTAAGCTGCAACACTCGTGACATTTGTTACAGGTTTCTTTCCCATTGGTAATCTTTCAAACAGGTCAAATATTGAAATATCGAAATTATGATCATAAGAGCAAATAACTATTTATTGTTCATAGTTAACACTTTTAGTTTAATATTTCACCAAGGAAGAAAAATATTAAGTTGCATCACTCGTGACATTTGTTACAGGTTTCTTCCCAATGGAAAACTTTCAAACAGGTCAAATATTGAAATATCGAAATTATGATCACAACAGTAAATAACTATTTATTGTTCATAGTTAACACTTTTAGTTTTATATATCACCAAGGAAGAAAAATATTAAGTTGCATCACTCGTGACATTTGTTACAGGTTTCTTTCCCATTGGAAAACTTTCAAACAAGTCAAATATTGAAATATCGAAGTTATGATCACAACAGTAAATAACTATTTATTGTTCATAGTTAACACTTTTAGTTTTATATTTCACCAAGGAAGAAAAATATTAAGTTGCATCACTCGTGACATTTGTTACAGGTTTCTTTCCCATTAAAAAACTTTCAAACAAGTCAAATATTGAAATATCGAAGTTATGATCACAACAGTAAATAACTATTTATTGTTCATAGTTAACACTTTTAGTTTTATATTTCACCAAGGAAGAAAAATATTAAGTTGCATCACTTGTGACATTTGTTACAGGTTTCTTTCCCATTGTAAAACTTTCAAACAAGTCAAATATTGAAATATCGAAGTTATGATCACAACAGTAAATAACTATTTATTGTTCATAGTTAACACTTTTAGTTTTATATTTCACCAAGGAAGAAAAATATTAAGTTGCATCACTCGTGACATTTGTTACAGGTTTCTTTCATATTGTAAAACTTTCAAACAAGTCAAATATTGAAATATCGAAGTTATGATCACAACAGTAAATAACTATTTATTGTTCATAGTTAACACTTTTAGTTTTATATTTCACCAAGGAAGAAAAATATTAAGTTGCATCACTCGTGACATTTGCTACAGGTTTCTTTCCCATTGGAAAACTTTCAAACAAGTCAAATATTGAAATATCGAAGTTATGATCACAACAGTAAATAACCATTTATTGTTCATAGTTAACACTTTTGGTTTTGTATATCACCAAGGAAAAAAAATATTAAGTTGCATCACTCGTGACATTTGTTACAGGTTTCTTTCCCATTGAAAAACTTTCAAACAAGTCAAATATTGAAATATCGAAGTTATGATCACAACAGTAAATAACTATTTATTGTTCATAGTTAACACTTTTAGTTTTATATTTCACCAAGGAAGAAAAATACTAAGTTGCATCACTCGTGACATTTGTTACAGGTTTCTTTCCCATTGGAAAACTTTCAAACAGGTCAAATATTGAAATATCGAAATTATGATCACAACAGTAAATAATTATTTATTGTTCATAGTTAACACTTTTAGTTTAATATTTCACCAAGGAAGAAAAATATTAAGTTGCATCACTTGTGACATTTGTTACAGGTTTCTTTCCCATTGGACACTTTCAAACAGGTCAAATATTGAAATATCGAAATTATGATCACAACAGTAAATAACTATTTATTGTTCATAGTTAACACTTTTAGTTTAATATTTCACCAAGGAAGAAAAATATTAAGTTGCATCACTTGTGACATTTGTTACAGGTTTCTTTCCCATTGGACACTTTCAAACAGGTCAAATATTGAAATATCGAAATTATGATCACAACAGTAAATAACTATTTATTGTTCATAGTTAACACTTTTAGTTTAATATTTCACCAAGGAAGAAAAATATTAAGTTGCATCACTTGTGACATTTGTTACAGGTTTCTTTCCCATTGGACACTTTCAAACAGGTCAAATATTGAAATATCGAAATTATGACCACAACAGTAAATAATTATTTATTGTTCATAGTTAACACTTTTAGTTTAATATTTCACTAAGGAAGAAAAATATTAAGTTGCATCTCTCATGACATTTGTTACAGGCTTTTTTCCCATTGGAAAACTTTCAAACAGATCAAATATTGAAATATCGAAATTATGATCACAACAGTAAATAACTATTTATTGTTCATAGTTAACACTTTTAGTTTAATATTTCACCAAGGAAGAAAAATATTAAGTTGCATCACTCGTGACATTTGTTACAGTTCCTTTCCCATTGGAAACTTTCAAACAGGTCAAATATTGAAATATCGAAATTATGATCACAACAGTTCAAAAACTAAGAACTCGAGCTGAACTCTAATTAAAAGACTAGTGGGTTAAAGGGATGTAAATAACTATTTATTGTTCATAGTTAACACTTTTAGTTTTTGAAGTATAAGTATTAAAATCTCTGAAAACAGAACATTTTCAATCTTCAACTTGACGATTTCTCAAAAGCTATAACAGGTTTATGAAAAAATAAATAAATCATATAATTTTTTAATATTCATTAACATAGAAATCACAGAGAAATCACATTAACATAGACATTATATTTTTGTCTAGATATTTTTTGTTATTTACTGTTTGCATCTATATTTCATAGTTTAGAAGATATTTCGAGGACTGAAAGTAAGCAAAGTGATGTAAACACTCGTTCAAATAAAAACTTTTTAGTTTAAAGAAATTCAAAATGCTAAAATTATTTTTGTATAAATGGTACTCTTATTTCCGACACAACAAGTAAACATTTTTTTTTTCATTTTTATCTATTAGGTTGGAGATATAAACATTCAAATTGTTTCATTTTTCGTAAAAAGACACTTCTTTTAAGATTCTAGAAGGAATGCATTTTCTTTTCTTTCTTCGCTTTTTCTATGTTTTCTATAATTGGAAAACTGGTTGTTTTTGATAAAGTACTGTAAGTTTTTGATAATTAGGTTTTTTTTCTTCAAAATATTCTGGGATGGTGTCTTTGCAAGATTATGTAAGTAGAACATAATTTTGTATTTTTATTTTATGTATTTATTTATTTATTTTGATTTTGATTTCCACCTTGTTTGATCGTTTGATTTTGAACCCTATTTTCTTGCTTATTTATTATTCCATATTTTCTTCCTTTTTTCGATTTCCACCATGTTAAGAGTACTATAACGCTTTGAAATGAACTATCCAATAATGGATTTAAATTTGGTGTAAAGTAAATGCTTCATTTTCACTTTACACCAAGTTACGAATTTAAAACACGAATTCCCCCGATATAGACATCAATTTTCGGGAGAAGTCAAGAGAACAGCAACCCACTTGTTTTCAAATTACATTCTTTAAGAGTGTCAGGTTTCATTTTATGTTTACATTATCTACTAAAATAACAATTGATGAATATTCATGGCTCAATTTCAGGTACATTGTTGAGGTTTCCTTTTAATAAACTAAGACCATGGGGAAGGAAATTAGGTCCCCCTACCTTACGCATTAAAAAAAAATCTGATGTGGGCAACACATGACTTTCCTTATATAATGTAATGAATTTACTACTTTTACAGTAAAAAAAAATAGGTTTTTTTTATAGTAGATACTAATATTCTTTCCAAGATATTGAATTTTCGACAATGAGTCGTCATTTTTATTGATTTAGCGTCATTTTTATCCATTTGGCGAAATTTTCGTTAATTTGGCAACATTTGAAAAATTCGCCAAGTTGGCGACATTCCGCCAAATTCATTGCCAAAATTTCGCCAAGCGTTATGCACTAAGAAATAAGTTATTCTTACAGCAGGTAAATGACTATTGGTGTTCAAATACAAAAGTATTACTCAAAGTATCTTTTTTCATGAATGGAACGAGTAGATCCACGAGAATGATGTCACCCAATTTATCGCATGGTATTACATATGAAAAGTGAACATGTTTCTCAGTAAGAAATATTTTTTCTTTTATTTTATGACTTTTTAATAATATTTTTAAAAAATGTACAATATCTCGAGAACGGTTCACGTTAGCGCTCTAAAATTTATGTCAATCGTTTTCTAATGAAAAATTACATAAGAAATGTCTATTTGCGTAACTTTATTAGTGGTTTTAATTTTTTGACGATTTTTTCAAAATTTCATTCGAAAATTTAGGGGGGTTCTGAGCATTCGATTGCATATAAAAACGAATTCGATTGCATATTTACGGATTGTGATTTTTGTACCAAATTTGGTTCGAATCGGTCCATTCGTTCGTTAGCTATCGTCTCCACAGACCCACTGACACACACACACAGACATCACTTTAAAAATGTTTGATTCGTGATCAGGGATGCTTGAAACGTGCTCTCCCGTCGAAAACTCGAATTCGAATTTTCGACCCCGTCACAATACTTTCCTTATACATTATGTATATAAGGAAAGTAAAAATGGCATTTTATTTTTATTACCTTTCTTCCCTCCACTCACCTCATCCAATCAATCCTGACGTAATCGGTGAATAAAACCAGCCAACTATTAACTCAAAACCCTCAAGGTAAACGATCTTATGCCTGATGTTTTTGCTTTTAGCCGTTTATCCTTGCCTTCGGATTACCGGAAACGGGATTAAAGGAAGGAAATCATCCGCGGATCAAGTCAGAACCTTCATCATTATGTCAAGGCTGCTTGTGGTGTGTGTCGCGAATAAATCAGCGCTCACTCTTCCCCGAATTAGCATTTGCACTAGCTTTTAAAAACATTGCGTTCCGTTCAACCTATAGGGTTCAAATATCTAATAAAAATGAACTGGAGTGTGACCAAGTCGACGTTCTCATAACAAAATCCAGTTTTTAGTAACACTTTATATTTTAATTTTAAAAGATTTTTTTTTTAAATCGGACTTGTTAGTCCAAATGTTTATTATTATAGCATGCTACCCTCCACTTTAACCTTTTGCTTACGGGTGAGACAGCGTCCATCCCAAACGAAGAACCTCTCAAAAAGACAGGTATTTGACATACCCTATCCCAAACAGCTCGATCCCCCTGTGCAGACATTGGCGTCCGCGGAAATCGCTGACAGAAACATTGCACCTGCTGCAGCAGGAACGTGTTCAGGATGTCTTAAAACATATATTGTCATCAAAATCTTGAAATCGAAAATTTTCGTGAAAACAATACTTTTTCAATACTATACAGGGTGACCCAAAAAGATTGAAACGCGCTTTAATTCTTTACCTGTTGGAGATAAGTGGGCAATGTGACTTGTAAAAATGCTGAAAGTAAGGTAGAAAATAAGACTGCGTTAATGAAATAATAATCTCATTCATTTTCAAAAAGTTACATTTTTTAAATTTTTATACGACCCCCTTAGACAAATTCGATCAATCAGAAATTTTTTATTTTTAATGCAACAAGGTCATTAACCCCCCCCCCCCCCCTCATATCTGTATCTTTAAAATCAACTGAATTATGATAAAGGAAAAAATCTGACTTATGCCACTTTTCCGTACCATGTGAAAGGCTGTTTCATCAGTGAAAATAGGGATCCTAAACAAATTGATGATGAAAATTGTTTAGATCAAAAGTACGTTAATATGTGTCAACATTTTTTATCACAAATGCATCTAAATAAAGCATTACATAGACAGAGATCATATAAAGCAGTGGTACTCACTACGTGGTTGGGTATCCCATGTATTATCATCCAGTTTTATCTTTTTTGTGATATGTCACAAATTTACATTTCTAATATAATATAGGGTCCCCATTCACAATGTTCAATTTTCAATTAAATATAACTCGCTCAATTTTAAAGATACAGATATGCGGTTTTTCTTAATGATCTTGTTGCATTAAAAATAAAAATTTTCTGATTGACCCAATTTATCTAAGGGGGTCGTATAAAAATTAAAAAAATGTAACTTTTTGAAAATGAATGGGAGGACTATTTCATTAACGTAGTCTTATTTCCTACCTTACTTTCAACATTTTTGGAATTTACATATCCCACTTATCTCCAACAGGTAAAGAATTAAATCGCGTTTCAATCTTTTTGGGACACCCTGTATATGAGTAAGTGAAAATGGACGGTGGTGTGTTTTACACTTCCCAATTTAGTGCGTGTACTTTCACTGATATGCATGGTATATGTAAAAGGAAAATATTGTGGAATATGGAAGAACATTTTTTTTTTTTATGGAATTGCACTTTTGAACAATTAATCTTAAATATGAATAAATTAGTTTTATTTTTCTTACAACATACATAGTATAATGTATAGGGACATTGTGATGGTGTTGAAATAGGAAATTCTAGTTTTTGTCGGATTTGCATATTTTGAGCATCTTTTGAATACGTATTGGAAGGATGTGTGTGCATAAAGCTCAGCGACACGATATCTCATGAACTAATGGAGTATTTCGAATAGAATCATCATGATATGTGAATAGTAAAAGCTAACTTTTCTCCACAAATTGATTTTTTTTCCTAACGAAAGCTTTTTTTTTCTTTCATTATTATGCATTTTTCTACAATTAAATGTGTCCCTAAATATCATTTAAAAGTTCATAAAAATTTTTTTTTGTCTAACCGTTACATGATAAGCGTATTGTTTTTGAAGTCCAAAATGATGGCTAAAATAGTTAAAATAGTTTGTTATTAACGTCATAAGCACTCCCCTTCAGAATAATAACTAAAAAAAAAGCACAGAAATGTGGCACAATTCTTACAATCAATAAATATTGGACAATTTTATGGTACAATTCTTACAAAATTTGGTACAATTCTTACAATCAATAAATATTGGAACCCTATTGATTTTAAGATCAATCAAATGTTCGGGAAGATCCCCAAATTTTTGAATGAAATTTTGAAAAAATCAGAAGCTTCAATAATGTTATGTAAATGGTCATTTCGCATGTCAGTTTTTCATTAGAAAACGAATGACACAGACTTTAGAAAGCTAGCATAAACCTTTCTCGAGATATTGTACAGTTTTCAAATACATTCATAAAAAATTCGCATAAAATTCAATTTGTAATACTTTGTGATAACTTTGGTGAAATATCGTCAACTTGGCGGCTTTTTAAAAATAATATTAAAATGTTGAAATTGATAAATTGAGAATTAACATCTTTTAATACTATATGGACTATGTTGCTAATTTTTCTATATCTTTTATTATATGGACTATAAAAAAATATTAACCATTGTAAAATATATTCACTTTTCATATGTAATAGTATGCGATTAATTTTTTAACATCATTCTCTTGGGTCTAGTTGATTCCCTTTACAAGAGAAGATACTTTGGGTAATAGTTTTGTATTTTGATGCCTAACAATTCGCCAATAGTCACTTATAGCGATTAATTTTTGAACATCATTCTCTTGGGTCTAGTTGATTCCATTTACAGGAGAAGATACTTTGGGTAATAGTTTTGTATTTTGATGACTAACAATTCGCCAATAGTCACTTATATATAAGAAAAGTTCTTCTCTACATTTGTCTGTAACGCCTGGCGATAAATGTGGCAAACTTAACGATTCGTTTATCGAAATATTGCAAGTGGGCGATATTTTCCCCTAGATTGAAGAAGATATCGTCAAAATTGTTAAAATGACGTTAAATTAACGTATACGACACCAAACTAGTGAATTAATCATTAAAATATTTTAAAGAATTCTATTGCTTTTTGCGGATGCTATCAATTTTAATAATTGTCCATTTAGAGTTGCGCGAAATGTAAGTTAATTGGATACCTTGAAATAGTTTTACATGTTGCCATCTGACAAATCTCCACATGTACAATTCGACGTTGAAAATATTGTGCTATCATTTTTTTTTCACTGTGGAAAAAGTAAATTATTTGCATTATAGGGAAATTCATGTGCTGTCCACATCAGATGTGTTTCAATTTCTTCTGTTACTTTCTATTATTAGATTCCAAATGTTTCTAAATTATTAAAATTAAGTAAAATTTATCCTTAAATTGAAATGCAGTTACGTCGATTTATTTCAAAATTAATATATGTATAAAAGGAATTACTGTGTTTGAATTTACATATTTGTATTATATATTACTTTCCTTATATACATAATGTATAAGGAAAGTATTGTGACGGGGTCGAAAATTCGAATTCGAGTTTTCGACGGGAGAGCACGTTTCAAGCATCCCTGATCACGAATCAAACATTTTTGAGGTGATATCTGTGTGTGTGTGTGTGTGTGTGTGTGTGTTTGTGTGTGTGTGTCAGTGAGTCTGTGGAGATAACTGACGAATGAATAGACCGATTCGAACGAAATTTGGTACAAAAATCATAATCTGTAAACACTGGAAGCCTATTGTTTTTATACGCAATCGAATGTTCAGAACTCCCCTAAATTTTCGAGTGCAATTTTGAAAAAATCGTCAAAAAATCAAAACCGCTAATAAAGCTACGCAAATAGACATTTCTTATATAATTTTTCATTAGAAAACGATTGACATAAATTTTAGAACGCTAACATGAACCGTTCTCGAGATATTGCACATTTTTCAAAAAAATTATCAAGACGTTATATAAAATAAAAAAAATATTTCCTATCGAGAAACATGTTCACTTTTCATATGTAATACCATGCGATAAATTGAGTGACATCATTCTCGTGGATCTAGCTCGTTCCATTCATGAAAAAATATACTTTGAGTAATACTTTTGTATTTGAACGCTAATAGTCATTTATCTGCTGTAAGAATAACTTATTTCTCCGTCCGCTTGGCGAGATTTTGTCGACGAATTTGGCGGAATGTCGCCAACTTGGCGATATTAATTTTAATTGTTGCCAAATTAACAAAAATCCCACCAAATTGATAAAAATGACGCTAAATCAATGGAAATGACGACTAATTGAAGAAAATTCAATATCTTGGAAAGAATAAAAATATCTACTATAAGAATAACATTTTTTTAACTGTAAAAATAATAAATTCATTGCATTATATAAGGAGAGTCATGTGTTGCTCACATCAGATTTTTTGTATTATGTATTTGTCATTGAATTATATATTTGTATTCTAAACATCTTACACATTTATTTTAAACATATTCATAACCATGTCATAATTAAAGAAAATTATATCTATGTATACGTACACAGTAAGTTTAATCGAACCAGACATGTTTGTTTTGCTACTTCTGTAGTCAAGGATATTTGATGCTGATCAGCCCTAACAAGATGGGCGTTGTTTGTTCACTCATGAATAACTTAAATGGTGGAGAGCATTTTTTAAACACAATTTCAGTGAAGAGCCTTTTTCTCACTTCATCTTTGATTATTCAGAAACGATGAGTAAAAACTCACTCTTGATTTGTGCAGATTTTTCAAATTTGGGTTCTTTCTGATTTATTACTAAGGTAAGTGACCCAAATATGGGCACCCCTAAGCATTTTTATTATTATAATGTTTGTTTTAGCAGATAAAAATTTGAAAATTGGTGGATGTATCTCCTTGCAGGGGTTAACCGGGAAAAAATGATAATTGAGTTAAAAACATCAGATAGGTGCTAATAATGGACAGTGTCCATGTTTTGGGAACCTATGCCCATATTTGGAACCTTTGCACCTAATATGGGCACTCTTAAAAATTATGCTAAAAAAACCTTTAAATCAACATAAAACTTTAATCAGAGTCGGCACAAGATGGACATACAAAAATATAAAATTTTTCCTTACTTGTAAGGCCACAACATTCTTCATGTACCCAAACACGGCACGTATTACACTGTATTATGTCTAATTGTTTTTTTTTGACGACACAGTATACAATAGCATGTATCTTTTGAGCTGGATACATCACTGCAGGACGGCTGAGCTGCAACAGTTGATATTACATTTGTCTTGGGTTTGAGCTTGGGTGCTGGTTTCGGCTTAGCTGCTCGTTTGGACGTGCCAGCTGCTTTATGCTTGGGTACCTTTTTTTTCTGGAAAAAGCGATTTAACCAGTCTTACAGCTCGATAATTTAAAGCCTTTTTTCTGTTGGTCTTTTTAAAATATCGGAGATAGATAATTGATGAATATCTGTGTCTTTTTTACAGCAGTGCCCATATTTGTGTCACTTACCTTATATGTAATATAATTTGTGTTTAATTCCTTAAATGGTAAATATTTATCATGATACGAGGCAACACTGTATTAACTTGAGAGAAATTTCAATGTATTATACAAAAAATCGGACCAGACCGCCTGGCTCGGGGCTTTGAGTGTCTTCGGGCCGGATCAGGCGAATTATTGAATTGTGAAAAATTCTTAGGTCAGATTAAATTTTTGGACCGGGTAAAATTTTTTAAATTAGACCCGTTCAGACCTCTAGCTCGCACTCCAGCTATTTGTGATGTGAAACATCTTAGAGCGCGGGGTACGAAATAAATCTTTAAAAAAATGGGACGGGGATGGAACGGAAGTCACATTATATAGTTATTTATGCGTAATAGAAAAACTTGCTATAATTTAAAGGTTCGGGTCGTTTGACTTTGACGGCATATTTGGTGACCTGGGCGACAAATTGGTGAAATATAGCCAACTTGACGACTTTTGGTGTGTTGTAAAAACTTCTCAATATAAGCAAGAACTTCACGAGTTATGTATTTTTTACAGAACTTTTCGTAGAAGGTATATAAGCTTGTCATCGTTCAAACGAGCTGTTGACTTAATACGAGCAAAATAAATAAGATAAATAAACACAAAACATAATATATTAAAGCGTTTTCCTAAGTGCTACAGAGTTACCTATGTATATGAGTTACTAAGTGTACGAGTTTTTCCAAGTGTACGATTTACCCACTATTTTTCTGGTCATCCTTTTTGTGTAACTAGGTCCTTACTTCGTTTTGTGGCACATAACTCAATATTTTACTGTAATCCATTTCTAGGTAATCGACCGCTCACATTATTATCTTGTACTTTGGAATACATTTTAAAGCATTTTCTTCATTACCCTAATGCAGGTAAACTACCACCAAGAATGGTCGGAATTTCTTTCCCACAGAAAACGCAGGATTGAAACAAAATATTGTTTCTTTATCCATTTCCGGAGACGCCCGGTCCGATCTTTTTACTACAAATTTCCTGTAATTCCAACAATATTTTCCAACCCAGCCTACATTGCCCTGTTCTTCGAACAAAGGTTTCTGGAAAACAGGAAGAGTATTAGAAACCGAAACAATAGTTCCCGCCACGAAAAATCAGGTGTGACAGCCAGCATGCGTGTTTTGTCTCATTTGCAAGTTTCACTGCCAACATGTTCTATCGGCGAGTTTCATTGGGGGGATTATCATTGTTTTATTTATTACCATGGGTGTGAGCAATTTTTATTTGTCTTTTCGTGTGAGTTTGTGGCTATTATTTGGAGCTTAAAGTCTTGTAGATCGTTCCGGTGGGATGCACCTCATGACGCCTCAAATCCTTATCAGTATATAACTCACTCATAATAAGCCGGCGTTGATCGAGATTCGTGATTTAACGAGGAAATTGGAAACTTTTATTGGGTACAATGTTATTGTAAGCCTGATTTGCTCGTTTTTAGCGAACACAATTTTATAGTCCACCGGATTTAACGAGCATTCAAAGGAGTGAAACTGAGTGAAATGTAGGAAAAGAAGAATTGTATATTTAACTAGCCATTTAAACACTGTTTTGAAGGGTTAGTGATCGTTAAAATATGACACTTACACACTAATGAAAGTCGTGAAATGTAGGAGAAGAATTATATATTTGACTAGCCCATTTAACCGCGTTCTGAACGGTTAGTAGTTATTAAATTGTGATACCTACACACTAATCAAAGCTATGAAATGTAAGAAAGACGACTTATATATTTAACTTGCCGTTTTAACCGTGTTCTGAATGGCTAGTGGTCATTGATTGTGGCACCTATACAAGGTGTCCCAAAAACATTGACCTCGGCTGTTATTCCTTAAATATTGAGCTTGGACATATATAATAAATTACAGAGTAAAAAGAGGTACAGATTTTTATGAAATCGATTAAAATTTTCAAAGGAATTAAATTTTAAGAAATACAAAATTTAAATTTTTATACGGGCACCGCACAAAAACATTTCCAATGAATAAAATGTGCCCCATGCACTAATAAGGTGATGTACAAAATTTCAGCATTTTATCATAAAAAGTCCCAGAGATATGTTTAAACAAAGTTGGTGAGGGATAAATCACACATTAAAATGTAAATGTTTACAGCAAGAGTGCAAATGACGCAACGCAGAAATGCATCCTAGGCAAATAATATCTGCCTCTTATCTAATGGATCATCTTTGGCATGGATGGAAAACATTTTGAGCAAGCTTTGTAATCTTTGTGTAAAGTTATTATTTCTACACAGTGTAGATACTTTTGTACCAATAAATAGCAAAATTATTATTTATTTATGTAATCCTTGTTTCCTTTCGTAATTTGTGTATGGCCCTTGAAACGCGATCTGCAGACATGATTTTTCCCCTTTGAGAACCCATGTCGATGCATCGAAAAGCGGCTTAAGTCAGCATTTTTGTCTTTTCATATCTCTGGGACTTTTAATGATAAAATGCTGAAATTTTGTACATTATCTTATTAGTATATGGGGTACATTTTACTCATTGGAAATGTTTTTGTACGGGCTGTATAAAAATTTAAATTTTGTATTTCTTAAAATTTAATTCCCTTGAAAATTTTAAGCGATTTCATACAATTCTGTACCTTTTTTACGCAACTTTGTAATTTATTATGTATGTCTTAGATCAATATTTAAAGAATAACAGCCGAGGTCAATGTGCTTGGGACACCCTGTATACTTAATCCAAGTTGCTGATAACCAGTTTTAATTGTCGGCAGTGAAAATATATCAAATTGCGTATTTATTGTTTTTGAGAGGCAAAAAGGCATAAGTTTTTTTAAACTTCCTTTGTAACGTCACCCCAATTAGTTACCACCCCAATTTGTTACCCCAAGAGTTTTTTGGAATTTTTCATTTTTTTCGTTGATCTGAAAACCTAGACGGTACGAATGACAACAAAACCGGAGGTTCTGCTTCTGCTCAAGTGAAAAGGCTCAATCAGTTTGAAAAGTGGTTTTGAATTTTTCTTTTTTTTTAATTATTCAGTTCTGTTACCCCTCATTCGAATTTTTTAAATTTTATAGATTCTTCTCTCTCGAAGCTGAGAGGGATCGAATGGCGCCGAATCCGAGATTGTAACTATAGTGAAAGTGCTCGATAATTTCGATACATAACCCTCTCACTCACTCAATCATTTCAGTGCATAGAGTCACGGTAAAAGAAAAATGAAAAGATGTCAGGATCTAAAAGTGACCCTAGTACGACTAGCTCGTATTCAGGGGACTCTGAATAGATAGAATAACCTTGGGACTCCGAGATATTGAACGCCGACTACATATCGGGAAGCTAATGACACGCATTAAGCTATCCTCCACCTGGGAACACCGCGTGCTGTTGGCACATTTCGGGCGCGGTAGCCCGGTGGTTTGCGCGCTGGATTTGAAAGCTACCACAACTGCCGCCGTGTTCATGCGGAGTACGACCACGTTAAACATGTGGGTCCGTAAGTCCTTCCGAGAGGTTGGTGGTAGGGGAAGGAGGGTACGGTCCCTGTGGATGCCTCCCCCACTGGGTTCCGGTCTAAATTGGGTGGCACTTCCCGGCCGTCGAAATAGTTACCTTACACCTTTCTGGTAGGTCGGACGGTCTGGGTCTCAACAACGACAACGCATTAAGCTATCCTGGAGGATAAAAATGTCAGGAACTGGACAGTCAGATTATCAGCTGCACGTCAATCTGACATTAGCGGGAGGAGAATGTAGAGTCTACTCGACGATAAGATTTCGTCTCAGTAGCTCAGTTGGGAGAGCTTCGGTTGGCCAGTACGAATATCCTCAGAAGCACTAGTGCTTTGAATGTCTATTTTGTAATGTATCCTTGTCGAACCCAACATGCCTTAGTCGATTAAGGATTACTAAATAATTCAAGGGACACCCCAGATAGAAAAATATTGGAAATCACTGCTCTAGAAGGACCTCTATGACCTCTGACGGTATGTACTTTGAGAACCGCCGATAGGTAGATGTTAGTGTTAGGAAGCTCCACGATTAAATAGCTTGGAAAGTTTTTATGCCTCAAACAACCCCCTTCTTTAATGCATCGTAATAAATATCAAAGGAATAAATAGATTGACCGCAAACTGAAATATTGGCCCCATAGAAGGTCTTTGAAGCGGAGAATATCCATTAGCCAAATTATATCAAGAGTGACGCCTCATAGGATGCCGATATATTGCAACTCTGTTGAGATCCATAATGGATAGATGGCAGAATCGAATCATTTAACCAATCATTGATGGAGAAGCCTAATTAAGGGGGCACTCAGGTACTAAGGAGGTGAAATGGGACGAGTAGATGAACACATTTAGTCTGTAATATTCGAAATGAAGGTATTATGATTATAAAAATATTCAACGTCATTGTAAATTGTGGCAAAATAGTAGCTATTCTTTATGTTTTGATGACAGCTTTTTAAAAATCAGAAGTATGTAAGAAAATGAAAAGTTATCCAAGATACAACTTTCTCCTCCACATATAAAGAGTAAATATTGTGATGGGTCAATATATGACTAAAATTTTTGAAGGATCTGCACGTTTCGAGTATTTACGAAGGGGAATAAACCCCTTTGTCAATGTCCGTGTGCCTGTGTGTATGATCGTCTGTAGGCGCAATATCGCACGAACAAATTAAGCAAATCAAGAGCATTTCGGTACGATTATTTTAATCGATGAACGTCAGAAGCCTTTTTGATTTTCGGCGAGGCTGGACCAAGAGAAAGTGCATAATTCTCAGACGTTTTATTTTCTCTAAAGTTGAAAAAAATTATAAAATAAAATATAATAATTACGTTGAAACTGGCAAAAAGCCGGGTGAATTTCGCCACTGATGAAGGGCATGGTGATGCCCGAAAGCGCTTTAGCTTTGTAAACTTATGTATGTCGAGAAAAGTGGTTTCATTAAATGGCTTTTTAAACCTATGATTGGTTGTCTTTACTTTAATAGTACATCATATATTATTCAAACAAAGTCGTAAATATTTTCAAAATGTGAAATTTTTTCCCCCTAGACTCCCCAACATTAAAGACAACATAACTGAAAGGTAAATGATTGAATTACTGAATAAAACGCGTGTGACAAAAACAAATGTCGCAGTTGATTATTGCTCTTCTTTATGGTCTCCGTATTCCCACAAAGCATTCTTTGATGAATGACTAGGACTTTTCACATCCGTTTATTTAATGAATGTTCTCTGAAAAATGTTGTATGTTTTTTCAAAGCGATACCTCTTACAATTCTCAAATGAATTCTCTGCAATACGTTAACATTTTACCATGGGTTGGAAAATCTGATTTGGGCAGTACACGGCTTCCCCTACATAATGCAATGACTATTTTTTTCACAGCAAAATGTTGATGCACAAGATCCAGTCCATCACTACTTTTCGGCGTTAAATTACACGTTAACATTTGGAATTTTTTGATGTCTGGCAACATGTAGAGAAATAAGTAGGGGCGACAACTTCAGTAGGAGGAGAGAGGGGATAAAAAGGACACTAGCATTAATTTCTTAACTTAAACCATTATATTATGCATCTATAGGGTTCAACAGATTGCGTTAGGTATTGTCTTTTATTGTCTCAGTCATGACTATTTGTTGAACCTTAGATGAATAATATAATAATTTTATTTAAGAAATAATTGCTAATGTCTCTTGCATCCCCTCTCTTCTCTACTGTAAAAGTATCATCTCGTGAATGGAATGAGTTGGATCCACGAAAATGATGTTAATGGACTTGTCGTATAATATTGTATATGACAAGTGAACATATTTGACCCTTTTTAAATTTTATGTAATTTTCTGATAAATTTATTTGAAAAACGTACGATATCTCGAGAACGGTTTATGCTAACGTTCTAAAGCTTATGTCATTATTTTTTTAATGAAAACAAAATTGCGTATTAAATGATTACTTAATTAACATTATTGAAGAGTCTGATTTTTTTAATGATTATATCGAAAATTCATTCGATAATGGGGAGGGGGGGTGCTTTATACATTTGATCACGTTTAAAATCAGTAAGGTTTCAGTATTTACTGATTATAATAATCGCATCATTTTTTTTCTAAGCGCTTCATTTGTTCATGAAATATTGCTTTCACAGACTCACGGGCACACACACACGCATATACACAGGCATCCCCTCAGAAATGTCTATTCGTATTTAGGGATGCTTGAAGCGCGCTTTTCTATCGAAAACTTAGAACTCGAATTTTCGACCCCGTCATAATACTTTCCCTATATATCGTATTATGTAAGTAGGGAAGATAAGATTTTTGTACAGTATTATCAGTACATGTATTTCATATTATAAGAAGGAACATAAATACTTGTCAAAACTTAGCCTATCTTATATAGAATGATGATAAAATATGCTACTGTGCGTCTAAAACGTCCTTTCTAAATATACCTTTTGATCAATTTTTGCCATGCTTTATGAGTTCTCTTCCTCAGGTCAGAAAAGTGTTCTTAACAACTGCTAAGAACGGACTACCTGTTTTGGAAGCAGTTCGTTCTTAGCAGTTGTGTTTTGAGCGCATACTACTTTTTTGACATGAGGAAAAGGAATAAAAACGTCCTCAAAAGAATTGAGTTACCTAATCGACCTATGTCTGCTTTCTTCAAGTAAGTATTAGAAAGTTATATTCTTACAAGCAGTGGTTTTATTTATTGTTATTAATAGAGACCCTTAGCTGTAAATACATGTACCTGCTTTTCAGTTACGGTTAAAAAGAATATGTGTATTGTTCATATTTATTACAGGCCATTTTCACCTAACTTTCACGCGGACGATATGGCTAGTACGACTAGTGGTCATTCAGTTCTGCACCTATACTCTTAATAAAAGTTCTGAATATGAAAAACCGAATCAAATTTTAATTTAAAAATGGTGTAAATTCTATAGTTTTGTTAATATGAAAATTGCTGTATGTGAGACACTATAAGTTCTCTTACTGTATGATGCCTTATTTTCAAAGTTTTCAGATATTTTAATCTAAACATTGATTTTAATGAGAAATATTTTCAATAGTTTGATTAAGAATAGCCAGCAGATGATTTCGGTATTTGAAGCTTAACTTTCATAATATAGTCAGTGGTCACCGAGGTAATCAAAAACTGTATAAAAAATTGAATTATAAAGATATCGTCTGCTAGAATTACAAATTTGTTCGGTCTCACACTAATAAACGATTTCGGTATTTGAAACGTAATGCTATAGTTACCATAATCAAGTAAAAGACTACAAATATATCCATTGATAAAATATAATAAAAAAAAATCGTTTACTGTAAGAATAAATTGTAATATATCAAGAACAATTTGTTGTCATCCATTGAGTTAATTAAGAAAATTTATAGGATATTTCTGGGCATGATGGTATACAAATGAATTATGGGTGTCCTACTGTTCTTAAATTATAGCTAAAAGAATGTTGAAACAAAAAATTCCCGAAATTTATAAATTTTTTCAACAAAAATCCAAGATTTTAGATTTATTTTTTTTCTATTTAGAAAATTTTCAGGTGCACTATATACTTTATGTTAGTCAAAAAATAATATGAGAGAGAACCAATTTCTCCTTCGTAGAGCTGTCATGCAGGCACGTCTTACTTCTTCGAGAGATATCTTAGCTCGTTAAGCATCGCATAACGGGAATTGCGTTTCCATTGATAAAATATAATAAAAAAAAATCGTTCACTGTAAGAATAAATTGTAATATATCAAGAACAATTTGCTGTCATCCATTGAGTTAATTAAGAAAATTTAGGATATTTCTGGGCATGATGGTATACAAATGAATTGTCGGTGTCTTACTGTTCTTAAATTATAGCTAAAAGAATGTTGAAACAAAAAATTCCCGAAATTTAGGAATTTTTTCTACAAAAATCCAAGATTTTAGATTTATTTTTTTTTCTAATTAGAAAATTTTCAGGTGCACTATATGCTTTATGTTAGTCAAAAAATAATATGAGAGAGAACCAATTTCTCCTTCGTAGAGCTGTCATGCAGGCACGTCTTACTTCTCCGAGAGATATCTTAGCTCGTTAAGCATCGCATAACGGGAATTGCGTTTCCATTGATAAAATATAATAAAAAAAAATCGTTCACTGTAAGAATAAATTGCAATATATCAAGAACAATTTGCTGTCATCCATTGAGTTAATTAAGAAAATTTAGGATATTTCTGGGCATGATGGTATACAAATGAATTGTGGGTGTCTTACTGTTCTTAAATTATAGCTAAAAGAATGTTGAAACAAAAAATTCCCGAAATTTATAAATTTTTTCAACAAAAATCCAAGATTTTAGATTTATTTTTTTTCTATTTAGAAAATTTTCAGGTGCACTATATACTTTATGTTAGTCAAAAAATAATATGAGAGAGAACCAATTTCTCCTTCGTAGAGCTGTCATGCAGGCACGTCTTACTTCTCCGAGAGATATCTTAGCTCGTTAAGCATCGCATAACGGGAATTGCGTTTCCATTGATAAAATATAATAAAAAAAATCGTTTACTGTAAGAATAAATTGTAATATATCAAGAACAATTTGTTGTCATCCATTGAGTTAATTAAGAAAATTTAGGATATTTCTGGGCATGATGGTATACAAATGAATTGTGGGTGTCTTACTGTTCTTAAATTATAGCTAAAAGAATGTTGAAACAAAAAATTCCCGAAATTTATAAATTTTTTCAACAAAAATCCAAGATTTTAGATTTATTTTTTTTCTATTTAGAAAATTTTCAGGTGCACTATATACTTTATGTTAGTCAAAAAATAATATGAGAGAGAACCAATTTCTCCTTCGTAGAGCTGTCATGCAGGCACGTCTTACTTCTCCGAGAGATATCTTAGCTCGTTAAGCATCGCATAACGGGAATTGCGTTTCCATTGACAAAATATAATAAAAAAAAATCGTTCACTGTAAGAATAAATTGTAATATATCAAGAACAATTTGCTGTCATCCATTGAGTTAATTAAGAAAATTTAGGATATTTCTGGGCATGATGGTATACAAATGAATTGTCGGTGTCTTACTGTTCTTAAATTATAGCTAAAAGAATGTTGAAACAAAAAATTCCCGAAATTTAGGAATTTTTTCTACAAAAATCCAAGATTTTAGATTTATTTTTTTTTCTAATTAGAAAATTTTCAGGTGCACTATATGCTTTATGTTAGTCAAAAAATAATATGAGAGAGAACCAATTTCTCCTTCGTAGAGCTGTCATGCAGGCACGTCTTACTTCTCCGAGAGATATCTTAGCTCGTTAAGCATCGCATAACGGGAATTGCGTTTCCATTGATAAAATATAATAAAAAAAATCGTTTACTGTAAGAATAAATTGTAATATATCAAGAACAATTTGCTGTCATCCATTGAGTTAATTAGGAAAATTTAGGATATTTCTGGGCATGATGGTATACAAATGAATTGTGGGTGTCTTACTGTTCTTAAATTATAGCTAAAAGAATGTTGAAACAAAAAATTCCCGAAATTTATAAATTTTTTCAACAAAAATCCAAGATTTTAGATTTATTTTTTTTCTATTTAGAAAATTTTCAGGTGCACTATATACTTTATGTTAGTCAAAAAATAATATGAGAGAGAACCAATTTCTCCTTCGTAGAGCTGTCATGCAGGCACGTCTTACTTCTCCGAGAGATATCTTAGCTCGTTAAGCATCGCATAACGGGAATTGCGTTTCCATTGATAAAATATAATAAAAAAAATCGTTTACTGTAAGAATAAATTGTAATATATCAAGAACAATTTGTTGTCATCCATTGAGTTAATTAAGAAAATTTAGGATATTTCTGGGCATGATGGTATACAAATGAATTGTGGGTGTCTTACTGTTCTTAAATTATAGCTAAAAGAATGTTGAAACAAAAAATTCCCGAAATTTATAAACTTTTTCAACAAAAATCCAAGATTTTAGATTTATTTTTTTTCTATTTAGAAAATTTTCAGGTGCACTATATACTTTATGTTAGTCAAAAAATAATATGAGAGAGAACCAATTTCTCCTTCGTAGAGCTGTCATGCAGGCACGTCTTACTTCTCCGAGAGATATCTTAGCTCGTTAAGCATCGCATAACGGGAATTGCGTTTCCATTGACAAAATATAATAAAAAAAAATCGTTCACTGTAAGAATAAATTGTAATATATCAAGAACAATTTGCTGTCATCCATTGAGTTAATTAAGAAAATTTAGGATATTTCTGGGCATGATGGTATACAAATGAATTGTCGGTGTCTTACTGTTCTTAAATTATAGCTAAAAGAATGTTGAAACAAAAAATTCCCGAAATTTAGGAATTTTTTCTACAAAAATCCAAGATTTTAGATTTATTTTTTTTTCTAATTAGAAAATTTTCAGGTGCACTATATGCTTTATGTTAGTCAAAAAATAATATGAGAGAGAACCAATTTCTCCTTCGTAGAGCTGTCATGCAGGCACGTCTTACTTCTCCGAGAGATATCTTAGCTCGTTAAGCATCGCATAACGGGAATTGCGTTTCCATTGATAAAATATAATAAAAAAAATCGTTTACTGTAAGAATAAATTGTAATATATCAAGAACAATTTGCTGTCATCCATTGAGTTAATTAGGAAAATTTAGGATATTTCTGGGCATGATGGTATACAAATGAATTGTGGGTGTCTTACTGTTCTTAAATTATAGCTAAAAGAATGTTGAAACAAAAAATTCCCGAAATTTATAAATTTTTTCAACAAAAATCCAAGATTTTAGATTTATTTTTTTTCTATTTAGAAAATTTTCAGGTGCACTATATACTTTATGTTAGTCAAAAAATAATATGAGAGAGAACCAATTTCTCCTTCGTAGAGCTGTCATGCAGGCACGTCTTACTTCTCCGAGAGATATCTTAGCTCGTTAAGCATCGCATAACGGGAATTGCGTTTCCATTGATAAAATATAATAAAAAAAATCGTTTACTGTAAGAATAAATTGTAATATATCAAGAACAATTTGTTGTCATCCATTGAGTTAATTAAGAAAATTTAGGATATTTCTGGGCATGATGGTATACAAATGAATTGTGGGTGTCTTACTGTTCTTAAATTATAGCTAAAAGAATGTTGAAACAAAAAATTCCCGAAATTTATAAACTTTTTCAGCAAAAATCCAAGATTTTAGATTTATTTTTTTTCTATTTAGAAAATTTTCAGGTGCACTATATACTTTATGTTAGTCAAAAAATAATATGAGAGAGAACAAATTTCTCCTTCGTAGAGCTGTCATGCAGGCACGTCTTACTTCTCCGAGAGATATCTTAGCTCGTTAAGCATCGCATAACGGGAATTGCGTTTCCATTGACAAAATATAATAAAAAAAAATCGTTCACTGTAAGAATAAATTGTAATATATCAAGAACAATTTGCTGTCATCCATTGAGTTAATTAAGAAAATTTAGGATATTTCTGGGCATGATGGTATACAAATGAATTGTGGGTGTCTTACTGTTCTTAAATTATAGCTAAAAGAATGTTGAAACAAAAAATTCCCGAAATTTATAAATTTTTTCAACAAAAATCCAAGATTTTAGATTTATTTTTTTTCTATTTAGAAAATTTTCTGGTGCACTATATACTTTATGTTAGTCAAAAAATAATATGAGAGAGAACCAATTTCTCCTTCGTAGAGCTGTCATGCAGGCACGTCTTACTTCTCCGAGAGATATCTTAGCTCGTTAAGCATCGCATAACGGGAATTGCGTTTCCATTGATAAAATATAATAAAAAAAAATCGTTCACTGTAAGAATAAATTGTAATATATCAAGAACAATTTGTTGTCATCCATTGAGTTAATTAAGAAAATTTAGGATATTTCTGGGCATGATGGTATACAAATGAATTGTGGGTGTCTTACTGTTCTTAAATTATAGCTAAAAGAATGTTGAAACAAAAAATTCCCGAAATTTATAAACTTTTTCAACAAAAATCCAAGATTTTAGAATTATTTTTTTTCTATTTAGAAAATTTTCAGGTGCACTATATACTTTATGTTAGTCAAAAAATAATATGAGAGAGAACCAATTTCTCCTTCGTAGAGCTGTCATGCAGGCACGTCTT
Source organism: Amaurobius ferox (assembly GCA_951213105.1). Classification (NCBI taxonomy): domain Eukaryota; kingdom Metazoa; phylum Arthropoda; class Arachnida; order Araneae; family Amaurobiidae; genus Amaurobius; species Amaurobius ferox. The sequence goes on along the minus strand of OX578135.1, from coordinate 132,976,236 downwards.
ACTTCTCCGAGAGATATCTTAGCTCGTTAAGCATCGCATAACGGGAATTGCGTTTCCATTGATAAAATATAATAAAAAAAATCGTTTACTGTAAGAATAAATTGTAATATATCAAGAACAATTTGTTGTCATCCATTGAGTTAATTAAGAAAATTTAGGATATTTCTGGGCATGATGGTATACAAATGAATTGTGGGTGTCTTACTGTTCTTAAATTATAGCTAAAAGAATGTTGAAACAAAAAATTCCCGAAATTTATAAACTTTTTCAACAAAAATCCAAGATTTTAGATTTATTTTTTTTCTATTTAGAAAATTTTCAGGTGCACTATATACTTTATGTTAGTCAAAAAATAATATGAGAGAGAACCAATTTCTCCTTCGTAGAGCTGTCATGCAGGCACGTCTTACTTCTCCGAGAGATATCTTAGCTCGTTAAGCATCGCATAACGGGAATTGCGTTTCCATTGACAAAATATAATAAAAAAAAATCGTTCACTGTAAGAATAAATTGTAATATATCAAGAACAATTTGCTGTCATCCATTGAGTTAATTAAGAAAATTTAGGATATTTCTGGGCATGATGGTATACAAATGAATTGTCGGTGTCTTACTGTTCTTAAATTATAGCTAAAAGAATGTTGAAACAAAAAATTCCCGAAATTTAGGAATTTTTTCTACAAAAATCCAAGATTTTAGATTTATTTTTTTTTCTAATTAGAAAATTTTCAGGTGCACTATATGCTTTATGTTAGTCAAAAAATAATATGAGAGAGAACCAATTTCTCCTTCGTAGAGCTGTCATGCAGGCACGTCTTACTTCTCCGAGAGATATCTTAGCTCGTTAAGCATCGCATAACGGGAATTGCGTTTCCATTGATAAAATATAATAAAAAAAAATCGTTCACTGTAAGAATAAATTGCAATATATCAAGAACAATTTGCTGTCATCCATTGAGTTAATTAAGAAAATTTAGGATATTTCTGGGCATGATGGTATACAAATGAATTGTGGGTGTCTTACTGTTCTTAAATTATAGCTAAAAGAATGTTGAAACAAAAAATTCCCGAAATTTATAAATTTTTTCAACAAAAATCCAAGATTTTAGATTTATTTTTTTTCTATTTAGAAAATTTTCTGGTGCACTATATACTTTATGTTAGTCAAAAAATAATATGAGAGAGAACCAATTTCTCCTTCGTAGAGCTGTCATGCAGGCACGTCTTACTTCTCCGAGAGATATCTTAGCTCGTTAAGCATCGCATAACGGGAATTGCGTTTCCATTGATAAAATATAATAAAAAAAAATCGTTCACTGTAAGAATAAATTGTAATATATCAAGAACAATTTGCTGTCATCCATTGAGTTAATTAAGAAAATTTAGGATATTTCTGGGCATGATGGTATACAAATGAATTGTGGGTGTCTTACTGTTCTTAAATTATAGCTAAAAGAATGTTGAAACAAAAAATTCCCGAAATTTATAAATTTTTTCAACAAAAATCCAAGATTTTAGATTTATTTTTTTTCTATTTAGAAAATTTTCAGGTGCACTATATACTTTATGTTAGTCAAAAAATAATATGAGAGAGAACCAATTTCTCCTTCGTAGAGCTGTCATGCAGGCACGTCTTACTTCTCCGAGAGATATCTTAGCTCGTTAAGCATCGCATAACGGGAATTGCGTTTCCATTGATAAAATATAATAAAAAAAATCGTTTACTGTAAGAATAAATTGTAATATATCAAGAACAATTTGTTGTCATCCATTGAGTTAATTAAGAAAATTTAGGATATTTCTGGGCATGATGGTATACAAATGAATTGTGGGTGTCTTACTGTTCTTAAATTATAGCTAAAAGAATGTTGAAACAAAAAATTCCCGAAATTTATAAACTTTTTCAGCAAAAATCCAAGATTTTAGATTTATTTTTTTTCTATTTAGAAAATTTTCAGGTGCACTATATACTTTATGTTAGTCAAAAAATAATATGAGAGAGAACCAATTTCTCCTTCGTAGAGCTGTCATGCAGGCACGTCTTACTTCTCCGAGAGATATCTTAGCTCGTTAAGCATCGCATAACGGGAATTGCGTTTCCATTGATAAAATATAATAAAAAAAAATCGTTCACTGTAAGAATAAATTGTAATATATCAAGAACAATTTGTTGTCATCCATTGAGTTAATTAAGAAAATTTAGGATATTTCTGGGCATGATGGTATACAAATGAATTGTGGGTGTCTTACTGTTCTTAAATTATAGCTAAAAGAATGTTGAAACAAAAAATTCCCGAAATTTATAAATTTTTTCAACAAAAATCCAAGATTTTAGATTTATTTTTTTTCTATTTAGAAAATTTTCAGGTGCACTATATACTTTATGTTAGTCAAAAAATAATATGAGAGAGAACCAATTTCTCCTTCGTAGAGCTGTCATGCAGGCACGTCTTACTTCTCCGAGAGATATCTTAGCTCGTTAAGCATCGCATAACGGGAATTGCGTTTCCATTGACAAAATATAATAAAAAAAAATCGTTCACTGTAAGAATAAATTGTAATATATCAAGAACAATTTGCTGTCATCCATTGAGTTAATTAAGAAAATTTAGGATATTTCTGGGCATGATGGTATACAAATGAATTGTGGGTGTCTTACTGTTCTTAAATTATAGCTAAAAGAATGTTGAAACAAAAAATTCCCGAAATTTATAAATTTTTTCAACAAAAATCCAAGATTTTAGATTTATTTTTTTTCTATTTAGAAAACTTTCAGGTGCACTATATACTTTATGTTAGTCAAAAAATAATATGAGAGAGAACCAATTTCTCCTTCGTAGAGCTGTCATGCAGGCACGTCTTACTTCTCCGAGAGATATCTTAGCTCGTTAAGCATCGCATAACGGGAATTGCGTTTCCATTGATAAAATATAATAAAAAAAATCGTTTACTGTAAGAATAAATTGTAATATATCAAGAACAATTTGTTGTCATCCATTGAGTTAATTAAGAAAATTTAGGATATTTCTGGGCATGATGGTATACAAATGAATTGTGGGTGTCTTACTGTTCTTAAATTATAGCTAAAAGAATGTTGAAACAAAAAATTCCCGAAATTTATAAATTTTTTCAACAAAAATCCAAGATTTTAGATTTATTTTTTTTCTATTTAGAAAATTTTCAGGTGCACTATATACTTTATGTTAGTCAAAAAATAATATGAGAGAGAACCAATTTCTCCTTCGTAGAGCTGTCATGCAGGCACGTCTTACTTCTCCGAGAGATATCTTAGCTCGTTAAGCATCGCATAACGGGAATTGCGTTTCCATTGACAAAATATAATAAAAAAAAATCGTTCACTGTAAGAATAAATTGTAATATATCAAGAACAATTTGCTGTCATCCATTGAGTTAATTAAGAAAATTTAGGATATTTCTGGGCATGATGGTATACAAATGAATTGTGGGTGTCTTACTGTTCTTAAATTATAGCTAAAAGAATGTTGAAACAAAAAATTCCCGAAATTTATAAATTTTTTCAACAAAAATCCAAGATTTTAGATTTATTTTTTTTATTTAGAAAATTTTCAGGTGCACAATATACTTTATGTTAGTCAAAAAATAATATGAGAGAGAACCAATTTCTCCTTCGTAGAGCTGTCATGCAGGCACGTCATACTTCTTCGAGAGATATCTTAGCTCGTTAAGCATCGCATAACGGGAATTGCGTTTCCATTGATAAAATATAATAAAAATAATCGTTTACTGTAAGAATAAATTGTAATATATTAAGAACAATTTGTTGTCATCCATTGAGTTAATTAAGAAAATTTAGGATATTTCTGGGCATGATGGTATACAAATGAATTGTGGGTGTCTTACTGTTCTTAAATTATAGCTAAAAGAATGTTGAAACAAAAAATTTCCGAAATTTATAAATTTTTTCAACAAAAATCCAAGATTTTAGATTTATTTTTTTTTATTTAGAAAATTTTCAGGTGCACAATATACTTTATGTTAGTCAAAAAATAATATGAGAGAGAACCAATTTCTCCTTCGTAGAGCTGTCATGCAGGCACGTCTTACTTCTCTGAGAGATATCTTAGCTCGTTAAGCATCGCATAACGGGAATTGCGTTTGACACACGAGGGAAAAAAAAAACAAAAAAAAAACTAAGAGTGAAAAATCGAATCTCAGAAACACAAAGAGCAAACTCGTCGGATTATGAAAAATATTTTCCACTCTTCCATATCTGAGGTCTGTCGAAAGATTTGCGCCTGAACGTGAGGTATTTACCCTGAGGCGTTTGGGATTACCTCAGTGAAATGATCCCTTTTCCTTTGCTTTTCTCTATGAATCCCAACTTTCTCTTTTGTTCTGGCAGATGGACGCCTGCGGGACCGGATGAGTCTTCCCACCGCTTGTGTTCCTGATGATGATGGCGGAGGTATTATCGTTATTGCGCTCCGTTATGTCTGTCGCTATTTGCTACCTGGCTGGAGTTTTGGGTTTATGCCGGGCGTTCACCCTTTTTATGTCAGGCGGGTGTTTTGAAAAGTTCATTTGTTTGCGTTAAATAAATTATTAAGGGAGCACAGGACCTCTAAAAGTGCTAAAACAGAGTAAATTTCCGTGTTCCACATTTTACTTTGTGCCTCTTCTATTATGCATCGATAATACCTAAAAATGTTATGGCTTAATAAGTGAATACCTGTAGAATATGTGATAATTTTTTTTAATGAGGTGAATCTTATAATAATATTTTTTTTAAATTATTTAATTTGCAAGTATTTATTAAAATTTTATTTTGATATAGGTTGCTTGCGCGCATGATTGCAACAAAACTATTGCTTCCAGAAACAAAAATATTGCTGACTATAATGCACAAAAGTATCCATTCAAGAAGTCTTAGATCAAAATCAAAACATTTGCATAATTTAAATTTTTTAAAATTAAATTAAAAATTTAATTAAATTTTTAATTTTAAATAATTTATTTTTTTTTAAACTTTAATTATGCAAATATTTTGATTTTGATATTTCTTGAATGGATACTTTTTTGCATCATAGTCAGCGATATTTTTGTTTCCGGAAGCAATAGTTTTGTTGCTTCCATGCGCGCAAGCAACTTATATCAAAATAAAAGTTTAATAAATACATGCAAATTATACAATTTTTAAAAATATTATTATGAGATTTACCTTGTCGAAAAAATTATCACATATTTTACAGGTATTCACTTATTAGCCATAAAATTTTTAGGTATTATCGATATATAATAGAAGAGGTACAAAATAAAACGTGGAACACGAAAATTTACTCTGTTTATGACACTTTTAAAGGTCCTATGCCCCCTTAAGGTATCTACAGTATGTACTTATTGTAGCAGTACGAGCTCGAGCTTATATATATATATATATATATTTCTTAACGACCCGCCCACCTTTTGCTTAGAAGGTTTCAAAAGAGACTCGGGCTTATTTCTTAAAAACGTCGGGTCGGGTCGGCTCAAAAAATATTCAGTTTTGGAAAAAAAATATTTTTTTTTTAACTTTAATTTAATAATTATTATTATCCAATTATTATCTTAATTTTATCTTGAAGGAGCAAATATTTAAAGATACAAACTTTTACCTTAATTTTGAGCACAGCAATTGTACAAGTCATATGTTTTACACATATGGATAATCTTTCTTTCCTTCGGTCCAGGTTGTCCTACCTATCCGAAAGTGTAAGGTATCTATTTAGACGGTGCCACTCAATTTAGATCGGGACCCAATGAGGGCGATATCCACAGGGATCGTACCCTCCTCTCCCTACCACCAACCTCTCGGGAGGACGTTTGGACCCAAAGATTTAATGTGCACGTACTCCGCGTAAAGGCGGGGATAGTTTGGGTAGAGTCGGGAATAGAACTCGGGTCCTCCGAGTGCAATCCCCATGCCTTAACCACTGAGCTATCCTGCACTACATAAGGATAATCGCCGTTTCGGACTGGGGCCGGGCTTCCGTTCTCTATTTAAAAATTTCTTTGGGATTGGAGTACACCAGGTAAAGATTGGAAATTTCTGCCCGTGCAGATCTCTTAATACATAGTGTTCAAAAAGGTGTTAACGGTTCCTTAAATATGGATCCGAGGTATACTTACAATTGCAAAGATTCTTAAGGAAAGAGCGGACGTTCAAATGAACAAAAATTGACAATATTACGCAATTTTTGATTGTCAGAATATTATTATACACTTTATTTCCTGCCGATTGCTAGAATCCGCATTCAAATTGAATGTTTACTTATGAAGTTATAAACGTATGAAGATTGTAAATTAACTAAAGTTAGAATGGAATATGTATTTTTAATGCTTTTTTTTTTTTTTCTTATTTGTCAAAAGATGATTTTTTGTAATTATTTCAAATTCAAAGTGTTCCGGTTTCAGGTGTCACACTTTTTGCTTGATTGGATTCGAATATTTGCTTATTTAATTTACAATACAAACTGTTATACATTTTACTTTCTCTGCAACACATTGTAATGTATAGAAAAGGTATTGGAATCGTGTCAAAAATCGTAACTCGAGTTTTCGACGGATTTACAAGTGTCAAGCCCTCTAGAATACGAAAAAAACTATTTTAGCATGATGTCTGTGTTCGTGGGTCTGCCTGTCTGTCTGTGCAATCTATGTATACACTCTAATTTAAAAACTAATTGACCAAATTTCACAAAAATTGGTAGATAAGTCACCGTGGTGCTGATTAGATTTTGATATGATTTGGAATAAAGAACCTGTCTTTTTTTTTTGCAAGATGGTCCGCATAAATCGGCAAATTCTAAAATAAAAGATTACATATACTTAACTGCATAAATTAAATGCTTATTTCATAAATCATTTTTGACGGTAACAACAACAACAGTAACAACAACAATAATAAGACTAAACTCTAAGACTAACCATTTTCGAGATATTGCAGATTTTCGCATTTTTGCAACGTCGTCTTTGAAAATTCATTCAGTGCACATTCAGTGTAGTTTTAAATAATTATCCTTGTTATTTTGTGCAATTAAACTTAAACTCACTTTAATGAATTATGAAAGAAATACAGAGACATTTTTTGTTTTCCTGCGTTGCTAAGCATATATCTCATCTAAATATGGTGGTAATTACATTTTCCCCCGTAAAATAAGTTGACTTTAGAAAGAAAGCTTCTTCTTCTTCAATTATTTTTGAATATTTAAGAGTAATCCCATTTTTTGATTGCAGTTATTAATACTGTCTGAAGAATAAGAGCTAATTTAGGAGAGATTCATTGAGCAAAGAGAAATAGAAATAAAAACAAGAAAGATAAGTCATGCATAAAGCATTGATTATGAAACACTTTTGAACTGGATTGCAATTTTATTTAAACATCTCTAAAAGGCGATACATTCAGAGGTGATATTTTTAAAATTATCACAGTACTACAGTAATTTATTATACTTGAAAACTTCAAACTTCATCGAAATATATAACTCGCCTGCCTCTCTATGTAAAATCAATGAATATTTCATTCATATCACTTATATTCCAGACTCCAAAGTTAAATCATTTTGCGTTAAAAAAATTCAGCAATTCTTATACAACTCATCTTACAATCGCTTGATTTGTTTACATTCTGCATACCTTAAAATTAGGCTTCGTTGTAGAAACAATCAAAAGTTTAGTGTTCATTTAAAATCAAAAATATTGTAATTGGGTTGGCAAATAATTTAGATACACAGATAATACGCAAAAATAAAGCTGTTTTAAGGACGGATATAACACTAAATATAAATTTAAAAGATCTTCGTACATCACGATTTATAAACAGGGGAATTAATGGATGCCATATTTTATTTTGAAATGAGTCACGTGATCTCTTCATATATCATGGGTGTCATTATTATTTCAATTTTTATTATCCCCTTTAGGGTTTCCCCGCACCCCTGCATAAAAAATATTTGGCTCAGTCCACGGCTTTTCTTGACACATTGAATACAAGATTTGAAATGTAGATGTGATTCATGAGAGAAAATTCTTTGATTTAAATAAACAAAACAAATAGATGTACTTTGATTTTAGTCAGAAAAATATTTGAAAACATGTAAAGGTCCAGTTAAATTTTGGTCCTATTCAAACCTGAACCACAAATATAAGGATATTTTCCCCTTATTTTTAGGTTCTTATTCATTCGGTTCTCTCGTTCGATTCTCAATGTTTAATGACAAGTAATAGTTTTAATATGAGTTGGAATAAATATTTCTACTTCTGTCGTCAAAGGAAAGCATTGTTTCGGGTTGTTACACTTTTCAGCTAAGTTCAAACTCTGAACGTTTTCGAGGGTGCTGATGGCGGAAAAGAAAAACAATTTTTAATTTTCTGTCCATGAATTTTTGTAATCGGCTTTTATCCAAAAATATTCTACCGATTGAAACCAAATTTGCCACACGAGCAGGATGCTTCATGGATGTAAAAGCAGCGCTGTGCTTTTTTCTAGAAATTTTATCAATGTCATACACAATGTCATACTGCAATATCTCCTTAACTGGTTAACCGATTGAAACAAAATTTAGTGCAAAGATTGCGTGTTACATGTATAACCTAGTGCCGTCGCGAATATTTTTGAAATCTGCTCGTATTTTACGTAGTATACGCGCATGCGAATTTCCCATAATTTAATATCAATTTTGATTCCCCCCCCCCCCCTCCGAATGACATTAAGCATACGAAGATGACTTAATCTGAAGCCATTAAAAAATCAAGTTACATTAAGTATAACGTGAATGTGGCATTCTCAAATTGCCCCTGTAAATGCGAAATTGGAGTTCGCATAGATGTTAAACTGTGAGGGAAGTTGCAGAATAAATGTACCGCCAGAATATTGTTTTTTAAGTAATGGGGGGTTTCATATATTGGTAGCAAGTGTATTTATTATCCACAGTGATCAAGCCGTGATTCACGTGCATGAGTGCCTTCCATTTCGACAGTTTTGAAGTTCGATCTCATTTTAGTCCAGAGAAGTGAATGTTAAAGCAGCTTCGCATAGACTTTCCTGCTCATCATTCACTCTCTGGAAAATCCGAATGTGAAAATTTTCCGAAAAAGTGTTTACAGAACGTGACGGTAAACAAGCTACATATTCGTGGAAATATTATCCGTGTCATATTTGTTGGAGTAAAAGAAAAGAGAATTTTAATTTTTTTAGACTATTGTTTAAAAAAGAATTTATTTCATAATGTAGAGGTGACCTAACTGATTGGGTAATTCGTGAGAATTTCGAAATTTCGCAATACACGAGTCGTTTGTTTTTCCTGTTCCGTTTGCGCAGCTGAATTCACCTGCAGATGCGTTTGCATATATGAGCCGATTCAAACGTGAAAATGGGCTGATAACTTTTTCTAACCGTATGTAGTAGTATAATGTTTAGGGAAACTATTGGAATTGGGTCGAAAATAAAGATCAGATTTTGTAATGAAATTGGGTATCCTAATACTAAAATAAATTGTTTTTAGCGTGGCATCTGCGTGCTTTTATGCCTGTGCCTGTTCGCTCGCGCGTGTATGTGCGTGTATGTCTGTCTCTCTTTGTGTATGTATCTGGATGTTTGTCTCTCTTTGTGTGCATGTGTGTGTCTGGATGTTTGCCACTCTGTGTGTGTGTTTGGATGTCTGTCTTTCTTTGGGTGTGTGTGTGGATGTCTGACTTTCTTTGTGTGTGTGTGTGATGTCTGCATGTCTTTCTGTGTATGGATGTTTGTTTATCTTTGTGTGCTTTGTGTGTATATGCGATTTGTGTTTGTGTGTGTGTACGATTTGTGTTTGTGCTTTGTCTTTGTGTGTGTGTGTGTGCTTTGTGTTTGTGTGTTTTGCGTTTGTGTGTGTGTGTGTGTGTGTGATTTGTTGTGGTTGTGAGTTTGTGTGTGTGTGTGTGGATATTTCTTTCTCTCTCCCTCTCTCTCTCTCTCTCTCTGTGTGTGTGTGTGTGTGTGTGTGCACAATATACGTATGTATATATTCTAACCAAAACTTTTCACCCGATTTACATAAAATTCGATCGTCCAGTAGATCATGTGTTTTATCCTGGTGCTGATTAGATTTTGAAACAAATAAGGAAGAGAGAACTGGTCTTTTCTTTACGAAAAACTTACAAAACCCTAAAAACACTGAGATAAAAAACAAATATATTTAAATACAATAATTAAATCCTTATTACTTTCCTTACAATACAATGTAATGTATAGGGAAAGTATTGGAATAGATTCGAAAATAAGAACTCGATTTTTCGATGGATTTACACGTTTTGGGACCTTTAGAATACGAAAATTTTTTTTAGCGTGACGTCTGTGTGTGTATCTGTCTGTGCAATGTATGTATCCACTCTAGCTTAAAAATTATCCGACGAAATTTCATGATATTAGAAAGGAAGGTAAGCCATTTGTACGTTATCCCAATGCTAATTATATTTTTGTGCGATTAGAAAAAATATAACTGGTCTGTTTTCATTGAAATAGTCCGCAAAAATCTGAAATCGAGGACTGAATATGCTTTAAGTATGAATTGAATGTTTGTTTTCCATATAATTTTTCATTACAAAACGAGAAAAAGTTCAATCTGATTACTCTGTCCGATTACCCCTGACCTGTTTTCGAGATATTACAATTTTTTGGAGTTTTGAGAACTAGCGACCTTTTAAAACGCGCCAAGTTGCTAAATATAACAGAAAATGTTTTGTAACTGTAAAATGGATATAATTGCAAGTGAGTATCATTTTATGTGTCATTTTTTGCAACAAAACTTAAATTAAGGCATTACGGAGTGCATCAAGAAATATGAATAGGAGTTTGTAGGAAAAGTTATGTGCTGTCCACATTAAATTTTTTATATTCCTATCAAAATATAATCAGTAACAGAGTAATATATAATTTACCTAACTACCAAATTTTATAAAAATTGGAGAGTTTGGAGCCACAGTGTGTACAAGTACACACAAACACACACTGACGTAAAGCTAAAATAGTTGATGGTACGTCGTCTAAGGTACTCCAAACTTGTAAATTCATTGAAAATTCGAAATCGAATTTTCGACTAAATCAATTTTTATCTCTATACACGTACTATCTATGGTAGTAACGAAAATAATCCTTCTGTAACAAGCAATTACTACCTAAACAGCTGAAAATGATATATAGTGAAAGTCCTTTACTTGAAGATTTTAAATCTGCTAGTTGTTTGAAAATTTAATCATTCGATTGGTGATTATAATCTGTGTTCTTCCAATATGCACAAAGTATATTCTACTTTATTTTTTGACCTGCTGCCTTACAGTTCCTGGTATCCCTTTGGGCTTATAAGATTACAAATCTCTGACGTATAGTAAAATATGTGGGAGTAGTGGCGAATTTATCATGACGCTTAAGCTTCGAGATTCTGGTCAAACAAGAAGATCTTGGTGACATTTTTTCATATTATTTTCTATATTGAGACTTTGAGATTGACATGGATTAAGTCTGTATTATTATTATTTTTATTTGCTTGTTTTACACTCATAATCAAGATGAAATCGCATGTTTACATTTCAATAGAGTATAACCTATTTAATATAACCTAATAGACCTATAGAGTATAACCTATAGAGTATAACCTAATTATCGAATCCCTGATAATTCGAATGTTTCGATAATGTAAAACCCTTCTGGATACTTCGAGCTAAATTTTATTTCCCGTTGAGTTCGAATTAACAAAATTTTACTATATATCTTTAACCATATAGCATTCCCATAAGAAATTCTGTAAAAAAAAAATAAATAAATAAAAAGTAATGCAGTAGAAAAGTAAAATTAATTTATTTAATTATAATTTTGATGACTTCACTGGACTAAATGACGTCACAACCAAATAATTAACCTATAGTTTATGACGTCAGAAAGAACAACGACTTCATAAAGACCCCTAGTAGGGTTTAGCATAGGGTCCCTGAAATTTTTAATCCGGCACTGCTTAGGACAATATAAACTGTATTTGCAACTTATACTTCATTTTCTGTGTGGCTAGTACGAGGAAGTATAAAAATGACAGAAAGGCTACTACCCCAATTCCCATCAAAAAATTTATGGTTATTATTTTGGTTTTTTCCCACTTTCACAACGCTATCAATCCATTTATGCAGAGACATTTTGCTCGCATTCAAACTGGAATAACGGCGTTTTCTCCGTTTTCTATGGTTCTGTGGTTAAAAACGGAATCCTGGGCACGCACAAACAGTTTTGCTTGCGAATGTCCGCGTGAAGATGAGCCATAAAAGATCAACCAACCACCGAACCACGTCCGTTTTCTACACGCCATTTTGCACAGAATTCCTTTATATCATTGAACATGTGTTGTCTGTCGCTCACGGCAGTTGTACCTCGGTGCTTCCTGGTTGGTCCCAGCGCTTTGGATGAAAAGATAAATCTGGGATTGCAATCTTTGCTAACAACGAAAGTGATAGATGGTGTATTAATTGTTAGTCGGATCACTCGATTACGTTCACTAGTTCATTAATAGACCGATAGTTGCTAGTTTTATATATGGACAAGTTTGCCATTTTTAATTTCCCTGCAATACATGGTAATGTATAAAGAAAGTATTGGAATCATAACGAAAATCATAACTCGAGTTTTCGACGGATCTACGGGATTCGAGACTTCTAGAATACGAAAAAACTATTTTTACCGTGACGTCTGTGTGTGTGTCTGTCTGTCTGCAATGTGTGTATCCACTCTAACTCAAAAACTAATGGATCGAATTTCATAAAATTTGGTAAGTCACTTGGGTGTGACCCTGATGCTGATTAGTTTTTTGTACGATTCGGGATAAAAGAACTCGCCGTTTTTTGCGAAATGGCCCGCAAAAATTGTCTGTATCCGCTCTAGCTGAAAAACTAATGCACCGAATTTCACAAAATTCGGTAGATAAGTCGCCTGTGGGTTACCTTGGTGCTGATTAGATTTTGGTACGATTCGGAAAAAAATAACCTGCCTATTTCTGCAAAATGGCCCATCAAAAATTGTTACAATCTAAAATAAAAAATTGCGTATACTCAAATATATCCATTAAATGCTTGTTTTATACGTAATTTTTATCGAAGAAAAGAATGAAATCAACCCCATTACACTAGGACTAGTTGTTCTCGAGCTATTTTAGTTTTTTTTCGTATTTTCTCTACGCTACCTTTGAAAATAAGTCCAGTTACCGAATGAGAACAAAAATTGAACTAAAAGTGAATTAAATTTAATTAAAATAAAAAGAATGGGGATATAAGTCTGCAGGGAAAGTCATGTGCTGCTCACATCAGATTTTTTTAATTTGCAATTGAAGATATAATGATTTCTGAAAATACCTGTTTAAGGTGGCCTTGGCCTAAAAAAAATATGGGATTTTCCATCGGGGATACTTTGCAAGAGTTGATAGAAGTTGTAACTTTAATCTCTGATTCTTTGCCATTGTGGAGCACTGGACTGCCTCTCTCTAGCTACCTTTAATCCGAACTTGACACATGTGCTTTGGGCAATATACCTTTTCAAGATAATATCCATGTCACACATTATATTCTTCATATTGATACATTACTACTAAAATCCTGTAGTTTGCACTAGGAGACAAATCATTTTTAAGCACAATGAAAGTAATGATGTCCGATGACGTTGTCGATTTCATTGCTGGGTCAATGTTTCGACGACTGCGTGTAAATGTTGAAAAGTTGCCGGTTTCAATTCTTATAAAGTTCTACAACGGGATATGTGTTGTTGTTGTTGAGACCCAGACCGTCCGACCTGCCAGAAAGGTGTAAGGTAACTGTTTGGACGGCCGGGAAGTGCCATCCAATTTAGACCGGAACCTAGTGGGGGAGGCATTCACATGGACCGTACCCTCTTTCCCCTACCACCAACCCCTCGGAAGGACTTACGGACCCACATGTTTAACGTGATCGTACTCCGCATGAACACGGCGGCAGTTGTGGCAGCGTGCAAATCCAGCGCGCAAACCACCGGGCTACCGCACCCGAAATGGCAGACAGCACGCGGTATTTCCAAGTGGTCACCCACCCAAGTACTAACCGCGCCCGATGCTGCTTGACTTCGGTGATCTAACGAGAACCGGTGTTTTCAGCACGGTAGGGCCGTTGGCTCAACGGGATATGTGTTGTCTATTTTTGAAATATATAAAAACAGCTTTTTATTTTGAGTGATATATTTTAAGTCTGTAACATAAAGATTTTTCATAGTTTATGTTGTCAAGTTTAAACTATATACCAGTCCAAGATATATATGTATTATCTTACTGTTGATAGGAAACTCTTTGGAGCTGTAATAAAGTTCCCTCGCTGCAAGTAAATTCATAAGACGGATCATTGAAATTTTTTAATTTAAACAGAAGATAAATCATAATTACGATATTTGCAAATACGGCCATTCCATGTGAAAACACCCATTTTAAGAAAAACTCTGCAGCATAGTCATAGACTATTATTTTTTATTTTTTAACATGGATACGTATGGTAATAAAACCCCCCAAACCTGAATTTGTAATATATATATCTCAATAATGACCAAAATACAGGCATTTGAAAAATGGTCATTTTTGCCAAATGGCGGCCATCTTGGATTTTGGACCAATGTTTATAAACGTAATAGCTTGAGAACTAATGGCTCAAAATAAATAATTCTAGTATCAATTTGAAGCAATTTATATCAGAAATATAAATGTCATATTAAAATGATAAAAATATATATTTTAATATAGTTATTACATGAAAATTGCAAAACCACCTTTGGATTAATAGTCAATTTTAATGGGCCATAAAAAAAATGGCCCATAATATTTTTTTCTGAAACTTGGTGCAAATACTAACTAATATGTGTACTTTAAGTACAAGAAAATTAGGAAAATAATATTCTTATTACAGAGAAAATAGCTTTAAATCATGTATACATTTAGTTAACATTTGACATGCAATACTTTAAGTATTTAATATATATATATAGTTTAAAAACAAATAATAAGCAAAAACAAAACATATGTACTTTTTACACACTAACTAATATGTGTGCTTAAAATATTAGGATCGTAATATTTAATTTAATAACTAAAATAAAATTATTGTTATATGTATAGGATATCAGTGTAAATATATTTCGTGTTTTGAAACATTCTAATACAAATATTTCTAAAAACCACACAGTTATCACTCTTATATTTTAGTTTTTTAATTCAAATTATGAAAAAGGTATTTTCTATATTCAGTAGAGATACATGTTTTACCCTAGTGTTCGGCCACTGGTTCCTAAACTAACTAATTTCATATAAGAACCAGTACCATAATCTTTGCAAAACATCTAGAAGTTTTGGCCATATATATGATATACTTTAACCATGAGAATCCATAAATATAACATATAGAAGCAGAAAAAACTTATTTCTGATTCATTGGGATCTATTGGTTCTTTTAAGAATTTCTGGAGATGGACAGTTTAATTTTTGCTCATTATTTGTTTTAAAAAAATATTTTTTTAAATGATATAAAAGCATTGCATGTCAAATGTTGAATAAATGTATATCTGTTTTAAAGCTACTTTACTTTGTAATAATAAATATTATCTTTCTAATTTTTTTTGTACTTAAACCACACATATTAGTTAGTCTTTGTACCAAGTGTCAGAAAAAAATATTGTGGGCTATTTTTTTTATAGCCTATTAAATTTGACTATCAATCTGAAGATGAATTTTGTCATTTTCATGTAATATCAATATTAAAATATATCTTTTTTATTGTTTCGGTCATATATAGCACTTATATTTCTGATATAAATAGCTTTAAATTGGTACCAGAATTGTTTAATTTGAGCCATCAGATCAATTATCGCATTTTAAGACATTATAGCAAAATCCAAGATGGCCGCCATTTGGTAAAAATGACCTTTTTTCAAATGCCCGTATCTGAGCCATTATTGCGATATATACATTACAAATTCAGATTTGGGGGGGGTCTTATTACCTTGTGTATCCATAGTAAAAATTAAAAAAATGATCTGTGACTATGCTGCAACACTCATCGGATGTCCCCTTTTGGAATAGAACAAATGAAATGTATGCTTTTTTTCACATTAAATCGTATCACATTAAATCATTCTCCGGATTTCTCCTAATAGGTCAGCAGATAGCTGTTTCAATCTGCAATAACTGTTTTAATCTAAAAAAAAAAAACACTTTTAAAATTAAAGCCACGCGTAGTTCCATTAGATTCTGAAAAGAGCTTTCGGGGATGATTGAGATTCTTAAGTTTCATGAAGCGTAAAAAAATTGTGGCTTATAGAAAGTTTCTTGTTGCTATTGCAGACATAGTCTATTCCATGCTGACAAACGCATAATAAGCTCGAAACCGGTCCATGGATGCTGTTATTTGCAACGGCAGTTTCTTTTAAATTTTTAGGAACGCCATGGATTTTGCGATTAGGAGTCGAAACTGTGCCTGCAAACTCAATCAAAATGATGGATGAGTTTTCTATTGTCAGCGGTATCCCATTAAATTCTTCAGTGACTTTCTATAATACCCTAGTTGTCAACAAAATAGACAGGTTTTGATAAATTGTGAAGTCTTAATACAAATGTCATATTAGTTTCTCCACTGTAGACATTATTTACATCGAATATGCGAAGTTCATTTTCGTGATTTATTATTCTGTTCAAGTGTGAAATTCAACTGTTCAAGAGAGGCGGATGATTTCATACGGTTCTCAAGAAAACGCTTTGAAACTGTCAAGAAACTGCAAATCTGTCGTTAGATTCCTCAGAGAGCTGTGCACCTTTGCAGATAATTTGAATTCTTTAGTTTCACAAGGACACAAAAAAGGATTATTATCTTCTCAAGCACAACGGAAGTGATAGATGAAATTTTGATTGCTGGTCGCATCGCATCAAATTGTTTGAAGAAATTCTCTAATATGGTTCGACAGATGTCTCTTTTGATCCTGTGAGGATTCGACGAAATGTGTCTTTTCTCTAAGCGGTGGAGTCAACATGACTTTTACGCTTTTGGCATTCTTTTTAAATCTGCAAGTAGTTGTTTTTAATTATTTATTTTCTCTACGAGTCTGAACTGCACAATTAACTGTTTAATGGTTTCGGAAACAAATATATGCTTTAAATATGTAAACAAGTCGCTTTTTAACTGTAAGTACTTTCAATGTCTATCATAGCAAGGGAGAGGCCGCATGTATGAATTACAAAGTGTATTTCTGTTTTCTGAATTGAGTATTAGTTAACAGAGTTAGTTATATGACTACTTAAAATGGCAACCAGTCCGAAGATGTCAATCATATATTACAATTATAAAAATAAATTAAAGTTTATTTTCAACTTATGGAACATTTTCAACTACAAATATACAGAAATCAGTTTAGCTCTTTCGGGCCTATGACCGTCCTTCATTAGAGGCATATAACATGTGACTACAATGTGCTATTGTACTGTCACATGTTGTATGCCACACACGCACACATGCATACACACTTATCACCTCAAAAACGTTTAATTCGAGTTCAGTGATGCTTGAAACCTGCTCTTCGATCGAAAACTCGAATTCGAATTTTCAATCCCATTACAATACTTTATATATTATATTATGCATCTAGGGAAAGTAATTAAACGCTATACAACTTTGTAATTGAAAAATTTCGCTTATTCTATTTCATTTTTAAGACAGGAATTTTAACTTCTTCGATTCGCCGCTGGAGGCTCTGCAATCATTCTCAATCGATAGCACAC
Organism: Amaurobius ferox; assembly: GCA_951213105.1. Lineage (NCBI taxonomy): Eukaryota > Metazoa > Arthropoda > Arachnida > Araneae > Amaurobiidae > Amaurobius > Amaurobius ferox. The sequence goes on along the minus strand of OX578135.1, from coordinate 132,958,426 downwards.
AGTCGCTTTCCCATTTGTGGACCTTACTTCTGCAGTTGTAGAACACTCCAATCTAAAGTTAAAAATATGCATAAGGACTTAAGAAAGAACCGCGTTTGCTCTCATTATAGTCATGACAGCCTGATCGTGTGTGTATAAAATATCTCGTCTATTTGTGGACTCGCCTGTTATCAAAACAGATTAAATCACCGACCAGGTATTATATTCGAATCTTACAATTAAGCTAAGTCAGTAAATCTGCTTTCATAGATATATAATTACCATTTGAGTGAGGCCAATGGGCGTATCTGGGGAGTGACCTGTCACTCCCCTGCATTAATTTTTTACGATACTGGAATGTTTTGTAAGAGTACCCATTCTGGGTGATCCGCCTCATTATTTTTTCCAAGTACTTAATGAGAAATAATAATAATAATAATAATAATAATAATAAACGTACTCAGTCAATGAATGTTTTACTTTTTTTCACAAACTTTCGTGTAAGGAAAGTATTGTGACGGGGTCGAAAATTCGAATTCGAGTTTTCGGAGTCGACGGGAGAGCACGTTTCAAGCATCCTTGATCACGAATCAAACATTTTTGAGGTGATGTCTGTGTGAAAGCAGGTGTGTGTGTGTGTCAGTGAGTCTGTGGTCGATAACTGACGAACGAATGGACCGATTCGAACGAAATTTGGTACAAAAATCACAATCTGTAAACACTGGAAGCTTATTGTTTTTGTACACAATCGAATGTTCAGAATCCCCCTAAATTTTCGAGTGAAATTTTGAAAAAAATCGTCAAAAAATCAATACCGCTAATAAAGTTACGCAAATAGACATTTCTTATGTAATTTTTCATTAGAAAGCGATTAACATAAATTTTAGAACGCTAACATGAACCGTTCTCGAGATATTGCACATTTTTCAAAAAAATTATTAAAAAGTCATATAAAATAAAAAAATATATATTTCCTATTGAGAAACATGTTCACTTTTCATATGTAATACCATGCGATAAATTGGGTGACATTATTCTCGTGGATCTAGCTCGTTCCATTCATGAGAAAAGATACTTCGAGTAATACTTTTGTATTTGAACGCCAATAGTCATTTATCTGCTATAAAAATAACTTATTTCTCCGTCAGTAAAGCTTGGCGAGATTTTGGCGACGAATTTGGCGGAATGTCGCCAACTTGGCGACTTTTTGAAATGTTGTCAAATTAACGAAAATCTCGCCAAATGGATCGCTAAATCAATGAAAATGACGGCTAATTGTCGAAAATTTAATATCCTGGAAAGAATATAAGTATCTACTATAAGAAAAACCTATTTTTTTTACTGTAAAAGTAGTAAATTCATTGCATTATATAAGGAAAGTCATGTGTTGCCCACATTAGATTTTTTTTCAGTTAGAATCGAAGGGTCCATGTTAATAAACGAATATGAGCAAGAGAACATGACAATGATATAACAAAAAACTTTTATCAGCTTTAATTGTATTATTAACCTGATTTTTATTTAGTGTGAAATAAAAAAAATAATAATAATTGTCAAAGGTGAGAAAATTCATATAATTGAAGCTAAAATATTTTCTCCAGTACAAAATAATAATAATTTGAGCCAGAAAAAAAAAAAAGTCACTTAATACCTGAATACTCACAAAACGCAATTATTTCTGTTGAGTGAAACTACAGAGAAGTAAAACTATACAAAGTAGTTGTAAGTACTTACTTGTTTATTACCTTCACTGTAAAACATTTTTCAGCCTTTGCACATTTTTTTCCAGCTTTGTTGATAATTTCGGCAAACCATCAGAAAAGTCGCAATGACAGACGTTCATGAAAATGACAGCTTTATTTCTAAAATATTCACCTAATTATCGTCTGCCGAAGCGCTTATATATATATATATATATAATAACTATCAAGAACATTTACTTCCCAATACGGACAGCTGATCAGTAACATGATTACAAATGTTTTACAGTGTTGCTACGAAACAACAGTGAGGAGAGAGTGAGCACAAACAACAGTGAGTCCACCGATCGACACATTTATAATATACTAGCAGCATACCCGGTCTTCGTACGGAGTATATAATATAAATGAACTTAAAATTCACAATCATGTGCAAATTCCTATAGTATACTAAATGACATGCTTAATCAAAATATTCTGTTAAAATATTTAATACAATGCTCCTAAAAAGAAACCTCAGGATCTCTGTTCTCATTATACAAAATTATCTTCACGGGTAGATCTGAAGAATAAAATATCCTGACCTTTTTGCAAGCAAATTTATAAAAAGTATGGAATTGAATCAATATATGCAAAATAATAGCGTATTGTATGGGACCCGTACTACTTATATACGCGAATATTAGAAGATATAACCTGTATTATGACATTACATGTATACATTGAAAATATCAATAAATCCGTAATCTTCAAACCAGTAGGCAGTAATTAATTCCAATATGTGCCCTAATGAAAGTGCTAAAATTATATGGAAAGATAAACCCGTACTACTTATAATGTCATAGATCAGAAGATATGTCCTAGTGTTAGTAAAAGATTACCCGTATTACAATATTTAGTTTGAAAAATTTTTGCCAATATATAACAGATTACTTAATAAATTAAAAATATCAATAATCCCCGTGATCTTCATACCGGAAGGCTTGATTCCAATATATGCCAATATACATGTACTACTTATATTCTCATACATTAGAAGATATACCCGTGCATTTGTAGAAGATTATTCGTACAACGTACAATATATGAGTTTCAACAATTTTTGCCGCAATAAAACAATGCCAAACGAAATTGAAAATATCAATAATCTCTGAATCAATAATCCCCGAAAACATCAATAATAATAATGTTTAAACATGAAGATCGTAATTGATATTATCCAGTCAAAAATACGATGGCAATGAAATTTATTTTATATACATATCTTCATCATTAAAATCGGAAAAGATTTAATAAAAATCTTCTTCCTCATAAACTCGTTAAATTTAAATCCGTTGTTAAGCGACATGTTATGATTTTCTTCAAATAAATTGGTGGTCAAAATATCGTCTGAATATCTCTAATGAAGGTTTGACGACATTTTAAAAAATCGCCAAATTTATCGCCAAGTGGGACTGTAGAACTGACAGTCCCACTTGGCGATAAATTGATGAACCATCATCAAAATATTATCCCCTAAAAAAAACACAATTTCGTTTATTTTGGGCAGTTTATCAATTTCAAAATATTTTTATGGATTTATAAATATTTTTATCAATTTGGTGACATTTTAAAAATTCGCTAAATGGGTTACTAAGTAGGACGGTTGGACTGACAGACAAATGCTAACGAAACACCATTTCAGTACTTTCTTTTAACAAAACAAATTTAATTTCATTGATTTGTGTCACTTTTATCAATTTGGAGACATTTCCACTAATTTGGTAAAGTTTAAGAAAAGTTACCAAGTTAGCGATATCCAGCCAAATTCGTAGCTCTAAATTCGCAGATCTGAATAAAATATCGTGATCCAGTTTGTATATACTAAATGAAAACACTAAAATATTATTAGAAGATATACCCATTCTACTCTTTTTCTGTTTAAACAATTCGATAAATGAATTTATTGGGTAAACAGAATATAAGTTTATTAGCTAAACACAATATATAAGCTTAAAACCTCTTTGATAAAATATATGAAAGTGGTGTATGCAGTTCCCAATTAATATAATTAAAAAAAAAATCAAACCGTTTATTTATAAGATATATTTTAATATCCATTTATTTATTATTCAAATCGAAAAAATAATAATAATCATTAACAAACACATTTAATTCCATTCCTTTGTCGAGCAACATGATATAAGATAGAATCTTCCTCATAAAATGCGAAATTAAATAACCATTTTAATTTCTTTATACTTCTAATCGTTGACTAAAAGCTTGTGAAATATAAAACATGGAGGTAGATTTTTCCATTTAAATTCATGTTTCATACAATTCATGCTTTCAGATAGTGACTATTTAATGCAAAAATCCTGCATCAAACTCAAAAATAAAGTTTTAACTCCCTTTGACGTTTTAAACAAACGATTTTTATCCTTTCCGTTTGGATAAACCACGGAGTTGGAGAGTAGAACTCCAACAAAAAAAGTACCGTTTTTCATTAATATCTCGACAACCCCTCGTCTTAGAAACTCGAAACTTGGGCAAAATTTATGGGGGGCTATTTCAAGGCCACCCACAAAATTTCATTAAATTCGGTTCAGCCGTTCTCTCGTGATGATGAGACAAACGAAAGTTTCGTTTTTTACTAATATCTCGAGAACCACTGGTCGTAGAGATTCCAACCATAGACTAAATTTCTAGTGGGGCTATTTCTAAGCTACCCACAAAATTTCATCAAATTCGGTTCAGCCGTTCTCCCGTGATGACGGGACAAACAGACAGACAGACAGACAGACAGATTTTCATTTTTACTAGCAGCATACCCGTTCTTCGTACGGAGTATATAATATAAAGAAACTTGAAATTCATAATCATGCGCAAATTCTTATAGTATACTAAATGACATGTTTAATCAAAATATTCTGTTAAAATATTTAATATAATGCTCCTAAAAAGAAGTTTAAGAATCTCTGTTCTCGCTATATAAAATTATCTTCATGGACATATCTGAAGAATAAAACATCTTGGACCCCTTATGTAAGCAAATATAAAAAAAAATATAGAATTGAATCAATATATGCAAAATAAAAGCGTTAAAATTGTATGGGACCCGTACTAATTATATACGCGAATATTAGAAAATATAACCTGTATTAGTAGATTACATGTATAAATTGAAAATACCAATAAACCCGTAATCTTTAAATCTGAAGACAGTCATTTATTCCAATATATGTCAAAATTAAAGTGCTAAAATTATATGGGGAGATATACACGTACTACTTATAATGTCCGATTATTAGTAGAAGATTACCCGTTTTGCAATAGGAGTCACAAATGTTTTTTGGTAAAATACAACAGACGACGTAATAAATTGAATATATAATTAATCCCCTTAATCCTCATACCAGAAGACTGTACTTGATTCCAATATATATGCCAATATATGTCAAAATATATGCCAATATACCTTTACTACTTATATTCTCGTAGGTTAGAAGATATACCCGTGCATTCCTAGAAGATTACTCGTACAACGTACAATATGCGTGTGTGTGTCAGCAATTTTTGCCGCAATAAAACAATGGCGTAATAACTTAAAAATATCAATAATCCCTGAATCAATAATTCCGGAAAATATCAATAATAATAATGTTTAAACCTGAAGAGTATAATTGATATTATCCAGTCCAAAATGAAATGGCAATGAAATTTATTTTATATACATATCTTCATTATTCAAATCGGAAAGGATTTAATAAAAATCGTCTGCCGCATAAACACATTGGATTTAAATCCGTTGCTAAGCGACATGATATCATTTGCTTCAAATAAATTGGTAGAAAAAATATCGTCCAAATAGTTATATTTCTATGGAACATTTGGTGACAGTTTCGTCAAATTAGCGGCATTTTAAAAAATCGCCAAATTTATCGCCAAGTGGGACTGTAGAACTGACAGTTCCACTTTGCGACAAATTGACGAAATATCATCACAATACTATCCCCTAACAAAAAAACAATTAATATCATTTATGTAGCGCAATTTTATCAATTTCAAGATATTTTTATAGATTTGAAAACATTTTTATCAATTTGGTGACATTTTAAAAATTCGCTAAATGTATTACTAAGTAGGATGGTTGGTCTGACAGATAAATGCTAACCAAACATCATTTCAGTACTCTCTTCTAACAAAACAAAAAAAAATTTCATTGATATGTAGAAGACCCAAGCCACACGACCAACCCGAAGGTTTATGGCAGCTGTTTGTGTGTCGTTTATATCAATTTGGCGACATTTCCGTCAATTTGGCAAAGTTTAAGAAAAGTTGTTAAATTAGCGATATCCCTCCAAATTCGTAGCTTTGAATTTGCAGATCTGAATGAAACATTCTTATCCCGTTTCAATATACTAAATGAAAACACTACAATTGTATTAGAAGATATACCCGCTCTACTCTTTTTCTGTTTCAACAATCGGCTATATGAATTTATTGGCTAAACACAATATATGAGTTTAGTTGCTAAATACGATATAAGCTTGAAAACTCTTTGCCAAAATAAATGAAATTGATGTACGCAGTCAGCAATTAATATAATTAAAAGAAAAATCAAACCGTCCATTCATAAGATATACTTTTATATCCATTTATCCATTTATTTATTATTTAAATCGAAAAAAAATAATAAAAACATTAACAAACACATTTAATTTAATTGCGATGCCGAGCAACATGATATATCCTCCTAAAATGTTAAAATTTATTAACCACTAACAGCACACCCGTTATTCGTACGGAGTGTATAATTTAAAGAAACTTAAAGTTCGCAATCATGTGCAAATTCTGTTAAAATATTAAATTTATTGCTCCTAAAGAGAAGTTTAAGAATATATGTTCTCACTATGCAAAATTATCTTCACGATCAGATCTGAAGAATAAAACATCCTGCCCCCTTTTGTAAGCAAATTTACAGAAGAAAAAATAGGAATTGAATGAATATATGCAACCCCGTACTAATTATATTGTCGCAGATCAGAAAATATGCCAATGTGTTAGTAGAAGATTACCCGTATTACAATATGCGTCTCAAAAATATTTGCCAAAATAAAAGAGATGACGTAATAAATTGAAAGCATCAATAATATCCGTACTCTTTATACCAGAAGGTCGTAATTGATTCCAATATATGCCAATATATATCAAAACATATGTCAATATACCTGTACTACTTATATTCTCGTAGATTAAAAGATATACACGTGTATTTGTAGAAGATTCGTACAACATACAATATATGAGTTTAAACAATTTTTGTCATAATAAAATAATTGCAAAATAACTTGAAAATATCAATAATCCTTGAATCAATAATCCCAGAAAATATCAAAAATAATAACGTTTAAACCTGAAGACCGTAATTGGTGTTATCCAGTCAAAAATGCTATAAGAAAAATCAAATCGTTCTTTTCTAAAATATATTTTTATATCCATTTATTTATTATTCAAATCGAAAAAATAATTATTAAAATTAGCAGACAGATTTAATTTAATTGCGTTTCTGAGTAACATGATATAAGATAGAATCTTATAACATGTTAAATATGTCATGTCTTATAACATAAACTCCGAAATTAAATAACGATTTTGATTTCTCTATACTTCTCATTGTTCCGTAAAAGCTTGTTTTAAATAAACCATGAACCATGGAGATAGATTTCCCCTTTAAATCATGTTTCAAACAATTCATGTTTTCAGAAAGTGACTAATTAACGCAAAAAATCTCCCATCAAACTCAGAGATTAAATTTTAATTCACTTTCAAACGATTTTCAAGCTTTTCGTTTGGATAAACCACGGAGTTAGGGAGTAGAACTCCTAGGTAAAAGTTCCTTTTTTCATTAATATCTCGACAACCCCAGGTCTTAGAAACTGGAAACTTGGACAAAATTTATGGGGGGATATTTCAAGGCTATTCACCAAATTTCATTAAATTCGGTTTAGCCGTTTTTCCGTGATGATGAGACAAACGAAAATTTCGTTTTTTACTAATATCTCGAGAACCACTGGTCGTAGAAACTCAAAACACGGATATAATTTTAAGTGGGGCTATTTCTGGGCTACCCACAAAATTTCATCAAATTCGGTTCAGCCGTTCTCCCGTGATGGTGTGACAAACAGACAGACAGACAGACAGACAGACAGACAGACAGATTTTCATTTTTATTTATATAGATATGATTTTATTTTGTACATAAAATTTATTATCTTGTATTTTTTTTCTAACATTAAATGAGTTTTCATCATTTCGATACATTTTATTATTTCATTTTTTTTTGTGATTCTGAAAAGTTAAATTTTTACTTTCTCATTTTATTATGTAAAGAGGGTATGATTATTTTCCCGAAAAATTTCGAATTTGAGATTTTGACGATAAGCACGGTTTAAACCCTCCTGAATCCATTTCGATTACTTGGAAATATATGCATTCGTCTCTCACTCTCTCTCACACACACTCTCTCTCTCTCTCTCTCTCTCTCTCTGTCTCTGTCTCTCCCTCTCTGTGCGTGTATGTGTGTTAGATAGATAGATAGTTAGATAGATAGATAGATAGATAGATAGAGAAAGATGTGGATATGGTAACTCAATAATAAATGTACCTACAGCTACCATATCTTAGGTGTAGATACATAATGTGAAAAATTGGCACTGGATACAATTTTTTTTGTCATTATCATGATTAAATTAGTCATTCTGACGATTCGAATTATATTTTCGTAACATTCTTTGTTCTGGGAAACAATGATAATTATCTGAACAATTATGGTAGTATTAGATTAAGTGCCAACAACGTTTGAGCTTACGTCATATCATTTAGAAAATTTCATAATTTATACTGGTCTACTGTAAATAATATAATATGAAAAATAATATTTCAATAATATGAAAATCTGGCAGCGTTTCGTGGTAAGTAGTAAACAAAAATAATAAAACTACATTATTTTACCAAAACTGAAATTTATTTTATGTTTAAAATGGATTTACGTATTTATATAATAGTATCAAAGTTGATTTTTTTCTTATATTTAATATAAATTTCCAGTTCATATTTGCAATGCCAGACCGGTAGGTCGGTGGTCAGATACTGTCAGACCGTCATATAACTGCGTGAAAATGGCAGGTATTTACATAATACTCGTAGTATTAAATTTAATTCTTTTTTTTTTGTATTTAATATAAATTCCCAGAAGTCTATTTGCAATGCTAGACCAGAAGGTCGGTGGTAAAGTACCGCCAGACTAACATATAACTACATGAAATTACATTATCTTAAAAAACATTACATTACATCATCGTAAAAAATTGGCGCGGTCCATTTTTACTTTCCCTGCAATACATGGTAATGTATAGGGAAAGTATTGGAATCATGCCGAAAATCACAACTCGAGTTTTCGACGGATCTACACGTTTCGAGACCCCTAGAATACGAAAAAACCATTTTTAGCGTGACGTCTGTGCGTGTGTCTGTGTGTCTGTCTGTCTGTCTGTCTGTCTGTCTGTCTGTCTGTGTGTCTGTCTGTGTGTCTGTCTGTCTGTCTGTGCAGATTTTGTATCCACTGTAACTAAAAAACTAATCGACCGAATTTCACAAAATTTGGTAGGTAAGTCACTTGTGGCCGGGGCTAGTGCTGATTAGTTTTGGGTACGATTCGGAATAAAAGAACCCGCCTTTTTTTGCGAAATGGCCCGCAAAAGCTTGTATCCACTCTAGCTGAAAAACTAATGAACCGAATTTCACAAAATTCGGTAGATGAGTCACGTATAGGTCACTCTGGTGCTGATTAGATTTTGGTACGATTCGGAAAAAAATAACCTGCCTTTTTTTGCAAAACGGCCCGCAAAAATCTTCAAAATCTAAACTAAAGAACTTGGTATACTTAGATATATCCATTAAATGCCCGTTTAATACGTAATGTTTAACGACGAAAAGAATAAGACCAACCCCATTACACTAGGACTAGCCGTTCTCGAGATATTTTAGTTTTTCGTACTTTCCCTACGCCACCTTTGAAAATAAGCCCGGTTACCGAATGAGAACGAAATTTGAATTAAAAGTGAATTACATTTAATTGAAATAAATAGAACGTGGATATAAGTTTGCAGGGAAAGTCATGTGCTGTCCACATCAGATTTTTACTTTCCCTGCAATACATGGTAATTTATAGGGAAAGTATTGGAATCATGCCGAAAATCACAACTCGAGTTTTCGACGGATCTACACGTTTCGAGACCTCTAGAATACGAAAAAACTATTTTTAGCGTGACGTCTGTGTGTGTGTCTGTGTGTCTGTCTGTGCAGATTTTGTATCCACTCTAACTAAAAAAACTAATGGACCGAATTTCACAAAATTTGGTAGGTAAGTTACTTGTGAGCGAGTCTGGTGCTGATTAGTTTTGGGTACGATTCGGAATAAAAGAACCCGCCTTTTTTTGCGAAATGGCCCGCAAAAGCTTGTATCCACTCTAACTGAGAAACTGATGGATCGAATTTCACAACATTCGGTAGATGAGTCACTTGTGGGTTACCTTGGTGCTGATTAGATTTTGGTACGATTCGGAAAAAAAGGACCTGCCTTTTTTTGCAAAATGGCCCGCAAAAATCGTCCAAATCTAAACTAAAGAACTGGGTATACTCAAATATATCCATTAAATACTGATTTAATACGTAATTGTTAACGACGAAGATAATAAGACCAACCCCATTACACTAGGACTAGTCGTTCTCGAGATATTTTAGTTTTTCGTACTTTCCCTACGCCACCTTTGAAAATAAGCCCGGTTACCGAATGAGAACGAAAATTGAATTAAAAGTGAAATAAATTTAATTAAAATAAAGTAAACATGGATATAAATAAGTCTGCAGGGAAAGTCATGTGCTGCCCACATCATATATTTTTACTTTCCCTGCAATACATGGTAATGTATAGGGAAAGTATTGGAATCATGTCGGAAATCGCAACTCGAGTTTTCGACGGATCTACACGTTTCGAGACCTCTAGAATACGAAAAAACTATTTTTAGCGTGACGTCTGTGTGTGTGTCTGTGTGTCTGTGTGTCTATCTGTCTGTGCAGATTTAGTATCCACTCTAAGTAAAAAACTAATGGACCGAATTTCACAAAATTTGGTAGGTAAGTCACTTGTGGGCGAGTCTGGTGCTGATTGGTTTTGGGTACGATTTGGAATTAAAGAACCCGCCTTTTTTTGCGAAATGGCCCGAAAAAACTTGTATCCACTCTAACTGAAAAACTGGACCGAATTTCACAAAATTCGGTAGATGAGTCACTTGTGAGTTACCCTGGTGCTGATTAGATTTTGGTATGATTCGGAAATAAATAACCTGCCTTTTTTTGCAAAATGGCCCGCAAAAATCGTCAAAATATAAACTAAAGAACTAAGTATACTCAAATATAAAGAACTAAGTATACTCAAATATATCCATTAAATGCTCGTTTAATACGTAATTTTTAACGACGAAAAGAATAAGACCAACCTCATTACACTAGGACTAGCCGTTCTCGAGATATTTTAGTTTTTCGTATTTTCCCTACGCCACCTTTCAAAATAAGTCCGGTTACCGAATGAGAACGAAAATTGAATTAAAATAAAGAGAACGTTAATATAAGTCTGCAGGGAAAGTCATGTGCTGCCCAGATCAGATTTTTTTTGTTCGTGACGTCACCCCCCCCCCCCCCCCCCCCCCCCCGTCGAGAGGTAAGTTATCCCTCGGGGATTTGTACTTTCCCTGCAATACATGGTAATGTATAGGGAAAGTATTGGAATCATGCCGAAAATCACAACTCGAGTTTTCGACGGATCTACACGTTTCGAGACCCCTAGAATACGAAAAAACCATTTTTAGCGTGACGTCTGTGCGTGTGTCTGTGTGTCTGTCTGTCTGTCTGTCTGTCTGTCTGTCTGTCTGTGTGTCTGTCTGTGTGTCTGTCTGTCTGTCTGTGCAGATTTTGTATCCACTGTAACTAAAAAACTAATCGACCGAATTTCACAAAATTTGGTAGGTAAGTCACTTGTGGCCGGGGCTAGTGCTGATTAGTTTTGGGTACGATTCGGAATAAAAGAACCCGCCTTTTTTTGCGAAATGGCCCGCAAAAGCTTGTATCCACTCTAGCTGAAAAACTAATGAACCGAATTTCACAAAATTCGGTAGATGAGTCACGTATAGGTCACTCTGGTGCTGATTAGATTTTGGTACGATTCGGAAAAAAATAACCTGCCTTTTTTTGCAAAACGGCCCGCAAAAATCTTCAAAATCTAAACTAAAGAACTTGGTATACTTAGATATATCCATTAAATGCCCGTTTAATACGTAATGTTTAACGACGAAAAGAATAAGACCAACCCCATTACACTAGGACTAGCCGTTCTCGAGATATTTTAGTTTTTCGTACTTTCCCTACGCCACCTTTGAAAATAAGCCCGGTTACCGAATGAGAACGAAATTTGAATTAAAAGTGAATTACATTTAATTGAAATAAATAGAACGTGGATATAAGTTTGCAGGGAAAGTCATGTGCTGTCCACATCAGATTTTTACTTTCCCTGCAATACATGGTAATTTATAGGGAAAGTATTGGAATCATGCCGAAAATCACAACTCGAGTTTTCGACGGATCTACACGTTTCGAGACCTCTAGAATACGAAAAAACTATTTTTAGCGTGACGTCTGTGTGTGTGTCTGTGTGTCTGTCTGTGCAGATTTTGTATCCACTCTAACTAAAAAAACTAATGGACCGAATTTCACAAAATTTGGTAGGTAAGTTACTTGTGAGCGAGTCTGGTGCTGATTAGTTTTGGGTACGATTCGGAATAAAAGAACCCGCCTTTTTTTGCGAAATGGCCCGCAAAAGCTTGTATCCACTCTAACTGAGAAACTGATGGATCGAATTTCACAACATTCGGTAGATGAGTCACTTGTGGGTTACCTTGGTGCTGATTAGATTTTGGTACGATTCGGAAAAAAAGGACCTGCCTTTTTTTGCAAAATGGCCCGCAAAAATCGTCCAAATCTAAACTAAAGAACTGGGTATACTCAAATATATCCATTAAATACTGATTTAATACGTAATTGTTAACGACGAAGATAATAAGACCAACCCCATTACACTAGGACTAGTCGTTCTCGAGATATTTTAGTTTTTCGTACTTTCCCTACGCCACCTTTGAAAATAAGCCCGGTTACCGAATGAGAACGAAAATTGAATTAAAAGTGAAATAAATTTAATTAAAATAAAGTAAACATGGATATAAATAAGTCTGCAGGGAAAGTCATGTGCTGCCCACATCATATATTTTTACTTTCCCTGCAATACATGGTAATGTATAGGGAAAGTATTGGAATCATGTCGGAAATCGCAACTCGAGTTTTCGACGGATCTACACGTTTCGAGACCTCTAGAATACGAAAAAACTATTTTTAGCGTGACGTCTGTGTGTGTGTCTGTGTGTCTGTGTGTCTATCTGTCTGTGCAGATTTAGTATCCACTCTAAGTAAAAAACTAATGGACCGAATTTCACAAAATTTGGTAGGTAAGTCAATTGCGGGCGAGTCTGGTGCTGATTGGTTTTGGGTACGATTTGGAATTAAAGAACCCGCCTTTTTTTGCGAAATGGCCCGAAAAAACTTGTATCCACTCTAACTGAAAAACTGGACCGAATTTCACAAAATTCGGTAGATGAGTCACTTGTGAGTTACCCTGGTGCTGATTAGATTTTGGTATGATTCGGAAATAAATAACCTGCCTTTTTTTGCAAAATGGCCCGCAAAAATCGTCAAAATATAAACTAAAGAACTAAGTATACTCAAATATAAAGAACTAAGTATACTCAAATATATCCATTAAATGCTCGTTTAATACGTAATTTTTAACGACGAAAAGAATAAGACCAACCTCATTACACTAGGACTAGCCGTTCTCGAGATATTTTAGTTTTTCGTATTTTCCCTACGCCACCTTTCAAAATAAGTCCGGTTACCGAATGAGAACGAAAATTGAATTAAAATAAAGAGAACGTTAATATAAGTCTGCAGGGAAAGTCATGTGCTGCCCAGATCAGATTTTTTTTGTTCGTGACGTCACCCCCCCCCCCCCCCCCCACCCCCGTCGAGAGGAAAGTTATCCCTCGGGGATTTGTCAAGTTTGGTATCAATCGAAAGATTTTTTTCAAGCCATTTAAAGTGAAGGGCAACACACGCTATGGTAATCATTTAGACTCACGATACCGATTTTTCAAGATTTTTATTGCAAAATCTGGGGGAAAAACGTGATACTAAAAAATTGATTTTGGTAGGAGAAAGTCGAGTTGAGCCACACTCTAGTTCATTTTTTTTTATATTTAATATGAATTTCCAGGAGTGTATATTTGGAATGCCAGACCGGTGTGTTTGTTGTACGGTAAAATCAGACTGACATATATCTGCATGAAAATGACTGACACAGTAATCGTAGTATCAAAATTGAAATTATTTTTCATATATAATATAAAATTCCAGAAGCCCATATTTGCAATTTCAGACCGATTGGTACTACCGGTACGGTACCGACATATACGTGCAAGTGACTGACATTCCCGTAATACTCGTAGTATCAAAGTTGAAATTATTTTCTATATTTATTATAAACTGACAGAAGTTTATATTTACATTGCCAGATCGATATAGGTCGGCGGTAACTCACAACTAGACTAACGGGTCACTGCGGAGAAATGACCGACGTTTATACAGTATTAAAGCTGATTCCTTTTTACTTTCCTTATATACATAATGTATAAGGAAAGTATTGTGACGGGGTCGAAAATTCGAATTCGAGTTTTCGACGGGAGAGCACGCTTCAAGCATCCCTGATCACGAATCAAACATTTTTGAAGTGATGTCTGTGTGTGTGTGTCTGTGTGTGTGTGTGTGTGTGTGTGTGTGTGTGTGTGAAAGTATGTGTGTGTGTGTGTGTCAGTGGGTCTGTGGAGACGATAACTGACGAACGAATGGACCGATTCGAACCAAATTTGGTACAAAAATCACAATCTGTAAACACTGGAAGCCTATTGTTTTTATACGCAATCGAATGTTCAGAACCCCCCTAAATTTTCGAATGAAATTTTGAAAAAATCGCCAAAAAATCAAAACCAATAATAAATTTACGTAAATAAACATTTCTTATGTAATTTTTCATTAGAAAACGATTGACATAAATTTTAGAACGCTAACATGAACCGTTCTCGAGATATTGCACATTTTTCAAAAAAATTATCAAAAAGTCATATAAAATAGAAAAAAAAAAATTCCTATTGAGAAACATGTTCACTGTTCATATATAATATCATGCGATAAATTGGGTGACATCATTCTCGTGGATCTAGCTCGTTCCATTCATGAAAAAAGATACTTTGAGTAATACTTTTGCATTTGAACGCCAATTTATCTGCTGTAAGAATAACTTATTTCTTCGTCCATAACGCTTGGCGAAATTTTGGCGACGAAATTGGCGGAATATCGCCAACTTGGCGACTTTTTGAAATGTTGCCAAATTAACGAAAATTTCGCCAAATGGATAAAAATGACGCTAAATCAATGAAAATGACGACTAATTGTGGAAAATTCAATATCTAATAAGTTATATAATATATAAATATATAATAATAGCTGTATAATATATGTCGAAAATTCAATATCTAATAAGTTATACATATATATATATATATATATATATATATATATATAACTTATTTCTTCGTCCATAACGCTTGGCGAGATTTTGGCGACGAAATTGGCGGAATGTCGCCAACTTGGCAACTTTTTGAAATGTTGCCAAATTAACGAAAATCTCGCCAAATGGATAAAAATGACGATAAATCAATGAAAATGACGACTAATTGTCGAAAATTCAATATCTTGGAAAGGATATTAGTATCTACTAGAAGAAAAACCTATTTATTTTACTGTAAAAGTAGTAAATTCATTTCATTATATAAGGAAAGTCATGTGTTGCCCACATCAGATTTTTTATATTTAATAACAGACCTATCGCTTTGGCAGTGCAAATATAGATTTCTGGGAATAAATGTTAAACATAAAGCAATTTCAGCTTTGATACTGTTATGGAAATGTCAGTCATTTTCACGCAGATATATGTCAGTCTGGCGAAACTTTACCGCCGAACTACCATTTCAGGTATTGGAAATATATAGATTTTAGAGAATTTATTTTAATCATAAAAAGTAAAATCACACTTGATAAAATGGGGTAAATTTATTTTATTTTTGTCCATTTTAAGGGCCTACCGTCACCCTTCCTGCCCACGCATGGACAGCTGTCAGACTTTTATATGATTAACGTATTTTTCTAGAAAATTATGAATTAAGAAATTTTCTCGATGAAATAACGTGGGTTCAAACGACTCTGGCTCTTAGTCTATATATAGTAGTATATGGGGAAAGGGGTAAGTTAAACTACGCTATGGATGTTAACGGCATTTAAATAGCTTATATTAACACAGATAAGCTAGATACATGCACCTGATTTATTGGCGTCACCATTCTTTTGGCGATTTGAAAAAAAAATTGTACGTTTAAATAAATTTTACGAAATATTTTGAAATAATAACTTGGGTATGAATTCTGAAAAAAAAAAAAAGAAAAAGAAAAAAAAGAAATGCATCTTTATTCTCTTCTAATAATGATTGGGTTGCACTTAGGACTAACTTGATTATGAATGTATGAGAAAGTTGAGTCACTTTCTAACACTTCATTCAATAAGTCTCCGGTCTGACACATATATGGCAACACTGTTGACAGACCCATATGATTTCTGGATAGTACTAACCTTCAAACGATATGTGTCAAAACTTTATGACATTCTGACAATTAGTTTACAGGTTACAGTGGTTTTAGTGACCCCAGTTTTGTAATTTTCAAAACAATGGATGAAAAATAATTTCGTGTGTTGATTAAACGTTGTGTTTTGATGGGGAAAAATACTGTTGAAGCCAAACAGTGGCTTGATAAGCGTTATGGAGACTCTGCACCAGGGAAATCAACTATTATTAACTAGTATGCTGAATTTAAACATGGTCGTACAAACACCGATGATGCTGAACGCTTTGGTCGTCCAAAATCGGCAGTTGTTCCGGAAAACATAAAAAAAGTCCACAAAATAGTTTTGAAAGACCGTAAAGTGAAGTTGTGTAAGATAGCTGACACCTTAACGATATCAGAAGGCATCCTGTTTAGAATTTTAGACGAGAATTTGAGCATGCGTAAGTTGCTTTCGATGTGGGTATCGCGTTTGCTCACACCGGACCAAAAACAACAAGATATGTCCCGTGTCACAAGTCGATGAAAACGATGGTTAAATTATATGAATTACGCTTCGAATTGCTTCCTCACCCACCGTACTCTCCAGATCTGTCCCCCAGCGATTACCGGTTTTTTGCAGACATCTAAAAGATGCTCCAGGGAAAGAAATTTGGCTCAAATGAAGAAGTGATTGCCGAAACTGAGGCTTATTTTGAGAGCAAAGACAAATGGTTCTACAAAAAAGGCATCGAAAAGTTAGAGGAGCGTTGGAATGGATGTATCACTCTTGAAGGAGAGTATATTGATGAATAAAGTCGAATTTCTAAAAAAAAATTGTTTTTCTTAGTTAGACCGGAGACTTAATTGAGTGATGTAGTAGATATTTTTGTATTCTGATAATCTTTGTGATACAAGTAGAAATGTACACTATGGAATATTAATCTATGAGAATGAATATGAAGTTGAGTAGAGATTCACGTTCTAGGCATTTTTTGTTGAACCGCTTTTCTAGCCACGTTACGATATGTCGCGTGAGTCCCCATGTTTGGTTCAAATTTCTCTCAAATATAGCCTTCAAGTGATAATTTTGATGCCTAAGGATGTATATAAATATTGATATCACATTTTTCAGGCGTTATGATGATTTTTATTTTGCCACAAAACTGCAATTCCACCATTCTCCCCCCTCTAAAATATTTATAGATTTGTGAAAACGATTACATCCATTTCTCCTCCATACACGCGACCTTTCCGTTCCGGGTCCGGTCCACCAAGTGCTCCTAAATATCCATTACAACAGCTGATTATTTATAAAACACGGGGATTTCTATTTTTGATCCTGTTTTGAAGAGGGTATGTTTGCGTCTACGCACGGCTGGTCAAAATGTTCGTGGCCGGCAGGCCGTGGTGGGCCCGTTGTCCAGCTAAGTGGAACCGACGACTCAAGCTGGATCGTAAAATGAAATAATAATAATAAAAAAAATCGCGTGTACTCTTACTTTGTCACTTTTACGTGTCTGACTCTGAATGCGTGAGTGGGCATCTTTTGTTGTCCTTTTTTTTTTTACTGGATTTCTAAAAACGAAAGAAAAAAAGCAAAAAAAAAAAAAAAAAAAAATGGAAATAAACTTTCTTTTAAATTTTGGGATCAAGGATTATTCAAACGCACGTTATTAACTTCCCAAGGTTTCAGGCGTTGTAACTATACAGCTTTGAGGTGGAGTGCTCATCTTAGAACAGAGAAACTCGAACTCGATTTAAGTTCGTAGTGAATCCTTATAACTGGTGTTCGACAGGGAATAATGTTCTGAAAACTAGTAATGAGAGACTTTTCTCGAATTCGGATATTAACCGGATTTCGAATACCTAGAATATTCGAGTACCCCTGAATAGCTATTTCAAATTTTTATTAAATAATATTTACATTTCTTATTTATTATTAACGAATAGTAAATAAATAATAAAGTAAAATAAAATTGAAAGTATAATAAAACCACATTAATTCAGAAATGGAACTTTTTATTTTAAATGTTAGTTGTTTTACGGTAGTTTTTTTTAAATTTTAGGTGCACTCAACTACGATAATTGAATAATTGTAAGCGTTTCTCACCTTCTGCAGATTTTTTATTAAAAAAATAATAACCCATACGAACGCTTTTAGAATCTAGTCCGCTTCTGTTTTTTTTTATTTCAAATTAAATCAAAGGTACAAAGGAATCGCTCTTAAAATGCTGTTTTTGAATACTTTAGCATTAGCTAGTATTCGCTGATAGTTAGTTGAGTTATAATCATGCAAATTACTGAAATTTATATCTATTTCTAGGTTTTCACATAATTTTTTTACACATTAAATTTTATGATTTTTACTTGTAGTATTACGCAAAAATCTAGAGCCAGATAGTGTTAGATAGTGTTAAATAATTCTCATGATTAGAATTTTAAGATTTTTGCAGATTGATTTTCTATGGAAAACAATGATCATTCCCAGAAGAATGATATTGGTATACAGGATCTAGGGGATCGATAATTTTAACTTCGCTATGGGTGTTAATGGCACCAAAATAGTTTTTATCAACCGAAATATGCCAATTGCATCTATGGGTATCATGAACTTGTTGGCACCGTAAAAAATCTGATGTGGGCAACACATGACTTTCCTTATAAAATGAAATGAATTTACTACTTTTACAGTAAAATAAATAGGTTTTTCTTCTAGTAGATACTAATATCCTTTCCAAGATATTGAATTTTCTTCAATTAGACCTCATTTTCATTGATTTAGCGTCATTTTTATCCATTTGGCGAGATTTTCGTTAATTTGGCAACATTTCAAAAAGTCGCCAAGTTGGCGACATTCCGCCGATTTTGTCGCTAAAATCTCGCCAAGCGTTATGGACAAAGAAATAAGTTATATATATATATATAACATATTAGATATTGAATTTTCGACATATATTATATAACTATTATTATATATTTATATATTATATAA
This sequence comes from Amaurobius ferox, assembly GCA_951213105.1. Lineage (NCBI taxonomy): Eukaryota > Metazoa > Arthropoda > Arachnida > Araneae > Amaurobiidae > Amaurobius > Amaurobius ferox. The sequence continues at coordinate 132,938,900 of OX578135.1, read as the reverse complement.
CTTATTAGATATTGAATTTTCCACAATTAGTCGTCATTTTCATTGATTTAGCGTCATTTTCATCCATTTGGCGAGATTTTCGTTAATTTGGCAACATTTCAAAAAGTTGCCAAGTTGGCGACATTCCGCCAATTTCGTCGCCAAAATCTCGCCAAGCGTTATGAACGAAGAAATAAGTTATTCTTACAGCAGATAAATTGGCGTTCAAATGCAAAAGTATTACTCAAAGTATCTTTTTTCATGAATGGAACGAGCTAGATCCACGAGAATGATGTCACCCAATTTATCGCATGATATTATATATGAAAAGTGAACATGTTTCTCAATAGGAAATATTTTTTTTCTATTTTATTTGACTTTTTGATAATTTTTTTGAAAAATGTGCAATATCTCGAGAACGGTTCATGTTAGCGTTCTAAAATTTATGTCAATCGTTTTCTAATGAAAAATTACATAAGGAATGTCTATTTACGTAACTTTATTATTGGTTTTGATTTTTTGACGATTTTTTCAAAATTTCATTCGAAAATTTAGGGGGGTTCTGAACATTCGATTGCGTATAAAAACAATAGGCTTCCAGTGTTTACAGATTGTGATTTTTGTACCAAATTTGGTTCGAATCGGTCCATTCGTTCGTCAGTTATCGTCTCCACAGACCCACTGACACACACACACACACACACACACACACACACACACACACACATACTTTCACACACACACACACACACACACACACACACACACACACACACACATACTTTCACACACACACACACACACACACACACACACACACACACAGACATCACTTCAAAAATGTTTGATTCGTGATCAGGGATGCTTGAAACGTGCTCTCCCGTCGAAAACTCGAATTCGAATTTTCGACCCCGTCACAATACTTTCCTTATACATTATGTATATAAGGAAAGTAAAAAGAAGAAACTTTCAGAGAATGTATATAAAACATTTAAAAAAAATAACTTGGGTGTTAAATCTGATTTTATTATTATTATTACTTTCCTTATATACATAATGTATAAGGAAAGTATTGTGACGGACGGAGTCGAAAATTTGAATTCGAGTTTTCGACGGGAGAGCACATTTCAAACATCCCTGATCACGAATCGAACATTTTTGAGGTGATGTATCTCCTTCTCTCTCCCTCTTTCTCTCTCTCTCTCTCTCTCTCTCTCTCTCTCTTTCTCTCTCTCTCTCTCTCTCTCTGTGTGTGTGTGTGTGTGTGTAGATGGAGACGATATTTCACGAACGAATGGAACGATTCGAACGAAATTTGGTACAAAAATCACAATCCTTGAATACTGGAAGCCTATTGTTTTAAAACACAATCGAATGTTCAGGACCCTCCTAAATTTTCGAGTGAAATTTTGAAAAAATCATTAAAAAATCAAAACCTTTAATAAAGTTACGAAAATAGACATTTCTTATGTAATTTTTTCTTAGAAAACGATTGACATAAATTTTAGAAAGCTAGCATGAACCGTTCTCGAGATATTGTACATTTTTCAAATAAATTTATCAAAAAGTCCCATAAATTATAAAAAAAATATTAACTGTTGAGAAACATGTTCACTTTTCATATGTAATATCATGCGATAAATTGGGTGATATCATTCTCGTGGATCTAACTCGTTCTATTCACGAGAAAAGATACTTTGAGTAATACTTTTGTATATGAACGCCAATAGTTATTTATTTGCTGTAAGAATAACTTATTTCTCCGTCCATAACGCTTGGCGTGATTTTGGCGACAAATTTAGCGGAAGCGGCAAATTTAGCACCAACTTGGCGACATTTTAAAATGTTGCCAAATTAACGAAAATCTCGCCAAATGGATGAAAATGACTCTAAATCAATGAAAATGACGACTAATTCAAGAAAGTTCAATACGTTTGAAAGAATATAAGTATCTACTATAAGAATAACATTTTAACTGTAAAAGTAGTAAATTCACATTATACAAGGAAAGTCATGTGTTGCCCACATCAGATTTTTTTATTATTATTATTTATTCTCATACTGATTTGTGATACTAGGTCTGAACCACAAAATTATGAAAATGGAGAGCTTGAAAAGACCATAATACTTTGAGAATGTTATCTAAATGTCGCTAGTGTTAGTAATATACCATCTGTTTCCATTTGACACAACATGAAGGCGAAATGCTTAGTCTCTGTATTTTTGATTATTTTTTAAATTTTCCTAATTATGAGTAGTTATAATTAATATTTTTTTAGGTTGTAAAACAGGGTACGTACATAATATAGAGACAAAATTAAATTGAAAGGTAAAATAAATTTAAATACGTATGGACGGTGGTCGAAAGTAGCGAGCTACAAGTAGTGAAGCTACAGTAGTCACTACTTTTTCTTGTAGTTTGTAGTGTAACGTGCTACTGTTAAAAAAAAATCTGATGTGGGCAACACATGACTTTCTTTGTATAATACTATGAATTTACTATTTTTACAATAAAAAATAGGGTTTTCTTATAGTAACTATTTATATTCTTTCCCTAAAATTGAATTTTCGTCAATTAGTCGTCATTTTCACTGATTTAGTGGCATTTTTATCCATTTGGCGAGATTTCCGTTAATTTGGCAGCATTTAAAAAGTCTCCAAGTTGGCGACATTCGGCCAAATTCGACGCCAAAATCTCGTCAAGCGTTATGGACGGAGAAATAAGTTATTCTTAGAGCAGATATATAACTATTGGCGTTCAAATACAAAAAGTAGTACTCAAAGTATCTTTTCTCATGAATGGAACGAGCTAGATTCACGAGAATGATGTCACCCATTTTATCGCATGATATTACATATGAAAAGTGAACATGTTTCTCAACAGTTAATATTTTTTTTTAATGTATGGGATTTTTTGATAAATTTATTTGAAAAATGTGCAATATCTTGAGAACGGCTCATGCTAGCATTCTTTATGTCAATCGTCATGTCAGTCGTTTATGTCAATCGTCATGTCAGTCGTTTATGTCAATCGTTTTCTAAGGAAAAATTACATTAGAAATGTCTATTTACGTAACTTTATTAAAGGTTTTGATTTTTTGATGATTTTTTTCAAAATTTCACTCGATAATTTAGGGGGGTTCTGAACATTCGATTACGTTTAAAACAATAGGCTTCCAGTATTTACGAATTGTGATTTTTGTACCAAATTTCGTTCGAATCGGTCCATTTGTTCGTCAGTTATCGTTTCCACAAACTCACTGACACACACACACACACACACACACACACACACACACACACACACGCACACATATATACTTTCACACACACACACATACTTTCACACACACACACACACACAGACATCACCTCAAAAATATTTGATTCGTGATCAGGGATGCTTAGAACGTGCTCTCCCGTCGAAAACTCAAATTCGAATTTTCGACCCCGTCACAATACTTTCCTTATACATTATATATATAAGGAAAGTAAAAAGTAGTCTAGCGAGTAGAGCGATACAAGAAATCACTAGTTTGTATCGAATTTTGACATTACTTTTAACGTTACTTCATTAAACAAACAAGGTGTCATTCTACATATCACTTGATCGCACTTTTCTCTTTTATACAAAATGTAGTGTAGTATTCTGGGCAACGATGTACGATTTGCAAAGTGCCAAGCGCTTTGAAACAAATAAAAAGTGTCGGTTGTTTTACCTGATAAGATATCTTCAGAGTGTTCGTCTTTCTCATAATACCAAATAAGACAAGATGGAACACAATGCATTCTGCTGTCGAACGCATGTGCCGGTTCCACAGAGAGAACGAGGAGGAACTACATAAGATTTTCTATACTACAGGATTAGGAAAGCTATTGCCTCATGAAGTTCATTTTTTATATGAATATATTTAGATGTGTTATGTCCCAAAATATTCTGTTTATTTGATTGTAATTTTGAGATGCAAATTCTACTAAAAATGAACAAACACGTTTTTAAATAAATAATTTTTACTTTTATTTTATTTTATACTTTTGTTTTATTTTATTATTTTCAGAAATGGGTAAAAGATTGGTAAATTGATCAGTAAATTTGAGAATCCGTAAATTTTATTTATTCAGAATAAGTATGTTAAATTACTACAGTATATCCATGTCCTCAACTTTTTGTGTAAATTAAAACTGTGGCAAAATTCGTCTTATAAAAGTAGTGAAGTAGTGACTACATTTTATAAGTAGCTTGTAGTCACTCCTTTTTTAAGAAAGTAATTGTAGTTGTAGTTAACTACATTTGGCTTAAAATAGTTGTAGTTGTAGCCCACTACATAATACAAAAAAAAAAAAAAAATTGCTTTTCCAACCACTGCGTATGGATATTCTTCATCATTCGACTTTTCATTTGCATTACACTGATCATTATTTTTCTGTAAAATTAACAGTTTAAATAAATAATATTTAGTTCAATGCGAGTCTTTCGTCATAGAAATGTGCAAAATACGGTGGAACTTATCTTACACCAGTGCCACCTGAATGATTGTCTCAAACGTTTAGGCGTTTTCTCAACATGTAGTTTTAATTCTTACTCATTATTTCCATGTGTCGGAACTTAATGGAATATAAATATATGTCAAGTGAGGACTTACATATCCAGATACTTTTGTTAATTTTAGTTTATTAAAAATAATTTGTTAAAATCGAATTTAAAAACTTTCTAAGAACTCTCCTTCTTAGCAACCCACCCTTTCAGAGATGTGCACTTACGCATTTTTGTTTTCACAGGTGAGGAAACATGCTAATCGCGTTGGCCGTGAAAGTCTATTTTCATCTGCGAGAAAATTGTGGTCCAGATTTTAAATCTCACGCGACGGTCGTTTTACCATCATTCACGGGTGTCCCCGTCATATTTCTCACTCACGCAAAAATGTCACGTTTTAAATTACGAAGTAAAGGAAAAAAGATACGATGAAGATATATAAAATGAAACTTTTCACATATTTCAGGAAAAACATTTGGAATGCGAGGCTTCACAGTTTTTACACACGTTTTATTTAATTTCTATCGGCCTGTATAGTATCTACATAAATAAAATCGAAGATTCATCAGTTTATCTCATTATCACTGGGGAACTGCTGTACCAAAATTCATGATATCTTGATGGGTAGTCTTGGTAGGATCTCACTTAAAATTTAGGTGGCCGCCGTCGCCTGACCTGCCTGCTGCTTCAATTTGAGTGTTACACAATGGTACTGTAAGTCTCCAAACAAACGGGACCCAATCGTAATTTCAGTCTCCAAACTAACGTGGCGTAATCGTTTTTTAAGCTTCTTTGCAACAATTCCAAATAACGTGACATGATCGATTTTTCTGCTCCAATCTCCATAATTCAGAAACTTTATAAATTAACAAAATAAAACATAAACCTTTTAATCTGCAGACAATATTAAAATAATGAAAATTTTGTTTCTTTCATTTAAGTATTTTATCGTCTGTTATATATGATTAATATATATTTGCATGTATTTTTTTAGAAACAGCAGAATTTTAATTATTTGTATTGAATGGCAATATTAGATTATTTGTTACTACCAGCAGCTTCGTTTAAAATATTCTATGCATAAAATGGTGAGTTTTTTTTACCGACAGTTTCGTTAAGAATATTTTATGCATAAAATGGTGAGTTATTTTTGTAGTTCTAGAATTATTTTGCTTTTTTATTAACATTTTTGAATTCATATTTTAATAGCGTTGTAAATGTTTAATATAATTTAATTTATTTGAATTTCATTTAATGGAAGATTGATATTTCATTTAGAATACTCTCTCTCTCATTTAAGATATTTCATTTTTCTTAAAAAGTGTTTCAGAAAGGATTCAGATAACAGCTAGTTAACAGGTAGAAAAAAAAAAGAGGACGTTTTGTTTCTCAGCTGTAACATTATGAAAAAATTCGTAAATTTTTCGGGCAAGGTAATGGATATAAGGAAACCATTCCCACTATGGTAGGATAAATGGTTCACTAGATTATTGAGTTTTTAAATTTTGGTAATTTCATGTTTTATTTTGTGTGATAAAACGTAAATTAATGAATACAGACAAAAAAGCAAAACAAGAAAAAAACGAAATTAAGTTTCTAGGGAAAGTTGTACGTTGGTTATATATCTGCTATTATATATATATACTAGTAGCATACCCGTTCTTCGTACGGAGTATATAATATAAAAAAACTTATAATTGGCAATCATGTGCAAATTCTGTTAAAATATTAAATTTATTGCTCCTAAAGAGAAGTTTAAGAATATCTGTTCTCACTATGCAAAATTATCTTCACGGGCAGATCTGAAGAATAAAACATCCTGGTCCATTTTGTAAGCAAATTTAAAAAGAAAAAAAAGGAATTGAATCAATATATGCAACCCCGTACTACTTATATTGTCGCAGATTAGAAAATATATCAGTGTGTTAGTAGAAGATTACCCGTATTACAATATGAGTCTCAAAAAGTCTTTGCCAAAATAAAAGAGATGACGTAATAATTTGAAAATATCAATAATCCACGTGCTCTCTATACCAGAAGGTCGTAATTGATTCCAATATATGCCAATATATATCAAAACATATGCCAATATACCTGTACTACTTATATTCTCGTAGATTAGAAGATATACCCGTTGTTGTCGTTGTTGAAACCCAGACCGTCCGACCTACCAGAAAGGTGTAAGGTGTAAGGTGTAATAATAACGTTTAAACCTGAAGACCATAATTGATATTATCCAGTCAAAAATGCTGTAAGAAAAAAATCAAATCCTTCTTTTCTAAAATATATTTTTATATCCATTTATTTATTATTCAAATCGAAAAAATAATTTTTAAAATTAACAGACAGATTTAATTTAATTACGTTTCTGAGCAACATGATATAAGATAGAATTTTCCTCATAAACTGCGAAATTAAATAACCATTTTGATTTCTTTATACTTTTCATTGTTCAGTAAAAGCTTGTGAAAATAAACCATGCAGATAGATTTCCCATTTAAATCATGTTTCAAACAATTCATGTTTTCAGAAACTAACTAATTAGCGCAAAAAATCTCCCATCAAACTCAGAGTAAAGTTTTAATTCACTTTCAAACGATTTTCAAGCAATTCATGTTCTCAGAAAGTGACTAATTGGCGCAAAAAATCTCCCATCAAACCCGGAGATAAGTTTGAATTCACTTTCAAACGATTTTCAAGCTTTTCGTTTGGATAAACCACGGAGTTAGAGAGTAGAACTCCTAGGGAAAAGTTTCGTTTTTCATTAATATCTGGACAACCCCTGGTCATAGATACTCGAAATTTGGGCTAAATTTATGGGAGGCTATTTCAAAGTTATTCACAAAATTTCATCAAATTCGGTTCAGGATTTCTTCCGTGATGATGAGACAAATGAAAATTTTGTTTTTTACTAATATCTCGAGAACCACTGATCATAGAAACTCCAAACATGGACTAAATTTTAAGTGGGACTATTTCCAGGCTACCCACAAAATTTTATCAAATTCGGTTCAGCCGTTCTCCCGTGATGACGGGATAAACAGACAGGCAGACAGACAGACAGATTTTCAATTTTATTTATATAGATTATAATATACATCATATATATATATATATTCTTTTGCATGGGGCTTATTGTCCGAAATTGCTCGACTGAGAATTCAATATCTATATATAATAATTGTCTAACGTGCTTTTGTCTTTCTCAGGCAATAGAGAAGTCCCCTATTAACCTAAAAGACTGAATCTTGGCATACTTAAAGTATCGACCACGTGATAGGACATAATGCAGCCGGATATTTGATTCTTCCTTTCCCCCGCCTGGAGCGGAAATTATTTTTCCCCAAAAAGTCTTTTTAGACCCTCCAGAAGTCCCCTTTTCTGGTGATCTAAATTGCTGAATCTTTGCACACTTGCAGTATTGTCCACAGGACAGATCCTAACGGAGCCGGATTTTTGCTTCTGTACCCGGAAGTGAATAAAGTAAGGGGTGGGGGAGGGGAATATTTGCACGCTTATCGTATTGTCCATGGGGCAGAACCTAACAGAGTCGAAGTTTCGATTTCCATCCCCGGAGGTGAATAAAATGAGGGGGGATATTGCCAGACCCTTCCTCTCCCTCTTCGAAAAAAAAAAAGCGGATAAACCAGAAGGCTGAAACTTTTCACGCTGATATCAACCACGGGACAGAGCTTAACAATTTTCGATTAAGACAACTGTTTACGATCCATAGTGCCATACATTGTCAAAAACGAAACACAACTTGTAACTGCATTTTTTAAAGAAAGTTTGTTTCCCCGTCTTTCGCAGGTTTTAACACTAGCTTCTTCATAATTATTCACTGAAAATAATTGAATCAGTAGCCGTCCCTCGCGTTCTACTTATACCCCATTACAGGAACATGTATCTCGGGAAACGGCTTCGTTTCATTTCGTTAATTGGAAGAGCGATGTGAAGGAGCCAAGGGCAAAGCTCCCACATCGGGGCCCATTTCCGTGGTCATCCATTTCCTATTTCCCGCACTCTTGCAAGGTCGGACACACCATATCGTCATATAGAATTTACAGACAGTTTTTCTTCAGATAACAGACGCCGTCAAGGTCACAGGCAAGAAAGCAAGAGCAATGGCATGTTTACAAACATTCGGTCCCGAACAGATTTGTTCACATGCATCTTTTATTTAATATGGAATAATAAAACGAAGGTAATTGGAGAAAAAGCGCTTCTACGATATCTTCGGAACTATTCTACCTAATTTCATACTTTCTTTTTCAGACAATGACGCTTATTTCAGGGACTATTTCGATATAAATTTTATCCTCCTATATCTATCCTCGCAATGACGACAATTAAAATAACCCTTTTCTGTTTTTACTTGTCAAAACCGCTTGTAAATTAAAAACGGCTCGTTCAATTCACATGCCCTTTTCACTGGTTTGTGAAGTTTTATTTGGAACAGGTAAATAGCTAAAAATGTTCTGATTTATAACTTAAACACATACACACATACATACATACACACACACACACACACACACACACACACACACACACACACACACACACACACACACACACACACACACACACATATATAATCCGTGCTGTTTTAGATATTTTGTCAATCAGGGCACTACAAAATGTTTTCAAGCATTAAAACACTTTTTATCAGAATTCCTCTTTACAAAATATGTACAATTACTATAATAACAACTTTCGAAAAATCACTGCAGAGAAATGTTTTCGACATATATTCGCATATGACTAATAATTTACTTTTACATTTGGGGCCTCCTAAAATTTTTGCCTCCCTAAGACTGTGTCTCACTCGCTCGCCCGACATATTAGTCCTGAATGAAATGAATGAGAAACAAGTGCTACGTGGCCAAGTCCGAAACTCAATCACAAAATTAAACGCTGACTATGCAAGGCAACTTGATACTCCCCCGTCATCTGACGAGCTTGCAAAGCAAACTTAACGCACGTTACATAATGTTGCGTTTGTTATGTAATGTATTATTTTCCTGATAATTTTATAAGTCGAGATTTTGATGGATAAGCACGTTCTAAGACTATATATTTTTGCACGTCCTTGAAACAGACATTAGAAAAGTAGGTGAATACAATTGTTTCATGGGCGATTCTTTTTTTCAACTGATCAGGATCTAATCTGACCAAAGGAGCCAACGCAGCTGTCTAAAAGGGAGAAAATGTGCTAACTAAAAGCAGTGCCAATATTAATAGATACAATGGACCCCCCCAAAAATTTTTTTAAACGCATAAACGCGAGCACATTTAGCAATAAAAGAAACAACCGACTTAATTTTTTTCTCTCAGTACTACAGAATAGTTAACTACGTTCATAATGCTTTTAAGATGTGTGTTAGTTAAGTCTGTCTTCACTTCAATATGAGGTATTTGATGGCTTATTAAATTCTTTCAATCAGAACACGTTTTCTTGATCTAATGATGAGGTTTCATTAACGCCCTTGAAACAATTGTAGTCATCTAATGTCCACATATCTGCTTCAAGAAGTATAAATATATGTACTCTTATAAATAGTAGTTATTTTCAATGTGACATTTTAGGATCCCTTGAACCCATTTCGGATACTTTTGAAAAAATGGGTGTGCGTGTGTGGTGTAGAGATGATAACTTCAGAATGAAATGACCCTATACCCACTATTAAATTTTATGTGTAGATACATTTTGCGAAATACTATATTCTATGAAAAGCAAAGATAATGCCCTGAATAATGGTAGTACATAGTATACTAGTATTTAAGTCTGTCAGAAGCAGGAAAACTAGCACACTTAAAGTAAGTTGCTACTTTTTAAACAAGTTTTATTTTGCTTAACAATTTATGATGTTTAGCGCCAGAAAAATAGTTGGCAAATTCAAAGTTTCAAATTTCTGCCTTTTATGTCCCTAGTGGTGGGCTTGGGTTCAGTTAGAGACTTTAATTCCGCTTTCCTTTAATTCCTCGGAAGATATATCGGAAACCGGGCTTTGTTATGTCTGGTTCAGTGGTCTAATGTATGAATTAAATGAATTTTAAGTGTGCAAATATTTGGCATTTTAAACCACTGGTGGGTAGCTTGCAAGGTACTTTAAACATAAGGTAGGTCAGAGAAGGGGGGTTGCTTTTCGACCGGGAGAGAAACTTGAAGCGTGACGTCACTGACTTACAAGTCAAGAAGAGGGGACATTGAGATACGTGTATAAAGTTTTAGAAAGTTCGCGTTTAACATTCGAAAAGGAGATAAGATCATTCGTAATAAAATTTTAGAAGAATGAAATTAAATGATTCTACTCATACATGCATAGGGCTATCATTAAAATATTATAAATTATAATAAAAGCTGAAATATATCGTGAAAAGTGTAGTAAATATAAAAATTACATTTCAAGTGTTTTAATACAGATATGATGATATGAATAAATATCTAATCATCGGATTTTTAAAAATATATTATCCATTATCTTAAACATTGATAATACTTTCTACATGTAATATAAATATGTATTTCAAAAATATCTAATTGCGTAAAAAATCCCACATACATATAACATATATTGATGACTATGAAATATCATCAATCTAGTAGTTACATAACTATATATTATATTAAGAAGCGTAGATCGGATCTTGGGAAAAGGGGGGAGTTGGCGGTCGAATGGATTCTAATGGCAGTAGATTTATTTTATTTACCCAACAGAAAGACGATGCATTTTGTGAGCTAGTAGAGTATTATGACTCTTAGTTAAGCCACTGGATCTGTCAGTTTCACAAAGATATTTTAAGCATTCAAATTGATGTTATTAAACTTTATAGCGTTTTAAATATATAAACTATGTACAGTTTTAAAATTTTAAAGCAATGTTCACGTGGATCATAAATAATAAATCAATACATACCATTTTTATGCCATGATACTGCTTTTACACCATTTAGAGGCTTTTCTTTGCTTTTTTTCTCTCTACTAATTGTGGCATGAAAGTCTTATTTAAGTGTTTAATGCGAATGAATGTCCTGGTTCGTGAAAACAAAGTTATGGCTTTTAGTGGTATAGAAGGTGAAATGTTTGCTAACTTTGATTGCAAGTTCTTAATGATCCATTTCTCTTTTGATATATATGCGCCATGCATTTCTAAGAAAGTATCCTCCCACTTTTTATTTCTTCTGAAAAATGTGCCGCTGGCTTTTAGTTTTATTGTAAATAAAATTTTTATGCATTATATTTCAACTTTGATGATTTTAGTTTTGTATTCTAAGCTTTTTACATATCAAAACGAAATGTCCCATAACTTCAGATGATGTGAATATAATGTCAATATTATGATTACTAAAGAATTGCGTTTTATGATTATGTATATTAATAACAAAGTAAAATGCTTAAGGTATTTAAAATTAACTTTACATACATTTTGCAATAAACTAAACTGTGTAAATTAGCTTACAAAATGCTAATATCTCCCCCCCCCCTCCCCTCCAAAAAAAAGAAAGAAAACTCCATAATTGCTAGTATCAGAAATATAAATTGTTTATATATATTTTAGATACTGCATATGAAGTCGTTTTTATTTTATTAATTTTGTTTTTTGGATTACTTAAAGGACCACCTATTTTACATATCAATGAAACATGTCAATCATAAGTATTTTTTATACTGCTATATTAAAAACATTATTTTTAACTGCGGTATTAATGGTATGTGAAATTTTTGTGCCGTTGGCTTCTTGTTTTAATCGTTTAACCGGCTTCAAATTCAAAATTTAGCCCGAAAATCTTCTTCAAAATCTTCATCAGAAAAGTGACTCGAACAGACAGTTGCGTTAGCAAAGTTTATTTTATCCTTTCTTTTGCATTTCACGATCCATAATTTTTGGAGTGTAGGATCTTTTGGAAATCTATGAAAACTGATAGATCCCATTGACTTCTTATAATAATTTGAACACAAAGCAGCCGAGCATCAACCAGGCATTTTTGTGCTTACCAAAATTATACTTTATATACGTGAAAATACTAATATATATACATGTATAATACACAAATTTACACTTAAACTTCACTTTTACAATAGAATTACAAATTATATTAAACAACGACTGACACAGTCTATGTTTTCCCATAGAAATGAATGCTAGTCGGAGAAACTGGCACTTCTCCTTCTAACCCAGTGACGTCACGAACGGCGATAACGTCCGCCTTCTAGAATACTGTCAACGCCGGCATTCTGGTCTTTTGATCTCTGATCCTCCCTGGGTAGCTTGAGGGTCTGAAAGATATGAAAAAAGAACATTTTCTCCGCCCCAGAGAGGAGGTAGAAAATCCCACTACGTTAGGTTCTATTCAATGATCGATACTACAAATGTTCAAAGATTCAGCTTTATAGTTCTTCAGAGGGCTTCTGGAGGGTCTGAAAATACTTTTCGAAAAGAAAAACCCATATTTCTCCATCTCCAGGAGGTAAATCGAAAATCTGGCTACGTTAAGCTTTGTTCGATTTTTAATACTATGAGTGTGTACAGATCCAACGTTCTAGGTTGTAGTTATCCTAAAGATATATAGGACATCTATGTTCTAGTTTACCAGGGGCGTTTTTGAAGAGTCTGAAAATACTTCTCTAGTCCTTTTGAACGCCCCTTCATTTTCTTTCCTAGGGGGGGGGGGGTAAATCGAAAGTTAGCTTCAGAACTGTAGACCATGAGCAAAGATTTAACCTTCTAGGTCACTTGGAGGCTTCTGGAGGGTCTAAAAAGACAAAACCATGTTAAATAGGTTAGACACTTGTATATAGTGATAAGACAAAATTGATAATCTGAACTACTCTATAGATGTTGATGGTATCAAAATAATATATGTAGCAACACAGATAAGTCATTAATTAAGTTCTATCGGTGTCACCAAGCTGTTTTCAACTTTTCAGAGAGACCTTCAAGAATTTTAGCGAATATTTTAAAAGAATAACTTGACTACTAAACCTTAAAAATGATACAATATTCTTTTTTTATTTGATAATGATTATGTGCAAGTAGAACTAAGCATTGGAATATGAATATATCTGAAATCAGATATTTTTGTATTGCTTTGTCGCTGCCCAGATTGCAATTTCAAAGCCATGATTCTGATTTGATCCGACAGTTTATATATTTTTATAAATCATAACTCAAGCCAAACGAAGAATTCAAAGAAGTTATTGAATGAATTCCCCCCCCCCCCCCCCCCGCTACGCTGTTTGAGCCGCAGATTGCAATCTCGGATCATCTCTCCTCCCTCCTAATTTAATGACCGTTAGAATGAGGGAACGTGTTCCTTAATCGCTCCTAATTCTGAATTCCTGAGGGTTTTGTCATTTTTCAACCGTGTCCAATGGACTAAGTAGGAATTAGGGGGCCCTAGCTTTACGCCTATAATCAAAACCGGCGCAAGAAAATACATGATCCGCAATTGAGGAATTCTCGGAATTTATGCCGATTGTAATTAAGTTATAACTTAACGGCAGTGGGATGTGGATGTACGTTAGAAGATTTCGCTAATTATACGGGCGAGTGAAGGAGATGTTAAAATTATCCGAAGTTTCGATTCAGGTAAATTTCTGTTACCAATTTTTCGAGCAATTTTAGCCACTTTGAAAGTACCACAGTAGAATTTTTGATTCCACAGGATTAACTTCTGAAAAACAAGAAAAAAAAGTCGATATGTATCTAACATGCGGTTTTCGCTCTAAAATAACAAAATTTAATTTTTTTGCGAAAACAATAATGTCTTTATGAAAATAGACTTCTTGAAATAGTCAATTCAAATTATATAATATGCAAAAGGAAAACTTTAAATACACGTTTTTAACTTAAATATCTCCTTAACTACGCTATGGATATTGATGATTTTTTTTTTTTTTTTTTTGCAGGAAATATGGCTGAGTTTAGGTATATTCTCATTTAAATTTTATCAGCCTATAGTGAAATCCGGAATAATGAGAATCAAAAATTTGTTTCTCTCTGTTATGATCACTTATAACTGGAGAACGGCTCAACATATTCACATATTTTTACTTTCTCATGGTATAGAGAAAGCATTGTTTTCACGAAAATTTTCGAATTCGAGATTTTGATGTCAATATATGTTTTAGGACCTCCTGAACATGTTTTGACTATTTTTGGAGTGATGTCTGTATGTATAAATATATGTATGTATGTATGTATGCATGACTGTGGTCGGTTTTTTTTTGTGTACACGGTAGCTGCTGTTATTATCGGATTTTCACGAAATTTTTTATCCGGTTTTGCTATCAAAAATCTAGAACTAGATAGAATTATTTTTAATTCGAGCGAAGAGTTCGTAGTTTATTCGAAATTATATATATATATTTTAACATGATAGCATAAGATAAAATTTGACATAACCATGTATAAAAGGGGTTCTTTTTGCTTCAATGATCACAAGACTTAATAGTTTTAATCATTCTTGTGAAAAAAACCGCGATACAATTTTTGTGCTCGTGATGTCATTAGCTCCCTCGGGGAGGGAGGATTACCCCCTGGGGGTACACTGTGAAGTATGGTATCAATTGAAAGATTTTTTTCAAGCCTTTTAACGTGAAGGGTAACATGTTATAAGTGTGATCATTTAGATAAATAATACAAATTTTTTAATTTTTTCCTTGAAAAACAAAAATATCACTAGCTATTTAAAATTTATTTTTAAGAACCCATTTTTCCATCCGTCCGTCTCTGTAACGTTTGGCGACAAATTTAGCGGGATATTGCCAGCTTGGCGACTTTTTAAATGTTGCGAAATGAATGAGAATGTCGCCAAATCAACAAAAAAATATCGCCAAATTGATAACAATGACGCTAAATGAATTAAATTAACACTTCACTCAATAAGTCTCCAGTCTGACACATATATGGCAACACTGTTGACATATCCATATGATTTCTGGATAGTACCAACCTTCAAACGACACGTGCCAAAATTTCATGACATTCTGACAATTAGTTTATGGGTTACAGTGATTTTAGTGATCCCAGTTTTGTAATTTTCAAAACAATGGATAAAAAAGAATTTCGTGTGTTGATTAAACATTATTTTTTGATGGGGAAAAATACTGTTGAAACCAAATAGTGGCTTGATAAGCGTTATGAAGACTGCACCAGGGAAATCAACTATTATTGACTGGTATGCTGAATTTAAACGCGGTCGTACAAACATCGATGATGCTGAACGCTCTGGTCGCCCAAAATCGGCAGTTGTTCCGGAAAACATAAAAAAAAGTCCACAAAATAGTTTTGAAAAACCGTAAAGTGAAGTTGCGTGAGATAGCTGACACCTTAAAGATATCAGAAGGTAGTGTGTTTACAATTTTACACGAAAATTTGAGCATGCGTAAATTGCTTTCGAAGTGGGTGCCGCGTTTGCTCACACCGGACCCCAAACAACAACGCGTCGACGATTCAGAGCTCTGTTTGGAGCTGTTCAAGCGAAATAAGAAGGATTTCTTGCTTCGGTATGTGACAATGGATGAAACTTGGATCCATTACTACACACCTGAATCAAAAAGATCGTCAGCTGAGTGGACAGCAGCCGGTGAAAGTCGTCCAAAGCGACCCAAAAGTCAGCTGGCAAGGTTATGGCATCCGTATTTGGGGACGCGCATGGTATTTTGTTCATAGACTATCTTGAGAAAGGTAAAACTATCAATAGCGAATATTACATGGCATTATTGGATCGATTGAGTGTAGAAATCAAGAAGAAACGGCTTCACATGCAAAAGAAAACGCGCTGTTCCACCAAGACAATGCCCCGTGTCACAAGTCGATGAAAACGATGGTTAAATTATATGAATTACGCTTCGAATTGTTTCCTCACCAACCGTACTCTCCAGATCTGGCCCCCAGCGACTACTGTATTTTTGCAAACATCAAAAAGATGCTCCAGGAAAATAAATTGGCTCAAATGAAGAAGTGATTGCCGAAACTGAGGCCTATTTTGAGAGCAAAGACAAATCGTTCTACAAAAAAGGCATCGAAAAGTTAGAGGAGCGTTGGAATGAATGTATCACTCTTGAAGGAGAGTATGTTGATGAATAAAGTCGAATTCCTAAAAAAAAAATTGTTTTTCTTAGTTAGACCGGAGACTTATTGAGTGGGCGTTGTAAATGTGTTTTGTTAGGAGATGGTACTGTAATGATGTTTCGATAGCATTTATGTCAATCCAACTATCTTATTTGGCTACAAATCTGGCGACTTTTTTAATGTCGCCAAATGGAACAAAATATCGCCAAATTAGCGAAAATATCTCCAAATTGATAAAATGACCCCAATTTGATAAAAATGGCGCATAATTGATGAAAATTCAATATTTTGCAAAATTAAGTTCAATTTCCTTGATAATCAAAGCTGCTTTATGGGAATTATCGCCAATTTGGCGAGTATTTTTAAATATTGCCAAATTGGCAAAAATATCGCGAAAGTGATAAGTATGACGCTAAATCAATGAAATTAATTGTGTTTTGTTAAGAGATTGTATTGTAATGATGTATCGGTGGCATTTGTCTGTTGGTTTAACTGTATCTGGAAATTTTTTTGTTCTAAATAAATGATCACAATTATACTAGTATGTTACCTGGTACAGTTGTAAAATTTGGGAAAAAAATAATCACAAAATGGATTATGGTATGAGAAAGTGAGTTGAGCTACACTTCAGTTAATTTTTGACTGGTTTGTTAATCTTAATAGCGAGTGGGTTTATGGCTAAAATATATTTTGGATTTTATGTCACGTTAATTTTATTATTATCCCAGGAAACGCCGAGCATTTCTGCTAGTTATATTATATTTTAGCACAATCAATTCTTTCGAAATATGTTGTGCTCACTATAGAGAAAGTAAAAAAAAAATATTAGGCGAACGATTTTTGATAACTCATAAGCAATGCTGTGAATCAACGTATCATGGTGAAGTACTTATGAAACATCCTATTATTTGTTAGCAGAAAGAGTAGGTTCTTTTTTTTTTGTGATTTTTAACATTTTAGATATAATGCAGAACGTACGATATTTCGAGAGCAGTACATAATAGCGCCTTAGAAATGTCACCCTTCTTTTACATAAGAAATTTTGTATGAGAGGCCATTTTTTGACATTTTTAGCTTAATTGTTATTATTATTTTTTATTTTTTACAATTTTCGAAAAATTAAGACCCTTATTTTTATTCAATTCCCCTAAAAAATAAGAAGCCTCCTACGTTTACCAATTAAAAAATCATCGAATATCGTCTGGATAGCTCAATTTATTCGAGAGGTATTCTGCTCACAATCTCACAGACATTGAAAAGAAAAACGGTTATTTCTTTTTCAAGGATGCTCAAAATGTGTAAATACATCAAAATCCGACAACCGGATATTTGAATCCATCTTATTACTTTACAATGTATCCTAGGAAAAGTGAAAGGCCTGCCTATTCGAAAGAAAAGAGGTGCAATTTGAAGGTTTCGTGGTTTTCTCTTTTTGGATAATTTTAGTTGCGTTGCTTGTTGAACCATAGCTTCGTCATCGTTAATGGTGTGGCGAATGTGATGTTTACATGTGAGGTGACAGTGCTCTCGTGATAACTCACGTACGCACTTTTAAAGTTTATATATTTGAATATAAAGCTCGTTTAACTGAATATAACTTTTTTTTTGTCTCCAACTTTTTGTTTTCAACAAATTACCTCTTCAACTTTCAAAAAAAAAAAAAGGGGGGGGGGAGGAAAAAAATGTGAAAAGCATCATTTTAACATTATATCAATAACATTACATGTAGAGGACAGTACGCATTTAATGTGTAATTTCTTATTGTAAGAATGACATCATTTTCAGAACGTTAGCACGCGATTTTCTCGAGATACAGGGCGTCCTTTGATCCCAGATAAAAAAATAAATAGGGTCGCTAATATTAGATTTAGTGAATGCTTTGTAAAGTGCTCTTATAACCAGAAATAAATGTTTAAATTTTTTGAATTCTTGAAAGTTTGATTTTTTCACACGAAGCGCGATAACTCTGAAAAAAAAAGAATTGAGTAACTTTCCTGAAATTGGCCATGCTTATTGCAAATGGTTACAGTAATAATAATAATAATAATAATAATAATAATAATAATAATAATAATAATAACAATAAATAACATATAATAATAATAACAATAAATAACATATAATAATAATAATAATTACAATAAATAACATAAAATAATAATAATAAATAGCATAAAATAGTAATAATAATAATAAATCTATTGCTGTTCAATGGGATCGAATTGAAAAGTTACTGATGACAAACTTTTATCATACAATTTGTTTTTGCTATAATTTTTTCTTGAAACATCTATTTCTCAACATCTAATAGAGTTTAGATGATGATTAATATGTGTTCAGCGTTAAATTGTAGAGAGGATGAGGAGACTCACTAAGGATTTCCACTTTCGGTTCTTCAGATGTGACTGATATGAATTTAGCAACAAATTCGGAAAGGTCCGTTAAGGATCTATTTCCATTGCCACTTTTGATGTCACTTCCGATTTTTTCAGAAATTTGTATGACAGTACAAAATAATTGTGCAAAACAGTATAAAAATAATAGTTCCTTCGAAAATGAAGTGTGCACACCACTTGCTACCTTATGACGGCCCCTTCATAAATTTCTTGTTTCTATTATGTTTCTCACAATATCTAAATTCATAAATCTGCCAGGAAGTCAAGTGTTTGACACACAGATGTTTTGTGTTTTGGCATTGGGTCGGCTCGGACGCGGCAAATCGGTAAGTCATAACATTCCAGTAATATTTCTTTTCTAAATTTTACCACTATATCGAACATACAGCAAAAAAGAATGGAAATGGTTTTCATAGAATTATTCAAGCTCAAATATCCTGAGGCATCGAATAGATAAAACACGTACACTGACGGCTATCTACAATAACATGTACCGACCTGACTGATTGGGTAATGTACAAAATTATCGAAAACTTTCTATTGGGTTGGAGGGAAAGTTATGTCGTATTTTAAATAGGCAGGTGATTTTTCTTGTAAATAAAAAGAACATCTGTAACAAGTCGAGAAATTGCAGAAGAGTTTGGCATTCATCATACAACTGTTGGAGATCACATTAAATCTCTTGGGTTTGTGTTAAAGCAAAGTTTTTGGGTTCCACATGAATTAACGGAAAAGAATTTGTCTGATCATGTAAGAATGTGTTCATCACATCTGATTAGACACAATGTGGAGCCGTCTTTGGACAGGCTGGTTACTGGAGATGAAAAGTGGATTCTTTACGAGAATATTAAGAGAAAAAAAATCTTACTGCAAACCAGGAACATCATCAGCAACAGTTCCAAAACCAAGTATCCATCAACGAAAAGTACTGCTTTGTTTGTGGTGGGACAGGAAAGGTCCAGTGTACTACGAGTTGCTGAAACAGGAGAAAACCATCAACGCGGATCTGTACTGCAATCAGCTGGATAAATTGAATGCAGCTATCAAAGAAAAAAGGCCAGAAAAGGAATAGTGTTCCACCACGATAATGCTCGCCCGCATACTGCAATGATGACACAACAAAAACTGAATGCGTTAGGATGGGAAGTCCTTAGTCACCCACCGTATTCACCTGACATTGCACCATCTGATTATTACCTTTTCAGATCTCTGCAAAATTATCTAACGGGAAAAAAATTCACGTCTTTTGAAAGTGTTTCTAAGGCAGTTGCTGACTATTTTAACTCCAAGGATGAGAACTTCTACAAAACAGGAATTCACAGGTTACCTGAAAGATGGCAACAGGTTGTAACAAATAACGGAGCATATATAATTGATTAATATTAAACACATATTTTTATAAATGAATTCAAATATTTTCTTTAAAATACGACAGAACTTTCCCTCCAACCCAATATATATCTGGAATCTTGGTTTTGATATCATTCGGCACGTCTCAGCTGCGAGACTGAAAGGGAAAATATGAAAATTTTGAAATTCGAATTAGGGGTGACGGTGCAAAGAGATAATAAAAACATATGAAATCAATTTCCATAATTATCGAGTGCTACTTCCACTCTAGCTAGAATGTCGGTTTTTGTTCAATCTATCTAATCTTCTAGGTGGGGGAGGGGGGATTCTTATATTTTGAAAATTTCGAATTAAGAGGACAATGCAAAAGAATAATCAAAAAATTTAAAATTAATTTGTTTAATAAACATTGAGAACTTCCACACTGGATGGAATCTTGGTCTTATTTGATCCACCTTAGCTCCCAAATAAGCAGAAAAATTGTAAATTTCAGAAATTTAAATTAGAGGTGACAATAAAAAGGTATTTTCCCAAAAGAAAAAAGAAACCTTGCACCACTTTGCTTCTCATAATTAATAAAAACAACATAAATGACCATTAGCCAATAATAAAACACAATTAATGACCACTAGCCAATAATAAAAACGCAATGAATGACCATTAGCCAATAATAAAAACAGAATGTATGACCACTGAAAATGGTTAGCTAATATATGAATTTACAATTCATATTATCCAATGATTTTTTTTCTTTCAAAATCATTTAAAATAAATTTTTGCTAATAAGAGCCGTTTCGAAGATTCCATTTTTTATTGAATATTCAACTATCCTAACCGATTTTCGTGTTTTTCATTCGTTTGTGCTCTACTTCTTATCGAGTTGTTTTCTCTGCACCTCAATAAACCGCCAATTCTTTTTAGCTCACCCCCTAATCGTGAAAGGAAAGGAAGATGCCGTACGTTGAATACGATTAAGGAAGGAAAAAATAAAGAGAAAAGTATCTTTCTTTTTTTTTCGTGGTATTTGTTGTTTTCCTCTGATTAGACATTTCGGGGCCATTGTTCGGTGAACCATGACTTTGAACTGTACGTTAGTAAGTTAGGTAGGATATATCATTAAGTACTGGCGTTGAAGGTTGAATACGTTGTAGAGATGAGTTCGATCTCATTTTCGAGAGCCCGAATCAGAAACTGATTTAAAAATAACATGTAACAGCATTTTAAGAACCATTTCACGGATACTGTACATTCTTTAACATGAATTGGCCGATATCTACAATGACAGCCAGAATATTTGCTATGTTCCACAGTTCTGCGAATCTCTATATGGACAAATTCAGTCCTACAATACAACGTGACCAACAACAAATTTCTTTAAAATTCAGTTTAAGCTGGAATTGTGGTAGGGCTGGATTTGCCGTTCCTCACATAGGTTCGCAACATAACAATTTTTCGTGTTACAATTGCAGGTTACGCATATTCCTAGCTAAGGAACATGTAATAAGTATAAAAACTGTTCGTGGATGCAGTTATCTGCAATGGAAGCGCGATCCTATATTTGAAATTTGATCATTTTATATGGCGTTTGTCCCTAACTTTGGAAAAGCCTCTATAAATGGTTTCTGTCAGTATAAACTTGGCTTTTGCAGCTTCGTGTATAGAGCCTGAAGATGTAAAAAATGCCTGAGATGAATTAAATATGAGATTAATTTTGAAGAATTTTAAAGTCAGCTACGTGGTAGAACTAAATCGGACGGTCACCATTGAAGTTTGTAAAATTGTGACGCATCGCAAGTTTTATTGCCGCCATTGCACGTATCGGATGTTGCAAACCAAACAGTGCCTAATAACATCCAAACCAGTCCATGGATACTGTTATGTACAATGTGATCTTGATAACAATATTTGTTTAGCGCATAAAATGCGCCTTGTTAAATGTTTGCACTTCAAAATGTTTAGATAAACTTAGTCCAACACATATTACTTACCCTATCTAATGTAGTTACCCTAACTAATAGATTCGAAAAATCATTATAAAATTTGGTTTAAGAAAAAGGTGGTGTACCATTGAAAAAAGAAAAGCAAAATAAATTATTGTCGCACGAAAAATTTATCGAAATCAAAAATTACTCTCAGGCAAACAATTGCTTTTCTTCCATTATCACGAAATCAGAATTGTTGCCATCAGTTTGAAAAAACAATCGAAATATTTTGCAAGAATCATTTTCGAAAAACGCATTTGGAGATGAATCGTGCTTTATCACTGCCATCAAACAAAACCATCTCTACTAGTAGAAATGGTTTTGCCTCAAACTCACCTCTCTCTCGAATTGCGTTTTTCTCCTATTTAGCATTTTTTCTTTTGTAACAACAAACGTCTTCCTTCGCAACCTCGAAAAGTATCCATCCAGAAAAACTGGCATGGCCTTGAAACCCGATGATTAAAAAAAAGGCAAGTGCCTCAAAGAAAATGGGTTAAATTCAAAAGCGATGCATTTTAAATTTAGACCGGATACGATAAATTTTTTAAAAACACCGAAATTTCTTTTTATATTACTTTATGTTACTTGAAAAGAAGCAATGAATGTGAAATAAGAAAGAAAAAAATTCAAGTCGATTTGAAAATTGTCTAGAGCGAGAAAATTACGTGAAAATGGAAGCGATGATTTGGAAGCGTTTTATTTCGAAATAAGGATCATATATTACGAAGTTTTGCATTCCTATGGCATCAAGCCATATTTTCTGACGTCATTTTTACGTTAATCAGGGCGCAAATTAAGGATAAATAAATATTTTGAATTTTTCGAATTTAGATAAAGGGGAATTATCTCACATTAAATAGCAAATAGTGGATTTTCTGTAATTAAATACTTCATATGCGATTTTATTAATTAAATACTTCAAGGTCGTATCACATAATGTTATGATTGCAAACATGTTTAATATTATGACATGATTATAAGCAAATTAAGTAGTTTAAACCTTTATTTTGTGCTATTTGACTATTCTATGAATGCCAGCTGATTTTGAAAATGTATTAAAAATAGTAAAATTCGTTATCTATAAAAACAATAGTAATTGGTTATTTTAACGTTGATAAACAAACCATAATATAAATCAAATAAGAACAAAAACTCCAAAACAACACAAATGTGAATTTAAAATACTGTGAACAAACAACTGGTTACACAATGAATATAGTATATAACTTATGTTTGTGAGAATACACATTTTTGTATCCCCTCCTTGAAAGTAGGCATATAAAAATTTGGTGACTGTCATTGTTTCATGGACATTATGAGCTCTCTTCATCAGGGCAAAAAAAGTTTGTTTTAGTCGAGACAAAATACAACTGTAAAGTAACATGCAAAGAACAAATGATGAAATCCTCAAAGAGATGCTTTTTCAAAGAGGTGCATCTGCCAATGAAATTGAAACCAAGGCCATAAACATATATCAGCCCAAGACGACAAAGTATCCCCTCCGACTCTTAACCTCACAATCTGCCAGACGAGGGAAATATCAGTTTTTTATGTGCAGGTTTTCAAGGAAGTGCAAAAAATGTGCGAAATTATAATTTATTCCAGCTGTTATTTTAAGTAAAAGTAGTCGACAGAATTTTGAGAACACGCGATAGGGTTTCTGAAATGGAGATAAGTATCGGGAATGGAACCGTATTGTAACAAATGAGAAGTACTTATTTTTCAATAAAATGCTTTTGATTTGAATATGGGTTATAATCTTGGTATATTCTACAAGTTGAACTTTTCGCTTAAAAATAAAATGTAGTAAAACGGCCATGTAAAATCCGAGAATACTCTAGGGATATAGATATAATAGCTGAATATTTAAATTTCTTCTTCTTCGACCCAGACCGTCCGGCCTACTCGAAGGGGTAAGGTATATGTTTGGACGGCCGGAAAGTGCCACCCAATTTAGCCCTGAGCCCAGTGGGGTGACATTCACGGAGATCGTACCCTCCTTCCCCTACCACCAACCTCTCGGAAGGACTTACGGACGAACACATGTTTAACGTGATCATACTCCGCGTGAATACGGCGACAGTTTGAGCAGTGGCAGGAATCGAACACGCGTCCCCCGAGTGCAATCTCCGAGCGCTAACCACTGGGCTGTCGCGCCCCAAGAGTATTTCAATTTGAATGCGTTCCAGATTCACAGAAAAAAATATAGACAAATCTGCAGGTCGAATCTTTTAAAAAAATTAATTATGAAAAATCAGCCGATTAGATTCCAAGAACTATGTGGCGATGATAGAAATGTTATCAAAACTTAAATACAGTAAACTTTTGATAATTTGGCACGTTTGAAACTTCAGTGGTACTAGATTACCAAATTTGCCGGTTGTCGGATGCCAAACTAAAATGGGGTGTAAAAAACAAGAAAAGTTAATTTGGAACAAAATACATTTTAGTTTGGCCAATGGTTAATTGGCCAAGCTAAAATAGTGTGTAAAAACTAGGAAAGGTTAATTTGGTACAAAATAGTGGACAATAAATGTGATATTTATTTGCCTAAATTTTTACACAGACTGGATTACACTATACAGTATGTAAAAGACATTTCAATTAATTTTAAAATTATGAGGTAATATTCAATGAACAGAAATCTGCATATAAAGTAATTTAGTCTATTACGGTAAATGTATACCTCAGAACAGTCAAGCGGACCAGGTCCATTTTAGAGGCGTGCCGAACTATAGTGAGTGGCTTCACTTTGCCTTCTCAAACAGTGTAGTCTAATATTAAGTGAAGGCATTTTAAATTCCAGACATGTAGACTGCATTTTGTTAATTGCTGCCTTCTTATCAATAATTATACATAACCCATTCATGACCATCAATCCAAAACAATCTAATATTCTTTGTTTTACGATATTTTTCCCGGAGGCTTACTTTTCTAACAAATATTTTTCGGAAAGCATGATTGGTTCAACATAATCCAACTTTCACGCGAATATTTTTACTCTTGCTAAAAAGAACAAAATATTTTTGCATAGGAATCAACTGACGAACCTTCAGGCATTTTTGCCAATAATATGGAAGGATTAAGCACCCTCAAGACTTTTTTGGCAGACTTGGCGAAGCATAAAATAACACCGTTTATGCCATCCATTTTGCTCACATCACTGATTTCATCCACTTTCATTTACATGCTGGCACTCAGAATCCATTTTGAGAGCAAGCACACGCTGAATACAGCAATCCCCTCAATTCGCGCGAATTCGATTAGAGCGAAACTTAATTTTGTGTGTTATATAATTAGCAACCAAATTTCGATTGCCGCAATATTTAGTTAGGGCACAAGCCTAGTGAACTGGAATTGCAAATGTAGGTTGCATTGATAGAGCGGTGATGTTCCGTTATTTGATGCGTCACTTATGATATACATGTGTGTAAACTGTACTGTACATTAAGACATTTGCAAAAATGCTCAGTAAATTCAAATCCAGTTCAAATGTTCATAGATTTCAAAACATTTTGACATTTTTCTTATAGTTTGATACATCACGCAATATGTATGTAAAATTGCATACCCCGCCGCGCTGTAATTAGGCTACATAATCAATTTAAGTAAGTGGTAGATCTACAATCGTTCTTGCTCGCCTGACGTTCCATTGTTGTCTACCCGTCTTATGTGCCATTTACACAAATTTCTATTAACTTTTTTAAATGATTAATAACAAGGTAAAATATCTGATGTGAGCAGCACGTGACTTTCCCTGCAGACTCAAATTCATTTTCTCTTTATTTCATTAATAATTCGTTAAATTGAGTTTAATTGCACTAAATAACACGCATAATTAATTGAATGTACATTTTTAATTCAGCTTTCGTTTTCATTTGGTAACTAGACTTATTCTCAACCGACGTAGCAAAAATGTGAAAAAAACTGAAATATCTTGAGAAAGGCTTATTCAAGAGTAATGGGGTTGGTCTTATTCCTTTCATCGTTAAAATTACATAAAAAACAAGCATTTAATCGATGCATTTCAGCACACGCAGTCTTTTATTTCAGATTTTAACGATTTTTGAAAGGCCATTTAGCAAAAAAAACAAAAAAAACAGGCTTTTTTTTCTCAAATCATAACCAAATCTAATCAGCAC